>CM077098.1:125805082-126405082 GCA_039513925.1 Platanthera zijinensis
ATGGTCTTGACGGCAGAGCGCGCAAGGCATGCCCTGGAGGAAAGCGCGTGTAGCCTTTGCTGGAGGAGAGGCGCGCTGAGCGTTTTGCTAGAGGGAGTTGCGCGGAGCGCTTGCTGAAAGAAAGCGCACGGACACTTGCTGAAGGAGAGCGCGCAGAGGGCTTGCTGGAGTAGAGCGCGTGAAGCGCTTGCTGAAGGAAAGCGCCCGCGGAAGTGCACAAGGGGGGTACGCGCGGATGTGTGCAAAGAAGAGGCACACACGGAAGAGAGGCGCTCGTGGGTTTTACGACCCTTTTGGGACGGTGGTTGCAGGTCGTGAATGCAGTGGTTATGAACGTGCTTAGTGAATGTCGATCTTGCCTACGAAACTTCTTGCTCTTTTACCCTTAATTTTTTTAGGGTTTATTGCTCCATTCCCAAAATCTGAGGGCCAATTAAATTCGATGTTGTTCGGGGGGAGGGGGGGGGGGGGTAATGATTCAATTTAATTCAATTTGTTCAGTTTTCTGAACAAAATCTTAAACTGAATCACCCCTGTTTGATTCCAAATAAAAGAATTGAAAAAAGCATACAATTCATTGGAACTAAACCATTCTAAGCCGAATAGTTCAGCTCAATTTTGTTGTTTTAAAAAAATGAAACATAATCTTTACAGAAGATATTTATCTTATAAAATAAGTGTTACACATGATAAAAAACATTGTATTATTTATTGCTCACCGTGGAAGCTAGGAAGTAAGAATTAAAAATACTGAAAACTGGTCTGATTTGGTGGCACCCGTGACAACACAGTGAGACCAGGACCTATTTCACCAGAGAAGGCGAGCTGAGGCAACAATTATGAGCTCACCCACTGTGCGAGTATGTGAGGCGAGCCCAGCCACATGCCGAGTAGGCGAGCCGACTTGGGTCAGTAGCTGAAAACCTCCACGAGGTGGGGATGGCTACCCTCAGCCCACCAGGATTGTGTGGGGTAGTATTTTGCATAGGGCGGAGAAAATTGCCCGCAGACCTTTTGATCTGTGGATAGAATTTTTGTCAAGGCGGAGAAAATTACCCGCAGACCATTCGAGTTTGTGGATAAATCATTTGGATTTACTGCCACAGACCAATAAACATCAATTTATTCTCGTGTTTGCCTACCTCTTAGCACCTCTGAGAGAGACCCATCCTCTTAGAGATCGCCCGTTTCAAGTCTCTTTTCGGTGCCATACGAGGTTCCGAGTTCTGTTTTGGCATTGGGAGGAGAAGTTGCAAGAGAACTTCCGAGTGTGTTGCGGGACCTCATCGCTCCCAAGTCTGCGTGTGGGAACCCCATTCTTCCTTCTGTGAGAGTCAAATCTAGGCTTGGAATATCCGATCTCGAGCGTTCGACGGTGAATTAAGTAACGCAAGCTGCTCCTTCTTAGCCCGAATTCCGTTGAACAGGTTCCGGATTTCAAAAACATTGCATTATGGTTCGTTTGACATTAATAGCCATAAACCATACAATGTGTTTTTTTAAATTTGAAACCGTAATTGATCTGTCGCCTATATAAACTAAATCAAACTATATGGTTCGATTTGATCTGGCAGTTCAATGCTTTTTATTTGCACCACTAATGTAAAGGTGCTTTTTAAAAAATAGAGCAGACATTTATCACGTGTAAAGAAAAAATTTGACCGCCTAGGAGATCATTGAGATCTCTTGGGATATCATAAAAAATGATCTTCCGGGATGATCTCCAAAATATTCCTGGGAGATCATCGCAAGATCATTTTGATCATACAATGATCTTCATGGAGGTCATAAAAGATCATTTATAATCTCTCCATTTTAAAAAGCCATTATAAATGAGCTATAATCAAGTTGGTCATGTTTTCTAATTTTAGTGATTGGTCTGGCTCCTAAAATTTCCTCCAATTGGAAGAGGAAGCAGTCAAGGACGGCACCAGATTCTAGTCCAACGGTTCGCTTCGTCCGTCTTCTTAGATTGAGGATCGAGTCTTTAAGGTTTCGTTTGGCGTAATTTTTTTGCTCCAATGAATTTGAACAAAAATGCCGTCGTCATAAAATTTATGTTTGACATGACAACTGTTATGACCTCTACCAAATCAAGAAAAATAATTTCGAACATAAAAGTCGATGAATTTTCTTAAATGAGATCGTGCATTCACGACGAAAGTTCATAGTCACCATGTCACTCATCTAACTTTTGATTTATCTAGTAATTTATATAGAATTTTTTTAAGTGACTTTATTAGGTTTTTTATGATTTAAATGAGGAATTTACAATAATATATATCTAAGAATTTTTGTACTTATCTAAGTTTTGGATCTTTGTAAGGATTTATCTTGAGATTTTTCTCATGATTTATTTAATGTTTATTTATAGACTTATCTAGAATTTTATTAAAGATTTCCTTGAAATTTATCTTGGATAGGTATTTGAGATTCATCAAGAGATTAACTTACAAATTTATGTAGGTCTTTGTCTATAACTTAAAATTCATGAGGAGGTTTATCGAAAATTTTATCTAGATATTTTTATACAAATTTATGTAGAGATTTATTCACGTCTTTATCTAGGGATTTATACCTCCTTTTACGGTGGATAAATAATTATGTTTTAATTTGGTCAGATCAAAAGTTATGATTATTCAAACCTGGATGTAGCGAGAGCAAGAAACAAGAGTCGGCGAGTAATGAAGAAGATTTTGTAGCGGGCACTCTAGGCGTGTAATATGATGGGTGATCTAGCAATCACGGCCGCTGATACTAGAGATACTATGCATGGGTACCCTTGCGAGCACTGAGGTGAAGAACAACTTTGTGCATTCAGGGTGATTAACCTATAAGTATCGAGGGCTTGCGAGTGCCGATAGAGAGTACTACACTCGTGGGTACTGTGGGTGAGTATTCCTTGCAAAGGTTGGTAGACTTTGAGGGCCACTAAACTGTGGGTACTGTGGTGAGTACTCTTTGCAAATGTTGGTAGAGATCGAGTGCACTTTGCAAGTACCGATAGGAGTACTATGAGCTATTACAATGTAGTTAATCTGTTTTAAAAAACGCAAAGCTGAGTATGAAGCGAGTAAGAAACTACACCCAAGCGTGTGTTTTTGTCGCGTAAGAAGAAGGTCTACTAGGCTTCATTTGGGGGACTTATTTTCAGCGGTCAAGCGGTTAAGACCGCATGTACCGGGCCTTAATTAAGGCCGCTGAAAATAAGTCCTCCCAAACAGAGCCCGAGTGTCAGTTTAGGGTGGTGGAGAGTTTTTTTTTTGAGTTGCTAATAGCCTAAAGACGATTTGCTCAAAACAACCACTCATAAAAACCGACATCTTAGAAAGAGTTTATTAAAATAATGCCATTTATTGTAATTTTATAGTTTTTTGGAATTTATAGAAACGAGTGACTGGTATGAGGCTACGCCCTTACGGTTTGTCGCGACAACACCTCTGCGTCACATTATTCGGCTGCGACATTGTCCCAGCGGGGCGCGCTCACGACGCTTGCAAATCATGAGTATCCATACTACGCTCGTCACTCATTTTTGTGATATGCACAGGGATTGCGAGCGGCGAGGAAAACACATTTTTGAAGTAGTTAAAAGCTTTGTCGGTATGCAAGCAATTTTTTTAAAATAAAAGAAAAACACAAATTTAAAAATAGAATTTTTTTTAATAAAGAGTGACAAAATAGGAATGCAAAATTTTAACCAAAGAATATTTCTTTCTTTTAATATAATATATATTATATACTATATAGTATATATATATGTGTATCTTCTGAATGCAAAATAAAAATGTGGTGTTAAGTACAAATTAATTTTGTTAAGTATACAAATGTGCTTAATTTTTTTTTATTTGCATATAACTGTGATTTACACCTGATCAAACTGAATTTGCATCTAAAATTAATCAATTAAAAAGCCTTTACATATTTTCCACGCGTCCAACGCTGATTCTGGCATGGTCCGACGCTTCAACTTCACCTTTCCTTGAGCGCACGCAAGCAGGTTGAATTTAAGAAAAACTGCGTGAAAATATCAATACCCAAATATAAGAAAAGTCTACGAGGCAAAAATATATAATACATATGTTATTATAATAATACCCATATTTTGCTTTATTTTCCCACCGCCTACGCAGCGAGGCCGGGCCTGCGAAGCTGCGCCCTCTGTATGTTCTTCTCTCGTTTTCCCCAAAGTTTTTTTTTTTCTCTCCAGACTTTCAGACGTCGATCGATCGATCGATCGCATATAGGGGTAAGTCTGTTCTCTTTCTGCTCTCTTCGTCTCTGTGAATTAGGAGGTTGACCTAATATTCAATCTGGATTACGTTTTCTGTTTGGAACAATTAGGTCAAGATCTGTTTAATCTGTGGTGATTTTGTGGGATTGAGAGGCTGATTGTTTTTTCTCCCGTTCGTCTAGGTTTACGAATAGTTTCCTTTGGAGATTTCTCAATCTCGCTCTTCTGTTATAGTCCTTGCGGACAGCGGGGGTTCGTGGGCTTTTTAAGGTCGGTTTGAGAGTATAGCTAGGGTTTGTGGCATATAGAAGATTTTCGGTTTAGGGTAAGGATAGGGGCGGGTGCTTGGTTGTGTTTCTAGATCAGTTTTTTTAGGGGCATATCGTGCTAGGGTTTTGAAATCCCCTTGGTAATTTATTTGCATGTCTTGGAGATGGTGCGGGGTTTTGTTGTTCGTAATTATTAGTTATACTTTGGATTATTGCTATCTAATTTTTATGCGTAATTTGTGGACAAAATGGTTCATAGGGGTATTATGAGCACTCTTCTTTTTGCAGAGATCTCCGAGTTGCATGGTTGATGGATGATGACTGTTCCAATGGATAGCCCATCTGTTCCTCCTTCCTGGGAGCATGCACAGCGTCTCTTCAAGGAGGTATTTTCTTTCTACTATGTTCTTTTTTGGGGTTGGATCTACTATGATTTTTTGATAAAGCAAAATTTGGCATTGGCTTCCCACAATACATGTATTCTCTCTGGTATAATATCTTTTGGGTAATTATTACTGGCAACTATTTCCTTTCCTTTTAACTGTATTTCTAGAGTAGTTGCACTTTATCAGGACAATCAACAGTGATAAATCTCACATTCTTGTAGAGTAATCACTGACTTATGGTTGTTTATGTTTATCAACTTTAGAAGTTTAGGTTAGCAAACATGCTTCTGGAGCCTGTTGGCTTTAGCTTAATAGAAAAGAACCTTGAGTATATGATTTTGTATATGCAGTAAGACAGTAAGTGTTTCTTTTTGGACGTCCTTATTGAACATTTCAAGATAAGTGAATGAAAAATGCCTGACGTGTGTATGTATTTTTTGAGCAGTTATTTTTCATTAGAAATTCCATAATATCAAATACAATTTAGTGAAATTTGGACATGCCCTAATCCTTAGAGCTGAATGTTTGGATTGAAAATGAGTTTGACCACTTGAATATTAATCCAATTTTGGACATCCTTTTGTTGTCACTCCCTAATAGTTATTTGGTTATGATTTTATGTGGTGACTTGAATTGAATATGAAGAATTTAATGGTCAATTCAATGACTTGATATTTTCACATTTAGTTAATTCATAAGTGTTATATTTAAAAATTTATTTAATTTTTAGTTTTGAGTGTCATAAAGTATGTTATGTTTCTGATGTTCCAAAATATTGAGTATATTATGAAGTATCCCGACGTAGGATGGATGTAGTGAGTGGAATGTGCATGTGTCATAATGGAATTCTAATGAATGAGTGTAAGTGTGGCGATGTAGGGAAATTTAAAATGATGTGATGCACTTGCTTTAATTTAACATTTAATTTCTTTAAATTCTAGAATTAGTTAGAAAATTTTACAAGCATGCAGGATTGATATTAGTCATTAGAGACACAAGTAATATTCAATTAAAATTAAATTAAGATTGCTTTAATTTAATGTTCGATGAATACGACTTTCAAGTGGAATAAAATATTGGGTAAAATTTTACGAATTCAGATCCCAAACAATATATTTCCAACAATTATGCAACACAAAGTAATATATAGTTTCAAATTAAAATTTACACAAGTATTTGGAGTCCAAAGAGGCGGCAAAGGTTTGATTTGAATGGCTGGACAGCAGGTCTACTGATACCCTGCACTGTTTTGGATGTCCTGGACTGAAATTATGTACTCTTGGAGTTCTGAGCGGAAGCTTGTTGTAATAATAGATCTGGGTAGGTGGACTGCTGAATCTGTGGGAAAGAACAGTGGGTGGCTGGATGATGAAGGAGATGACTAGGAAGTTGTTGTATGGTGATGGGAGGGCTGTTACAGGCAGTTTTGGGGGAGGAATTACCAGATTGTGGATTCCCTGGTTGTGGAGTAGGCACGGGAGGGAATGTTGGTTACATGCGAGTTCCAGGAGGGTCACGGGCATGTCCTGGGAGGTGGAATCAATAGAAAATAATGAGATTAATTGTGTAAGCGGAGCTGTGGAAGAGACAGGTTGGATACCGGCTGTTTGAATGGAAAATCAGCAGTTATAAGAATTATAACTGTTGTAAGTGGTCAGTATTAGCACTAGCTGACAGTTATGGCACTAATTGGGAGTAATTAAGGGGGGGGGTATAGGTAGTAGTATAAAAATGGTTTGATAGTGTAGTTGGGGATGATTGGGCTGACTGACACTAGGGAGGATGGTGGTGGTGGCTAGCAGCCAGAAGTGTTGGTGGGCTGTGGTGTCTGCCAAATGGCGGGGAAGGATATTCTCGGTGTCTGCATCTAGAATTCCACGGAATCTACATTGTGGTGAGATCACACTAATCTAAAATTTCAGTCCAAATTCTGCATATCAGAAAATCCGCATGGCGGGGATATTGGCTGTTTGATTGGAAAATCAGCAGTTATAAGAATTATAACTGTTGTAAGTGGTCAGTATTAGTACTAGCTGCCAGTTATGGCACTAATTGGGAGTAATTAAGGGGGGGGGGGTATAGGTAGTTATAAAAATGGTTTGATAGTGTAGTTGGGGATGATTGGGCTGACTGACACTAGGGAGGATGGTGGTGGTGGTTGGCTGCCAAAAGTGGTGGTGGCTAGTGGTGTCCGCCAAATGGCGGGAAGGATATTCTCATTGTCTGCATCTAAAATTCCACGGAATCTACATTGTGGTGAGATCAAAAGAATCTAAAATTTCAGTCCAAATTCTTTATGTCCGAAAATGTGCCCTAGACGCTTATTTAAAGATTTAGAAGTCACAACGGATAGCCAAGATCGTTCGAAACATAAAATCACTAAATTTACATGAAATTAAAGTACAATAAATAAATAAAAATATATAGAATATTCGGTGGTCGCTCTGAACGCGACTAGCGACTCGGATCATCCGTATGCTTACCATCTCTAATATGATATTAAGGTGAAAATAGAAAATAAATAATTTTTTAGTTGTGTATGCCAGTAGTTTTATGTTCTTTTCGAAGGTTTTTGTACATCCTTAGAGGCCGTTAATATTTATGATTTCCTAGGGAAATACTTGTATATTGAAAGTTCATATTTCTTCATGACCTTTTTTTAGTTATGACTTGCTGTTGTTTTATTTGCTAGTATTACATATTTAGAGTATTAACATTGGGACATGAAATAACTTTGTTCTCAGAATATTGATTTGGAAAATGGCCTGCGGAAGGCAGCACAAGCAAAAGTTCCATCCGATCCTAATGTGTGGTTCCAAATGCGTGAAAACTTTGAAGCTATTATTATTAATGATCATGATTTTTCGGAGAAGCATGAGGTAGAGTTTATGCTTTGGCAGTTGCACTACAGGAGAATTGAGGAGTTCAGATTGCATGTCAATGCTTCGAAGTCCCAAGGATTAACTGCCCAAAGTGGGCGGAGCCAAACAAGACCTGATCGAATTAACAAAATTCGATCTGCTTTTAAAAGCTTTCTTTCAGAATCAACAGGATTTTATCATGATCTGATACTTAAGATCCGGCAGAAATATGGTTTACCTTTGGGATATTTTTCGGAAGGACCCGAGAGCCAAATTATTTTATCAAAAGATGACAAGAAATCAGCTGAGATGAAAAAAGGGCTATTGTCTTGTCATCGTTGTCTAATATATCTGGGAGACCTTGCTCGATACAAAGGTACTTACGGGGAGGTAGACTCTGGCACCCATGAATTTACAGCGGCTTCCAGTTACTATATGCAGGCAGCTTCCCTTTGCCCTTCAAGTGGCAATCCACATCATCAGGTTAGTTTATAAGATATATAATCTCTTTATGGTTTTGTAGGTGCAGTTGAATGATTGTGTAATTATTACTTTAATTGACAATATTAGAGATTTTTATTTCTTCAGCTTGCTATTTTGGCATCATACTTGAACGATGAATTGCTAACCATATATCGTTATTTCCGGAGTTTGGCTTTGGATAATCCTTTCTCAACCGCGAGGGACAATTTAATTATTGCATTTGAGAAGGTATTGTTTTCTATTTTAGTAGTAGCAACATGTTTTTAGATTATATGGAAGCATATATTCCACTTTATTTCTCTTCTATTCTGCAGTATAACATGCATGTTTAACTACCTTATGCTTTTATTGTAAGTGTTTTGATGTCTGATTTTTTATTTATAATAACTTATTTTGGTGGTTTGATATTCTTAACATTAAATCATCTTATTTGCCCCGAGTCTCATGCATAAGTGACACCTAATACTGTTCATGTGAATGTGCCGCATGCCTCAGTTGTGCAATTCACTGACTCCAAGAAATATTTTTGCATTGCTATTATGTAAGAGTAAGGCATGTCCACTCTTTGAGTGCATTGTTCCTTCTTTTTACATGGGTTGTGTATGTTAGCTAGTGTTTCGAGTTAAACTCCAACATGAAGTTCTACGCATGAAAAATTGATGAGTGTGTTACCTGGTATCATTGAATAGCTATTATTACTCTGACCTAAGCTAAATCAGAACCAATACAGATATAATGTATTGAAAGTATTTTTTCAGAGTTCAAGTCAGAGTGGCATTACTTTTTAGTAATTCTATGCTTATGTTATTTAATGTTATTTTTGAAATTATCTAGCTTTTCATAAAACAAGCTAGCTCACTCGTGGTCTGTTGGGATCAGTGAGGCACACTTCCATTTTGAAGATGCACTTTCAAGTGATAACCATTTGTGGACTGCACTTTTTTTGTTCTAAAGAAGATTGTCCAACCAACCTGACCGACCTTTTGACGAGGATTACATTCACGGGCGTGCCGATCCTTTTTGGAACTTGCCCAAGTTTATTTACATGTGAGGTGGAGTTAGGCTCGTCAGATGGACAATCCGATCCGGTAGTCATGTTTAGAACGATGACTTCATTTTTTTATGTAATTTTTGCATTTCTATTTCATGTATATATAGTTGTTTTATGTTTCAGACGATTGTAACCATCCGTAGTGGATTCTAAGCCTATAAATACGAGTGTAGGAGCCGATTTCAAGTATTTTGCATCACCCCTTGTTACCAATTTTGTGGCCCCTGTTGACGAAGTCAAGGTAACCACCTACCTTTCCTAACCACCTGGTCCACCTTGCTAACCATTACTATCAACCACTTAATAATCACCCATTAACCACCCAAAAACTGCTTGTAATCGCTGTTTTCCTCTGCTTCATGTTGCAATTCTCTCTTTCTCTTGCCCCAAATCAACAGAAGTACCTTACAACCAATATTAACTTCCACCATAACCACATATTGGCCACTAACACGTATAACCACCTCCTAATTACCACATTACCCTCTCAACCATTCTTCTAATTGTCAATTTTACCGTAATTTCCATAATCCAGTGCAGTCGAACCTTCCTTCATCCCTCATTACCGCCCACTGCCATATACGCTGCTTGTACAGCCGAACTACACCCGTCCATAGCCTTGTTTCACCCATCCAGTTCCATTTCCAATTTTCCTTTCTAAAGCTTTGACTTTGCAACTCCTCCCAGTGATTTTCTTGTCCCTGTCACTTCATTCCCGCTGTCTTTACCCAGAAACTGCATATAAACACCACAACCAACCCTAACGGTCACTAAATTCCTCCCCAAACAGGCTACAGTTGCTCCCCTGATTTCCAATCTCGTTTCCCAATAGCCCCAGGCCCCCAATACTCCATCTCCACCACCATCCTTAGATCTCTCACATGAATCAAAACTCCATTCCAACAGTCAGAACCTGTGCAAAATCACTTCCAGGGTGGTCTTGACCCTGGACCAGCGATGATGCAACCCGCACCACGTCTTTTTTATTATTATTATTATCGCACATTTTTTTTTTCATTTTTTGTAGCGCACGTTTTCGCAAATTTTTTGGTTTGTTTTGTAGCATCGAGTTGTATCGTGCATGCTATGAGAGCTTGAATGTTATTTTGTATCGCGCATGTTATTCGCGCAATTTTTGTTTGGCTCGTTGGTATGACCGTCCAACGGGACCCTAAATACATGTCTAGTATTTTAGGAGATAGGTTCATTAGGGCAGGCTCAAGTAATTAACTGTAATTTTATAAGTTATCAAATTGTATTGTGGTGAGCTTAATTTTCAATAGCCCATTTATCATTCAGCCCTCTCCACAAACCCACTCCATTATTCCTAAAATCTGCCAATTTCAAAATGAACTCAAAAAATCCTAATCCCCTTCTATAAAAACAAACCTACCTCTTCCTTTACAGGCAGCTTGGTTCGTCGTCCTTAGTCTCCACTACACCACTCCTATTTAGTGCTACGCTTCGGCCTGAGCCCTCGCTCCGGGAAATGGCGTCTTATTCTCGAGAGTCATCTATCTTGGGTGCTCTGGAAGAACCACCTTTTATTGACTTCGTATTCGACGAGCATGCGTTTAGTCCGCATCGTTTTTCCTTGGTTGCAGCCAAGCACATTGAGGCACCTCACCTCGATCGTTTGATGTTTGAGATTTTTAGGTCTAGCCGTACGAGGAGATTTGAGATGACCCGTAGATTTTATACTCCTCATCGGGACACTCGTTTCTGTGGGTTTTTGTGGAAGATCTTGATCGATATATTTGGTATCTGTTTAAAATTTTGCGACTCGAGTGGGATTTCATCGGGTGAAATCGCAGCGATAGACGATCCTGGTCTAGCAGATGTTCGTAGGTGTCTATCGGACGAGCGTATGATGCGTTGTGAAATAATAATACCACAGTTTGATTCGCTTGCCTCTTGCTTTTCTTTCTATCCTGCTATTGTTTCCTGTTTTTTCCCCTGCCTCATGTTTTTCTCACACACCACCCCTGTCATCCTCTGCAAGCTCTAATCATTACTGTTTATTTAAATATTTGGCATGAAATTTTGACTAATGAATTGCAAGTTTTTGTGATGAGAGGTTACTTACAGGTTTTGGGACGCAGTCACGTCATCAGCAGGACAGTATGCAGCATCTCTCTGATCGACGCTTGGACTTTCTACTTGCAGTTCGCATCGAGTCTCGTTTGTGTCGAACTCTTTCAACCCGGAAGAATTGATGCAACCCACGCCGCTTCCTTTTTATTATTATTATCGCATTTTTTTTTGTAGAGGACGTTTTCGCGCAATTTTTGGTTTGTTTTGTAGCTTCGAGTTGTATCCCGCATGTTATGGGCACTTGGATGTTATTTGGTATCGCACATGTTATTCGCGCAATTTTTTGTTTAGCTCGTTGGTGTGACTGGCCAATGAGACCCTAAATGCTTAGGGTATGGTATTTTAGGAGATAGGTTAATTAAGACAGACTTTAACTGTAATTTTATGAGTTATCAATTTGCATTGTGGTGAGCTTAATTTTCAAAAACCCATTTATCAACAAGCCCTGTCCGCAAGCCCACTCCATTATTCCTAAAATCTGTCGATATCAAAATGACCTCAAAAAAACCCTAATCCCCTTGTATAAAAAAAACCTACCTCTTCCTTTACAGGCGGCGTGGAAAATTAGAAATTGAACGAGACTTTTGCTCTCGCTCGGTTTCTTCTCCAGCCGCACATCCCAGATCGACGCAACTCCAGCTCCGCCTTCCCCTTCCAACGAATAGGCTCCATCGGCTGTTGAATCCCCCTGCCTGCGCCTTGCCTCCATCAATTGACGCCAGAGCCCTCCAGCGACTCGTCTGCAGGTCCTCCGCTTCCAGCCGCTGTTTTTCCTGCGCGCCCTGGTTGGCGTAAACTCCCGGTGAAGCTCTGTCGACTGCTGATCTGCATGTCTGGGCCTTCCTAGACTTCAGCGGCCCCCTCCTTCACCATCCTCCACATTCCCAGAGAAGCCCTGACGAGCTCCCTCTTTCCAGTGCCGACCTCCTTCGTTTCCCGAGCAATCCAGAAGACCTCCAACACCTTGCCAGCCTTTCAACACCTCTTTGCTCCACACAGTGTTGTGGATATCGGCCGACATGTCCTTCATGTTGGCCGACATGAAGGTTTGGGAGCAAAAATGACAACGTTTTAAAATTGGACCGTGGCGTTTTGAAAAAAAAAACGGGCCGATATGTCGGTTTACCGACATACCGGCCCCAAAAAACGGGCAATATTTTTTTAATTAATTTTTTATTTATTTATTTAATAATGAAATGAACGGTGTCGGGTCGCTGTTTTAACTCCCCTGACCCCGCTCATTTTATTTCATCTCGTCGCTCCTGCCCTAACTCTCCCCGTTCCTGCCTAGCTCTCCCTCGCGCGTTGTCGGTTCTCTAACTTGTCTGGTTCTCTGGTGCTTTCCCTCTCTCACGCGCTGTCGACACTCTATCTGGTTCTTTGGTGCTCTCCTTCTCTTATTCTCTGGTGTTTTCCCTATCTCTGGTGCTGTGACTCGTTGGTACTCTCTAGCTCTCTTGTTCTCTAGTTCTATGGTTCTCTTATGCTCTCCCTCTCTCGCGCGCTGTCGACACTCTATCCGGTTCTCTGATGCTCTCCCTCTCTGGTTCTCTGGTGCTCTCCCTCTCTGGTTCTCTGGTGCTCTCCCTCTCTCTGGTTCTCTGTGGCTCGTTAGTGCTCTCTAGCTCTCTGGATCTCTGATTCTGTGGTTCTCTGGTGCTCTCCTCTCTCTCGCGCGCGGGTGCTTTCTTCTCCCTACCTCTCCTCATTCTCTCGCTCTGCAATTTGGTTTTTAACTGTTGGTTGTTGTGTTAGTTGCTATCATGTTATCTTGTTGCCTTGCGCCCTGCTGCCTTATTGGCCAGCTATCCTACTGCCTTGATCCCTGCTGCCTTATTTGTCAGTTGTAGCATGGTGGCTGCTTTGTGGGTTATTGCAATCAATGACCCGTTTAGTTGTTGATGGCTGCCCTATTGCCTTATTAGTTCAGCAAGGCATGGTGGTTGCCTTGTGGCTAACTTGTTGGTTGTAGCATAGTGGCTTCCCTGTTGCTAAGACTGTTGATTTTGGAATGGTACAAGAGTGGATGGTGAATGTTGATCATGTGGAGGATGAAAATGAAGATTATGTTGATGAAGTCTTTCCTGGAGAAGGGCTGACATGGACGCAAATTGGCAATATAGTCGACAGTGATCATGATGAAAGGAGTGCTCAAAGACTAGCTACAAGCAAAGAAGTGACAATTAGTTATCAAAAAAGAGGAAAGAGAAAAGTATCTGAGGTGAACAAGAGAGATCTAGAGGGTTCATCAGATGAAGGTCATATTCTATCTATTCCGCCGACTATAGATGATGAGTCTTTAAGTGATGAAGAAGTATGTTTGAAATTTGATTTTTTAAAATTTGAACTTAAAATCACTAGTTTTACAAATTTTCATCTTTAAAATGTTGTATGTTAAATGTTACATATAGGTTTTAATATTTAAAAGTTCAATAGGTTGTAGAATAGGTAGTACCGTGACATGTATAAAAAATAATATTTAATTACATATATAATTAATTAAATATTAAAATCCGATATGTGAAATATCCCCAATATATAAAAACCGACATGAAAACCCAAACCGACGTGTCCCCGACATCCGACATCTGCAACATTGGCTCCACAGCCATCCCTTCTTGGAAATTGGATCCACAGCCACTGCTACACCTCTACCCTTGGTATACCTCTCTACCTCGTTGATCTCCCGTAATTTTTATTTTGTGCTTTAATATTTAAATGAAAGGTTAATTGTTAGAGCTTGCCCGAATTGATATTATCTTCTCATTACCGTTTATTTCTAGCACGTTCTTGCCACCACTCGATTGTTAAGCCCGTGGAATTATGTTTTGTAATGTTACAACGTTTGTGTGGTAGTCTTGCGTTCGCGAGCGACGCTTAGGTCGTTTTTATCGATTTAAAATAGCCCGCAAAAACCTTCGCGTCGTATTTATTTTAAAAGATCACATTTTATTATCCTTCAAAAACTACACCCCCACCTTGATTCACATCAAGCGACTAAATATCCTGCAGAATTTCTATTGTGTAACTTATGTTATTAAAGGTGCAAGGCGCACCGAGGCGCAAAAGGGCCCCGAAGCCTAGGCGCAAGGACCGGCGGGCGCCTAAGGCGTGTTAGGCGCAAAAATGGAAAATAAAATAAAATCAGTGAGTTGGTCGCTTGAGTTGGCCATTCATGGAAATTCAGTGAATTGGTCTGGGCGCCCAATTCATGGTAAATCAACGAATCGGGCCCCCTATTCACTGAATTTCATCGAATTGGGTGCCTAGGTGCAAGGCGCGCCTCAGGCGCATTGTCCGCCTAGGCCTTGCTAAGGCGCAATGAAGTGTGCCCGGTGCGCCTAGGCTCGCGCCTAGGCTCGCGCCTAGGCTCGCGCCTAGGCTCGCGCCTTGATAACATAGGTAACTTCTGTACAAAGTTTTTACTACTTATTGTTGAATGTTGGATGTACAATCATATAATTTGGGATATTAATTTGTACTAGTTTGCCCATTAATTGTTCTACTTGCAAAGCGTATTCGCTTATCATTAAATTGAAGCATTCTTAACTTCAATTGGAGTATATCACTCTAATATCAATTGTGATTGTTTGCGGATTTCTTTATCAAATTTAGAGTTTATTGCCATTTAACTGTTGGAAATTGTACATGTATCGCATCATTTTAATTTTCGCACGACATTGCACTTGCACACATTTGTTAGAGTTCCATTATGGCACAATTGCACATCACTGACTACGTTCTTCATGTGTGTGGGCTAAGTATCAGGGCCCAGCTTTGGGCTAAGTATCAGGGCCCAGCTTTGGGCTAAGTCTAGGATATACTAGACTATAGCCTTTAGCTCATTCATGGCATTTCACAGTAGTCGTCGGTATTCCTCTCCTTTATTTGGGGAATTTGAGTTCGTTTATTCCCCATTCCATATAACTCTTTTGGGGAGATCTTCGTATTATGATCATCATCATCATCATTCTTAGGCCCTCATTTATAGAAATTGTGTGAACTCTTTAACACAATTTAATTCTTCTAAAGGGGATTACTATGATGTGTATCATGGATGTCATATATTACGAGAATTATATCGCGCGTAGATTTAGGCTTGATGCACCATCCGTTGAAAATCAGTTGGATTCAAAAGGCATTTACAGGTTGGTTGTGAGGCATGGAAGACTGTTTTTACTTGTATGAGGTACCTAAGGAGTGTCGTTTGAGATTTGCTAAGATGAAACTTCTAGGTCGAACTAAGTTTTATTTGACTAATCTAGAGTGCTGGATTGAGTGTGATGGTCTTCACCCATATCCCGATGGATAGACATGAAGCAAATATTATGGTGGAAATATCTTTTGATATCCTATTGGGGTCAACTCTTTGACCAGTTACACAACATTTAGCAAGGGACTATGCTCGTTATCTATTATATGTCTCGATTCCATGAATTAGCAGTGAGGAGCGATATTCAAAAGAAGCTCATTACATCCACTTCTCGATTTCGATATGGACTTGACACGGAAATTCATTTAGAGCCGACTTCTCATCGCTATCAGATATTTCGTAGTCCTAAATTATGAGTGTTATCTTAGATCCAAATCTAATAGACCGAGATGAGTTGACCTGCAACTTGACCAGTCCATCTATAGAATATTTCCCCACCAGAGACCTCAAGTGTGCTTAGTTGTCCACACAGACACATCTCAATCCCAGATTATCGAGTTCTTTCATTCTAGTAGGATTCAATGTATTGTTGTGTTAGATATATGATGCTTGGGTCGTACGAGTAGTTTACTCCTTGATGGTGAGCATGGACCTACTCCTGAAACGATAATGCATGGACCTACTCCTCGATGGTGAGCTTGGACCAACTCCTAAAATAATAATGTATTATGATTTATGAGGGATATAGTGTTGCAACTGTTGAGATTGGTTCTGAGAGCGACACGAGTAGAGCATTAGAAGATTGATCGCGCTCATTTAAGAGATTTATGAGAGCAGTGACTTTTAGATCATCAGATAGATGGTTGAAGATCGTCAACGCGTTCGTAAAAAATTTTCATATTTTTATGTTGTCTGGTTTTATTTTTTGACTTTTATTTTGAGATTTGCGTTATCTCACCGTCCTTTTAGGGACACCGGATAACGTAACCTAAACACCTCCCACCTTTTTTTATTGCATCTGGTTGGGGTATTGGAGTATCAAGTGTTGCTTCTAAAAGAGCAAAGCTACTTGATCTTCTTTTCCTCAGTGCGACGTCGAGGAGTTTTGCAGTGCCGACTTCGTAGGTCGTCGCCGCTGGTTGAGCCGACCCCCATCTGCCGCCTCCTCTCCCCCGACGCCCCTCCTTCCCTCCAACAACTTCTTTGAGATCCCCTAACGCCGCCTTCGTCGACGGCATCCCTCCCATCCACATTAACCTTCGCCGCCATCTTCTACACCCTCCACCAACTCGACAACCACCCCCACAACCTTCAAGCTCCCTTCTCAGTGTTGACATGCCCTCCACAACCCCAATCAGGCTCCCTTGTCACCATCCCCAACTATGGTGTTATTTGGCTATCACCAGAGCAATGTTGATCATACATTGTTCATCAAACATAGGACTGGGAAACCCACTGACCTCATTGTATATGTTGATGATATAGTCATAACAAGTGATGACGTGGAAGAAATCCAGAATCTAAAACAAAAATTAGTCAGTGAGTTTTGGGTATTGAGTTTGCAAGGTCCAAGCAGGGAATCTTCATCTCTCAGGGATAATATACTTTGGACATCTTTGAGAAGGTGGGGATGAGTGGATGTAGATCAGCTGATACCCCGATTAAAGCAAACCACCGATTGGGGCGTAATGATGGAGAGATGATCAAAGACATCTCTGAGTTTCAGAGATTAGTGGGGAGGTTGATCTACCTGTCCCACACTCGCCCAGATATCTCTTATGCGGTAAGCGTTATTAGTTCATGCATGCTCTGAAGACGCGTCATGTGGATGCACCTCGCAGGATTCTTAGGTACCTCAAATCCTCACCAGGAAGGGGTTTCTTGTTTGCTCCAAATTCATGTCTAAATATTGAAGTTTACATTGATGCCAATTGGGTCGGGTCTGTTGAGGATTGACGATCAGCTTCAAGATATTGTTCCCTTGTTGGGGAAACCTTGTTACTTGGAGGAGCAAGAAGCAAATAGTTGTTAAATTCTAGCACAAAAGCCGATTTTAGTGTTATGGCTCATGGGGTTTGTGAAGGCTTATGGCTATGATCATTGATGAGTCAATGAGTGACCTAGGCCTTACTAAAGCAGGACTCATACGGCTGTATTGTGACAATAAGTTAGCTATCAGTATTGCCCACAACTCTGTTCAACATGACCGCACTAAACACGTTGAAGTTGATCAACATTTCATCAAGGAGAACATTGAGAGGGGAATTATGTGTACTCCTTTCGTTCCCTCAGACAGACAGTTAGTTGATATTCTCACCAAAAAGTTGAGTGAGAATGTATTTGGAAGGTTTGTTGACAAATTGGGCATGGTTAACATCTCACGTCCAACTTGAGGGGGAGTGTTAGAATATGTAGTAGTGTTTTTTTTTTAATTGTTATATACACCTCCATAAATAGAGGGGATTGCTTCTTTCAAATTAATCAATTCATTTCTTTTGGCCAACAGAATTCATATAGATGTGTGAGTTTAATGTGGAAGAAACTGCCACGTTCTGTAGTGGTGTTCCTCCAATAGTTGGTGATCATAACAAAGTTTTTGTGCAAGTTGTTAATGTTGTAAATGAGGTGGACAACCTTGGTGTTCTAGGCATTGGTGGACAACCTTGGTGTTCTAGGCATTAATGATGTTTCTTGTAGCTGGTCCTTCTCACTTGTCTGGAATAGGATCTATGATAAATATTTTTATTATTGATGGGTCATTTGATATAAATAGAGACTATCTATTTTTTAGTCTGTAGCAACTAATGAGATAGATGTTGATGATCTGTAGCAACTAATGAGATAGATGTTAAGGTTTATTTTTGCGCTTCTTGATTCCGTCGTTGGCTTTAAAATGATAACAAAATTGCACATTGATTTGTGAATGTGGTGCTAGTTGATGTGTAGCTGATGACATCATAGTTAGTGTTCCCGTTTATGGAGCTATTGATAGGTTTTTGTATGATGACAAGCAAAGGTTCTTGTTGTTTGTCTTCAACTATCCCTCGTGATATTTGTGTTGATTTTAAATGGAAGGACCAGAATCCTAGAGTTTCCCTGCTATTTGTTATGGGTACAATTGACACTGGTAGCGACTTCTTTGCACTGTTTGATTTTTTAGTTTATATAACCTTAACTTAGATGGATCAGCTTTGTCAGGGTGAATGATGGTTTTGTTGGTATGCATGAGAAGTACACACTGCGTTTACATAGGACCAAGTATGAAGCGAGCTATCAAATATATACTTGTTATGATGGAGATTTATTTGAGATTAAAAGGTTTGTTTGTGGTGGATTGTTTTTTATTTTATCATTATTAGTCCCCTCGACACTCGATGAATTGAAGGATGTTATAATGTTACTAGGATATCTAGTTTGACAAAGTGTTCACCTCTTGAAGATTTATGTTCCAAATATTTTGAAGGTCTTGATAGCTTGGTTTAGAGATGATTTTGACAATGTGATGAAATTATTTGTAGCTTATGATTGAATAAATAGGCTTGACTGTGTGTGTGTGAAACCCAGTGTTGTTTGAAGGTAGGAGGCCAGGCGATCACATGGAGCTGGTAATGTTCTATTATATGAATTCGGATGAATCCAGAAATCTTGGATTCAAATTCGAATTCGCTTCAAATAATGGACCAAAGCAACTTTAATCGGACGGTCGGGATTAGGGAAGTTAACAAATAGTATAGTTCGTGAATGATTCGTGAAGATTCGATAAATATTCGTAATTTTCGAATTCGAATCCAAATTCGGATTCGAATAATTTTTGAATCTGAATCCGAATAAGTTTCTCCCTATTCGAAGTATTCGCGAATAGTTCGCGAACAGTAAAATTACTTAAATAAAATTATATATATTTAATAAAATTATATATATTTAATAAAATTATATATTTAATTATTCCTATTAGAAAAATTCGAATTCGGATCCATGTTCGAATCTTAATTCGAACCCGAATCCGAATCCGAATATTCGAACGAATCTGAATCTGAATCTCTGCATGTTATGTGAAATTTGGATTCGATTGAAGAGACATTCGATTCGTGAACAGCCCTAGTCGGGATGATTTTTATATATAATATAGATATTGCTATTATTCGTAGACTATTCGCAAACCTTGCCAATGTAGATAATATTATTCGGATTTCGAATACCACTCGAATTCGAATTTGGGTTCGAATTCGAATTTGGGTTCGAATTCGAATTTGGGTTTGAATTCAGAAAATATGAATTTTAATGGAATCTTCAAGAATCAATTTATGAATTATTCACTAACTATTTGGTTTGCGAACAACCCTACTCCCAGCCTCCTCTTCCCTCGCTTGTGGCGTTGTAGTCAGCGCAAGAGAGCGATTCCACGAAGTTGGTGGGACCCACCAATGTTAAGAACACTTTTCTTAAATCTTTAGCTTCCCCGGTCCTAAAGCGGACGAGATGTTGTATTTTGCATGAACTGAAGCCTGTTGACTTGTTATATCTAAAGATTCCCGGACCCAATTTCTCCTCTTTTGATCCCTCGAATTTTCCAGGTCAAGTTTTTCTTATCTTTTGAGCGACAATCTTGACCCACTCTACATTAGTGACTGAGTCTTGCATTTTCCTCTTCCTAATTTTTTTTACTTCTTTTGTTTGGAATTGTGTTTGCAAGAATTTCTGGTTTTGGTTTTAGATTATTTTGTGTATTTCTCTCATGGACAGGACTTAATGGTGATGTGAAGTTGTGTAGATGTTCTTGTTTAGCTTTGTGTTGAATGGAGACTGATTTTCCTGGGCTAGTTCATCTCTCATCCAACTCAGTTTTTACCCAAATTTAGTAACGTTATATTGAGAATTTGTTCGAAGAATTTTAGGATTTCTCAAAAAGTGTCATCATTTATTTAAAGAATCTTATTTAATGTAGAAGCATAAAGTACCTAACAGAAATTTGTATATTTAACTTTTTATGTCGATCTCCCACAAAATCTCAAATTTATTCTCAAGATATATTATTTATTTATTATCCAACGGCAACCAACTATCTTAGTTATTGAAATAGTAAATTAACATTGTTCATTAAGTATATTTTAATTAAGTTGGTCGTCAATGTAACTTAGAGGATGTCCATATTTCATGTGTTGATATTGATGATTTGGCACCTAAGGATTGTTTGAAGTTAATAATGGTTGAAATATTTACTGTTTGGCATTTATTTTCTTGAATTATAAGCATTATTCTGTTTGTATCTGGAACTGTCATATAAACCCTATAGTCTGCAAACAAATTTTTGTGATGGCTTTGCTTCATGATATGGGCCAAGTTTTTAAGGGTTTTTTCATTCATTTAGTTGATATTTCACATTGTACTCCCTTGTTAATTTGCTTTGGAATACTGAGGCCAGAAAACTGTGGATTTTTAACCTTTTATTTTTTCTCCATGCTTTTATTGTCATTTATTTTTTCTATTTGTACTGATCCTTGTATAATAAAATTCCAGAATCGTCAAAAAGTTGCACAGTTTCCTATTGCTAAAGCTGCTTCATCAAAAGTGTTGCCTTCACGAGCAACAGGCCGAGGTAGAGGTCGAGGTGATAGTCGGATTCTTGCAAAAGATAGCTGTATGGAATCTTCAATGAAACAACAGGAACTTAGCATTCCTGAGATTTTTAAAACCTTCTCTATTCGTTTTGTTCGACTTCATGGAATCCTTTTCACAAGGACTAGGTAAAGTACTTGACAGATTGAATTTCTTTTATTTATAATCAAGTTCATTTAGATTTAAACTTGTCTGCATGTGATTTAACAGCCTGGAAACTTTTGGAGATGTTTTTTCATCAGTAACAAGTGACCTCCTTGAACTGTTAAGTGCTGGGACTGAGGAAGTACTTAATTTTGGTGTTGATGCGACTGAAAATGGTCTGGTTATCGTGAGGCTCGTGTCGATGCTTATATTTACAGTGCATAATGTGAATAGGGATTCTGGAGGCCAGACATATGCTGAGATCTTGCAGCGATCTGCACTCCTTCAAAATGCTTTTACGGCTTCGTTTGAATTTGTTGGGCATGTGCTCAAGCGATGCATTGATTTACGTGATGTTGCATCAAGCTTTCTCTTGCCAGGTATTATGGTTTTCATAGAGTGGTTGGCATGCCATCGAGATATTGCCGTGGGATTTGATATCAAAGAAAAAGAAGTCTCTGCCAGAATATTTTTCTGGGATCAATGGGTAGCCTTTATGAATGTGCTTTTGTCAAGTGGCCATGGTTATATTGATATGAATGAGGATGAAACATGCTTTTCTGATATGAGCCACTATGATGAAGAAGAGACTGGAAATAGGCTTGCATTGTGGGAGGATTTTGAGTTGAGAGGATTTCATCCTCTAGTACAAGCACATCTTATTTTGGACTTTTCAAGTAAGCATTCTATTGGCGGCGATGGATCCACCAAGGAAAAAAAAGCTCGGGTGCAAAGGATTTTTGCAGCTGGGAGGGCTCTGATGAATGTG
Source organism: Platanthera zijinensis (assembly GCA_039513925.1). Taxonomy (NCBI): domain Eukaryota; kingdom Viridiplantae; phylum Streptophyta; class Magnoliopsida; order Asparagales; family Orchidaceae; genus Platanthera; species Platanthera zijinensis. The sequence goes on from CM077098.1 coordinate 125,827,143, forward strand.
GTTAGAATTGACCAGCGAGTAATATACTTTGATCGGCTCCTTAAAAAGTTCTTGTTTGGTATCGAACCTCCTGCATTTATGAGTGACATGCATGCTGACTTTACAAATGTTTCTGCACCAAAAGTTTTAAAAGATGCTAGTTCTATTGAAAGTGCAAGCAATTTAGGAGGGTCGCAGTCAAGCGTGGTTGATTTTGGACTAACTCCAGTCGAAGCAGTTTTAAATTTGGATGGTGAAGATGAAGAAGAAGAAATTGTTTTCAAACCAATAATAACTGAGAAATTTCCCAACATGCCCACTTACTCTCCTTCAATTCACACTCACTTGTCAAATGATCTAAATGTAACAACCCAACTGAAAACTTCTATCCCCGATTTATCTCCCCAGCCCTTGCAGAATTTGAATTTTAGTACTTCAAAATGGCTTATGGAGAAAGAGACCATGTTATCTGATGGATTGAATGATATGAAAATTGCAAATGGTTTGATGTTTCAGGGAGGCTTCGGTACCTACCATCCTTCTACATTTGTGCCTCCTGCTAGTAGTACCAGTAACAGTAGTTTTTTCTCTACTCAACTAAATGTCTCAGATGCAATTATTCCATCTCCTCTTGATTCGATAGTACTGCCTAGTGAAATATCCAATGGCTTGCCTGCGAGGACCTCAACTGTTTTGCCAACCATGTCGAAGAGAAATCCGGTGAGCCGGCCAGTCAGGCATTTTGGTCCTCCTCCAGGGTTTACCCATGCCTCCTCTAGGCCTGAATATGATTCCTTTCCTAATTTGGCTACAAAGGATCCGCAACTTCATGTCGATGACTATAGCTGGTTAGATGGTTATCAACCATCATCAACTAAAGGATTTATGGACACCTTTACTACTCGTGCTACAGTTATGCATCCTCATAGTTCAACCAATATTAGTAGCACATACAGTGGTATCACAAGTTTTCCTTTCCCTGGAAAACAAACCTCTCTATTGCCAACTATGGTGAACAATGTGGATAATGAGAAGTGGCAGGATTTCCAGCTGTTCGAACATCTGAATCCATATGCTGAACAGCACCTCACACAAACAAATATGCGACCTGTCCTGCTGCCAAAGCAGCATCAAGCACAGTCCATTTGGTCTGACGGTTACCTCGTGTGAGATTCTACATGTAATGGCGACAACTGGTAATGGATTCTTTTGAGTTTTTTTGCATGTTATGTTCAAATTGCATCTCTGAGTAACTATGCATTTCTGAGTCTTTTGTTATATTGTTTTAGAAGGATGAGAAGCAATAACCAACTGGCAAATGGGTGACCAAGTCTTGGCCTTCCTCTTATGCTGTCCTTTTAATGTTGTTAAAGGTTTCTGTTGGAGCTTGAAATGATCATTGGAGCATTATTGGTGCTTGCCCTGTAGCTGGTAAGAATTGTCACTCTTTTTATTTAGGATGTTTTTTAGCTTTTTACTTGGTGCTAATGATGATCTAAGATTTCTGAATTGCAGAAAACTGACAGCCTGCATTTCATGGTAAATGTAATTTTTCAAACCTCTTCTGCTAATTCTGCTCTGCATTATTCAATATTATTTTGTTATATTTGGCTATGCTTTTCCGAGTTATCCATTTGTTGTGCATATTATTATGACCTGTTTCATTTTTTGTGGTTTTCTTTTAGATTAATTATCGTTATAGGTATAAGCAGGTACGTAGTTTTTGTGTGCTAGGTTGATAAGGTCAAATCTGTTCTTGTATGTCTGCCAGAATGAATCTATTTAAGAATACTTCTTTACTCCAAGTGGCTATACACAATATTTTTCATGTTTTTGAATAAATTTAATATTTAGTCCTGAAAAACCCAACAACAATTAAGAAAATTACATGAAAAGAAAGAGAAAAAGTTTACGAAAAACTCAAACAGCAATTAAGAGAATTACATGCGGAGTGAGAAATCATTCGCATGCTATCCGGTTTAAGGACGTCCGCCTACAAGATTTTATTTTCTGCTAGAGAGAAATTAATCTCTCCAGGAATGAATGGACTTTGTAGATAATTCACATTGATCTCTTGTTATGGCCGATTGATGCCAAGAACAGAAACAAGAGTCAAGAGAACTATGAAGGGAAAGGTCTTTGGGCAGAGAATGAGAGGTCAAGATGAGGAAAGAGCCCTTGGTTTATTTATTTATTTATCAAGTTCCTTGCCCTAGCATTCCACTCCGACAAGTGCTTTAGTTAAGAAACGTTAGCTTAGAAGATCATATTTAGGTCATTACATCTTCACTCTTGCCTATGTTTCATGCTGGTAATTAGGACTTCAAAAAGACATCAAATGGAGAGCTATCACATAGTTAATAAACAAAACACCCACGTCATTGATATAGGCCACATAAGTAGAGTTACTCATCCACCGGACACATTTTTGCAGCACCTGCCGGATGAGTAGAAGGATCTGTAGTGATCAGCAGTACTCGAATTTCTTGATAATTGCTGCAAAGCCATGTCTCACATTGACAATTTTTGACAAAAGCAATTAAGTATCAAGTAGCACTGCCTCCAATGCACCACCTCCCCTGCACTTGTCCCAGTATTAAGGAACCTGCTCATTTCATTGGAACCTTTGCGCTGATTGGATCCATTTAATGAAGACTCATTGTTGTTCGCAATGGAAGGCTTTATGAAATGCAGCTGAAAGTACGTGATTACTAATAATCTAGAGGTGGGAGTTGCTTGACGGAGTCTTCCTAAATGCCGTGTCCAATTTACTCCCAATATTTTGGATTGAGACCTTTACTCACAATAGTTTAGATTGAGACCTGTAAAACTGGAACAACTTGTTGAGCTATATAGATATATTCTTGCTATTTGAAAGTGAACTAGTCAAACAGTGTGGTGGTCTGAAAGTTAGAGAATATCAATGCTTAAATATATTCTATCAAATGGTTATTTTGAAGCAGCCAGTGATTTGTTGTAACCTTGTTCATATAACTCGTGAAATTTCTTGGAGATTGGCATTTCTTTAACTTGGCATGCCAATTTTACATCTACATAGTTACTATATCTTCTCTCTTCCTCTCTTTGATTGGTAATTGCTTGCTAAACTTGTTATGAGTAATTGTTAATGATGCATATATTTTCTTTCTTTGCACAGGTGGTGGTGTCCTGAGAAGAGTTGATGGATGCAGGGATCAGTTAGGAATGGTTTAATGGAAGGAATAAAAGAGGCGACCCCCTTATAATGTCCCTCCTCCCTTTTAGCTCTATCCCTCTCTAGTGGTCAAGATATCCGTTAATGAGCTTTCGGGTCGATCATCTCTCGGATTACCGCAGTTTGTAGGCAGGCAGCAGCTTTCATCTTTTATACTCTGCTAAAATCCGTACATTCCGGGTCTCAATTTGCTCATAATTTAGAGGATCTCATCTTGTCTCTCAACGTCTCTCTATCCTTCATGTCGGCGCTAAGGGTTTGGTTGTTTGTTTAAGTCAATTAAAGCTGCTGCTGAAGTTTTGTGGGGAGGTTAATTGCTCGACAGCTTGCTGCTGGATGCTAGATCTCTTCCATGCATTCTGGGATGTACGTGAATAAAGCTAGTATCAATCTGCGTCAGACCGAAGCTAGCTAGCTCTTATAAATATTTCTTCTTATAATTTGTTATGCTTTTTGCTATTATTTGGGTACTTCATGGACCATCGTAACAACTACCACTTTGTGTTTAAGTGCTTGCTTTCTTATTTCAGTCTCCGTCTTTTATGTTAAATTATATTTGTCATAAAACATTTGTACTAGGATGCCACTATCTTTGTTACAAGACTTGCTTGATATCTATTTATGTTTGCTGTTTGTTTACTGCTGTGAAGTTACCTGGTTATGATTTTTCTTTGTAAGTAGTATATATATAAAGGTTATTGATGCAGGCATCACACTTGCCTGTCACACTTGCCTGCAATGCTGGAGTCCTCTCAGGGGGCCCAACTAGAGTCAGCACCCGGCTTTAACAGGCCCACAGGCCGTACATTCCAACTCATTCCCGACTTCATCACAAGGCCGATAGGTTGTTGAGGTCGGGGCTCGATCCCCCGACCTCCTTTATAAAGAGCTTTTAGGCGAGTTCTCATTGCCAACTGAGGTGTGGATCAGTTGGTGCAGATGTTGATGCAGATGTTGATGCCGGTCTTGCATCAGTTATTTACCTGGACCTTCCCTCAAAGTTTGCGTAATTACAATTTGCATCTCTCTAATTTTCAAAATTACAAAAACCTTCCCTCATTGTTTGTATTTCATAACATTCATGCACAAAAGTACCCCCTTGAGATAAATCATTAGAGGGTTGTGCATGGATATTGTGAAATGTAAACATTAAAGAGGGTAATTGAATTTTGAAAGTTAAGTGCAAGATGTAATTGCACAAACTTTGAGCCCCCGGCCGCCGGTGGTGGCGCTGGATTGTGCGGGGCCGTCAGATGCTTAGGCGGAGGGGTTCGATCGAGCGGCCTGGAATCACTCTGTGCTTAAGCAGTTCATATAAATTTGTCGGTCTTAAAATGTAAAATCTTGTTTAGAAATTGAACGATTTCAAAAAAATTTGCCCTTTTTAATGACTCAGTCAAAGTATTACTTCTGGATTCTTGATAATATCAGGTTAAAATATATATTTTATAAGCTTAAAGGTTTAATAAAATGATATCTCACTCGTAGTAAGCACAGATGAGGGGCGTGACTATGCGAGCAATTCACTCTTTGTTTGGGTAGGGACCTATATAGGTCAAGTTGGGTTAATGGAAAAGAAGGCAAGCAAGTATTTTCCCTAAAATTCTCTCTCTAAATACCGCTCTCTCTCTCTCTCTCTAGCCCTCCCGATTGTGAACCCTAGCAGCAGCGTCCTCCCGAATCTCAGGATTTTGCCGATGCCAGTGCTCCGCACCTCTCTCGCCCCCGCCCCTACTTCTCTCCCTCTCTCTCAATCTCTTTTTCTCCCCCTTCTCCTCTCCTCCTCCCAGTTTCGGTATCTTTCAACCATAGCACTGCGAGTGCTTCAAATATGAGATCATTTTATGATACGTGTTAATGGCTTGTGAACAATTGATTTCATGAATCAGCTGTCTTGTAAAGCAGTTTGCAAAATTACATTATATTAAATGAGATACTATAGGAGGTGCGTTACTCGATCCGATCATTGGATGTTGATTTCAGTTGTCGGGATATGGCTATATCTACTGGATATATATCTGGATGTATATCCAAATCAGATACTGTCATATTCCAGTCGTTAAAATCCATCTAAGAATCATACCCTATGGCCGAATCTATTTTTCTCGCACCTATTAATAGGTGCGTTTCTCGTACCAAAAAAAAAATCTCATGTGATGGAAAGTATTAACCATCAAGTCATTGTAAGGATAATGGTGTCTCTATAGATTCAATTTTAATGCTGGTGCAAGAACTAGTGTAAAATTGGGAAAATATTTAGGTGGGTTATGCGCATATCAAAGATATGTGCATAACTTATCTAAAAATGAATTTTTAACTTCGATATTAATATTTTTTGATGAAAAAATTATAAAATCTGAATTAAAATTTTTTTACAAATGTTTTAAGATATATTTTATATATTAAAAAGTGATTTAAAAATTAACATCCAACCGGACCGATAAAATCCGGCCGGATCTTCTTTTTTGTCTTAAAGGGCTACCAGGTGGGTCGTCAGATATGTAATCCGATGGCTGATAAGCTATGCACATATCTTTAATATGCGCATACCCCGCCTAAAATTTTTTCGTCAAATTGATCCTCATAGCCACCATTTGACCGCTGCGGCGGCGCTCGTGATTACGTTGTTTTCAAATTGTCCTTTGTAAACTCCTGACCTTGACTAAGGAATTACATCCATTTATATGTTCAAATTTTGTTTTTCATTATTTTGCAATCATTTTAAGAGGGTGACAATTTTGTCCAAACTCATCAGAGCAAAAATTCCATGCCAAACGGGCCCTCAGTAGCATGCGAGACATAGGCTCTGTTTGGCACCGTGCGGCAGTGGGATTAAATTGTTATTTGTTAACGCCCTCTTAAGGAACTTCATCCACTTTTATATTCAAACAGATGATGTTTGTTAGATGATCCTTAACGAATGACGTTTTAATCCATGCATTTGCGACCGCCACTGGCATGCCAAACGGAGCCTAAGACTTTTGAGTTGCCAAAAATTGACGCCCGAGTTACCTATTTGTTGTGCTTATTATGACTTGTTTTTCATTTTTACGTACACATAAAAAAAGTCTCCCGCAGGCTTAATAACATTTGTGTACGTGCGACCGTGCGACCATCGCAAAGCAATAAAATGAATTAATTTAAATATAATTAAAAATTTAGCGCGAAACAAAATATAATTAGAACCAATATTTTAAATATCAAATCATAATTATTAGTGCTAATTGCGTGGAAATTTGTTTGTGTGTTTAGAATGTTACCTCTCATTTGTAGCGGTGTACTTCATTAGTGGTAATTGCGTTCCGACAACCATAAGAGGCAACTTTCCACAACGTACCAGCCCAACTCCCATTATTACCTTATTAAGCTTCCATTAATTTCAATAAAATTATTTTTCAAGAGATTATTCATTCATATAATAAAGATATTACATTTAACTCGAACATATTTATGTGGCCAGTTATTAGGAAACATATTTACCAAACTGGAAAAGTGATAACTTTTAAAGCTTCTGTGATCCTATTCAGCTCAATGAGATATTTATAATGTATCCATTAGAAAACATATTATTATTTAGTATTATCAGACTGCACTATTCACTAGCGCGGTAAAGGTGCGGTTTGGTTCGGTTTTTACGCAAAACCGCAAACCAAACCACTGCACCACTGTATGGTTTCAAAAATTTGGAACCGAACGGAACCGCTCAAACATTGAAACCGAATCGAATCGAACCGGATGGCTCGGTTCAATTCGGTTTGGTTTTGGTGGTTTAAATAATGTGATACAAACAATTTTCTAACTACAAACCTTAGCACATATTAACTATGTATCCCAAAGTGCACAAAATTTCATGATGCGCCTGGGGATGATCTTAACGGTTATGAGCTTGCAAGTGAATGTTGGATTCCAATTCACATTGCACATCGTTAGTTGGAAAAATCTAATGTTAATCTTCTCAGTTACAATATTTTCAATGTAGAAATTATTCATCATTTTTTGTGTGTTTCTGCTCCATTTTGATTAATTTATTCTAATAATTTTTATATAATATAAGAAATAGGATTTATATAGTAGTAAAATTTAAAACTGATTTAACGATTATTTTTTTTATTGAATGGTGGATGAAATCAAATCACAATGCATTGCTCTATTTTTTCGAAAATTTGAGAAATCCCAATAATACATTAATACTAGAAATGAGATTTTGTATTCCGTAACTCACGAGGCACGCACGTGAATACAACAAAAAACTATAGTGCGATTGTCGAATGGCATTCGACTATCGCTATAGAATTACAAAAAACTTGATGTGAAGATCGGCGGAGGAAGTGGCGTTGTTGAGCAGTTGATACTCCTCCGCGGCGAGCTCGTCGAATGTTCTATATAGCTAGCTGCGTCTCCGTCTTCCCACCCAGTTCCACAATCCACTTTGGAGATCCACCACCGCCTCGGAATGCTTACATTTCTTCTTCCCCGCCTCCGCCACGCCGCCGACTATATTGAAATCCGACGAAATTTCGGAAAGCACATCCTTCTTTATTTTGTTCGGGCCGGCGGGCTCAACGGGCGGGAAATCATCCTTGCACTTCAAATCTTTCTCCGGCCGCCCCATGGCAACACCACCATCACTCTGCATTTCCTAAAAGACACCAAATAATGTTATAATGTAATTAGTATTTAGTAGCGTTGTAAGTATTTAATTGTAACAAACGAAAACATTAACTACCTTCAATTATATATTACTAAGAAGAGCATATACAATCACATGCAGGAACTAAATATAAATATAGATATTTGAGTTGTAGGAAGAAGATGTTGTAACAAAGAGGATTAATTGGAGGTGCGCGCGCATATGTAGTTACTTGAGAACGCTTAGCATCTAAGCTGGCATAGATTTCCATCAAACTCCGATATCGTTGCTTTTTAGGGCGCTTGGAAGGGGAATGTGGCAATGCCTCCTCCTCGGTAATGCTATTCCTCAGCGCCGCTGGCTGTGGCAATGCCTCCTCCTCCTCTGCCCTCTCCTTCCTCTTTCCCATGTACGTCTCTTCGAGAAATATTTGAGACCTTACAAAAGATATAATTAAAGAAATTGCAATTAGTTTAAGAGCAAGATGATGCTAGCTTATTTTAAGAGCAAGACATAATTGAAACTGTACAAATTGAAACCGGATATATATACTCTGAAAATGAAAACCGGCCGGATATACTCTGAAATTAGTTTAAGAGCAACGAAGAAAGAGAGGGCCGGGATTGAGAGAGAGAGAGGGACGAGGGGTGCTGGCGTGGGAGGAGGAGGAGGAGGAGGATAATGAAACGCTGCTGTGGGTGCCTGTTGAAGCAAGATGATGCCCTATTAATAGACCGGAGGGAAGGAAATAGGCGGAAATGGTAAGCGCCGAAATAGGCGGTGATAGGGGCGGCCCTAAATATTATTCCTATTGAAACGGCAGCTGCTGTATATGGCTTTCACCGCCGATTTTGACTTCAAGGCTCAGCTCCACCCCAAACTGATGAACGAAGCAATGCACTACTCCCTCCTCCCCGCCGGCGGGAACCGCATTCGCCCCCATCCTGCCGCCTGCGAGATCGCGCGCGGAGTCGAAGCATTCGCGATGCCTCCAGCATGCGCCCTCGAGACGGTAACGATGATCTCCCGACAAGGACAATCACCGCCGAGGTCAGCCAGCCCTTAATTGTCCCAGTATTAAGGAACCCGCTCATTTCATTGGAACCTTTGGATCCATTTAATGAAGACTCATTGAATGGAAGGCTTTATGAAATGCAGCTGAAAGTGCGTGATTACTAATCATCTAGAGGCGGGAGTTGCTTGACCGTGTCTTCCTAAATGCCCTGTGCAATTTACTCCCAATATTGTGGATTGAGACCTTTACTGTCAGTAGTTTATTAGATTGAGACCAGTAAAACTGGAACAGCTTGTTGAGCTATATAGATATATATATATTCTTGCTATTTGAAAGCGAACTAGTCAAACAGTGCGGTGGCCTGAAAGTTAGAGAATATCAGTGCTTAAATATATTCTATCACATGGTCATTTTGAAGCAGCCAGTGATTTGTTGTAACCGTGTGTTCATACAACTCTGGTGAAATTTCTTGGCCATTGGCATTTCTTTAACTTGGCATGCCAATTTTACATCTACATAGTTACTATATCTTCTCTCTTCCTCTCTTTGATTGGTAATTGCTTGCTAAACTTTTTATGAGTAATTGTTAATGATGCATATATTTTAATTTCTTTCCTTGCACAGATCCATTTCAGACCGATGGCTTTTTTCTTTGGAGGCAAGTCAGACAGATCTCAGGTATGATTTTTTTCAATCATTTGAAGCTCCTGGTCCATCGCATGCTTCCAGTTTGGATCGTGGATCGCCTCTTGATGATTGGATGGTTCTTTGACAAAAAAGGCAATTTGACAAACATTATATAGTTCGACTAGAGATCTATACCTTACAGGCGATGACGGAGAGGATGAATCAGAAGGGCTTGCTGTGTTCACATCATGATTCTGAATAGCAGCAACCGGAGAGGATGGCTGGAGAACTTCTGAAGGTAATTCAGATGGTTCGTCAGCAACCCCCGGAATGTGAGACTGATCCTGAGCCTGAGAGGAAGACTGTAGATCTTCTGAAGATAATTCAACAGTAATGTCTGGAATGTGAGACAGATCATGTGTCTCAGACCAATTCCAATGTTTATTTTCATCAATGATGACATTGCGGGCAATGATCAGCTTCTAAGTACTTGGGTTGTAAATTCGGTAGGCCTTGGACGAGTCACTATAACCAAGTAAGATTCCCATGACTCCCTTTTCTTCAAGTTTGTCTTTGCTCTGGGTAGTGTCAAGGCTGTAGGTAAGGCTTCCAAATATCCTTAAGTGAGAGATATCTGGTTTGATTTTAGACCAAGCTTCAAACGGTGTGGTATTGACAAGAGCCCTACACGGTGACCTATTGAGGATGTAGCATGCTGTGTTTACAGCTTCTGCCCAAAACTTTTTGGGGAGTTTGGATTCTAGCATCATACAACGGGCCATTTCTATGATAGTTCTGTTCCTTCTTTCAGCCACCCCGTTTTGCTCTGGCGTACCTCTGACCGTCAACTCTCTTTTGATCCCATGATCTTGGCAGAACGATGTGAAAGCATTGCTTAGGAATTCACCTCCTCGATCAGTTCTCAGAGTTTTAATTTTGGTATTAGCCTCATTTTCTGCCAGAGCTTTGAAGTTTTTAAACTTTGAAAAAACGTTAGATTTATTCTCTAGGAGGTATACCCACATCATTCGAGTAAAATCATCAACAAGGAGGAGAAAATAATTCTTACCTGAGAGAGAAGAGGTACGAGATGATCCCCAAACATCTGCATGCACCAGTTCAAGAGGTCTAGAGGTTCTTCTGGATGAGGACTGTGGATGAGGAAGCTTATGAATCTTGCATAAAGCACACTCATGGCACACATTAACTCCATCATGTAGTTTTGGCAGACCATACACAAGATGCTTTCTTTGCAGCTTAGTCAAATCACTGATGTTTAGGTGTCCATATCTATTATGCCACTTGACAGTTTTTGCATTGTTTCCTACAAACATGTTTCTCTCCTGATAGGGTAGGGACACTGGGAAAACTTTGTTTGGCGACATGGCTATTCTGGCTATGACTTGGGATGTGGTTTTATCAATGATAGTGCAGTAAGGATTGTCAAAGATAAGTTTGTAACCCCTTTTTATTAGCTGTCCCACACTCAATAGATTTTGTGCTAGGTCGGGAACAAATTGCACTTCTGGAACGTATTTAAGGTTGCCCGATTTTGATTTAATTGCAATAGTTCCTTTCCCATAGATTTCCTTAGTGGTTCCATCGCCAAGGATCACTTGAGACTTGGAGGTTTCATCCAAGAGAATGAAGGCATCCTTGTTGTTTGTCATATGATTAGAACACCCGCTGTCTAGGTACCAAACATCACTCATAGTGGTACCTGCACTATCACATGAATAGAACACAAAATCCTCATCTCCTTCTTGTTCACTGAACTTTGCTTCTTCATTGTGTTGTGGATTGGGCCTCTGTCGGTGGGGGCAATCTTTGGCAAAGTGAGTAGGCTTGGCACATCTTTTGCATTTGTAAAAACAATCAAATGTATCATGGTTGTTTCGTCTGCACAGGTTGCAGAATAAGACAGGACGCTGATTAGGCCTGAAGTTCTCTGATCTCTTGTCTATCTCATAATTGTGTTTATCTTGATGCAGCACTACTTTAGATTGGAAAGCTTGCTCTAGGTTTTGAGGTTCAAATCTCTTCATGCGTTCTTCATGAGCTTGGAGCGATCCCATGAGATCGTTGATGGTAAGGGTGTTAACATCCTTGGCTTCCTCAGTCACAGTTACCACCACGGCGTATTTATGAGTAAGAGTTTTGAGTATTTTGAGTATTACTTTTTTTTCTTCTACACAATCTCCAAAGCTCTTAATTTTGTTGGTGAGAGATGTAATCCTGGTGAAGTAGGAATAAGTATCATCACTTTCCTTCATACTCAAGGTGTCGAATTCTTGCCATAAATTCTGCAACTTGAAAGAAACAACTTTGGAGGATCCCTGAAAATCATTCTTGAGAATTTCCCTCGCCTCCTTGGCTGTGAGAGCACCCATAATCCGTGGGAAGATGCTCCTTCCTATCCCTTGTTGGATGTATAGAAGTGCCTTTGCATCCCTTTTCAGATTTTCTGAGTACTCTTTGAGCTGGGAGACATCCCAAGAAGAAGATGGGTTCTCAGCCGTTGGCTTAGAAAATCCAACCTGGATGAGATCCCAAAGGCCTTGAGATAAGAACAGCGTGCGCATCTGAACATGCCAGAAATCATAGGCATCCCCCTCGAATATAGGAACTCCACTTGGGGAATACAATAGGTTCCGAACAGGACTGCTGCTAGATGAAGCCATGTGAGGAGAAAAAGAACAAATGAAGGAGAGGGAAAGAACACACCCAGAAACCACGAGCGGCCACAGATGCTGACAGCTACCTCCTCGAAGCTCTGATGGCCGATAGCAGTCTAGCACCAACCTCGCTCTGATACCATGTTGAACAAACAGAAACAAACAAAAGCACAACTTAAAACCAAGGAAGATTACAGCAGCACAACACACTCAGTTCACTGCACACATGAGTAGAACAGAGTCTTTTTTCGTACTCTCTTAACTTCAAAAGAAGCACAAAACAAGCATATAAATACTTGAACAAACATCACACTGGAGGAAGACATAAAATAAAAGATAAATCCGGATGGGAACACACTTCTAAGCAGGTGGGCCCAGCAGGTGTAAATGGTCATCGTTTTGGCTGCTGATAGGAACCCCTTCCCAGGTGTAAGGGAATAAACTATCTTCTCCTTCTGGTTCTTCTTTGTCTTCTTTGGCGCAGCAGTTTGCGGCTGTCTGGACGATGCTCCAACATATTTATGTTTGCTCTTTGTTTACTGCTGTGATGTTACGTGGTTATGATTTTTCTTTGTAAGTAGTATATCTATAGGGTTATTGATGCAGGACAGGCGTCATGTTTGCCAGCTATCCTGGAGCCCCATCAGGGGGCCCCGCCCTAGAGTCTACACCAGGCGGCTTTTTCATGCCCGCGGACCGTACACCCCAACCTATCCCTGACTCCACACAAGGCCGATAGGTTGTTGAGGCCAGGGCTCGATCCCCCGACCTCCTTTATAAAGAGCTCTCAGGCGAGCTCTTATCACCAACTGAACCGCGGATCATTTGGTGCTGATGTCTGTCCTGCATCAATTATTTACATGGACCTCCCCTCAGTTTGCGTAATTACAACTTGCACCCCTCTAACTTTCAAAATTACAAAAACTTCTCCCTCCATGTTTCTATTTCATAACATTCATGCACAAAAGTACCCCCTTGAGATAAATCAGTAGGGGGTTGTGCATGGATATTATGAAATGTAAACATTGAAGGGGGTAATTGAATTTTGAAAGTTAAGTGCAAGCTGTAATTGCACTGTCGGATGCTTAGGCGGAGGAGTTTGATCGAGCGGCCTAGAATCATTGTGTGTACTTTAACCGTTCTTAAAAAAAATTATTTTGAAATTGATCGATTTCAAAAAAAAAATCCCTTTTTAATGACTCAGTCAAACTTTTCTTTCGGAAGCCTTGGTAATGTCAGGTTAAAGAATATATTTGTTGCGCTTCAAAGTTTTCATAAGATGATATATCATTTGTAGTGAGCCCAGTTGAGGGGTGTGACTATGCAAACTCTTGGTTTGGGTTGGGAATTCTATGGGTCTGGTTGGGTTAATGGAAAAGAAGGCAAGCAAGTATTTCCCCTAAAATCCGCTCTCTAAATCCCGCTCTATCTCTCTCTAACCCTCCCGATTGCAAACCCTAGCAGCAGCCGCATCCCGACTCTCTGGATTCCGCCGACGCCAATGCTCCACGCCTCTCTCGCCCTGCCTCTACTCTCTTTCTCGATCTCTTCTCTTCTTCTCCTCCTTTCCCCTCACAGGTTTCTGTATCTTCCAACCATAGCACCATCCAGTGCTTCAAATATGAGAGATCATTTTGTGATAAATATGACGTGTTAATGGTTTGTGAACAATTGATTTCATGAATCAGCTCGTCTTGTAAAGCAGTTTGCAAAATAACAACATTATATTAAACGAGAAAAAATATGAGCTGTAAATAAGAAAAGCTAATGTTAAGAGACTTCGGCTCCGTTTGGGGGGACTTATTTTCACCGGTCAAGCGGTTGCGATCGCATGAACTTAACTTTAATTAAGATCCGGTTCATCTGATCGTAGCCGCTTGACCGGTGAAAATAAGTTCTCCCAAACGCAACCTTCATGTGATGAACTTTTTTTTGATACAAGAAACACACCAATGAGAGGTGCAATTACTCCATCCGGCCGTTGGATGTTGATTTCAACGGCTGGTATATGGCCGTCTCTGTTGGATATATATCCGGATGTATATTCAAACCAGATACTGTCATATCTCAGCCGTTGAAATCCATCTAAGAAGCATATCCTATGACCAAATCTGTTTTTCTCGCATTTATTAATAGGTGTGTTTCTCGTACCAAAAAAAATTCTTGTGTGATTACGAGTATTCAGAAAAATTGGGTGTCATTGTAAGGATAATGATTTTCTCTATAGATTCAATTTTAATGTCGGTACAGGCTGTCGTGTCAAATTGGGAAAAATTTAGGTGGGCTATCCGGTTATCAAAGATGTGTGCATACTTTATCTAAAATGTATTTTTAACTTCGAGATTAATATTTTTGTTAAAAAAATTATAAAATCTTAATTAAAATATTTAAACAAATGTTTTAAGATCTATTTTATGCATTAAAAAGTGATCTAAAAATTAACATCCAACCGGACCAATAAAATCCGGCCGGATCTCTTTTTTTTCTTAAAAGGATTACAATGTGTGTCCTCAAATATGTAATTTGATGACTGATAAGCTATACGCATTTCTTTGAAATGCACACATAGCCCACCTAAAAATTTTTCATCAAATTAACCCTCATAGCCACCATTTGACACGGCGGCACTCGTGATTACGCTGTTTACAAATTGTCCTTCATGAACTCCTGACCTTGCCTAAGGAATTACATCCATTTATATGTTCAAAATTTGTTTTTGTTTATTTTGCACTCAATTTAAGAGGGTGACAATTTTGTCCAAACTCATGAGAGCAAAAATTCCATGCCAAACGGACAGTCAGTAGCATGTCTCGACAGGCTCCGTTTGGCACCGTGCGGCAGTAATGAATATGGAGGGTTAAATTGTTATTTGTTAACGCCCATCTAAGGAACTTCATCCACTTTTATGTTTGTTGCGGTCTAATTCGACGTCTCAGTCGAACCGGAATACCTGGACCATCTTAACTCTCGGAACGTTCGAGCGCACACACAGTCAAATGAGAAGGTCGATTGTACACAAGCAATTTTAACGTGGAAAAACCCTTCAACTGGGTAAAAACCACGTGAACGGATCTGTGTCGATCAAAGTCCACTATTCTCTGATTGTTACAACTTGTTTGTGAAGTCGAGGGTGACAGGTCATCTCTCGTTACAGCTTTGGGGTGAGAGAACACTTGGCACACGGCGGATGACAGGTAGTCGCGCCGGGAGTTGTTACAAATTGCGCCTTGCACTGATGGTCTTCGGTGGGTGTTTGAGCTGATGTTGACCCGGTCAACTTGCTCATTTTATGTTTTATATATGTTTTTATTATTGTGCATGTATTGTGTTTAAGAGGAGAGAGAAGGTGATGAGATGGGCATTTATTGTACATGCCAAGTGTCAAGTTTTTGGTGGTTTTTGTTTCCTATATAAAGGCAAGTGTAGTTGAAAAAAATTGTGAATAAAAAAAAGTAGTTTGGGGTTTTGTTTCTTGGCAGAAAGAGTGAGAGAGAGAGACATTGGCAGAGAGGATAGAGAGAGTGAGGCGAGAGATAGAGAGAGAGGCGAGAGATAGAGAGAGAAAGAGTTTATGTTGGCGAGGGAGAGAGAGAGTTTTGTTTTAGTTCTCGCCATCATCTCTCTCGCGCAAAGTTCTCGCATGCAGTTCCCGCAGGAACATTCTCTCCATAGACGGTCTCGCCGGAGCAGCTCGCGCTGGAGGAGGATCTCGCCCACTGCATCCCGGCAGAAGCACCGCCAATCTCGCCTCTACTGATCTCGCCGGAGCAGCTAGCTGGGTAGTCGCGACCATCTCGCCTGGAAGACCTCGCCGGAGTAGAGGCACTCGCCGAGTAGGTGTGGAGCTCGCGGAGAAGCTCGGCGTAGACGTTGCGTGGGTGTTTGTCAAGGCATTTTGAAGTCTGGGCGTGCTAGCTTTCATTTCCAACACGTGGTATCAGAGCCAGGTTACGACCCTTGGAGTAGTTCTGAAGCGAGGTGACAAGTCGAGATGGAGACAGGAGGAGCGATGTCGGGGCAAGTCCCCAAGTTGACGAAGACCAACTACGGCAATTGGAGTGTTGAAACCGAAAAATCGGTCTCTGTGGAGTTCGACCCTTGGGGAAGGGGTGGCCGCACACCTACTACACTCAAATGAACTATCTAGGCTCAAGGCTAGGAACACAAGGGACAGACCCAAGGCCTCAGCGTGGAGGTCCCACCGCATACCCGGAAGACTATCAAACTCTTCCCCTCCCACACCAGGGGCTGAGCTAAGACACCTTCGGCGGGCTCTCTTGGCCGGCCGGAACATCTAAGGAGGATCTCAAGATCCACTCCTTAACTAGAGGCGTCTCCCTGGGTCTATATAAGCTGTTCCCCGCCCGCCTTTTTAATGGCGTAAACCGCCCAGCAGCCGTACTCCACGCAGCCCCAATTGGGTCGCTAACAACGTAACTACACCGTTCTGAAAGGCTATCAACAGGCCATTAACATGCCATCAGGGGCTTCCCGACAACTATACCTCGGGGCTCCAACGGGGCGAGCGGTTCGCGAACATACCGCCCGCCTAAGATGAACAAAAAAGAATTCACAGGGCATCACAGGCATTTAATAATTACAGGAATATATATATTCCATACTCAGCACGCAGGCCGGCAACATAAACAAAACTAGGCCTTCAAGGGCCGGCACAAGCTTGGTCTTAAACCCGCTATTCCCCGCTTGGTAGTGCAGCATCTGTACGCCAACGTCTCGGCAAGCAGCGGCCAGCTAAACGCTAGTCGGCTGATATAAGCGGGCCAAACATAATGCGCACACCCCCTTTTGTTGGGGCTATGGTGCGCATTCCCTGCGAATGAATAAAATACAACTTCCACGGAGTCTTCTCCGGGAACCCCAGAACATCACCAATCCGGCTCATACGTCCGGACGGGCTTCACACAGAACATCACCAATTCGGCTCATACGTCCGAATGGGCTTCACACAACATGCCTAAACCCGTACTCACACTTCCGGGCACTAATGCAAATAATTACGGGGACGCACACGTCGACCCGTCGGAGATCTCCCTTCCCCCACCCGTTGGTGGAGAGGTGCTTCCATGCAAATATGAAAAATAAGGGCTTCACCTACCCAAGTAGAAACTTCGTTACCCTTGACGCGTGTTTGGAGGAGCCGCAACCGCGCACATTGCCCGAGGCTCGACGTCCAGCGTCCGCAGTGGTTGTCCATGCGCGGATCCGATCTCCGCGGGAGAGTTGAAGGCTCCAAGTGATTTTTCCCGCCACGGCCGAGCCTCTCCAAGGCCGGTCGCGCTCCAAGTGGCGTCGGCGATGGTTGTCCCGGCCTCCACAACTTCAAGCGGCGTCGGGGAAGACGATCCCGACCGGCCTAGCTCCAAGCGGCGCCGGGAGAGGAGCTCCCGGCCGACCTAGCTGCAGGCGGCAGCGAGGGGGCTCGGTCTGAGCTTGGTGCGGCCGGCGACGGGGAAGGAGGCCGAGCTCGGGCTGACCTTACTAGATCCAGGCGGCGCCGAGAGGGGGAAGAGAACCGGGCTCGGGCCCTCCTTGCTGGCCGACGGGAGAGAGGAGCGGCCGGGGGTTCGGGTCGGCTTGCTGGCCGACGGGAGAGAGGGGCGGCTGGGCTCGGGCTGGCTTGGTGCGGCCGGCGACGGGGAAGGAGGAGGAGGCCGAGCCTGTGCTGCTCCAGGCCGAGAGAAGAGGGGCGGCGGGGCTCCAGGCGGCCGGAGCTTGAGGAGAGGGGAGGGGCGGCGCCAATCTTGGCCGGCCCTAGGTCGGGGGGGGGGGGGGGGGTGAGGGCGGATGCTGCTGCTGCTTCTTTTTATTTCCCCCCCCCCCCCACACCCGTGACCTACCCTCTTTCCCCCCCTTTTTCTTCTTTTTATTCCCCCCCCCCCATCTAATAATATCGAATATAAAATATATACTTATATATATATATATGAAATATACATAAATATATATATACATAATATAAAACATATATTTATATATATATACATATGATATGCATTTATATATACATATAAATAGACAGATCAAAACCACTCAAAGTCGATACCCGCAAAATCTTCACATGCACACACGAGTGCCCGCACGTCCTCGAACGGGGTCGCACCAACTCGTCTCCCATAGCACGCCCCTAGGCTGACATTTGGGGAGGATCCCACTCGCCCGGCTACGGGGTTGTACATAATCCCCGCTCTTTTCGAGGTTGGTACAAGCTCGGAAAGAATCATCCAACCCTACGTATCCGGCGAGTGGGAGCCGACCCAAAGAAAAAATTTGTGAGAATTCTCCATTTGGGTATAAAGGGAGCTCCACCCCAGGGCTTACTTTTCACATAGTCCCGCTAGAGGCTCTAGCACGAATATCACTAGCCCGTGTTTTTCCCTCCTAGGCTCATCATCAGCAATACACGCAATATCTGATACACTGCAACATAACAAGAAACCAACTCTTTTCAAGCTCTCTCCCTTTCCCCCCAGGTGTGCCTACAGCCCTGCCAGCTAGTGAAAGCCTGACAGCGAGTCTACCCGGGGCTGAGCAGCACTCGGGGTCCAACACAATACTCAAACTCTAAAACTCTTTCCAAACTATCTCCCTTTCCCCCCAGGTGTGCCTACAGCCCTGCCAGCTAGTGAAAGCCTGACAGCGAGTCTACCCGGGGCCGAGCAGCACTCGGGGTCCCTTACCCCCCAGGCGAGCCTGCGGACCTGCCAGCTAGTAGGAGCCAGGCAGCGGGTCTACCCGGGGCCGAGCGTCACTCGGGGTCCTGCACAATACTGAACCCCCACATCATGTTCTCCAATTTCTCTGGCCAGGCACAGTCTCGCTATAACCGCCTCATACTCAGCCTAATTTTTGGTGATAGGGAAATGCACTACTACTCGAGGACTTGACTTTGCTCGAGGTGGAGATACTGCTTACTTAAGAGGTGTTGGAGAGTTAATTACACCGATGCTTTTACAAATGGGGAACACATTCTTTATAAGAGAGGCGATCTGGAAGTCGTCAAATCGGGAAGCTGACGTCCGAGCCTATTCCTAATAATTCCTCCAATCGGAAGAGAGATGCAATCGGGGGGACATAGGCCGACGTGCAAGGGGGGAGCTGATCTCGGCCGTCAGTGCAGAGGCTCGGTCTTACAAGAGCGCTTAAATTCCCGAGGCATCGTCCCATCATCCGAACTGGGCTATTTATGAGGAACAGGTCGACGACTCGTATCCTGATCTAATGACAAAGATCGCTTTCCGCCATGTCACTCGATGATGAGAGCTAGTGCATGGGCGTCGGGTAGTGTTCCTGCGATGGTCCTCGAGGACGCACTCGAGGCCAACATCTTCCCTTGGGCCAAAACCTGCCCCTTTACATGTTATCCTGTTTTCTCAACAAAAAAGGCTTTCACTTGTGATTGCTTGGAGAGATCGGCCCTTTATCAAATCTGGGAGGTTAGCGTCTAGGCTCGTTCCTGATAATTCCTCTAGTCGGAGGAGAGGTGCGATCGGGAGGACATAGGTCGACGTGCAAGGGGGGAGCTGATCTCGGCCGTCAGTGCAGAGGCTCGGTCTTACAATAGCGCTTAAAGTCCCGCGGCACCGTCCCATCGTCCGAACTAGGTTATTTAAAAGGAACGGGTTGGACGTTTGGCTTCCGGAGTCGATCGCGAGGCTAACCCTTAAAGCCCTCAGAAGCTCGAGGCGAATTGGCAATAAAGGAAAAAACTTGACCGCTACTGGATCATAAGGAAGAGATAACATATTACCGCTAGGGATGGAACCCTTTTGGGCCACCCCGGCTCCAAATACCTCTCAGCCGCTCTCTTACTTGACCTTAAAGATAACAACCTCCAGGTTTCTCGCTGATACGATAAGTGTGGATACACGCATTTTCACAGGTAGAGGCGCTTCAAACTGGTGTGAATCCCACTCCAAATACTACGAGATTCTAACAACAGCTATGGGAGGGGACAACTCCGAGTATGAGGACCTTACATACAAAGTCCGCGCATGACCCTGGTCGTCACTTGGTTCCTCTTCTAAAGCCATGACATTCACCTGAGATTTTCCGTGCTGGCCACTCTCCACGCTCACCGCACCAAAATGTTGAAACCGAAAAATCGGTCTCTGTGGAGTTCGACCCTTGGGGAAGGGGTGGCCGCACACCTACTACACTCAAATGAACTATCTAGGCTCAAGGCTAGGAACACAAGGGACAGACCCAAGGCCTCAGCGTGGAGGTCCCACCGCATACCCGGAAGACTATCAAACTCTTCCCCTCCCACACCAGGGGCTGAGCTAAGACACCTTCGGCGGGCTCTCTTGGCCGGCCGGAACATCTAAGGAGGATCTCAAGATCCACTCCTTAACTAGAGGCGTCTCCCTGGGTCTATATAAGCTGTTCCCCGCCCGCCTTTTTAATGGCGTAAACCGCCCAGCAGCCGTACTCCACGCAGCCCCAATTGGGTCGCTAACAACGTAACTACACCGTTCTGAAAGGCTATCAACAGGCCATTAACATGCCATCAGGGGCTTCCCGACAACTATACCTCGGGGCTCCAACGGGGCGAGCGGTTCGCGAACATACCGCCCGCCTAAGATGAACAAAAAAGAATTCACAGGGCATCACAGGCATTTAATAATTACAGGAATATATATATTCCATACTCAGCACGCAGGCCGGCAACATAAACAAAACTAGGCCTTCAAGGGCCGGCACAAGCTTGGTCTTAAACCCGCTATTCCCCGCTTGGTAGTGCAGCATCTGTACGCCAACGTCTCGGCAAGCAGCGGCCAGCTAAACGCTAGTCGGCTGATATAAGCGGGCCAAACATAATGCGCACACCCCCTTTTGTTGGGGCTATGGTGCGCATTCCCTGCGAATGAATAAAATACAACTTCCACGGAGTCTTCTCCGAGAACCCCAGAACATCACCAATCCGGCTCATACGTCCGGACGGGCTTCACACAGAACATCACCAATTCGGCTCATACGTCCGAATGGGCTTCACACAACATGCCTAAACCCGTACTCACACTTCCGGGCACTAATGCAAATAATTACGGGGACGCACACGTCGACCCGTCGGAGATCTCCCTTCCCCCACCCGTTGGTGGAGAGGTGCTTCCATGCAAATATGAAAAATAAGGGCTTCACCTACCCAAGTAGAAACTTCGTTACCCTTGACGCGTGTTTGGAGGAGCCGCAACCGCGCACATTGCCCGAGGCTCGACGTCCAGCGTCCGCAGTGGTTGTCCATGCGCGGATCCGATCTCCGCGGGAGAGTTGAAGGCTCCAAGTGATTTTTCCCGCCACGGCCGAGCCTCTCCAAGGCCGGTCGCGCTCCAAGTGGCGTCGGCGATGGTTGTCCCGGCCTCCACAACTTCAAGCGGCGTCGGGGAAGACGATCCCGACCGGCCTAGCTCCAAGCGGCGCCGGGAGAGGAGCTCCCGGCCGACCTAGCTGCAGGCGGCAGCGAGGGGGCTCGGTCTGAGCTTGGTGCGGCCGGCGACGGGGAAGGAGGCCGAGCTCGGGCTGACCTTACTAGATCCAGGCGGCGCCGAGAGGGGGGAAGAGAACCGGGCTCGGGCCCTCCTTGCTGGCCGACGGGAGAGAGGAGCGGCCGGGGGTTCGGGTCGGCTTGCTGGCCGACGGGAGAGAGGGGCGGCTGGGCTCGGGCTGGCTTGGTGCGGCCGGCGACGGGGAAGGAGGAGGAGGCCGAGCCTGTGCTGCTCCAGGCCGAGAGAAAGAGGGGCGGCGGGGCTCCAGGCGGCCGGAGCTTGAGGAGAGGGGAGGGGCGGCGCCAATCTTGGCCGGCCCTAGGTCGGGGGGGGGGGGGGGGGGGGTGAGGGAGGATGCTGCTGCTGCTTCTTTTTATTTCCCCCCCCCCCCCCCCCCACACCCGTGACCTACCCTCTTTCCCCCCCTTTTTCTTCTTTTTATTTCCCCCCCCCCCCCCCATCTAATAATATCGAATATAAAATATATACTTATATATATATATATGAAATATACATAAATATATATATATACATAATATAAAACATATATTTATATATATATACATATGATATGCATTTATATATACATATAAATAGACAGATCAAAACCACTCAAAGTCGATACCCGCAAAATCTTCACACGCACACACGAGTGCCCGCACGTCCTCGAACGGGGTCGCACCAACTCGTCTCCCATAGCACGCCCCTAGGCTGACATTTGGGGAGGATCCCACTCGCCCGGCTACGGGGTTGTACATGGAGTATCCAGATAAAGGTGTTGCTCGCCTCGAAGGAGCTATGGGAAGTAGTCGAGGACGGCTATGAAGAGCCTGATGCTGAAGCAGAGGCGGCATTGACCAACGCGCAGAGGACGGCGTTGAGGGAAGCGAGAAAGAAGGATAAGAAGGCGTTGTTCACGTTATACCAAGGAGTGGATGAAGTCACTTTTGAGAAGATCTCAGAGGCAGTGAGCTTAAAAGAAACATGGGAGGTGTTGCAACGCTCCATGCAAGGAGTAGACAAGGCGAAGAAAGTGAAGCTACAGTCTCTCCGGGGAGAATATGAAATGTTGAGGATGCAGGCCACGGAGAAGGTCGGAGACTTTGTGACACGTCTGCGGACGCTCACAAACGAGATGAAGAGAAACGGGGAGACGATAGATGATGTGAGCATCATGGATAAGTTGCTGAGATCGATGTCGCGGAAGTTCCGTCATGTGGTGGTGGC
Organism: Platanthera zijinensis; assembly: GCA_039513925.1. Lineage (NCBI taxonomy): Eukaryota > Viridiplantae > Streptophyta > Magnoliopsida > Asparagales > Orchidaceae > Platanthera > Platanthera zijinensis. The sequence goes on from CM077098.1 coordinate 125,850,013, forward strand.
GATCGAAGAATCAAAGGACCTCACCTTGATGACCGTAGACGAGCTTGTAGGCTCATTGCAAGCTCATGAGTACAGAATGCAGTAGGATGATGAAGAAGCGGGTGGCTTGGGAAAAGCACTCCAGAACCAGCTGAACTTCGGAGAGAGCTCCGGAAGAGGAGGCGGCCAGCGTGGCCAAGGTCAACAAGGCAGAGGAAGAGGAAGAAGAGGAGGAAGAGATCAGGGAAGAAACCAATACCACCAGAGAGAGACGGAGCAACCTCAAGGAGGAAGGTGGCAAGATGGAAGAGGAAGAGGAAGAGGCCAAGGAAGAGGCCGAGGAGAAAGAGCCCAAGTTCAGTGTTACAACTGCAACAAGTTTGGGCACATGAGTTATGATTATTGGGCTCCGAGGAAGACAGAAGAAGCCAACCATTATGCGGAGGCTAGGAACAAGGGGAACGATGCTAGGGGTGGAGACCCAATGATGTTTCTAACCTACCGAGGTGCAGAATAAGGAAGGAATGAAGTGTGGTACCTGGACACAGGGGCGAGCAACCACATGTGTGGAGATAAGGAGATGTTCTCTAACCTTGAACCCAGTGGGGGTGAGGTTAGCTTCGGGGATGCTTCGAAGATCTCTTTGGAAGGAAAGGGTCCGGTGGTCGTGAAACTGAATGGAGAGAGAGTACACTTGAATGATGTGTATTATGTGCCAGGATTGAAGACCAACGTCTTGAGCATTGGGCAGTTATTGGAGAGAGGCTACTGCGTGCAGATGAAGGATGGGTTACTGACGATGAAGAACCAGAAGGGAAGAGAAGTGGTGAAGGTGAAGATGACGGCGAACCGTCTCTTCACGTTGAAGATGGATACTCAGGAGACGGCATGTCTCGCGAGGACGAAGGAAGAAGAGGAAGCATGGTTGTGGCATCATCAGATGGGTCACTTGAGCTTCACAGGCTTAAAGCTATTATCACACTCCAAGATGGTGGCGGATCTGCCTATGATCTCCCCTCCGCAGAAGGTGTGTGAGGCGTGCACGAAGGGGAAGCTGAAGAGGCAGACATTTGAAGGAGGGAAGTCCTGGAGAGCAAGACGGCAACTTGAACTGGTTCACTCGGACATCGCGGGTCCGTTTGAGACCACCTCAATAGGCGGAAGCAAGTACTACATCACCTTCACGGATGACTATAGTCGGAAGTGCTGGGTGTATTTTCTGAGAGAGAAGTCTGAGACCCTTGACAAGTTCAAGGAGTTCAAGGCAATGGCCGAGAAGGAGAGTGGGCAACCATTGAAGGTGCTGAGGACAGATCGAGGAGGGGAGTACACCTCGAGGCTGTTTGATAGTTTCTGCAAGGAGAATGGGATATCACACCAGCTGACGGCGGCATGCTCACCACAGCAGAACGGAGTGGCAGAGAGGAAGAATCTCACCATCATGAACATGGCAAGGAGCATGGTGAAGGAGAAGGGGTTGCCAAAGATGTTCTGGTCGGAGGCAGTGCAATGTGCGGTGTATCTATTGAATAGATGCCCCACAAAGAGTGTGAAGTTCAAGACGCTGTTTGAAGCATGGAGCGCCTGGAAGCCGAGTGTGAAGCACCTAAGGGTCTTCGGGTGTGTAGCTCATGCTCACATCCCGGACCAGAGGAGGAATAAGCTCGATGATAGGAGCGAGAAGTGCATCTTCGTGGGCTATGCTCCGGAGAGCAAGACGTACAAGTTTTACAACCCGGTGACTGGGAAGGCCATAGTCTCGAGGGATGTGGTGTTTGAAGAAGACAGCTGCAAGAGCTGGGATGAGGAGACAAGGAACACGAAGGGGATGTTCTTTGAAGATGAAGATGAAGGTGGTCTGAAGCGGAAGCTGAGGTTGGTGGACCTGAGCCACCATCACCACCGAGTGGAAATTCAGGGGGAGTTTCCAACTCCTACTCAAGAGGGGAAAGCTCATGTGGAGGCAATTCAGGAGGAGGAAGCGGGAGCCGGAGTGACTCCGAGAGTCCACCACCCAAGATGAAGGGGTTGGGGGAGCTCTATGAGGAGACGGTCTCAATTCATGCTAACTATTCATTATATTGTCTCTTAGCAGATTGCGAGCCACGGTCCTATGAAGAAGCTGCCCAGGAGAAATCTTGGAGGACGGCGATGGACGCCGAGATGGCTTCCATCAAGAAGAATGATACATGGGAGCTAGTTGATCCACCGGCGGGCCACAAACCCCTCGGGGTGAAATGGGTTTACAAGGTGAAGAAAAATAAAGATGGAGCCGTGGAGAAGCACAAAGCAAGGCTGGTGTTGAAAGGGTATAGACAAGTCCAAGGGGTGGACTATGATGAAGTCTACGCCCCCAGTGGCGCGGATCGATACTATAAGGCAGATCATCGCACTGGCGGCACACTACGGATGGACTATCATGCAAATGGATGCTGTGGCGGTGTATCTGAATGGGTACTTGGAGGAGGATGTGTACATCGAGCAGCCTCCAGGGTACGTTGTGAAGGGCAAGGAGAGGAAGGTCTGCAAGCTGGGCAGAGCCTTGTACGGACTGAAGCAGGGAGCTCGAGCTTGGAATGGGAGGATAGACAAATTCATTCAGGAGCATGGGTATATCAAGTGCCCATATGAGTATGCTCTCTACATGAAGGTGGAGAAGAGTGGGGATGTCATGATCCTATGTCTATGCGTGGATGACATGATATTCACCGGGAGCAATCGTGCGATGTTCGAAGAATTCAAGATGCTGATGAAGAAGGAGTTCGAGATGACGGACTTGGGAGAGCTGAGCTACTTCTTAGGAGTTGAGGTGCAGCAGAAAGAAGATGGGATATTCATCTCCCAAAAGAAGTATGCCGAGGAGATTCTGAAAAGATTCAGGATGGAGGGTAGCAAGACCATCTCCACTCCTGCGGACCCTGGAACAAAGCTGAGGAAGGATTCCGAAGAGGAAGGAGTGGACCCAACTATGTTCAAGAGCCTGGTCGGAAGTCTAAGGTACTTGACTTTCACTAGGCCGGACATCATGTATGCGGTCGGGGTAGTAAGCAGGCACATGGAGGAACCCAAGCAAGACCACTTCACTGCGGCGAAGAGTATCCTGAGGTATGTGAACGGGACTCGGGACCACGGCCTGAAGTACTCATCTGGAGGAGAGTTGAAGCTAGTCGGCTACTCGGATAGCAACTATGGAGGAGATGTGAACGACCGGAAGAGCACTTCCGGGTATGCGTTCAACATGGGAACCGCGGCGTTCTCATGGAGTTCTAAGAAGCAGGCTAATATAGCCTTATCATCTTGCGAGGCGGAGTACATCGCAGCAGTGGTATGCACTTGCCAAGCCATTTGGCTACGGAACCTTCTGGGAGATTTACATCATGCGAGGGAAGGGCCAACGACAGTGTTAGTGGATAATATGTCGGCCATCCAGCTCGCGAAGAACCCTGTGCTACATGGACGTAGCAAGCACATTGACACTAGGTATCATTTCCTCCGTGAGCAAGTGGAGCTGAAGACAGTTGAAGTAGTGTATTGCCACACCGGAGAGCAAGTCGCGGACATATTCACCAAGGCGCTGAAGGCGGAGACATTTGTGAAGCTCAAAGGCAAGCTCGGCATGTGCAGTCAAGCTTGAGAGGGAGTTTGTTGGTTTGAGCTGGTGTTGACCCGGTCAACTTGCTCATTTTATGTTTTATATATGTTTTTATTATTGTGCATGTATTGTGTTTAAGAGGAGAGAGAAGGTGATGAGATGAGCATTTATTGTACATGCCAAGTGTCAAGTTTTTGGTGATTTTTGTTTCCTATATAAAGGCAAGTGTAGTTGAAAAAAATTGTGAATAAAAAAAAGGAGTTTGAGGTTTTGTTTCTTGACAGAAAGAGTGAGAGAGAGAGAGGCATTGGCAGAGAGGATAGAGAGAGTGAGGCGAGAGATAGAGAGAGAGGCGAGAGATAGAGAGAGAAAGAGTTTATGTTGGCGAGGGAGAGAGAGAGTTTTGTTTTAGTTCTCACCATCATCTCTCTCGCGCAAAGTTCTCGCATGCAGTTCCCGCAGGAACATTCTCGCCATAGACGGTCTCGTCGGAGCAGCTCGCGCTGGAGGAGGATCTCGTCCACTGCATCCCGGCGGAAGCACGGCCAATCTCGCCTCTACTGATCTCGCCGGAGCAGCTAGCTGGGTAGTCGCGACCATCTCGCCTGGAAGACCTCGCCGGAGTAGAGGCACTCGCCAAGTAGGTGTGGAGCTCGCGGAGAAGCTCGGCGTAGACGTTGCGTGGGCGTTTGTCAAGGCGTTTTGAAGTCTGGGCGTGCTAGCTTTTGTTTCCAACATTCGGTTAGAGGCTTGTTGAGTCTGGAAATGGGGTGGAGCACTTGAACTTGCGGTTGCGGAGGTCGCTTGGAACTTGATCGATTTGGCTTTGTCGGATGGCTTTGACTTGACCCGCTTTTAGCTCGGGTGTGGCTCAGAGGCTGCTCGTAGGAGGAATTCAGCAGAGCTTCAACCTGAGTAAGAAGAAGACTCAGAGGAAAAAAGATAAGAAATGAGGAGGCCTGGAACTCCTTTTATAGGATCCGGGTGGTGGTTATGGTGGTTAAGAGGTTATCCGCACATCATAACCACCATCATGATTATTTTTAATATAGTTTAAATGTGTGTACTCCGCTATTTGGAGATCATTTAAATAAATTATAAAACATTAATTAAATCCCCCCACTAACCCGGTGGTAGTGGGCGGTTATGCGTGAATCAGACGGCCCAGGACACTCCCCATCGATCGAACGACGGGAGCAAGACTACACGGGCGGCCGACGATCTTGCGTCCAAGTTCGCCGGCAAGGGGAGGACCACCGACGACGACCGGGGAGGAGCGGTCGCTCCCCTTGGCCGCGCGCCGGCGGACGAGGGAGGGGGAGGCCCGGGTTGTTGCCCCCTCGGCCACACCGACGGCTGAGGGAGGGGCGGTCGCCCCCTCAGCGGCACCGACGGCTAAGGGAGTGGGCGGCCCGGGCGACCGCCCCCTTGGCCGCACCGGCGGCCGAGCGAGGGGGTGGCTCGGGCGGTCGCCCCCTCGTCCGAACCGGTGGCCGAGGAAGGGGGCGGCCTGCGCGACCGCACCCTTGGCCGCCGCCGAGCGAGGGGGCTGCCCGGGCGGCCGCCCTTCGGCCTCACCGGCTACCGAGGAAGGGAGCGGCCCGGCCAGTGTATGTTTTTCATCGTCCTTTGGTGATTTATTGTAGCGCATTTGTGCCTATGTTGATATGTTAGCATTGCCCTTGCTCTTTTATCTTTTGTGGCCTGAGTCCTGGTAGCTGGTGGAATGCAAGCTCATCGTAGCGTCGGAGAGTACCTTACTTAATCCAAGGGTCGGAGAATGTAAGAATTCTATTCGATTGTGGGGCTGATCCTGACCGTGTGAGCATTGTGGTAGAATGTGAATATTCAATCCAGATATCGTAGAATGCAAGTATTCAATCTGGAGGTGCGATCGCGAGGGGGCAGGTCCTAGCAATGGTCGGGCGTTGTCTTGCAGTAATAAAGGAGAATATGAATATTCAATCCAACTGCCGTAGAATGTAAGTATTCAATCCGGAGGTGCGATCGCGAGGGGGGCAGGCTCTAGCGATGGCGGGGCGTTGTCTTGCAGTAACGGAGAAGAATGTAAGTATTCAATCGAACTACCAGAGAATGTAAGTATTCAATCCAACTGCCGGAGAATGTGAGTATTCAATCTGGTTGCACGACCTAGCCTGACTATGAATCGATCGCCGGAGAATGTAAGTATTCAATCCGGAGGTGCGATCGCGAGGGGTGGCAGGCTTTGGCGATGGCGAGGCGTTGGCCTGCAGTAACAGAGGAGAATGTAAGTATTCAATCCAACCGTCAGAGAATGTAAGTATTCAATCCGTAGGTGCGATCGCGAGGGGGGAAGGCTCTAGCGATGGCAGGGCGTTGGCCTGCAGTAACGGGGGAGAATGTAAGTATTCAATCCAACCGCCGGAGAATGTAAGTATTCAATCCGGTTGCACGGCATAGCCTAACTATGAACCGGTCGTCGGAGAATGTAAGTATTCAATCCGGAAATGCGATCGTGAGGGGGGCAGGCCCTGGCGATGGCGGGGCATTGGACTGCAGTAACAGAGAATAATGTAAGTATTCAATCCGACCGTCGGAGAATAGAAGAATTCCATCTGGTTGCACGTCCTAGCCTGACAGAAGAAGTGGCTTCCAGAGAATGTAATGATTCAATCTGGAAGTGTCCGAATCTGGTCGAAAATGGCTCACAGGAGAATGTCAGTATTCAATCCGAGGAGTGGCCTAGCCTGGCCGAAGAAGTCTCAAAGTGAAAATAAGAAAAAACATAATGTGGTATGATTAAATCAAAGAAAGTTTGTGCGAGTCATGACACAACTTTTACGTCACTCAGAGTTTAAGAAAATAAAAGGACAAATATAAAAACATAGTTAAAGTAAAGTCTTGCCCCCGGCTGGTGCGGGGCCTTCTTCCATTACGAAGAGCTTTCAAGTTGTGTGGCGGCTTTGTTGCGCTTGTCCTTGTAGAAACCTTCTGAGGAGTCCATGGCGGACGAGTCGCTCGATTTCGTTTTTCAGTCCGGAACATTCTTCAGTAGTGTGACTGGTTTGTGCGGTGAAACTCACAGTGTTTTGTTTGATCGGCTCTGGGGTTTGGGGGCGTTCTTCTTGGTCGTTGGAATGCTAGATCGTCTTGTATTGCGTACATCACGTTAGTGCTGGTGGTATTCAGTGGGGTGTATTCTTGAGGTGGATGCTGACCCCCATTCCTTGGTGCGTCACGCCGACGGTTATCACTTCGTTGCTCATCCTGGCATCGTTATTCTTGCCTTACGGGAGCTTGTTCCTGTCATTTCTTCCTTTTTGTCCACCTTCAAACTGTTGGCGGTGTGCTTCGATAGCCTCGTCGGCCGCTATCTGGGCCTCGATCCGATGGACAAGATCTGGATAACTGGGCATGGTTTCCCTCATGAGGGCTCAATAGAAATCCATTGGGCGGAGTCCATCAAGGAAGACGCCTCGCAGAAGCTCGGGGTCCACCCCCGGGATTTGTCGTGCTTCTGTGGTAAACCGGCAGAAAAATTCCTTCAGAGACTCGCCTTCGTTTTGACGGATTCTTGATAAGTGGGAGGGATCTCGAATGATTCTGCGGTTAGCCAAGAATTGATCCCCAAATTGACGTGTCAATTCTGCAAAGTTCTCGACGGTCCCTCCTAGCAAAGAATGGAACCAGGTACGGCCCTGACCCTTTAAAGTTGTCGAAAACACTTGGCAGAGCAATTCATCCGGCGCGTTGTAGATTCGCATGATGGTGGTGAAATGATTGATGTGTTCTAACGGATCTTTTGTTCCATCGAACATTTCGACGTTTGGGAGCTTGAATCCTTGCGGGATATTATGAGCTAGAATTTGTTGTGAGAGTGGGGAACCTAGGAGCATGGGGTGACGGGAGAAGGCGTCTTGTTGTCCAGCTCGTCTATATTCTTGATCGATCACCTCGCGAATTTCTTCGCGGGTGAGTCTCCCTTCCACCGGGGCTCTAGTGACTTCCTCCAGGTGATGGCGATGGCTGCCCTCAACGCCGCGATGTGTGGGATGCGCCGTGCTAGCGGTGTCGGGGTAATCTTTTGTCATTTCATCCTCGTGGGGTTCTTGCTGTGCTGGGGCATGATTTTGAGCGGGCGGCGGAGGGATGACCGATGCTGCTGGTTGCGGGGGATCTTGACGAGCTCCTTCGTTTCTGAGCAGGGTGAGCATTTCAACTTGATGCTCCTCCATTTGGCGTGCACGCCCTTCCAGGGCGGTTACTAGAGAAAGTAAGACTTCTGGAACGAGGGCCGAGTTGACCGGCGAGTGAGAAGGGGTTGGTTCAACATGCCCTTTGGGGACCAAACCTTCGGTGGTTCGGGTACTTCTTTTTGTCATTAGCTGGTAGTCTCGAGTACCGTTGTGCAGCAAATACTATCTTCAGAAATCTTCAAAGGATGCTGGGAACTGTTCCCACAGACAACGCCAAACTGTTGCGGTCTAACTCGACGTCCCGGTCGGACAGGAATACCTGGACCGTCTTAGCTCTTGGAACAGTCGAGCGCGCACACAATAAAATGAGTAGGTCGATTGTACACAAGCAGTTTTAACGTGGAAAAATCCCTCAACTGGGTAAAAAATCACGTGACCGAATTTGTGCCGGTCAAAGTCCACTATTCTCTGGTTGTTACAACTTGTTTGTGAAGTCGAGGGTGACAGACCACCTCTCGTTACAGCTTTGGGGGTGAGAGAACACTTGGTACACGGCGGACGACAGGCCGTCGCGCCGAGAGTTGTTACAAATTGTGCTTTGCGCTGGTGGTCTTCGGTTAGCGGCTTGCTGAGTCTGGACGTGGGGCGGAGCACTTGGACTTGCGATTTGCGGAGGTCTCTTGGAACCTGAGCAATTTGGCTTTGTCGGATGACTTTGACTTGACCCGCTTTTAGCTCGGGTGCGGCTCGAGTGTGGCTCGGAGGCTGCTCGTAGGAGGAATTCGGCAGAGTTTCAACCTGAGGAAGAAGAAGACTCTGAGGAAAAAAGGTAAGAAATGAGGAGGACTGAGGCTCCTTTTATAGGCTCTGGGTGGTGGTTATGGTGGTTACGCGGTTATCCGCACACCATAACCACGATTATGATTATTTTCAGTATAGTTTAAATGCGCGTACTCCGCTATTTGAAGACCATTTAAATAAATTATAAAACATTAATTAACCCCCCCCCCCCCCACTAACCCGGTGATTAGTGTGCGGTTATGCGTGAATCGGACGGTCGGGGACGCTCCCCATCGATCGGACGACGAGAGCGGGACTCCACGGGCGGCCGACGATCTTGCCGCCAAGTTCGCCGGCGAGGGGAGGACCACTGACGGTGGCCGAGGAAGAGCGGTCGCTCCCCTTGGCCGTGCACCGGCGGACGAGGGAGGGGCGGCCCGGACGGCCGCCCCCTCGGCTGCACCAGCGGCGGAGGGAGGGGGAGGCCCGGGCGGTCGCCCCCTTAGCCGCACCGACGGCTGAGCGAGGGGGAGGTCGGGCGGTCGCCCCCTCGGCCATACCGGCGGCCGAGCGAGGGGGCAGGCCGGGAGGTCGCCCCCACCGCCGTACCGACGGCCGAGCGAGGGGGCGGCCCGGGCGGCCGCCCCCTCCGCCGCACCGACGGCCGAGCGAGGGGGTGGCCTGAGCGACCGCCCCTTCGGCCGCACCGGCGGCCGGGCGAGGGGGCGGCCCGAGCGGCCATCCCCCTGGCCGCAACGGCGGCCGGGCGAGGGGGCGGCCTGAGCGGCCGCCCCCTCGGCCTCCCCGGCGACCGAGAAAGGGGGCGGCCCAGGCCCGTTGGCCGCACCGGTGGCCGACGTAGGGGGCGGCCTCCCCCTTGGCCACGCCGGCGAAAGAGGGCGGGCGGCCGACGTCCAGGGAGGAGGTCGGCCGCCCGCCGCCAGCGAGGTGGGGCTCATAGCGGTTTTCCCATTACAGGCACAGTGATCTCGCGCGCAGTCAATCCCATGACCCCACTTTTTTTGAGGTGGAGATCATGGGTGTGTGATTATGTGCACACCTAATTTCAATAAAATGAGGGTCATCCCCAACAATGTTCAAACAGATGATGTTTGTTAGATGATCCTTAACGAATGACGTTTTAACGCATGCGTTTACGACCGCCGCCACCATGCCAAACAGAGCCTAAGATTTTTTTAGTTGCAAAAATTTGACCCCTGAGTTACCTATTTGTTGTGCTGCTTATTGTGACCTGTTTTTCATTTTTACATACGCGTAAAAAGAGTCTCCGGCAGGCTTACTAACATTTGTGTATGTGCGACCATCGCAAAGCAACAAAATGAATTAATTTAAATATAATTAAAAATTTAGCGCAAAACAAAATATAATTAGAACCAATATTTTAAATATCAAATCATAATTATTAATCTCCACAAATTATTTTATAAAGTTAAATATGAACATCACCTATATATAATTATACACACACACCAGTATTTGAATTCTGAGTTTGATTTCAGCAATAACTTAAACAAACATTGAATTTAACTTCTACAACTTGATTACAGCAAAAACAGCAGTACTTGGATATTAAGGAACAGCAATACCAACATCCACAGTAGCCCAAAAAGTTAGATTATGCATTTTCCATGCATAAACCTAAAGAAAAACAGAAAACCAAAAATGATTTTGTCTCTTAATTCTCCAAAATACTCCCATGCCTGCTATCTTACTTCCTGGCTTTCTTCTTTTGCTGCCTGCTTGCTTCATTCGATTCCGTTCTCTTCTTCTTCTTCTTCGCCTTTGACGAGTCTTCCTGTGCCTCTGCTTTTCCTTTAATTGACTTCGACTTGGCTCTGTTTTCTTTGACAGCCTCTTTTTGAATTGTGTCATCTGTCAATGGCTTTTTCCCAATGTTTTTCTTTGGTTTTTCTTCTCCACCTGCGTGCTCAGTGTCATCCTCTTTTTTTTTCTGCTGTTTCCTGTTGCTGCCCTTTGACTTCTTACCTCTCACAGGCTGAGGTCTTTTAATTTCTTCCTCTTTCTCCTCAACTCCATCGCCCTCGTCCTCCACTTCATCATCAGCTTTTGCCTTTCTCGATTGGTTCGATTTGACTTTCACAGATTTAACTCCAGACAGCTTCTGTAATTCTGGCACGAAAGCTGAAGTCTGAAGAAATTTTTTTGAACGAAATAAGTATGCATCTGATCTAATAAATTATATATGAATTTGACAAATTTAAGGGACATACTCTACCACCGGCTGTAATGAACTCGATTTGTTTTCCTGTCATGGTGAAAAAGACGGCAAATTCAGATGTACTAGAACAGATTCAATGAAAATTATGTAATTCTACATAAATTAGAAGCATGAAATATCTGAAACAACTTCCATTGATCAATAGACATTAAACATTCTCATAGAGCTGTGCCATGTTTCCTCCACATGTACATTTTCTCATAGAGGTGTCAGTTTTCCTTCAACATGTGATTTCACTCGCCAAGTTTGTGAGCATTCAATTTTTTTGTATAGATTTCCAATGTTTTTTTATACAAAATACTAGTGAACAGCGGTAACATTTTAAAAAAAAAGGACTGTTGCATGAGTTTGGAACATGCAGATCTAAGATAATGTTCACTGGTCCCTGGACAATTTTTACATTTCTATATACATTTAAGTAAACAATCCTTTAAAAGGATAAATATAAAAATAAAGTTTTACAATGAGGCATGTTAGGCCAGTAATGTTAGGCCAGTAATTGGATTGAAGACCTCTCAGACAATTGGATTAAAAAAGGAATGCTGCATGTTAGGCCAGTAATGGACATGTGAAATTCGGTCATTTGTTTCTAAAATTAAACGACGCATCTTCGGTTCCGAACCCAAATTAATCGGTTCTGAACCCAAATTAGTAATTTCAACGATAACTAATTCTAAATAATTATTATCCATGAAAATATTTCAAGTCTTGAGTTAAATTAAAATCTGACATATATTAAACTCAACTCAATAATTCTTCATATTTTCGTAGGATTATTGACAGTGACAATACTCTTTTGTTTACTCCTAGGTCACAGAGTCCAACAATCTCCACAACACAGCCTTACCAACTCCAAGCTATGCAGCCCCTGTCCAGTCCAGAAACAACCCAAGAATTACATTCTAGCAATTCTTCCCACCCCCACCTCCTCTCACCTACATCCCACAGCCCCACCTCCTCTCGCCTACATACCCAGCCCGAGCTGCAGAACCCATCCAAACCCCATTCCAGCCCTCTCCAACTCCCATACCAGTCCACAAAACTCCCACACAGCACGTCGCCTTCTTCTAACTCCACATTCCAGCCATCCCCATCAAAACCAGTCCACAAACATACCTACTACGCATCGGCGGCAACGCTCAATTTCACCACTGGGCATCCTACGTTACATTCTCCAAGTTCTTCCGTCCCCCCGAAAATCTTCAATCCGCTAGTGAGTTCATTTATGGTTGTAATATTTCTATTGTTGAATCTTGCATCAATTTTCTGTTTTTGTCGATATTTCTCATAATATTTGTGTCCAGTAATCTTATGATTTGCAGGATTATATTGCCTAATATTGGTTTCCTCACACTCTCTAACACATACACATGTAGTTTGTTACCTTATTTTGAAATTCTACTTGTTTGTGGTTGTTGTAGTTTATTTATAGATTTCTTTTTGCAAGCCAATAAATTGTATAATTCATATAAGCATTCATGGAGTCATCTCACACACCATTAGATCCGTCCTGCTTCACATAGCTATACTTCTTTAAATCATAGTTTTTTTATCTTTATTTAATAGATAATCTCACTTTCTCTCATACACTTGTTCTAATTAATTTGTCATGTGTTGCCAATATGAGAAACTAGGCCACTGACTTGATGATGTAAATAAGATTTCATAGAATATAATAATGTCAATACGTGATTCTTAGTTGTATAATACATGCATTAGATAAGCATATCCTAGGTAAAGAAAGGACATTTAGCTTAACCAAAAGCTGAATGAAACCCTTGTTGCTATAGCAATAGCTTAAAAGCATCAACACTTGCCTCCAACTCTAATGGCTGAAAGCCACTGAAGGTCTATCTTACTCATTAAATCATGTGTCTTCACTCTTTTAGTGCCAGCTAAATATTTATGGAGAAAACATTTTATTGTGGCCCTCACTCTCATTAAAATAAACTACACAACATATAAATAAAGCATTGAACACACACAAAAGTTTTCCTAATGTCAATAGGGTTCATTTCCTCCTCTTCTCTTTCCCTGTCCTTATACAACACCAATGAAAGAAGTGATGCACCCATTTTTTTTAGCTACAAAACCTTCTTGTCAAGCCTTTCATAGTATGATATTCGGGTCTGAAGGAGATGATAATGTATCTCCATGGTTGCGGCGCTCAAAAAACTGATCCTGCATATCAACTGGCAATCGGTGTTACAGCAGTGTTGGGGTTGTTAATAAAAATTTGGAGAAAATGACGGAAATAGGGTAAGTTTGCTCATGAAGCCTATATTAATATGAACTAAAAACTTCCCAAGCGACGAAGCGCCCAGATCATGATCATTAACACATATAGCCCCCGTGATATCATGTTTAATGATTGCTCAGACTTGTTATTAATGAACGATCGGTGCACAGTAACGCTCCTATTTTTTACAACATGAACTTAAAATCTAGTGCTACAATAAGAAACATAAGAAACCATATCAAAAATGAGGACTTATATACTTCACAGATGAAAGCATCAGAACTTGCAATGCAAGAAACTTAAAAACCAAATGCTATTCAAATGGTTTAACGGTCAAACCATCCACAAATGCCTTCCCCGGCTTCTTTTCTCGTGAATGAAAAATCCAGCTACTAGGGAACTGAGTACTATCAGCTTCAACTTCAACCGCTTTCTCAATCACCTGTAAAATGAATTTGCGTAAAGGTTAAACATTGGATAGTTATGATGTCTTACCATTTACTTTTCCAGATTTCTTTCCCCAACGATAATGAAATAACCAATCAATAGGAAAAGAACTGCAGTCTGCATCAACTTGAACGGCATACCGAATAACCTACATTTATTGCCTTAATACTGCCTTAATTTATCATTAGTAACGTAGTATTCATTCTGACCAAAGAGAGTCAGCTGCAACTTATCAGGTAAATACAAACATAACATCTACCTCTTTGATGCTTCGATGCAAAGACTCGCACTCTTCCCTTGACAAGCTTGAAGCAGTTTGCAGGGGATGGATACTTGCCTTAATTTTTAAAACATGCACGTTAGTATGAATCCTACCAAAATATACTAAGTTAGCTATTGTAAAAAGTAAAAACTACATAAAAAGAACAGTATTGCAAGAGAACAAGATCATCAGCCAAAAACAATCATAAACCAGGACTTTCAAATAACTTTCTTGTAGGCGCGTCATGCTAAAAAAATTACAGCCAAAAACATGTACACTTTGTAGGTAGAGAAAACCATTTAAACCCCAAAACCCTAAACTATTTATTCATCATTTGCTGCTTATGCATTTATTCATATTAATTCATGTTTCAAGGTGCAGCTTTAGCATAATTTTGTGCACTTAAAGTGCTCACTTTAAAGATCTAATTTGCTACTAAAGCGCAGATGCATCAAGGCATTATAGTTGCCTGTCTAACTATATTATGGTTTAAACTCGTGCAAACAAGTTGTCCTTTTACTTCAGCAGAAAAAAATGTTTGTGCAAGTCCAAGACCTGTTTTATGTCGCCCAGTGAATTTATATTTCAAGATTAAAGGTAGTGTCCTAGCTTAAATTTAGCATATTTTGAATAGGTATGTGGTGCGTATAATCTTAAGCTGCTTTGATATAATTAGTATGACTTGCAGGTTCTCTTTCTTTTCTTTCAAAATTGAAACAAGTTTAGCAGTCTAATGGTATATCTCAGAATGCAAGATTTTCAAATTTGAAGACAAATTTAGAGTATTTAATCGACTATGAAAGGATATGAGTGATAATAGAAAAGGGTAAGTGATGCATCCTCCGTCGCATTCAAATTTTCATGACGTCATCACGCATCGTGGAATTTTATTTACTATGCATTTATTTATTGTCTTATATTTTTTTATTGTCATGTATGTTTTTTGGCACCTATTTTTGTTTGAAATGGTTTGGCTCGTCGGTTTGACCGGCCGAAGAGATCCTGAATAAAAAGGTCTGGAAAATTTAGTAATTAGGGTGATAAAGGCAAGCATAAATCATTTTAAGAAAAGCATAAGAAGAATTGGAGAGAACCCCCACAAGGAAATCAAGACTTAATTATGTATTCTGAAATATCCTAAATGAAGATGACTTAATTATGTATTGGGAAATATCCTAAATGAAGATAAATATGTATGGAAATAACTTAATTGGAAAGTGGGCTCATCCCCTGCTCTATTTTAAGCCACCGTGAAGAGTAAAGAAGCAGCCAGGACAAAGTAGAGAAAACGACGAATTCGTTTTCTCTGCCAAGGCCGGCCTCCGCCTCCGGTACTCCAGCCGTCTAACCTTCCGACGTATCTGGTACGCTCATTCCCAGGATCGCGGCAGCAACCACGGGCAACAACGCCCATCGACCAAATCTACCGACGCTCCCGCTATTTCAAGCCCAGACGCCGCTAGCAAACATCTCTCTGCTGGACACAGTCGACCCCAGAACTTTTTTTCCGATGTCCAAAATCCCTCAAGGCCTCAACGACCTACGGATGTACGTCTTCCGCCGTTCCCGACGATCCCAGCCGGCGAGCATTTCTCGACTGGGCACTGTCGATACGAGCCCTTTCCCAGTTTCCAGGAGTCTCGCCGAACTGCGATCTTAACATTTAATTGATTTGGATTGGACTGAAAAAATCCTTTGGGGGTAATCTCATGGTATTTTGCTCCGAATTTATTTAGCCTAACTTATGCAATAAATTAAATGTTCTTATGCTTGCCTCGAACATTCTAATTCATTACTTTCTGTTATTCCATAACATATGACTTGTGAGATATGTTTGTGGTCGTTCAAATCTCGCTACGATTCAAACCGTTAGACGCCGCAGAATATTTTTCTAATAACGATTAACGATCTCGTGAAGCTCAAACGATTGGGGGTAATTTTGCGCGAAAACTCGAGTAGGCCTGCTCGGCCCCTTTTCAAACTTTAAGTCAACTTATTTTTCAAAACCTATTTTTATTTAGCAACAAATAAAATAATTTGGATAACAAATTTAATTCTTTTGTAAAACCTAATTCGAGCTTATATAAAATAAAAATAGATTGATAAAATATCTTATTTTTGAAAACCCTAACCCTAGTGTACATCAGTAAGATAACTACTTTTACAAACTTAATTGGTAAATAAGATGATAATTAAAATAGTGCAATTAAAAATTCATATATATAGTAAGAACAGCACTGACCTGATAAAGCACCTCATCAGCTATCCAGTTCCCAATACCTGAAACGAAACTCTGCAAAAAGAAGAAGTCGTGGGAGATAAATATTTTCTACTTAAGAGATCAAACTATTAAAAGAATTAAGTGAAGAGATATATCTTGAAACATGAAACTATAAGGAAAGACATAATGTACTTAGGCATTAGTGAGATTATGACTAAAAATAGGGCACAATGGAGACAAAGGATCCATATAGCCCACCCCACTATAGTGGGATAAATCCTGAGTGTTGTTGTATATATCTAAGGGAAAAACAAGCTAGGCCTAAAGATTGTTCTAAGAAACAGAGCTAACAAATAAAGAAGACTATCGTGTAAACTTAATACTAAAAAATCAATCGGTAGTCACTACAGTCACAAAATTTTAAGAAACAAAATCATTCGGACAAGGATATGATATAACAGAGACAGTAGAAAAAAACTGTAATTGTGTGTGGTACAACTAAACTGAAAATCTCCTTCGCGTTGTGATTTTTACCTGCATCCTAGAAGTTCTGATGTAAACCTAATTCAAAATTTTACTGTAATAGTGTGTGGTACAACTAAACTGAAAATCTCCTTTGAGTTGCGATTTTTACCAGCACCCTAGAAGTTCTGATGTAACCCTAATTCAAAAATTTAATCATGACACATTCGGTTCCAACTTCCAATTCAAATGTTCACTAAGCATATATATTAAGATCATTAATTATTCAAAATTATAGAATCAACCCTTTGACGTGTGTAAAGGGAATTTCCGACAAAGAAAATAGAGCTTCCACAGATTAAATTCTCTTCCACAGCTTATAAAGAAAGCAACGACAAAGACAAACAATTTAGGTCTCAAGGCATGGTCATGCACATGAATCTCCTAATTAAATTTCATAAGGATAAACAAACAAGTTTGTTCAATAAGAAATGGGCCTAGGATAGAGATTACCCAGCGCAAACGAGATGCCGTAGAAATAGGATCCTTCACAAGTAATCAGTAGGAGAGAACATACGATGGGCAAGGAGAATTGTGGTTGGTTATGAGGTAGCGAGGAGAGAGCTGTAGTCAGGTAGCAGAAAGGGATTGCAGAGGAGGGAGATGTAGAACGGAGTTCTAATGTTGGCTGAAATGGGTTGGTGCTAGGGGAGTCACAGGCAACTATGAAGCACCGACACTTCAAAATGCCCAACGTGTCGGTGTCGGAGAGTCCGACACTCGTCCGACTCTCCGACGCTCTTCGACACTCGAGTCAGAAATCCGACACGCTGGCTCACGCGGGACTCGCGTGTCCCGCTCAATCAGACGCACGTGTCCCGCTCAATCGGACGTGTGTCCCTAAGTTAGCTACTCATGATGAGGCGGGTGGCAATTTGTCTTGGAAGTGCTTTTACCCCTTTCTAGCATTTCAAGTAGTGAAAGTGGATCTACTAGTGACGTGGATATTTTCTCTAAAAAAAGGAAGATTAAAAGTGAGGAACAAAGTTTGCATGTGAATCCATTATTTTTATTGATGGTATATAATGGTAATGTGTTAATGCTCTATCATTTTTTGATCATTTGTTAAGTTTTGCATTTAAATATTTGATGAGTAATATTTAAACATGACTTAATTTATTTAAATATTTGTTAATTGTTAATTTTTTTATTTTTTGTTAAATGTTTTAGGATTTTTATAATTATAAAAAATGAATATTTAATATACGTGTCTCAGTGTGTCGAAATATAGTATTTTTTGAGAATTGACGAGTCGCGTGTCGTGTCGTATCACGTGTCCCGTGTCGGTGTCGGTGCAACATAGACAGGCAGAGTGAACTATCGGAGAGGTGGACTTTGGTTGTTTGAACAGTGTCAAATGTGGGTGCCGGCAATTGGAATTCAAATCGCAATAACATTGGTTAGGGGTGGCTTGGAACATACATAGGAGCAAGGGTCTCCTTTGCATACCAATCCAACACCTCGGTTGTTTGCGGGCTGGTTCAGATGGGGTTGTATGGGTACTGCGGCTTGGAATATTAGGGCTAGATGGCTACAAGGAGATGAAGGGAGACTGTGAAAAGGATGGAAGGGGTTGAGTAACAGTTAGTCATGGTCAGCTATGCTTGGGGTGGCATGGAAGGCTAATTCAGGGAAGCAGGGGTTTAGGAAGGGGTCGTTCAAGACTGGTGAGGGTTAGGGTGAAGCCAGATGGGCAGGGGATGAGCAAGATGTGGATGGCCAGTGCAGTAAACGGCTGGAAAGATGTTCAGCGTGGCATGTTTCCAATCCAGGGAGGGGCAGCAGGGTTTCAAATAGGTTTAGGAGTTTTGGTCAGGCTTAGGGGAGGCTTAGAGGGGGCATATGGATGGGGGGGGGATGTTGTTTGGTGGTGTTAGGCAGATATTTCCAGAGGCTGCTGCTGCAGGAAATGATTGGGATTTGGGAGGAGATCGGCTGTTGGAAATTAAGTGTAGGAATGTAGGATAGGCTTTGATGTTGATATGGAGTGAGCTGCAGGTTGGGCGGCTGTTTAGAGGTGGCAGGTTGTGTATGATTGCTATTGGTGGAGTTTTCTGCATGAAATGGTGAGGGAGAGATGTGGCTAACAAAGAAAATAAAATAAAACAACAGGGATAATATTAAGAGTCAGCATCTAGTGGTTTCACGGAGTTGGCACCGCAAAAAGACCGCCGGATTCCGAGAAGAAGCTCTCCAATATCTGTGATCATTGTCAAACCAACCCTCTTCTATTGACAATAAAACATGATTAGGGCAACAATTGTGGATGGCTATAGTTGACCGTATCTGGCTCAATAAAACATTAAAAATACATAGAAATACAGAAACTTTACTCCGGATGTCAAATATGGCAGGTGACAAATACGCATCGAATGGGCTCAAAACTCAGTGCTCCCAGAGGTCTGGTCGATCCTCATCAAATAGTCAAGATAAACCTATTCTTCAGTAGGTTCTCTTTATATGGGATGGAGACCCCGCGCTACAAGACAAAGCATGCTACAAGACAAAAGCATAATTAATTACGCCTAAGATATTAACCAAAGAGAATAATTGCATCCCTGAGAGAACCTTCGAGAAGTGGAGTCGGGGTATGTATAAAAAACACTTGTGCTACTTGTCCGCCGGGCATGTATAAAAAAAAAATCTTTTTGTGTAGAAATTACTGATATATAAAATTATCACACCCTTATTATATGATCGTACAACTGATATTCATAATTTCTATATACAAAAAACATATTACCCCATTTTTTACTCACTATCAAAGAAATTAATCAACATGCAAATAGAAATTTTTAATAAACCAACCTGGTCAAGCAATAAGGCCTTAATTGCAGTCTTCTTTTTCCGCAATACCTCTGCAAATTCATCAATTTGCAAAGGCTCTAGCAATGCATCTGGGCCAAGTTCAGAAATAGGGGGCACAGCTTCTGGCTACAGGAACGAATTAGTAGGAGCATAGAATCAAATGTCCATAAGATATGGTGCAGCAAGTAAACTCATCTAGTAAGTGAGAGTAGGCTAAGAATAATACATCTTTAAGCAGGCGAACTTTAGCTAAACGTCTCTTATCAGTAAAAGATAACTCTAGACCATCTTCCAACTGAGTGAAGCAAAAATATTATTGAAATAGTATACAAAAATCAAAAGTCAGCAAAAATATTATTGAAATAGTATACAAAAATCAAAAGTCAACATACATTTCAAAGCCACAACAAAGCTAAATAATGAAAGTATAAAAAAAGGAATTAATTTAGATAAAATGACAAAAACTTCCCAAGTACTTGCAAAAAAATTACTTAACTTTTGGGATGCTTCTTGGAAACGGAAACAAATTGCCTTTTTGCACTAGTTTATATAAGTCAATAAACTATTCTTTCAAGCAATTGCACAATCAACAGGGACCATAAGTTTAGGGCTTCACTTTAATTCCTTCCTCCATGTTTTCTTTCAGTTATACATTTCTGTTGGTTGTGGGTATGTGACAACTGACAACAACCTTCTATATTATCCTTTAGAGTTACAGTCCCGTGAAAGGAACTCCGAGCTCCCCATTCACAATTTTGTAAGCTTCAGAAGTTCAGTTTGAAAGTGATTCATGATGGCATCACTTTGGATTGCACTTCAAAATATAGGTATATGTTCAGCTAACCTCATATATAGGTATATGTTCAGCTAACCTCATATATTTGATAGGTATATGTTCAGCTAACCTCATATATTTGATAGGTATATGTTCAGCTAACCTCATATATAGTTGACCATTAAGCCAGGTTGTAAATATGTTCTCTATTTAGTGTGTATTTTTTTTTTCTTTCATTAGAAAGGGGCTTTCTGGTCATTATGCCCCCATGTAAGTGTATATATATTCCTTTCATTGTTTAATGAGAATTATACATTTCATATTTCCTACATAGTATCATAGCGTTCTCGTTGGAATTGCATGACCTAGCCGCCGCTGCTTTCATTCCAGTGCTCGACGAAGGGGAATCCCAAGCTAGACATTGATTCTGATTGTCATTGTTCTTTCCTTTGTTTGATTCCGGCCTCTAACTCGAAGTCGGTCTCCTATGGGGGATATTTTTGCGTCTTAGTTTGTTGCGGCAACGCCGATCATGTCTACAGTTGCGTCTTCCTTTGCCGACGTCAATCGCCAATCCCGTCGGTGGCTAATGTTGATCTTGTCTTCGGTTTTGTCTTTCTTTGCCGACGTCAATCTCGTCTTCCTATGCAGACGTCAATTTCGTCTTCCTCTGCCGATGTCGATCTCTTCTGCGGTTGATCCTGGCACTCCTTCTGTTACCCGACAAGCCTGTCATTTAGGGTGCTGCCAGACTTCATTCTTCTCTTGTGTTGTTATTGCTCCAGTCTTAGAATAGCATACCACTCTAAATCAGTTGTCGGCTCCTCGTCTAAGATGGTATCTCAACTTAAGCCTCAATGATCTTCCCTTCCTCCATCACAACAATTGCCTCAATGGGATTCAATGAGCCTAAGTTACCCGCACTTTAAATCAGGTGTTGGCTCCTCGTCTAAAAAAAATCTCAACTTAAGCCTCAATGATCTTCCCTTCCTCCATCACAACTATTGTCTCCATGGGAAAATTTACCGTCAATGAGCCTAAATTATCTGCACTCTAAATCAGTTACCGGCTCCACGTCTAAGATGGTATCTCAACTTAAGCCTCAATGATCTTCCTTTCCTCCATCACAACTATTGCCTCAATGGGAAACATTACCTTTAATGAGCCTAAGTTATTCGCACTACTCCGAAAGAGAGAAGAAAATTGAATCACATTGAAGGAACTACCATTGTGAAGGCTGATGTCATGTTTCAAGATTCGGATGATGAAAACTCCCTTATCATGATTTTGCTGTGGAATTTCATGGCACCCGAGGTGAGCCGAAATTGTATGTTCTTACCCACAACACAGGAAGTCCAGGAAAATCTGCGAAAAACTCTCCATGAAGCAAGATGTTGTCACCTGCTATGAGTTAAAGATAAAGATTTTCTCTACAAAGGGAACCTCTCGGTTACTGATTACTATGGGATATTGAATGGACTTTGGATCGAACTGGACCAGTATAGAATTTGAAGATGGAGTGTCATAAGGATGCTTTTACCTTGGCTACCATTGTTGAAAGATACATGATCTTTGAGTTCCTTTTCAGAATTGAACTCGGAGTATGATCTCATATGCATGCAGGTTCTAGGAAAGGAAAGACTTCTAACCATATCTGAGATTTTCTATTCTGTTAAAGTCAAAGAGAGTCCTAGGGGTTTTATGATGGATGACAAGCCCAATGACATGTCTACTTTTGCTACTAGAAAAAATGTCAAATCAAACAACATCATTCTATATCATGCTTCGCAAACCAATAGAGACAATCATCGGTACACAGCAAAAATTATGGACACATTAAGGAGAATTGCTTTAAACTATATATGGGAAGGAGCGACTTCTTAGTCAAGCATGGGGCCTTAAGGAGAACCAACACATACAGATCCCGTTTGTGAAGTTTTTTTCCCTTTTTTTTGGAGCATACAGACCCGTCCCTGTAGAATCTTCAATTTCTTCCATTGATGAATGATTTTGGAGATTTCCTATGTATTTGATTCTAGTTTGAGTTTTCGGTTAGCATTGTGAGATCCATTGGGTGTGGAATTTTTGTTTGTTTTGCTGTCGTGTGCTTGATGCTTAAATTTAAAAAAAAAAATTCTAAAAATTACAATTTCAAAAAACCAGTTCCTTTGCGCAGCCGAACAACATTTAGGTATCAATGTCAACTATGTTCACTAAATACCATCCTGCAATCGAACAACAAAATTGGTTTTCTGCATAAAACCAATTCCTGCAAATATTGGTTTTCTGATAAAAGTCAATTCCAAAAAGCCAATACCTGTGCAACGAACGGACCCTTAGGGTCCATTCGTTTGAACGACATTGATTTTCAAGAATTGACTTTGAAATAAAACCAATTTCGTTGTTTGTATGGACGATTTTAGGGCAAAATTGGCTTTTGAGTCCAAAGTCATTGATATTCAACTTAGGCTTCGTTTGGTTCGGCGTTTCGCCGCCTCCGTTTGGAGCAAACGCCGTCGGACGACGGGTAAACAAATGGCCGCCGGCGGCGTTTGCTCCATTTGCACCCGCAGCAAGTAGGAAGCGGCCCCGATCCGCTTCGTTTCGACCCTCATCTCTCCCCCTCTGGTTCCAAAGTCGTGTTTCGACCCACCGGATGCACCCGCCACCGCCAAACCAAATATAGCCTTAGCCTAAGAACCCCACGACCGAATGTTTAGGTCTCGCCGTCGGTTTTGAGATCGAGCATTCAATGAACTGCGAACTTAGCGCGTTAATGACCGGGGGCGTGTTTTCGGCCAGGCACGTACTTTTTTCACACAGGAGCCCTTTTTCGCTTGGGCGCCCATTTTTTGTCTGGATGCATTTTTTTTGACCGGGCGCGATATTTTTGTTGGGCATGCTTTTTTTCCTGCTCGCGCTTTTTCATCTCGGGATCCTTTTTTTCACCTGGGAGCGCTTTTTTCACTCGGGCACGCATTTTTTGCACGGGTTTGGGTGTTTTCTTGGCACGCGTTTTTTGCAGCGCGCGTTTTTGCTCGACAAGCTTTTTACCAAGGCGTGGGTCTTTCGCCCGGGTGCACATTTTTCGCTCAGACGCATGTTTTCCGTGGGCATGCGTTTTCCCCACGTCTGCGTGCTTTCCCCCAAGTCTTCTCATTCATTAACAATTTCATTTTAAACGTGACTATCAACTTAGATTATCAATCTGAGGATCCTAACTCCGTCTCCGTGTAAGTAGGCGTGGGTGGGTTCCAATAATTGTCGGCCCGCTCGCGAACTTTTATCCCCATCACAGCGACTCTAGCTGAATCTTTTTATATATAGTGAACTACATAAATAGTTTCTTATGAACTATCCAAAGATCCTCCTTCAAAAATAGTTTGCTACTAAAGCTTAGAGAATTCCTAATGGGCCAACATATTCATGTTCAAAAAATTGTTGTATTAAATTTTAATCGCATATGAAAATATCATGCACACGAATCAATAAATGCACTTTAAATGGTTACGTAGAATCATGAAATTTAAAAAAGCTCAACAAACTTTTTACATGATGCAACAACTTACTGATGTTTACATAAGCATGATAAACAAAATCCCTTTGAATGCAAAATCATCCGACAATTATTAGTTTTATATGTAAAAAAATTTACATGTCACGATGATGCTGAGCAAATTCTAAAAGGAAATAGAAGTGTGCACCACACTATGAAGCTATAGATATTATTGTATCTTTATTATTTCTTAAATTTTGTTCCATTCCTAGGGTGTGCATAAAAACAACAATAGACTAAACATCATGTTTGTACAGTCTAACATGCAAATATATTAAGTTAAAATTTTAATTAAATACAGGATTAAGAAGATGAAACTGAAAGGACATCTTATGCAAGTTGTTAAGAACACCAAAATGGGAAAAGATTGAGCACTAACACATGTAACACAATTTGCATTTTTCCTTGAATACAATTCAAAATATAAAATTTTAGAAAAGAGTGCTGCTTGAATGTTACAGAAAGTTAAAAAAAACTGCATTCTCATGATCCGAAAAAAGCAGAGTCCAACATTGCACAGAATTTATAAAGTTAAAATTGCCTAAGGCCATAATGCACCGTGCAAGGGACCATTTGATTCACTGCAAATAGAATTCAATTCAAAATAGTCTCCTTCAAAATGATGGAATGAATTTACTTTCGGCAGATTCATGAAAAAAAATGAACTGTTAATTAAACACAAAAGCATAACTTTATTTGAGTGAAACATAATCATGCATCTCAGTAAAAAATGTATCCATTTACTAAACGATCGGGCATGCAAAGGTGCAAGAAAAAAAGAGAAGTTGTCCCAGCAAGCATCATACTTCTATGAAAACTTTCGAGAATTTTGACGGCCACTCATCTTTATCACTGACAGCAGACCTGCAAGAAACCCTTCATTAGCTCAAACTTAAGAAACAAATGTAAACTTTCTCACCCTCACACACCTTCTGTACTTCGTTACGGCTACACCCTTGATGTACACAGCGCCAGTCATTCCTGAAGCCGCAAAAGAAAATGATAAGCATGGGTACCTTGTTTATGAATGGAGGGGGCAAAAGTGAACATACCAAACTGGAAGGAAGGAAAAGGAGGGGAATCTAGGCGGAGCCAGAGGTTTTTGCCCTTGCGGAGTGCGGCGACAATGGTCTTTCCCACGAGAGCCGATTCGAGGTCGGAGGGAGGGACGCCGTCGATGACCTTGGAGTCATCGGCGACGACGCAGCGTCGAATCTTGTTGCCGACACAGTGCTCCTCTATAGCTCTCCTAGCCGCCTCTACCTCCGGGAGCTCTGGCATCACTGCGCTGCGCTGCTATGCTTCGGACCTTGCTTCTCGAGCTTTTTAGAGCCCGAGGTGTGGAACAGTCGAAGACTCCGTTTGGCACGGTGGCGGCGGTCGTAAACGCAGGGGTTAAACCACGATCATCATCCCTTTGATTGTTTGAACATAAAAAGTGAATGAAATTTCTTAGGTCAGCGTTACATATTTTATCCTCATGTTTATGACCGCCACCACTGTGCCAAACGGAGCCGAAGTCGTGCAGAAATTTTTATCGTGTGCGGGATCATTTCACCTGGTATTGTTAATGGGTACCGGTGATCGCTCAATCATATGTTATCCCCTACACGACCATGACATCCTGTGCGGTTCTTCACAATTAGGAGTGTGCATAGAAAAATCAAAATGGAACCAAGCCAACCAAATCGTATTTGAACTGAATCGTAAACCGTTCAGTTCAGTTTCGATTTAGGGGCTAAAAACTGAGCATATTCGCGATTAGAATATTAGAAGTGCTTCAAATTGATACCATTTTAGTTATACTCTAAATTCTTTTCAACAATATTTGCCAGTTATTTCATATGAGTATGCCTTAAAAATTTTCTCAATATTTTCATTTCTAGACCTAAAATTTTTATTTCATAGAACTTGATTGCTTTAGATATCAGAATTGATTATACATGTATTAATTATGTCATAATCTATTTCCATAGATGTCACACATTGAGCTAGTGTATTTTAGGATAACCAAATTCAATAATTTTTTTTCATAGTATGTGTTGAAATCGGGAAAATTCCTTCTTCAAAATTTGGAACTAAGTGCAGTCCGAGGCTACTGGTCTCATGGTTCGGCTCGCAAGCTATGAAGATAAGAACAAGAGATAGAGAGAAACTAAAGAACCTCAGGTGCTGCAGTAAAAATGTCTCATCACGTACCCGGAAGCTTGGAGAAAACTTCTCCTCCACAACCAAAAATGGTTAAGCAAAGTGCGAGGACGGCACCATCTAGTGAGTAGCTAGTCTCGAGGGATAATAGAATGGGGGTGGTGGGGGAGATAGCAGGGTTTCAAGGTGTCATTCATGATACCTCTGAGGTCATATTTATAGACAAAATTTTGGAGGGGGGTCTTCTGGCGAGAAGACTCAGTCCTACGAGCTTATCTTACTGGATTTGTTAATCTCGTGGCTTGAGGCCTGGCGACTATCTCCTGACGATCATCGAAGTACCTCGCCTGCGCCTAACGAGATATTGCTGGAAGTCGCCAACTCAGCGAGTATTGCTGATGCTCGTCAAAACCTCCTGTTAAATGGTCGCTTGAATGGTCAGGTACTGGATGCTTGTTTGTGCTTTTGGCTAGCTGCACACCTGGGCAAGTATGATGCCCGCCCTTAATAGAAGAAAATCTCTCTGGCTAGTTGTTGATTGTTGACATGTTCTTCGATGTTGACTTTGACTCCTGCCTGCGTGGAGTCATTGAGTTCCTCCTTAATAAATAAGGGTTGTGTACAGTATGTTTTAGGTTTATCAAAAAACTGAACCGATGTTAAAAAAATGATAACGAATCGAATCAAACAGATCTGGTTCGGTTTGGTTTTGATTTTGGGTGTGAAAATTGAAACCAAACCAAGCCGACCCCTTAAAGGCTTATTCGCAATAATATCCAACGCAAACATCGTAAGACGAATGCTCTACATGGCAGTGTTTTTGCTCAAATGAGTTTAGGCAAAAACACCATTATCATAAATATATATATTTCGAATGACAATGATAATCACCGCAACCCAAAAAACCAGTCTTGAATAAACGACGGGTCATAACTATTGTGGGTCAACGCGAGGCTCTCATAGATCGGTCGAAAATCGAACCATCTTAGCTCGAGAGCGGTCAAGTGAGTAAATAGTTAATGTAAAATGAGACTGTTGACAATGAGATTTTTTAGCGTGGAATAACCCGGAAAGGGGTAAAAAATCACTTGGTCGGGACTGCGCCGATCAAACCTCCACTATCTTGAAGCGGTTACAGTGCTTTGAAAAAAATGTGAGCGTGGCAGGTCGCCTCTCATTACAGTTGTTGAGAGAGAGAAGGTTAGAGGGCTCTAGAGGCAACACGCCACCGCTTGCGAGGCTAAGTATTTGTTAAGTTTGCAGCGGGGAGTGTTGCGAGCACGATTAACACAGCTTGGAGTATGTCGGTTGTCTCTTGTTGTAAACGGAGGAGACTGATGCAGAGGGCTTGCTGCTGGATGAAGGGTGTCGTGTGCGCGGAGTGTGTTGGCGTGTAACAAAGTACGTGCGCAGGGTGGAACGTGCGGGGGTGAAATGTGCGTAGATCACTTGAAGAGATCGAAGATCTTTGAGGGATCTTCGAAGACGCTCAAAGATCTTTAAAGGATTCTTCAAAGATGCAAGAAGATCTTCGAGGGATTCCTCAAGTAGTTCTCTTGTGCGTAGGAGACGGAGTGGGATAAGGGAAAGATGAAATGAAAGGAGGGTCAGGGGCCTCTTTTACGAGTGATGTTTCCGTAAATAAGTGGTGGTTACGGTAGTTATCAGCTATCCGGACATTGTAACCAATTTATGCGAATATTATGGGTGGTGTTGCGGTTATTCTCAGACCACAACCAACTTATATGATACCCACACCGGTTATGAATATGACTATGTGCACACTATAGCCATATTATTTACTATACACGGACCATCATGCATATTTTTGCTAGGTAGGTCGATTTTTAATATTTTATGATGCACATTTCTCGGAAATTTCCTACTTGCACACCCATCATGAGGTTCTGTTATGTGCACCCTTGTGATGGGTAGTTATGCTGACGTGGTTACGTGACGATCGAATGACGGCGATTAGGCGACGACTAAAGGATCGGGCGGCGGGCAACGGGACCCGACCGGCGAGGGTCGGCTGGTGGAGGTGTCGGCCAGGCGGCTGGTCGTGCGCCCAAAGGGGGTCGGTGGTTCGATCATCCCGGCAGAGGATGGGCGGGTCCCCCGGCCGGCTGCGACTGTGCGGCGGCCGGGTGGGGCCCATCCGTGCGGGCACGCGACCGGCCCCGTAGCGGCCGTCTGGGAGTCCGGCCTCATGGCCGCTCGGCGACGACTGACCGATGGTGTGGCGGTTTCACCGTGCGTGGTGCGCGTGGCGGTTCGATCACGGAATTAGAGGGATTGACTTTGGTAAACCCCACTTGAAAAATTATAACTATTCGCAGTCCGAAATTCCTATAAACTCAAAATATCTACATAAATAATCATCATCACCTTCATTCCAAATAAAGCTAAAATCAAATATTTCATAACAGAGGTAACAATATTTTTATTCAAATTTGAGAAAAGGGCGAGGTTCCCAGCAGCAAAAAATAATAATAACAAACAAAAAATTTAATGTAACATCAAAACAAAAATGCCGCCGTATGTTTGACATGACAACATATATGATCATCATCAAGAAAATAAAATTATTTTTGAACATAAAAAATTAATGAAATTTCTTAGATGAGGTCAGGCGTTCGCGAACGATGGTTTATATCCACCGCGTTCACGACCGCTACCGTCATGCCAAACAGAGCCTAAATAAAGTGTTGGGTATGGTTCTCATCCGAGTCGGTAAAAATCATCGGGCACGCGCTAGGAATTCGCTTCGAGAAGGAAATTTGTCAAAATCTTCGTAGTCTGGAAAAAGGTTGCAACGTCCAAAAATAATTGGTTGCAACGTCCAAGTCTCGGTTTGGCAAAGCAGGAGCAGGCGCAGGCGCAGAGGTTGCAACGTCCAGAAAAATGAGGTTGCAATAACTTGGAGGCGGAATTAAAATCCGTTTTTTGAAATCTGGCGTTGAATTAAAATATGGAAATGTGCGCCTCTTGGGAACTCTTGGACGTGATTTAGGTGGTAGTTATGATAAAGAATATACATCACCAAAATCATTCTCTGAAGGTGAGAAGGTGTAGAGAGAAGTTTTAGGTTTCGGTGGAAGAAGAAAAGACGGTCCTGCTTTTGAAGAAATCGCCTCCACCCGCCGCCCGTTCGTGGTCCTTCTCCGACGCCGGCGTCCAGATTCCGCTGCTGTCACCGGCATCCAGATCCCGCCGCGGTCACCGTCCAGATCTCGTCGTTGTCGCTTGCAGAGATTACTGTCGTCGCCCGTGAAGAAATAGGATCGGGTCACTCGTTGTCGGCCCTTGTTCGTTGTCTTGCAAACGTCATCTTCGACGTTGGGACGGATTGTTCAATCCGTCCGGGTAACACTTCTCACCTCTCTTGTATTTCTCTTTTCAATCTTGTACTTGTGTGTGTGGATTGGAAGGAAGGTTATGTATCATGTGTGAATTGTATTTGTGGTGGAGGAGTAGAGATCTTGTGTGGATCGGTGGAGGGAAATCCTGTAATATGTGCGTGTGATTTATCACACATCTTTAGTGGAGGCTTTCTGGGTTGGACTCCGATCGTCTCGTGGTTTTTCACCCAATTGGGTTTTCCACGTTAAAAATTTCATGTGTTTTTTTGTGTTTTGTTGCCTTTATTTACGACATTGTATTATTGTTTCCGCTTGCATACCGCTGAATGCGGTCGCACAGGTGCTCACTCAAATTTGCAACAAGTGCTTTGGTCGGGATTGTTCGCTCTCTTTCCCAAAAAGTGGTATCAGAGCCAGGTTCAGTGACAGAGCCGTTCAGTGACAGAGCAGATACCGGACTGACTTTTGGGGTTTCAGGACGAGTCGATCGGGATCTCGGGTGTGCAATTGGGAGTGGTAGTTTACGACCATTGGCCCGCTGGCTATTCTCTCCAGTTGCATACTTTGAGATAGTCGACTCAAAGATCAGTGGTCGGTCCGGTCAGTTGACAGAGCAGAATGAAGTCCTCATCAGGTTCAGAGTAGATGATAAAGTTGAATGGTGTTAATTATCACCAGTGACATCTACTGATGGAGAACTTGATATATGTGAAGGGATGACACGCTCCTATCTTTGAGGAGATGTCAAAGGACACGGATCCGGCAAAATGGAGGGTGGAGCATCGGAAGCTGTGTGAATTTATCAGACGGTTCATTGAGTCGAACATCTACAACCATGTGGCTAGCATCAATGATGTGAAGGATCTGTGGAAGACTCTCGAGACCTTGTATGTCAAGAGCACGGGCATCAACAAACTATACTTGTTGAAGAAGCTTGGAGAGTTCAGATACCGGGAGGGCTCACCTATTTTGGATCATGTCAACGAGTTGAAGGGGATTATAGATCGCTTGACTGCTATGAAGGTGACCTTTGAAGATGAGGTGAATGCGTTGTGGCTACTCAAGTCACTTCCAGACCCGTGGGAGATGGTCAGAGTTTCTCTAATCACTTCATCCCCCAGGGGATTGTTTCCATAAAGATCGCCAAGAGTGGGATCTTAAATGAGGAGGTGAGACGAAAGTCTCAGGGGACTTCGGGCTCTACTTCACGAGCCGACGTTCTCTTTACGGAGCCCAGGGGGAGAGGAAGGAGTAAGAGCCGAGGAAGGAAGGAGGATAGGAGTCAGAGTAGGGGCAAGTCGAAAACACGCTATCAGAATGTGGAATTCCACTACTGGCATAAGAAGGGGCACATCAAGAAGTTTTGTTATTCTTGGAAGAACGATCAGAAGAAGAAGGGGATTGCCACTGAGGGCAAAGATGAGGGTCACACGACAACCACCGTTTCGACTGAGGAGGACGACGTCATTATTGTTGGCGACGACGTCACTGTTGCACTCGCGTGTGATGATCGATGTTGGATCGTTGATTCAGGAGCCTCTGCGCATGTCTCCCACAACAGGGAGTTATTTTCCACTTACACCACTCATGACTGTGGGGTGTTGAGGATGGGCAATGAGGATACATCCAAGGTGCTTGGGCGTGGAGACATGCATTTGAAGACGAGTACTGGAGCCTTACTTGTTCTGAGGGATGTACGACATGTGCCAGACATTCGCTTTAATCTGATTTCTGTTGGCAGACTTGGAGACGAAGGACACCTGAGTGTCTTTGGAGGAGACTTATGGAAGTTGATCAGGGGATCACTCGTGATGGCCAGAGGTTATAGAGATTCTGGACTGTAGTACATTGAGGGGAGGCCTGAAGCTGCTCAGGGCAACTCCGTCAGGGATGAGGCATCCACTTCCTTGTGGCATAGGAGGCTGGCTCACATTAGCCAGAAGGGTTTGGGATGCCTGACGAAGAAGAAGCTGATCAGTGAAATTTATGGCGACCATTTAGAGAGGTGTGACCACTGCATGGCTGGGAAGCAGAACATGATTTCATTCCAAAGCCACACGTCCACCAGGAGATCGGAGCCTTTGGAGCTAGTTCATACTGATGTTTGCGGACCGCTGAAGGTCCAGACTAGAGGAGGTGCTTCTTATTTCGTTACCTTTATTGACGACTATTCAAGGAAGCTTTGGGTCTATGCTCTCAAGACCAAAGATCAGGTCCTTGATACTTTTAGGAGATTCCACGTTGAGGTGGAGAGATAGTCTGGAAAGAGGTTGAGATGCATCAGGTCCGACAACGGGGGAGAGTACATTGGTCCGTTTGACGAGTACTGTAGGGACCATGACATCAGACATGAGAAGATCCCGCCGAAGACGTCGCAACTGAATGGCATAGCTGAGAGGATGAATCAGACACTGTTGGAGAGGATTCAGTGCATGCTATCTGAGTCGAAGCAGCCAGGGATGTTCTGGGGCAAGGCTCTTCTTACTGCAGCGCATGTCATCAACCTCTCGCCGAGCTCAAAATTGCAGGAGGACGTCCCAGATAGGGTCTGGTATGGAAAAGACCCCTCTTACAGTCACTTATGGGTATTTGGCTGCAAAGCCTTTGTGCACGTCCCCAGGGACGAGAGATCGACGTTGGATTCGAAGACTCGGTAGTGTATCTTCTTGGGGTATGACTACAGTGGAGCGTTTGGGTACATGTTCTTTGATCCAGTTGAGAAGAAGCTTGTACGTAGTCATGATGCTATTTTCTATGAGGATCAGAATGTTGGTGATCTTGAGGGGACTGTTGAGTTGGAGGTTGACTCTCATACTGCTGCGGAGTCACTTATGATTGGAGCTGAGGATACTGAGGAGGCTACTGAGCCTGAGCCAGCACAGGGCACTGATGCCCTTCCAGATCATGATATCATCATTGATGGTGAACCAGTAGTCGCTGAGGATATTGTTGATGATGTACCTGCACCGGCCCCATAGCCGGCCCTACGGAGGTCTGATCGAGCCAGGAACCCACCCACTAGATATTCTATATCAGAGTTCATATTGCTGACTGATGCGGGGGAGCCTGAGAGTTATACCGAGGCTGTGGAGAGCACCGAGAAGCGTTAGTGGATGGTTGCTATGTAGGAGGAGATGTAGTCGCTGCAGAAGAACCACACGTATGACTTGGTGAGATTGTCTAAGGGCAAGAAGGCCTTGAAGAATCGGTGGATTTTTAGGGTGAAACATGGTGATTCCTCCACACCTCCCAGATACAAGACCAGACTGGTGGTGAAGGGCTTTGGACAGCAACAGGGTGTTGACTTTGATGAGATCTTCTCGCCTGTGGTGAAGATGTCATCTATTCGAGTTGTACTTGGACTTGCAACGAGGCTTGATTTGGAGATAGAGTAGATGGATGTCAAGACCGCCTTTCTGTATGGCGATCTTGAGGAGGAACTATACATGGAGCAGCCTGAGGGTTTCAATGTTAGAGGGAAGGAAGGTCTGCTGTGCTGCTTGTAGAAGAGTTTATATGGCCTGAAGCAGGCCCCGCGACATTGGTATAGAAAGTTTGATTCTTTCATGAGGGAGATCGACTTCAGGAGGACCACCCTTGACCACTGTGTGTTCATCAAGCAGTATACTCCACAGGATTTCATAATTCTGCTATTGGATGTGGACGACATGTTGATCGTCGGGAGGAACACTGCTCGCATTGCTGAGTTGAAGCGGCAGTTGAGTTCTACTTTTGAGATGAAGGATCTGGGTGATGCGAAGACCATTTTGGGCACGCACATTCACAGAGATAGGGGAGCCAGATTGCTTTGGTTATCACAGGAGCGGTACATCCACAAAGTGCTGCAGAGATTTGATATGGATCAGATGAAGAAGGTGAGCGTGCCTCTTGCAACTCACTTCAGGCTTACCGCTGATCAGTGCCCTAGCACACCCGAGGAGATCGAGGCAATGCAGAAGATTCTGTATGCATCTGCAGTTGGGAGCCTCATGTATGCGATGGTGTGTACACGTCCAGACATTGTGCATGTCGTTGGGACAGTCAGTAGATTCCTCTCCAATCCTGGGAGAGAGCATTGGAGCGCATTAAAGTGGATACTGAGATATCTGCAGGGGAATTCAGATTTGACGTTGAGATTTGGGGACAGTGAGCCTGAGCTGTTTGGCTACACTGATGTTGACATGGCTGGAGATGTGGATTCCAGGAGATCGACGTCAGGGTACATGATTCTGTTTGTAGGGGGAGCTGTCTCGTGGGCATCGAGATTGCAGAAGTGCATTGCACTATCCACCACGGAGCCACGGAGGCTGAGTTTATTGCGGTAACTAAGGCTGGAAAGGAGTTGCTTTGAATGAAGAGGTTCATCAAAGAACTTGGGTTCACTCAGGACCGATACACACTCATGTGTGACAGTCAGAGCGCTATTCACTTGGGAAAGAACCCCACTTTTCACTTGAGGTCGAGGCACATCGACACTCGGTATCATTGGATACGAGATGTCCAGGAACAGAAGGAGCTTGATCTTCAGAAGGTACACACTGATGACAATGAGGAAGACATGCTGACCAAGACCGTGCTAAGGGGGAAGTTCGAGCACTGTGTTAGAATCGTCGGGATGGTTGTTTCTTCCGCCTCGATGTGAAGAGGGAGATTTGTTGGGTGTGATTCCCATTCAAGTCAGTAAAAGCCAGACATGCACTAGGAATTCGCTTCGAGAAAGAAATTTGCCAAAATCTTCATAGCCTGGAAAAAGATTGCAACGTCCAAAAATAATGGGTTGCAACGTCCAAGTCTCGGTTTGGCAAAACAGGAGCAGGCGCAGGCGCAGAGGTTGCAACGTCCAGAAAAATGAGGTTGCAATAACTTGGGGGCGGAATTTAAATCCGTTTTTTTGAAATCTTGCGCTGAATTAAAATATGGAAATGTGTGCCTCTTGGGGACTCTTAGACGTGATTTAGGAGGTAGTTATGACAAGGAATATGCAACACCAAAATCATTCTCTGAAGGCGAGAGAGCATATAGAGGAGTTTTAGGTTTTCGGTGGAAGAAGAAAATGCGATCCTGCTTTTGGAGAAATTGCCTCCAGCCGCCGCCCGTTCGTGGTCCTCCTCCGACGCCGGCGTCCAGATTCTTCTGTCGTCACCGACGTCCACATCCCGCCGCGTTCACCGTCCAGATCTCGCCGCCGTCGCTTGCAGAGATTGTTGTCGTCGCCCGTGAAGAAATAGGATCAGGCCACTCGTTGTCGGCCCTTGTTCGTGGTCTTGTGAACGTCATCTTCGACGTTGGGACGAATTGTTCAATCCGTCCGGGTAACACTTCTCACCTCTCTTGTATTTCTCTTTTCAATCTTGTACTTTTGTGTGTGGATTGGAAGGAAGGTTGTGTATCCTGTGTGGATTGTATTTGTGGTGGAGGAGTGGAGATCCTGTGTGGATCGGTGGAGGGAAAGCCTGTAATCTGTGCGTGTGATTTATCACACATATTTAGTGGAGGCTTTCTGGGTTGGACTCTGATCGTCCCGTGGTTTTTCACCCAATTTGGTTTTCCACGTTAAAAATTTCCTGTGTTTTTCTGTGTTTTGTTGCCTTTATTTCCGGCATTGTATTGTTGTTTCCGCTTGCATACCGCTGAACGCGGTCGCACAGGTGCTCGCTCAAATTTACAACAGGTGCTCTGGTCGGGATTGCTCGCTCTCTTTCCAAACATAAAGTTCTTTCTATACCAAGGAGTCACACAACTTTGGCTCTGTTTGGGACAGCTCTGGCAGATTGAAAAGCTGCTGTCCGGATAGAGCTTTTTTAAAATAGATCTCTGAGGAGCAGTTTTGAAAAGCTGCGGAGTGTTTGGGTGTTCTGTGCAGAAGTGCGCTCAGAATCGCCGGAGGAAGGACATCGGGGGCTCGGAATCGCCGGAGAAAGGCCGTCCGGGGCTCGGAATCGCCAGAGGAAGACCGTCCGGCATCTGAGCATGTTCCAACTGAAGAAACCATTAGATTTCCAAAACTAGTGAGAGAGAAAGCTATTTTGCGGGAACTGAAGCTGAGGGGGAGAAAGATTTCTGAAAAGCTGCAAAACAACTACAGATTTCTGAAAAGCTGCAAAACAACTACAGATTTTTGAAAAGGTATTCATAAGAAGCCGTCCCAAACACATATAATGCAGCTCTGAAGGCTGGAATAGAGATTTTCCAGCCGCCAGAACTGCGCCAAACAGACCCTTTGTTATCAGAGCTTCAACATTTTGAATGGCTATTCCTCCCCTACCTCATTGGGTTGATGTTCTTAGAATATTGTGATCTAAAAGTAATTAAAAATTGTATAGAAATTGAAGTGTTTGATAAATCAAGTCCTAAATATCTTTATTAAATATATGATAGATGGTATTTGATTAATTAAAAATTAATTACAAAAAGAATTAATAAATTTGGTTCAAAGAATTTATAAATTCGATTTAGGAAATTTATAAATTCGGTTTTGAACCAATTCTCAGTACCATTAATGTTCTTTCTCTCGCAATTTATAAATTCGTTTTTGAGTAGATCCAGTCGTGCGCACGTAGGCGGAACTACCCCTGGGCACGGTAGGGCACGTGGCCGACCGGTTTTTTCGCCGCTCCCCATCCCGTAGGTTTCATGGCCGATCTCGATCCCGTCTATCTCTCCGTGCTCCGGCTACGGCTCCCCATCCCGTAGGTCTTCTTCTTCTTCTTCAATCGCCACTCATCCAGTCCTTCAATCGCATACTGGTAGAGAAGATTGTCCCTCCATCGAAGACCAACTCCAGCATCCTTCTGCCGGAGAAAACCACCAAGGATCCATCGCATCCCTACATCTCCGCCTTCACAATCCCTTACTTTCGTCTTCATTGAAACTTGTACAAGGTTAGGGGATTTGACACTGGAATTCAAATTGATCCAAAGTTTGCATCTTCATTATGTTAATATGATTTCAGTCCAGATTTCACTGTGAAATCTGAACTGATTTCAATCCAGATTTCACACAGAAATCTGGACTGATTTCAGTCCAAATTTCACGGGGTATGATGCCATTTTATTTATTTTAGCACGGGTTCTGGTGTTTCCATTCAAAGTTGTTGAAGTTAGTATAGTGGTTTGTCTATTGTATATTTGTTTCATGTGATTTTTATTGATCCTGAGATAATTTCTATTATAAATTTTGCTTCATGGTAGTGGCCTTCATCTAAGGCATCTTATGTGCATTAAGAAAAAAAAGTACATCGACTATATGATGAAATAATAGCTAGTATTAGTAGTAATTATGAAGTGAACACATAATTTTTAAGTAGCAAAAAAAAATCGGGGGCGCTGTCCCCCGAACCCCCCGAATTGACAATACTTAGATTGTGCCCGTGCGACTTCAAAATCATAGTTCCGCCACTGCGTGCGCATAAGGACTGTCGGGCCGGTGTAGGACCGGTCTTTTGGCCCACCAGTTCCGGAACGGTCCCGCTCAAACCGGTCCCAGTTTGGGACCGGTTTTCCTCCTCAGATCGGCTAGGACTGGAGGACTGGTCAACCGGTCCCAGTCCGGGACCGATTTTCCTCCTCAGATCGGCTGAGACCGGAGGACTGGTCCTAAGTCCTAACCGGTCCTCACCAGTCCCGGACCGGTATTTTTTCATCTGTCTCCATATTATGCCTAAGTGTAAAAGATGGTCATTAACTTTCAAATTTCCTCCTCCTGAGGAGGACCGGTTCAATGATAAGGAGAAGAAGCCGTCCAAGGATTGTAGGTCACCTGCAATCTCAACAATGTTGCATGCAAGCTGAAATAATCGATCTTTTATTAAAGACTGGTCTTTTACCGGTTTTTGAAGAAAAAATGCGGAATCCCTGGGCCCTCCGGGACCGGTTCGGCACCGGACCAGTTCTAACGGGGCAGGTCCTAACCAAACTAGTTAGAATCGATTTTATTTTTTTGGACGTCTAATAAGTGGATCTGTCTTTTCAATTATAGATAAGAAATTGAAAAAATCAAAACTTACTTTTTCATCCTTCCAATACTATAGTGAAAAAATCAACCTCCTTTCTCTCTCTTATGTTTTTTACGTGGAAGGTTTCCAAAACTACATATATGAGGTGTGCTGGAGAGTGTTGAGTTGATTTTGAATTTTCAAACTCACATGTTTCACCTTCCTCACTGTCAATGTAGATTTATTTCAGACCGCTCATATGTTTTGAATGAGCACATGCAAAGAAGTTTTTTAAAAGAGACTAAGACATGTGAAATGACTTTATAAAATGAGAGGTAGACAAGCTATGAATGACACACCAAAAGTCAAACCTACGAGAGGTAAAATCTTGAAGAAGATAGTGATAGTGCACGACAAAGACAACAGTGGACGCCGACATCCGATTGCGGGCTACTTTAACAATGAAGAGCGGAAGCATGTGGGTAGCGATAAGGCGCCAGATTTACGGGTTGTGGTAATATGCACGATGTTCGATG
Source organism: Platanthera zijinensis (assembly GCA_039513925.1). Classification (NCBI taxonomy): domain Eukaryota; kingdom Viridiplantae; phylum Streptophyta; class Magnoliopsida; order Asparagales; family Orchidaceae; genus Platanthera; species Platanthera zijinensis. The sequence continues at coordinate 125,887,611 of CM077098.1, forward strand.
GCTACATGTTTGTAGGCGGTGGTGGTTGTGCACGAGTGATGACGCTGGCAAGCTGGGCGCTCGCGGCAAGGTCAAGTCCTGACTTGAAACTTTTCTCTGCGGTGGTGGCGATGGTTTGTCGCATGATGACGGAAAAAGTTCCTCTTTGTACAATCTTGTGCGTTCGTTTTACAAATTGCGGTCAAGTTCATATTTTTCATACGGATTTTTTTAGCCCGAGTTTTTTAACGGTATATTTTTGAATTTGTTTCTCTTAATTTGAGTATTTATTAATTTTATCGCACTAATAAAATATTGAATATTTTTGTCGTTGTGTAATTGTGTGGGATAAAGGCTTGAGTGTTGTTGTAATAACATTTTGCAAAATACATATTTTCTTATGGCCATGTATTCAGTTCTTCCTGAAAATTGCGCATTTGTGATCATAAATCCCAACAGAGGGCGGAGAGCACAGAAGTACATATACAAGGGAAGCGCACGGAGGCGTGCACGCGCATGCTCGGGAGAGAGCCACGTGGAGGTGCTAGTGAGCTTTCATTGAAGATTTTTTTGATGTTGCAATGCAAAATGCGCAAGATTCATTCCTTTCCCTGGAAAGAAAGAATAGACCCCTTTTTATAAGGTGAGTGTTATCCGCACTACAGTTTTGGTTATCCGCACTTTTTTCCCAATTTTTCGCGCCTTTTAGAAATACATCTTGTACATGCATTTTTACGAAAAGTGTTCAACACCAAAGTTGTAGATCTCATCGAGATCTACAACTTTCGTGTTGAACACTTTTCCTGAAAATGCATGTACAAGACGTATTTCTAAAAGGCGCGAAATTTGGGTGTATTTCCAAAGTACGTCTTGTACATGCATTTTCAGGAAAAGTGTTCAACACGAAAGTTGTAGATCTCGATGAGATCTACAACTTTGATGTTGAACACTTTTCCTGAAAATGCATGTACAAGACGTATTTCCAAAAGGCGCGAAAAATTAGGAAAAAAATATTTGCGAATAACCAAAACTGCAGTGCGGATAACAATCACCTTTTATAAATATCAAGTGGGGTAGTGTAGTGTACAAGAAATCTCACCCTTTTTAACAACTTGTCAGACAAATATAAAAGTTGTGGTTTCTATCATACAAATCACCAACTTTAACTATCATCCAACTTTACCCCAGGGTGAATCTGAAGCTTCCCACTTGGTTCGTTGGAATAGTGGCGGACGGCGGTCGTCCCGCCTCGCATGTAAAACGGAAGTGCTCAAAGCTTGATTAACATTTTACAAAATCTGAATCGATTTGCAAAATTTGAATCGTAGGATCGTAAGATCCTATAATTTGGATCGCGATCCTAACAACCATAATCTATATGAGTCTTTTGATGGGAACGATTTCTTGATCGGAGGTCGGAAGCATCTGCAATCGCCTGTGAAAAAGGCGCTTAAGATAAAATGATCGTCCCTCCAAAACTCTATCAAATTCTTCGATTGAATAATCTATATTATACCATTATTTTGCGAGTAATCCGGTGCCAATTTCATATTGAAGATTCGCTCAGCAGTTGGTAAGATACGAGCATTCACAGTTTTGGATCTTCCTTCCATTAATGACCATTTTGACATTTTTTGGGAGGAAGATAAGAGAAAGGGAGAGGCTGCCCATGACCCTGAGTGGCTAGGGTACCCTCTCAGTCTCAGCGCTTTCCATTTACGGGCAGTGGCCACAACCGCCCCCTAAAACTCTTTACTACAGGGCATCAGCCCTTGTGTAAGGAAGGGCGTGACTGGCTGAGGCCGGTTTCCACGCGCATTGCTTCAGAGGCTGTTTGAGGGGTTAACAACTCAAAATCGCCTTAAATTGAGTCCATTCCGTCTCCTTTAAATTTTTAGGAGAACCCATCATTTATATTAGAGAAATCACATGTACCATTAATGATATAAAATAAAATAAAGCAAAGTAAAATGGATTGAATGATTAAAACTGTTGTGAGTGATCTGAGGCTTCTGTAGACCGATCTAAATTGCACCGTCTTAGCACGAGAGCGGTTGAGCACGTAAACAGTCAATGTAAGTTGAGACGATTGACGAGATAATTTTTATAATGAGAAAAATCCCGAAAACTGGTGAAAAACCACGTGACTAGATCGGCGTCGACCAAAGTTCCACTAGTCTTGGGTGTTGTTACGGAGCTTTTAAAGAATGAGAGGGCGACAGACCACTCCGCATTACAATCGTTGGGGTAGGGAGAGAGAGAGCTGAGTTCGGAGGGTGACAGTCTTACAGACCACCGCCCCACGGAGCTAATTCTTGTTGAAATTTCTCAAGCTGATTAACTGAAAGTTCTGGTATCAAACAAACACTTCCAGAGCTATCAAGCTGATCACTTGATCAAGCGGAAAGCGAGAACTAGGCGCATGAACACTCCAACCATAACAGAGCTAGGTAATCAGAGACAAAAGGAGAGCAAACACAGATCTTGTATTATCAACTATCTTCTTTACAAAGCTTGGTATACATGGCGAGACCGCCGAGTCCGCCGAGACCGCCGAGACCGCCGAGTCCGCCAAAGCTAAAGCGGCACCACTGCACTACGGAGTCGGCCAAATCATGCGGACTACCCGTTATTCTGCCGAACAACCGCTCTACAAGCCGCTGCTGAACTGACGAACAAACTGCCCAGTCCGCCGAGACCGGCAAACAGGTTATTGAACTGCTGAAAAGAAGACTGGCCGGTCACAAGATGCGACCTGCTGCAAACCGTCGATTGTTAACCGCAAGCTCCACTGATACCTGACCGCAGTCAGAACCAAACCTCTGGCTTCTCAGTGCTAGCCGCACAACCTGCAAACAGCAAACCAGTTAAGTCATTCTCAACCCGCGCGACTTGCAAAACTGAGTCCGCAGCAATTAATCAGCATTCAACTTACTGTTCATTCAGTTTTAAAATGAAGTGTCGGGGGGGGGGGGGGGCTATTTATAGGTGGGTTGAGGAGTGTGGCCGCCGCCTTATGAGATAGGCTAACCTCCCCTTGATCACAGCTAGCAAAACCAGTCCGCATTGACCAAATCAATAACGTCGGACTCGCGAGTAATCTGCCAACCATCAAGCGCAAGACTGCCGTCATAGCAGACCTGCTTGCCAGATTCCAGACCGCACAAGGCAGACCGCCTAGTCCGCAAGGACAAGGCCGGACCAACCAAAAAACACCAAGCACCAAGGCAAGGATCCAATCCGCAAACACGTCCACGACCAACAGACAGACCGCCCGGTCACATCGGACTTTGCGGACTCTGCGAATATTGCATCATCCCGCAGCACAAGTCCACGACCAACAGGCAGATCGCCCGGTCACAAGCAGACAACGGACTCCGTGAAAACCCTGAACTTGCCACAGAGCAAGTCCAAACATCCTGGCGCGAGCTCAGCGGAAAAGACTCCAGTCCGCCAACTCTCAAACCAAACCGCCAGCAAGCTGCTCCACCAGAGGTCAAGAGCAAACTCCACATACTCAGAGAAAGAGTCCGCCACCTCCCGCGGATAAACCTCCTATCTGCCCGGTTACATCAGAGAACCAACACCAAGACCGCAACCTCAGACCGCCCGGGCCGCAACACCAGTCCGCTAGACAGTCCGCTCAGGCCGCACGGTCTGCTTGATTGTCACAACCCGCATTTTCTCTGAATTTAATATTCATCAGAGTACGAGAAAACGCACGTCGTGATGCCACGTCGAGCAGGGGATAACTGCCGATGCTCAGGAGAAACACTACCTACCTCTTTTATGCAAAATCACAAGTTTATTAGCTTGGAAAATCATTTATATTTTAAGGCCGTATCCCTCGCCTCAGTGGATCAGCTAGTCCACGGTTTTAAAAAAAAATATTTGTTCGCAGCGGAAAATACTTGATTTGAGTTGAATTGACATCCTAAATGAGCATAAGTGTCCCCGGGGGATGACTTATAGAATGCTCGACTCTAAGGTTAGTATAGTATATAGTAAAGGAAGTAGTCTTGTACGCTTAAGGAAAAAAAGGAAATGTTTTAGTTTTTTTTTATATAAACATGATGAATATGAGCTACATATAGTAATGATTAAATTTTAAAATATCAAACATACAATCCTAACATAAATCCTTCCCAAAAAACAAGCAAAAGGCCATACGAGGCAAACAAATAGCAGCTTTAGTTCATATCTAGCATAGCAAGTAAGCCACCAGTGGGTGTCAACATCCTGACACAAACCCCCTGGTGAGCTGCATGTCCGTACAGAAAAGAAAATAACTACCTCACAAGGCTGATGTTCGGCAATCTCAGCTACCCCGGAGGATAACAGCAAGTCCCACCAAAAGAAAGATCAGCCGCTCTATCGGCTACAACCTGGACCTGAGGCATTTAAAGAAAAATACCTCAGCAAAGTATCAAAACAAAAGCTAATAATAAGGGGGAAAATATGATAGTAAGAGAAAGTACTAGTCAAAAGATAGAAAAGGTAAAAATCACACCAAGTGTGAGGATAGAAGCTACCTGCTCTGCAAAAAGAAGTAACCTGCAGCATCAAAGTACAAGTATACTAGCAGGAATAAACAAAAGCAGGAAAAAGAAAGAGTTAACATCCTAACTTGGCGAGTTATTAGCAGGGGGGAGTCAAAACAAGGGTCTGGGTATATAGCCAAGACCAGACCCAAAGAGAAAGGCTAAGGGGTCAAACAGTGGTAGCCTTAGGGTCCAGCACACCAACCCAAGCCGGGGCAAAAGGTGGAGGCCACGGCTCTTCACATAAACACCACCCCTCTTAGAGTCCACAAAAAGAAACTCCCCTCAACGGCCATAACTCACGAATCGGCATACAAAAATTAGCCGAACACCCAACACCCCCCCTTAGGGAAGGAAAAACTTCTCTAACAGACCAAAAAGGAACACACCTCCCGAGGCTAAAAAAAACTTAGCCTCTAAAAGCTGCGGCGTTGAGTGAGGTATCCTCACTCAACTGGCGTTGAGTGAGGTACCCTCACTCAACGCCAAAACAGGCATGGCGTTGGTTAACTAAACACCCATACAAAATGTGAAATTATCTTAAACTCACATACTTAAAATATTACCGTATCAATTTGCATCGTATGGTTAGATACTAATTACAACACAAAACAAGTGCACTTAATGTGCTAACAAAACATATACACATAATTTGATACCAAAGAATATACCATTAATTTAAGTGGTTTGATACTATCCCTTACACAAGTAATAACTGAGCTAGTCATGGTTTGACATAATCCACCAGTACTACACATGTGCTATCTAATAAGTCTGGAAAAGGACAAGCTACAACCAAACTATTACGTCACTAGCATATGACCGATCTGGGCACGATCTAAAGCCCCAAAAAAGAAACAAATTATTACAATGGAGCATTCGATAATTAACCGCAAGACAGCAAAAAAAACCAATAAAAGTTTGGTGAGACAAGTTATACCCGAACCGGGCAAGCTCCAAAGCTCAACAAGGTATATCAAAACCATCACTTAATTGCATGAATCCGATCTAGGAAATGGTTCAAAAAAAAAAAAAAAAGAACATCAAAACGTTTAACTTGTTAAATACTCGATTCCTAAGCCGTTAACAACGAAACCGCAACAAGAAAAAAAAAGATTTGCATAAGGTTTTTTTTTGTTGTTTCGGGTAGGCCAAGCATAGGGAGGTTAGTTATGAAATCAAGCAACGGTTCAAGAGCACTATATTGAAGTACTTTGGCAAGGGCGAAGGGCGCACTTGCCTCGGTAATTAGAAGAACTTCGGCCAACGATGCTCTTGCCAATAGGACCGGCCGCAAACAACAATCTATAAAAATCTGGACAAAATCTGGGCATCATAACAGGGAAGAACATCACCATCAAAACTAAAAAAAAACTGCATCACCTAACCCTACCGATTGGCAAAAACATGGAGGAATCGCACGAGGTTTACCTCGGAACGAAGATCGTGACTAGAGGAACTCGGATCCGGCCTCCAATCGTGTTTTCGAGCGGTTCCGGGCAGGGATCGGGTGGTCGGAGCGGCACCGGGCTTCCGCCTCTTTTCTTCCGCTCGGGTCTTGAATAGGGCGCTGGTTCTGGCTTTTCACGGGGAGGGGAAAAGAAATACCTAAAGCTAATAACTATACATAATTTAAACCCTATAATCTTACATAAATATACCTAAAGCTAATAAAGCTAATATCAATAATCTTACACCTAAAGCTAATAAAGCTAATATCTATAATCTTATACTTGGCTGACAAGACTCCAGCCACCCAGCTGCACCCAAAAAAAATATTTATATACCTATACATATATAGCTTAACTTAAAAGACAAGGCCAACCCGGGCTAGCTCAAAGCAAGAGAGCTCGGGCAAATCGTCGGCCACAAGCTTAGCTAGGCTTAAACATAATTAAGCTAAATTTAATAGTCACAAGATAGCCATCTACACATACGTATACAACTATCAATAAAAGCTAGGCAACACCATCAGCTAAAATCAAAACGTCGAAGCGACGCGAAAACCAACGATCTCGGATCTCGATCAGACTCGCACCGTAGCTAAATACCCTAGCTACGAAAACAACGGCGAAGTCGAAAACCACATCCGACGATCAAAACTTGGGCTAACACCACCCAAGGAAAAAAACACAAGTATTCCCTGAGAGGCTCAGTCGAGTCATCACATCTGACACCGACTAGCTGGGGAACCTTGAAAACAGGCTACACAAGGAACCTAAAGAGCTAAGACCACGCTCTAACTACTGCAAAAGGCCGGAAACGCGTCATCGTAACGCCAAACGATAATCAAACGATCACAGAAAAATCGGGGGCGTTACATTGATCAACCTCCACTTTCACCTCACAAATTTCAACAATTCTTTTGCTTGCTATAGTGGGTAGGGCTGTGCTTCGAGCGCACTGGAGACTTTGTCTACTGCCTGGTGGCTCAAGCTGCGCGTACACTTGAGAGGAGCTCCATGTGTTCTAAAGTAGATCTTGTGGACTGTCGGTGTTGCTTTAGATCGAATCGCTCTCTTTAAAGTAGTGTTGAGAGCGGGGTGCGCAGATGGTCACTTGGAAGCAGAGCGCGCGGGGGTACTCCTGGAACGGAGCGCGCGGGGGAGCGCCTGGAACAGAGCGCGTGGCGACGCGCCTGGAGCGGAGCACGCAGCGGCTCGCCTGGAGCGGAGCACGCGGCGGTGCGCCTGAAGCGGAGCGCCTGGAGCGGAGTGCCCGACGGCGCACCTAGAGCGGAGTGCCCGACAATGCGCCTGGAGCGGAGCACGTTGGGGCGTGCCTCGAGCAGAGCGCGTGCGTGCACACTTGTGAGCGAAGCGCGCGGTGGTGCGCTAGGAGCGTGGCGTACAAGGGTGCGCTCAGAAGCGTGTACACGGATGCACACAGTGATTTGACGCCCTTAAGCGCCTAAGTGTCCCCCCTTTTCTCCTCCCTCAAAATGAGGGCCCTTAGACCCCTTTAGTCATGGGCATAAAGCTCGATCGGGACGGCCCGGTACCGGGCCCAACGGGCCCGGGTTTTTCTCAACCGGGCCGAGTCCGGGCTTTTCTGAAACCGGGATCGGGCCGAGCTCAGGCCCCTGCGCAGGGAAGGGCCTGATCCGGCTCTTTGGGTCGGGCTTTATAATTTATTTTAAAAAAAACAATAATAATTTTTTTTTAATTAATATACTAAAAAAAACTAATGCACAAAAAAAATTTCACTCGCATTAAGAAAAAAAATTCAATTTCAATAATATTAAAAAATATTTACATTTTACAATTTACATTAACTGAAAAAATTAAATTAATGAAATTTATTATTATTTTTAATTTTAGATAGAAAAAATACAATATTAATTAATTTAACAAAACAGAAAAATACAGTTTTAACTTTGAAGACATCTACTAGATGTGCGCTTGCTCTTCAATCATCTTGTAAATTTCATCGCGTCCATCTCGCCTTCGATCTCCTCTGAGCTATCCTCTAATGTTGTAATGTGTTGCTTCCTCTTCATAATATCCAAGTAGTTCTTATAGCAGATGCACATTTCCAGAGATTCTTCGTTGAGCCGGCTCCTCCGCTTGTTCAAAACTCTGCCACTAAGAGAAAAAACGGACACTAAAGCTACCATACTAGCCTGGATTATTAGTAAATCACGGGCCATATAAGCCAAAATATGGTACGTATTAACTTTACCTTTCCACCATTTTAAGAGATCGAAGTTTTCAATCTCCTCCGTGCTCATAAAATCACGGAATTGTGTTTTAGTGTACAATCCTAATTCATTTAAACTACTAGATGTGCACGCCTTTTTCCTAGCTGTTAATTCTAAAATTTTGTTTTTAAAAGTATCAATTTTTTTGGGTTGCAATATTTCTTCTCGGGGCCGGGAGCCGTATAAGTTATCATAATAATTGTAACACTCGAGAAAAAGAGAATTAAATTTTATAATACTAGCGTCGTTACAATCATCGAAATTTAAATTTAAATTTAAGTTTTTATTTATTTCTTCAATCAAATTTTCTATGCCGTCTACGCTGAATAACAGATTTAAAGCGGTGGCGCACGAAAACATTGCATGCATTTCTCTATAATATTTTTTTAAAAATTCTTTCATTATTTCAATTAATGGATATCATCCATCATGTTGCCTATAATAATTAAATTTTTGTGCGATGTTTACAAAATTTTCAATAAGTAGTGAGCTAGTGGGATAGTACACGGCAGATAAAAAAATCGTCGCCCTATAAAATATTTTAATAAATCCATGTAATGTCCTAATACGTCCCAAACAACATCGGTTAAATCATGACTATTTATCATATTATAATATTCCATAAATAGTGATTTTTGTTGAAACGCTCTTTTTAACATTTTATAAGTCGAGTTTCATCTAATAGACATATCAAATTGTGGGTTCAAATATTTTTACCCTGTGCGTTTACAAAATTTTTAAAATCCTACGATCGTTGCCTACAACTATAAATGACTCTAAGCATAAGATGAATTTTTCAATATACGGTTTCATAGCGGCTAAACTATCTTGTACTACTAAATTTAAAACGTGACAAACACAGCGAGTGTGAAAAAACGCACCGTTTAACATTGGTTTTAAATTGCGTTTTAACTAATCAATAGCTACATTATTGTTAGAGGCGTTATAAAAAAATACTTATTATTTTATCTTTTAATTTAAATTCGCGCACACATTTCATAATTACATTATATATAGTTTTACCAGTGTGCGACCGAAACCTTCAAAACAAATTACGCGCTTATTTAACTCCCATGAGACGGGATCGATCCAATGACACATGATACATATGTACGATAATCCTACTTTTATGCTACTGCTCCAAACGTCACTCGTTGAACTTACACGTCCCTCAAAATTTTCAAAAAAATTTATTAACAAATGTTTTGATTCTTAATAAGCTTTAATGACTTCGCACCTAAGAGAAGCTCTACTTACCTGTTGATATTTGGGCTGAAAGCTTCCATGTATGTACTCCGTTGCATCCTCATTGTCGTAATGGCTGAATGACAACCCACGTTTGATGACATGTTTCATCTGCAGGTTCCGTTGACGAAGTTGATCACATGTCCAAATTTGTCCTGCTCCTGAAATTTGTGCCTGACTGGACTCGGGAGCTTATTTCGACACGCAAGAATATATGTGTCTTGATAGTGTCGAGTTGCCGGTAAGGGTGATCAACTTCGAACATAATTTGCATCGCGCCTTAAATTCGACGTCAACTTGAACCTTATCGAAGTGCTCCCAAACTACCGCTTTACGATTGCGCTCCACCACTACAGACGTGCTCTGAGTAGACGACTCAGACGTTGAGGAGGATGACGTCATGCTGTCGTTAAGAGAGTGAGAGCCTTGAAGAGGGAGAGATTGAGTGAGTTAGAGAGAGAAATAAAGAAAGAGAACGAGTGAGAGAGAGAGAGAGAGCTGAGAGAGAGAGTGGGAGAGAGAGAGTGAGAGAGAGGGGGGGGGGGTGCTCGGGTTGGGGAATGGGAAGTGAGAGAGAGTGAGAGTGAGAAAGAGAAAGAGAGGGGGGGGGGTTATAAAAAAACTATTTTTTTAAAAAATAATGAGCCTAGGGCCTAGGCTGGCCAGTCTAGGCCCTAGGCTATGTACAGCTGTACATCGGCAGCCAGTACAACAACGGCCAGCGGGGCCTGGCCGCTGCTAACGGCTCTTATTAGAGCCTGTTGGGGCTGCGGTCCGGAATCGCCCCCGCGCTGCGGTGCTATGCAGTAATGGCTTAACTGACTGCCCCGTGGATCCACCCGAGGACCTTTGATATAAAGATTAGTTGCGCCGTCCTCCATCAGTCCAGGCTTTTGGTGCGAGTGGTTGCGCTAAGTCCTCTCAAGTGGTATCAGAGGGGGTCGCGGGTTCGAAACCCCGGGGTCGTTTCCGGGGGGGGGGATTGTTGGGGCTGCGGTCCGGAATCGCCCCCGCGCTGCGGTGCTATGCGGTAATGGCTTAACTGGCTGCCCCGTGGATCCGCCCGAGGACCTTTGATATAAAGATTAGTTGCGCCGTCCTCCATCAGTACGGGCTTTTGGTGCGAGTGGTTGCGCTAAGTCCTCTCAGAGCCGTTAGGAGCTAACGGTTCTAATAAGAGTCGTTAGCAACGGCTCTTATTAAAGTAGACTAGACCCCTTTTATAAATTTTAGGAGGGGGGATGGAGACCCGATAATTTTATCCTATAAACTCCGGACAGACGAATATTATCGCTCAAAACGAAGCACGCGGATGACAACTTCCCCCCCTAGGCGATTTGGACCTTACGGGTGGTCAAAGAGCTACCCGATCTGGGCGGCCTTGCACGCCCAACGGGGTGCCGGTGGAGGGCCGGTTGGTCGCCCGGCATGGCCGGCCGGAGGGCTGGGCGGCCAAGGGGCATCCCGGTTCGGGCGGTTAGGCCTGGACGATTACACCTCGGTGCCCCCAATAACACACAGTTATTCCGTAGTGGGGAGATTTTTTTGATACCCGCACACCGCACACGAGGGTGTGTTTAAGAGGACCACATAAAAAAATATAATAAGGTGAATGTTAAAAAAACATAGGCATAATAAGAAATTAAGAAATATATGTCAAATTACAAGATTATCGGTAGCCCAAATTCCAAAAGCTGGGGTATGATCATGACATCGGCGGAGGACCAATCAGCATCCACAGATCTAATCCAGAACCAAACTGGTCTCACACGGACCCGAACTCATCCACCTTATCGGTGCATTTACCGGAACCTCCCCTCTAACTTTGAAAAATTATAGACTGCACCCCTCTCATTATAGAAATTACAAAAATCTTCTCTCAATGTTACAAAACATAGTAATTACCTCTCCTGAAATACACATTTCATAACATCCATGCACAACAATATTTCCCTCGGAGTACATTTTCAAGGGGGTATTTTGTGCACCGATGTTATGAAATGTAAACTTTAAGTGAGATAATTGTTATGTTTTGTAACATTAAGGTAAGAGGAGTGATGGGTTTCACCTGAATTTATAGAATTAAAGAGACCCCCCATGATCCCCACCAAGGGAGATCATGGGTGGGCCCACCTTACCCCCATGATCTCTCATGGAGATCATGGGGGTGGATCCCCACTCTCTCCCCTCATGGGGAAACCGCCGCCCGGCCTTGGCCGGCCGTGGCCGTGGCCGCCCCGGCCATGGCCGCCAGGGGCCGTGGCCGCCCCGGCCATGGCCGCCCCGGCCATGGCCGCCCGTGGCCATGGCCGCCCGGCCATGGCCGCCCCGGCCATGGCCGCCCCGGCCATGGCCGCCCCGGCCATGGCCGCCCGGCCATGGCCGCCCCGGCCATGGCCGCCCGTGGCCATGGCCGTCCCGGCCATGGCCGCCCGTGGCCATGGCCGTCCCGGCCATGGCCGCCCGGCCATGGCCGGTCGTGGCCATGGCCGCCCCGGCCATGGCCGCCCGTGGCCATGGCCGCCCGGCCATGGCCGCCCGGCCATGGCCGGTCGTGGCCATGGCCGCCCCGGCCATGGCCTCCCCGGCCATGGCCGCCCGGCCATGGCCGGCCGTGGCCAGGGCCGCCATGGCCGGGGAGGCCATGGCCGGGGCGGCCATGGCCACGACCGGCCATGGCCGCCCGTGGCCATGGCCGTCCCGGCCATGGCCGCCCGGCCATGGCCGGCCGTGGCCATGGCCGCCCCGGCCATGGCCTCCCCAGCCATGGCCGCCCGGCCATGGCCGGCCGTGGCCATGGCCGCCCCGGCCATGGCCGCCCCGGCCGTGGCCGGCCGTGGCCGTGGCCGCCCGGCCATGGCCGCCCGTGGCCATGGCCGTCCCGGCCATGGCCGCCCCGGCCATGGCCTCCCCGGCCATGGCCGCCCGGCCATGGCCGGCCGTGGCCTTGGCCGCCGCCGGCCTCCCTCGCCGGCCGCCCGGCTGTCACCACCGTCATGACGGCCCGCTATCGTGGGGAACCCTCCCCACCGTCCGATCAAGGGAGAGGCCCCACCGGCCGTCCGATCGGGGCGGAACCACCCACTAACCCACTAGGTTAGTGGTGGGCCCCGCCGTAACTTCCCCCTGGAGCCTATAAAAAGACCCCAGGGGCTCCTCATTTCCTAACCTTTTCCTCCGACGCTTTCCCCTTCTTCTTCTTCCTCAGGTGGGAGCTCTCCCGTTTCCTCCGCCGGCGACTACCCCTCGTCGCCGACCACCAGTGGCCGCCTCTCGCCGCCAACCACCGGAAACCACCCGCGACCTCCAGCGGCCGCTAACGGATATCAGCACCCGTCGACAGCTACCAGAACCTGTCACCGGCTATTGGCACCCCATCAGAGCCCAAAGGCAAAGAGCGCACCCCAAGAGCTAAGAAAGGCGCACAAAGGAAGAAGTGACAACCCTTGGACCCGCGTCGCCCCTGAGCGCACGCGCCCGAAGTATCTCGTGCATTCCACCGTCCAAGTCCCGTTGGCGAGGCAGTCTATTGCCCACCAACGGGTGCATACACTCTCTCTCTCTCCTCAAGATTGTAACGGGAGCGGCCTGTCGCCCCGATTCCCCCATAAAAGTGTACCTCCAGCAATCTAGTGGATTTTTGACCGGCACCGACCCGGTCACGTGGTTTTTCACCCGGTTGAAGGGTTTTCCACGCTAAAACTTCCTGTGTCCATCCCCCGTATTTCAATTGACTGTGTGCGCGCTCGACCGCTCCGAGAGCTAAGGCGGCCCAAGAATATCCGGCCCGTCCGGAGCATCGAGTTAGAGCGCAACAGTTTGGCGCCGTCTGTGGGAAGCGAACCCACGATCCTTCGTAGACCGAGTTCATCACAATGGCAAAGAGAAGTACCCGCACCGCAGAAGGATCCACGCTTGGCGGACACGCTGAGCCTGCACGATCCCACTCTCTGGTAGACGTGCCGCTGACCGCTGAGGCGGCACTCGCCCCTGTCGCCGCTCTGGAGGGGCGTGTCCGCCAAATAGAGGAGCAGCAGACAGAAATGCTCACACTGCTCCGGAACTTGGGAGCACCTCCAGTTCCCCCCAGGTCGCCTCCGCCAGCTAACCATCCTCCACTATTTAATCCACCAAGGAACCGGGAAGACCCTGTGGAACAGGAAGGACCCGAAGATCATTCAGATGCCGCCAGTTCGGCTCATCCCCATCTGGGAAGAGCAAGGGCTGATCGCCCCCGCGATCCAGTTAACGATGCTCCCATCCACCCTCTACTAACTCGTCAGGAGATCAGGGAGGCTGTGGCTGAAGAATGCCGCCAGGCCGCAAGAAGAGATCTCCATCCTCACCGAACGCTTTATCAAGGCTCCCCCTTGACCCAGCAAATCCTCGAACATCCGATTCCACCCGGATTCAAACTCCCAAGTGTCGAAACATTCGACGGAACTGACGACCCACTCGAGCATGTCAATCATTTCACCACCATCATGAGGATCTTCCATGCCACCGACCAATTGTTATGTCAAGTATTCCCAACCACTCTCAAAGGGCAAGCTCGAACATGGTTCCACTCTTTAAGGCCCAGTACCATTACTAGTTTTGCCGAGCTAACCAGACAATTCTCCGACCAATTCATCGCTAATCGAAAGATTGTCCGTGATCCATCTCATCTCTCCGGAATCCGCCAGAACGAAGGGGAAACCCTCAAAGAATTCTTTCGACGTTTCACTGCCGAAGCTCGCCAGATCCCGGGCGTAGACCCCGAACTCCTACGGGGAGTATTCCTGGGGGGTCTTCGCCCAAGCGGCTTCTATTCAGCACTCATGAGAGAGACCGTACCCAACTACCCGGATCTGGTGCACAGAATTGAGGCACAGATAGCCGCAGACGAAGCTATTGAAGCTCATAGGCGACAGTTCGATGGAGTGCAGAAAAGGCAAAGAGATAAAGAGCCGGCTCCTCAACGGCAGGAAGGAAGATTCCATGAGGAACGTCGAGCCGGACAGCGCAGGCGAGACTCACAAAGAGATCCCCCTAGGGACTATACCCCTCTCAACACATCTCGCACCAACGTTTTGTACGCCATTCAGAATGAACCAGCATTACAACGGCCGAGGCAACCACCTCCTAATCCTAAGAACGATCAATCAAAGTATTGTTAATATCATCGATCGACCGGGCATACCACTGAAGAATGTGCTCGCCTAAAGGAGGAAATCGAGCGTTTAGTCCGGTTAGGACTGCTCGGTAGATTTCTGCAAGGAAGGGTCCAAGAGCAGCAAGACCCTCCTAGGCGACCCAGGGACCATCAGAATGCCTCGCCAGCGCCCGAGGGAGGAAGGCAAGCAGTAGGAAACATTGAGACTATTGCCGGATCACCTATTCTGACCTCACAGATACTGTCAGTCCACTCTGTAAAGGAAGTCCATGAAGATAAAAAAAGAAAGCAGGACACCACCATATCATTCGGGGATGAAGACCTTATCAACGTCCGAATCCCACATCAGGACCCGCTCGTAATTAGCGCCGGAATCGGAAATCCCTGCTATAACGTCAAGCGAATCCTCGTCGATAATGGCAGTTCAGTCGACGTCCTTTTTTCCACCACTCTGCAGAATATGAATATATCTCGGCAACAGCTAACTCCAGCCGCAGGACCGATATATGGTTTCGACAACCATCAGGTCCAAGTCATCGGAACCGTCACTCTAACAGTCACGTTGGGGGAATTCCCGAGACAGATTACGCATGAAGCTCAATTCGTAGTAGTAGATTCAAGCTCAGCGTACAACGCTATATTCGGAAGGCCTGTTCAAACTACCTTCAAGGCCATCCCATCTATCCCCCATCTAGCAATGAAGTTCCCTACTCCGGGAGGAATTGGAGTAGTACGCGGAAACCAGGAAGCCGCAAGGAGTTGTTACTCCAAACAAGCACAGCCCACCGAGCCTACCACGCTAAACATCGATGACTTCGACCTCAGAGATGAAGCGGTTCTGCAACGAGGGGAACCCACCGAAGGTCTAATTGAAGTCCCCCTCTCTTCATCAAAGCCGGATCGCACCGTCCAGCTTGGATCCCTCTTGCAGGAGCATGAGAGGGAAGAATTAGCAGCCTACCTCCGCAAGAATAAGGATATCTTCGCTTGGTCCCCAGAAGATATGCCTGGGATCGACCCTCAAATCATCCGCCACTCCCTCAACATCAACCCTGCATGCAAGCCCGTCATTCAAAAGAAGAGGAATTTCGCCCCTGAGAGGCTCCAAGCAATAGAAGAAGAGGTTGAAAAACTCCTACGCGCACAATTCATTCGAGAAGTTGGCTACCCTACTTGGGTAGCTAATGTTGTCCTAGTAAAGAAATCCTCAGGAAAGTGGAGAATGTGTGTAGATTATACAAATCTCAACCAGGCTTGCCCTAAGGACAGCTTTCCACTTCCCAGGATCGACCAACTAGTCGACTCAACCGCCGGACATCAACTGCTTAGCTTCATGGATGCCTACTCCGGATATAACCAGATTCGAATGAATCCAACCGACGAGGAGCACACGGCTTTCCGTACCGACAAAGGAATTTATTGCTACAGGGTAATGCCATTCGGGCTTAAAAATGCAGGGGCTACTTATCAGCGACTCATGAACAAGATCTTTAAGGAACTCATCGGCAGATCCATGGAAGTGTATGTAGACGATATGCTAGTTAAGAGCATTCACCGGGAAAATCATTTAGAAGACCTAGAAAAATGTTTCAAGATCCTCAGACAATATGGAATGAAGCTCAACCCAAGCAAGTGCGCCTTCGGTGTCACTTCTGGAAAATTTTTAGGGTTCATGGTTACCCAGCGAGGAATAGAGGCCAACCCTGAGAAAATCAAGGCTCTCGAAGAAATGTCTCCACCCAGATCACTTAAAGATGTACAACGGTTGAACGGAAGAATCACTGCACTATCCCGATTCCTAGCTCGGACAGGGGACAAGTACCTCCCTTTCTTCAAAATCCTCCGAGGAGCACGAAACTCAGGGTTTCAATGGACCGATGAGTGTCAATCGGCCTTTGAATCCTTAAAGCAATACCTGGCCTCTCCTCCACTTCTATCCAAGCCAGCTCCCGGAGAAATTCTCTTTTTATACCTCGCCATCACACCAGCAGCCCTAAGTTCAGTCCTAGTTAAAGACGAAGGAGGAATCCAGCGCCCCATCTACTACCTGAGCAAAATCCTTTCTGATACCGAAACCCGCTACCCAGCTGCAGACAAAACAGCCTTAGCGCTTGTCTTCTCCGCAAGAAAGCTCCGTCCCTACTTCCAGGCTCACACTATTAAGGTCCTAACCGAGCTACCACTCCGAGCCATTCTTCAAAAACCCGAAGCATCCGGTCGATTGGTTAAGTGGGCTGTCGAGTTGGGTGAATTCGATATCCACTTCCTCCCGCGCCCCGTCATCAAATCTCAAGTGTTGGCCGACTTCATTGTAGAGAACACTCTACCGATGGAAACAGAATTTGCACCCTCGGAAGCCGGACGAGCATGGACGTTATACGTAGACGGGGCCTCGGGGGCTGAAGGTGCTGGAGCAGGCCTGCTCCTCATAAATCCAGAACTCGTTAATCTAGAATATGGACTTCGACTAAAATTCCCTGCTACTAACAATGCAGCAGAGTACGAGGCCCTCATCGCAGGACTCAGACTCGCCATCAGCTGCCAGATCCAACAGCTGACCGTTTACTCTGACTCACAACTTGTTGTCTCGCAGGTAGAAGGAGAATTTGAAGCCAAAAACGAACAGCTATCCCAATACCTGAAACTCGTCAAGTCCCTCATCATCCAAATCCCACAAATCCAAATTGTGCATATCCCTCGAGAACAAAACAACAAGGCAGATGCCCTGTCAAAGCTGGCCACTTCTTCAACACAATACCAATCAAGAAGGCGCCAAGTTGAAGAAATAGTCTTCCCCAGTATTCACGGCCCGTGGGAGGTAGCAGAAGTCAATAAAGCAGAAGAATCATGGATAGCCCCGCTAATCGCCCACCTGAAGGGCCAACTATCACCAGAAGATCAAAAGGAGGCTCGCCATCTAAGAATGAGGGCGGCAGCATTCACCTTGATAGACGGGGAACTATACAAACGGTCCTTTGCAGGACCCTACCTGAAGTGCCTATCAGGAGAAGATGCCGAGTACACGCTCCGCGAAGTTCACCAAGGAGTATGCGGCGAGCACCTCGGGGGAAAAGCCCTGGCTAGGAAAATCCTACGGCAAGGATTTTACTGGCCAACCATGAAGAAGGAAGCGACAGAATTCGTTCAGAAATGCAAGAGCTGTCAAGTACACGCTAACATTCCCCGGCAGCCCCCGGTTGCCCTCACATCAATACAAGGAGCCTGGCCGTTCGCACAATGGGGGATAGACCTCCTTGGACCTCTGCCACTAGCTTCCGGTCAAAGAAAATTCATCATTATGGCAATCGATTATTTTACCAAGTGGATCGAAGCAGAACCACTGGCCAAAATAACCGAGGAAAACGCCAAACAATTCGTCTGGAAGAATATCGTATGTCGCTTCGGCATACCAGCAGTCATTATCACAGACAACGGCACGCAATTCACGGGAAAGTCCTTTACCAAGTTATGTGAAGATTTAAAGATAACATTGCGACACACAGCAGTATCACATCCCCAGTCCAATGGGCAAATTGAGGTAACCAACCGCACTATCCTAAAGGGACTAAAAACACGACTAGAAGACGCTGGGGGGCAATGGGTGGATGCTCTTCCTAATGTGTTATGGGCATATCGCACCACAGAGAGAACGCCTACCGGAGAAACTCCGTATAATCTCTGTTATGGAACGGAGGCTATCATACCCGTCGACATTGGCGTCCCTAGTCCTCGGACATCCAACTTCGATCCCCAGATGAACAGCGAGGCGCTCCGAGACAACCTCGACCTGATCTTCGAAGTCCGAGAAGAAGCCGCTCTTCGCGCCGCTGCCTACCAACAACGCACAGCCCGCTACTACAACCGCCGAGTAAAGGCCCGCTCAATCAACATCGGAGATCTAGTCCTTCGCACCTTGGAAGCGGCCGGGAAGGGAGCACAAGGCGACAAGCTATCCCCAACATGGGAAGGACCATTCGTTGTCACCGCTATGGTGAAGCCAGGCACATACAAGCTACGAAACGCCGAAGGAAAGATTCTCCCACGCACCTGGAACGCGCAGAATCTACGCCGCTTTTACCAGTGACACACTATGACTCTTTTATGCCGTCACTTTCAATTCAAGACTATGTGAACTATATAAGTCACAAACCCGATCTCATGCAAATACTTTGAATCATGCTTATTACCTAAAGAATTACCTTTTATTTTCTGCAAACACGGCATGTCCAAGCAAAATTCAAGGCCACGCAACACCGTGGGGGCCTGCCCCCCTCACGAAGAAGCCGCGGGCCTGTCTCGCGCGAAAAGCCGTGGACCTGTTCCACGCAACACCGTGGGGGCCTGCCCCCCTCACGAAGAAGCCGCGAGCCTGTCTCGCGCGAAAAGCCGTGGGCCTGTTCCACGCAACACCGTGGGGGCCTGCCCCCCTCACGAAGAAGCCGCGGGCCTGTCTCGCGCGAAAAGCCGTGGACCTGTTCCACGCAACACCGTGGGGGCCTGCCCCCCTCACGAAGAAGCCGCGGGCCTGTCTCGCGCAAAAAGCCGTGGACCTGTTCCACGCAACACCGTGGGGGCCTGCCCCCCTCACGAAGAAGCCGCGAGCCTGTCTCGCGCGAAAAGCCGTGGGCCTGTTCCACGCAACACCGTGGGGGCCTGCCCCCCTCACAAAGAAGCCGCGGGCCTATCTCGCGCGAAAAGCCGTGGACCTGTTCCACGCAACACCGTGGGGGCCTGCCCCCCTCACGAAGAAGCCGCGGGCCTGTCCCACGCAAAAAGCCGTGGACCTGCTCCACGCAACACCATGAGGACTCGGCCCCCTCACAAAGAAGCCCTCATACAAACTAGGCCGCGAGTCAGGCCCACACATTAAACCATGGGTCATCCCCATACAAATACACCGTGACAAAGATCAACTCCCACCAACAACTATCTCATGTCAAAATACATCTGTACGACATACAAGTAAGGCTATCATAGCAAATAATGAATGAGAGCCCTAATGGCAACAATCTCAAAAGCTGTAACAGAAGCAAATAACTACAAATAAATGACAAAACAGACAAAAACAGATAGGCACCACAGCTACTCGTCATCAGCATCTGAGCTAGAACGCTCATCATCTGAGACGTCCGCAAAGCTGAAACTAGAAATATCACACCCAAGATGCTTCCCTATGAAGCGAAAGGCCTTCGAAACACCACGACGAAGCGCTAACTGGCGCATGTCATCCATCTGAGGCTCTACTTCCTTGGACCAAATGTCATCACGAACCTCCTCCGCGATCAGGCTACGATCCCGCATATAGTCCAAGGACTCCAGGTACTCCGCAAGGCCTGCGGCCTTCAGTTCTGATGTACGGTCATCCGAAGATAACATCTCCACCTGCGCCTTCGCCGCACAAAGCTGGGTCTCAAGGCCTGCAACCTCATCTCGCGCCGCATGCAACTGAGTCTCCAAGCCAGATATCTCCTCCCGCGCATGTTTTAACATCTGGGCAGTCCTCTCCACCACGGCTTTCTCCACATCCAAGGAAGCACGCACGTCTTCTAACTCAGACTTCAACTCTGACCCAACTCGATGGTACCGCGCGATGTCCCGGTCATGTTCTTCCTTGAGAGAAGAAAGTGAACCCATCGACAGTCGAAGCTTCTCCTGCAGAGCAAGATAACCATCCTTCAGACTCACGTAATGATCATTCCAGGTGACCGCTATCTGCGCCTGAGTCTCGATCTGCAAAAGGAGAACACGTAATTAGCCGCCTTCAAACAAAAAATAGAAGGAAAAGGAAGGAACAATGAGCCACCAACTTACCGCATCACTCATCGCCTTCAAAGAGGAAGACATTCGAGGAACTGATGCGCTAGCAAGCGCCCGTGGAGTCGGGGAAGCAGGCAATTGCGTCTCTGGGACTGAATCATCAGAGGCTACCACCACAATGTCGACATCACTATCGGGGGCCATAACCGTTTTTCTCTTGCGGCCTCCTCCCTGAGAAGACGACACCACCCGTCCTGTGCCAACAGAAATACCACATCCCAGCAATCTCCTCTCTTCGACAAACGCATATATGTTGAAAAGACGGTTAGCCAATTCACGAGGCTCGGAAAATCCCAGCACAGGAGAGAAGTCTCGCTCCCTCCCTTTCACACGGCGACAACGATCGGGAAGCGCATTCCACACCTCAGGAAGACCCCAGGAATTCTTCACATATCCAAACAAAGTGTTACCATGACGACGATCTTTGCGAGACTCAAGCTCCAGCCAAACCTTGTTGCTGCGCACCTCGATCCGCTCGCCACCATCAAAGCGCACATCACACCAATCACGGAACTGGTCCAGAGAAAAAGAGCCCCCGTGCTCACGAAAAAAAGCAATCAAGCCCATGATGCGAGTCACCCCGGTTGGGGCAAACTGGGAAATAGGAACTCCGCAAAACTTCAGAATCTCCACCACCTCGTCACAGGGAGGAAGACGAAAACCAGATCTGAGCGACACTTCGCAGACAGTCAACCAGCCACGGGGAGGATTTTGGACCCGCTCCTCGGGACGCGGGATCCTCACTTCCAAGTCAGAAGGAAGCCCAAACTTTGTTCTCCAAATAACTACACCATCTTCGGTCAAAGAAGAGCGCAGACGCATGGGACCAGCGGAGCGTTTCGATACCTGCACACCGCAAAAAAATCAGTTAGAGCAAAATAGTGAAATCACGCGCACAACCAAGCACGCGCACGGACAGCGCACATGCGTACCCCGCGCAGCCCGCACGCGCGCAGCTCGCGCGCGCGCAGCCCGCACGCGCGCACGGCCCGCGCGCGCGGCCCACGCACGCGGCATGCGCGCGCGGCCTGCGCGCGCGCGCGCGCGCGCGCGCAGCCCGCGCGCAAGCAGCCCGCGCGCGCGCAGCCCGCGCGCAAGCAGCCCGCGCGCAAGCAGCCCGCGTGCGCGCGCCCAGCCCGCGCGCGCGCGCAGCCCGCGCGCGCGCGCAGCCCGCGCGCGCACCACCCGCACGCGAGCAGCCCACGCGCGCGCGCGCGGCCTGCGCGCGCGGCCTGCGCGCGCGGCCTGCGCGCGCGGCCTGCGCGCGCGGCCTGCGCGCGCGGCCTGCGCGCGCGGCCTGCGCGCGCGGCCTGCACGCGCGGCCGGCGCACGCAGCCTGCTCGCGCGGCCTCCGCGCGCAGCCTGCGCACGCGGCCTCCACGCGCGGCCTCCGCGCGCGGTTTGCGCACGCGACGCGACGGCGCGCGCTCGGTCCCTCTCCTGCAACGGTGGCACACCACCAACTCCTACGCCTCGCCGGCCCCCGCGCAAGCTCGTCTGACGTCCGCTTTCCAAACTAACACGAACCAGCATACCTTAGAGCCGCTCGCCATCGCCGTCATCCCGGATTCCACGCCGGCAATCACCGCCACGACTAGAGTTAAAAATCTCTCCCCATGCTCGCTCCCCTCGCGACTGAAAGAGATTTGAGGGGCAATTGATGGGTTTCACCTGAATTTATAGAATTAAAGAGACCCCCCATGATCCCCACCAAGGGAGATCATGGGTGGGCCCACCTTACCCCCATGATCTCTCATGGAGATCATGGGGGTGGATCCCCACTCTCTCCCCTCATGGGGAAACCGCCGCCCGGCCTTGGCCGGCCGTGGCCGTGGCCGCCCCGGCCATGGCCGCCCGGCCACGGCCGCCAGGGGCCGTGGCCGCCCCGGCCATGGCCGCCCGTGGCCATGGCCGCCCGGCCATGGCCGCCCCGGCCATGGCCGCCCCGGCCATGGCCGCCCGGCCATGGCCGCCCCGGCCATGGCCGCCCGTGGCCATGGCCGTCCCGGCCATGGCCGCCCGGCCATGGCCGGTCGTGGCCATGGCCGCCCCGGCCATGGCCGCCCCGGCCATGGCCGCCCGTGGCCATGGCCGTCCCGGCCATGGCCGCCCGGCCATGGCCGGTCGTGGCCATGGTCGCCCGGCCATGGCCGGTCGTGGCCATGGCCGCCCCGGCCATGGCCTCCCCGGCCATGGCCGCCCGGCCATGGCCGGCCGTGGCCAGGGCCGCCATGGCCATGGCCGGCCGTGGCCATGGCCGCCCGGCCATGGCCGGCCGTGGCCAGGGCCGCCATGGCCATGGCCGGCCGTGGCCATGGCCGCCCGGCCATGGCCGCCCGTGGCCATGGCCGTCCCGGCCATGGCCGCCCGGCCATGGCCGGCCGTGGCCTCCCCAGCCATGGCCGCCCGGCCATGGCCGGCCGTGGCCGTGGCCGCCCCGGCCGTGGCCGGCCGTGGCCGTGGCCGCCCCGGCCGTGGCCGGCCGTGGCCGTGGCCGCCCCGGCCGTGGCCGGCCGTGGCCGTGGCCGCCCCGGCCGTGGCCGGCCGTGGCCGTGGCCGCCCCGGCCGTGGCCGCCCCGGCCGTGGCCGGCCGTGGCCGTGGCCGCCCCGGCCGTGGCCGGCCGTGGCCGTGGCCGCCCCGGCCGTGGCCGGCCGTGGCCGTGGCCGCCCCGGCCGTGGCCGGCCGTGGCCGTGGCCGCCCCGGCCGTGGCCGGCCGTGGCCGTGGCCGCCCCGGCCGTGGCCGGCCGTGGCCGTGGCCGCCCGGCCATGGCCGCCCGTGGCCATGGCCGTCCCGGCCATGGCCGCCCGGCCATGGCCGGCCGTGGCCATGGCCGCCCCGGCCATGGCCTCCCCGGCCATGGCCGCCCGGCCATGGCCGGCCGTGGCCTTGGCCGCCGCCGGCCTCCCTCGCCGGCCGCCCGGCTGTCACCACCGTCATGACGGCCCGCTATCGTGGGGAACCCTCCCCGCCGTCCGATCAAGGGAGAGGCCCCACCGGCCGTCCGATCGGGGCGGAACCACCCACTAACCCACTAGGTTAGTGGTGGGCCCCGTCGTAACTTCCCCCTGGAGCCTATAAAAAGACCCCAGGGGCTCCTCATTTCCTAACCTTTTCCTCCGACGCTTCCCCCTTCTTCTTCTTCCTCAGGTGGGAGCTCTCCCGTTTCCTCCGCCGGCGACCACCCCTCGTCGCCGACCACCAGTGGCCGCCTCTCGCCGCCAACCACCGGAAACCACCCGCGACCTCCAGCGGCCGCTAACGGATATCAGCACCCGTCGACAGCTACCAGAACCTGTCACCGGCTATTGGCACCCCATCAGAGCCCAAAGGCAAAGAGCGCACCCCAAGAGCTGAGAAAGGCGCACAAAGGAAGAAGTGACAACCCTTGGACCCGCGTCTCCCCTGAGCGCACGCGCCCGAAGTATCTCGTGCATTCCACCGTCCAAGTCCCGTTGGCGAGGCAGTCTGTTGCCCACCAACGGGTGCATACACTCTCTCTCTCTCCTCAAGATTGTAACGGGAGCGGCCTGTCGCCCCGATTCCCCCATAAAAGTGTACCTCCAGCAATCTAGTGGATTTTTGACCGGCACCGACCCGGTCACGTGGTTTTTCACCCGGTTGAAGGGTTTTCCACGCTAAAACTTCCTGTGTCCATCCCCCGTATTTCAATTGACTGTGTGCGCGCTCGACCGCTCCGAGAGCTAAGGCGGCCCAAGAATATCCGGCCCGTCCGGAGCATCGAGTTAGACCGCAACAAGGAGGTTTTTGTAATTCCCATAATAAGAGAAGTACAAGCTATAATTATGCTATCTTTTAGGGGAAGTTTTGATAATTATTATGCACAAAGTTTTACGGCTCAACGGCCTCAACCCATAGAAAATATTTGGTAATTGGTATAAAAATTGGGAATTTTGGGGTTGTGGATTTCAAGATTTGGCACTCAACATTTTTGAGCTATAAAATGGCCATGCATTTTTGAGGTGCACTTAGTAAAAACTTAGATCGAGTATAACTCTCTGAATACTTATGAAAATGATATATATCTATAAATAAGTTTCTGTTCATCAAAGCCCTCTTTTGTCCAGTGTTTTACATGACATTGCAGTGCTTCAAAGCTACATTTCCTCCTTTTTCAGGGGTTTTTGTGTAATGCAAACAGCTATCGTTTTCTTTATTATTTTCTCCCGCTGTTCCTGATGGGAATATCCTTGAAGAAGAGATTCTGCTCCTGGTGACGCACCTCCTGCCCTAAATTCTTGGCCTTGTTCGAACTGTAAGTGCTCGAACTAAATCTTTTTTGATTCTGCTGAGGAAGCGCGGATGTTTACGATGTTTCCTGTGGCGCGTTTGGATATGTAATGAAAGGGGTGGGTTTATTTCGTGATTTCTATCTTGGTTTCTTTCATGATGTATTGGTTTAGGGGTTACTAAGGAAGCGCTTGTTTGGTTTGGTGGTTGGTCTTCTGGTTTTGTTTAACAATAATTATGTAGAGCACAGATTGCCTGCAAGCCTTTTGATCTTCTTCTTCTTCTTCTTGAAGCTCTGTTTTTATATTTACAGGAGTAGCTGTTTAGCGTATGAAAAGAGCGGAATAAAACAAAGAAAGAACTATTTAAAAAAAAAACTAAAAAAGAATTGGAATTACAAAATGCCATTGCATATTTTATCATTCTGGCCAAGTTGGAATTTGCAAAGTGGTACAAATTTCCAACTTGGTCAATAGAAACGTTAGCTGTGAATGGCCTAAAGTTTTGGTGAATAGATCCGCAACTTGAAGTCGGGTAGGAAGGTAGTGTGGATCAATCATGCTAGAGGTCAATTTCTCTTGGACCCAAATGATAATTGAGCTCGATATGTTTTGTCCGTTCGTGGTAAACATGATTAGATGCAATATGTATGACGGCTTGATTGTCACAAGCCAAATGAATGGGTGCGGTGTTAGTGATCTGTAAATCACGTAATAAATTGAGAAGCCAATTTAATTCACCGCAAACGGAAGCCATGACCCTGTACTCAGATTCAACTGAGGATTTAGAAACAGTTGTTTGCTTCATGGATTTTCAGGAAATAGGAGAGGTGCCTAGCATGATACAAACTCTGGTAATGAAGCACCTGGTCATGGGACATGATGCTCAGTCGCATCACTGAAGGCAAAGAGTTGGAGATTAGATTTGACAGAGAAATATAAACCCCGTCCTAAAGTACCTTTCAGATATTGTAAAAATTATGAGCTATGTGTAAGTGAGGTTGCCGAGGGGTAGACATAAATTGGCTTTGAATGTGAACTGAATAAGCTAAATCAGGGAATGAAATAATTTGATAAATCAGTCGATCGACTAATCGTCGATAAACGAAGGGATCTGGAAGTAATTCACCATCTTTATTAGTGCAGGCTTGGTTTGCCGACAGATAGATGAGCATCATGTAGAATATCTTGAGCATATTTTTGGTGGTGTAAATAAAGATTGATTGTAGTTCTGATGATTTGCAAACCCAAGAAATAAGCTAAAGAGTTTATATCTTTGATTTTGAACTGCTGGTGCAAAGTGGATGTTATGGCATCAAGGTCAGGTTGATGAGTGCCAGCTAGTATAACATTATCAACATAGACTAAAGCTCCGTTTGGGAGGACTTATTTTCACCGGTCAAGCGGTTACGACCGCATGAATCTTACCTTAATTAAGGTCAAATTCATGCGGTCGTAACCGCTTGACCGGTGAAAATAAGTCCCCCCAAACGGAGCCTAAAAAAACAATAAAATGGCCATCATTGTGTTGTGTAAATAAAGCATGATCACCTTGACATTGTGTGAAACCAAGAGAAATCAAGGTGCTAAACTTTTTTGAAAATCATTACCCAGAGGATTGTTTAAGGCCATATAAAGATTTAACAAGATGACACACAAGTTTCCTTGCTGGTAGTGACTGAAGGATGAAAATCTGGTGGTAAGCACATGTAAACTTCCTCAAGTAATTCCTATGTAGAAAGGTATTGTTAACATCCAATTGATGTAAAAACCAACCTTTGTAAGCAACAATATCTTGAAGAGCTCGAACCGTAGTCAATTTGGCAATGGGAGAGAAGGTGTCCTGATAGTCGAGGCCTTTCGTTTGGGTGTATCCTTTAGCAAACTAACCGTGCTTTATATCAATCAATAGAGCCATCCGATTATTTGTAAATCTATTTACTTTAATAGCTTGTTTTCCAGGTAGCAAAGTAGTGATAAATTTTTTTATTTTCTTCCAACGCTTGGATTTCTATTTGCATTGCGTGTCGCCATTCTTCATACTGATAGGCTTTAGAATAGGTAAGAGGTTCCTTGTCCAAATCATTAGAAGAATCATTTGGAGAAGCAATGGGGTTGGTTTCTTGGTAGTAGTAATGGAGGGACATATATAATCTTGTTGCCACTTGGGGGTGGGAGTATAACGGGTAAATTTTGTAATTGGTAGGGATGGTTTAAAAGAAGCAACGTGTTGTTCAGGAGAAGTAATATGAGGAGTATGGGAAACTATTGAATATGCAGGAGGAGAAGAAGAAGTTAGTGTTGAAACAATGGTTTCTAAATTGGAACAAGGTATAGAAGGATTATAAGAATCAAATTCATAAGCATCAGTAGAGAGAGGTAAAATAGAAAGAACTATAGGAAGGAAAAAGTAGTTTCAAAAAATTACATATCAAGCCTAACAAAAAATCCATGAGATCAAAGACCTTATAGCCCTTTTGTCCAGAGGGATAACCGATGAAGATGCATTGTGTAGCTCTAGGAGCGAATTTATCACGATTATGTGATATGGTAGAAACAAAACAAAGACAACTAAACACCTTGAGATGAGCATAATCAAGAGAAGTATTAAAAATCATTTCTTATGGAGTTTTGTGGTGAAGGGCACTAGGGGGAATTTTGTTAATAAGATTTGTGGCATTAACACATTTTCCACAAAATTCTATAGGCAATGAAACTTGAAATCAGAGTGCTCTTGCAATCTCTAGTATGCACCGATGCTTACATTCTGTGATTTGTTTTGTTGTGGAGTATGAGATTAACTGCTTTTATGAAATGGAAGCCTTGTTTGTTGACATGTGGACAAATGCTACAATTCATTAAAGGAAAACTATGCACACGTGGAAGAACATGATTAAGGTGTCTAAGTTTGTCTAGGGAAGCATAACCTAATCTATAATGCTATAGTTATGTGGAATTGAGAAGATTAGTAGCATGACTTTGTATTGGAGGTAAAGTAGTTGAGGCAGTTGCAGGAATAAGGCAATACAATCCATCTATCCATTTACCAATTTCCATTTTTTTTCTTTTGTGATTAATCCTGCATAATACAAGAGACTTGAAGTTTAAAACTAAAAGGCAATTAGAATTGTTGAATAACTTGCAATAATAATTACAATGAGGCTTGTCCCCTCTTTATATAGAGGTGGACCCACCAATACAAAGAAATAACCCATACATAGAGATAAACCAAATGTGGAAATAAATACGATATTGTAACACTCCCCCTCAAGTTGGGCGTGAGATGTTGATCATGCCTAACTTGACAACCATACTTCTGAAGATACTTCCACTTAAACCTTTCGTGAGAATGTCAACAAGTTGTCTATCTGATGGAACGAACGGAGTACACACAAGCCCCTTTTCAATGTTTTCCTTATGAAATGACGATCCACTTCAATATGCTTTGTACAATCATGCTGGACAGGATTGTGTGCGTTGCTAATAGCAGCCTTGTTGTCACAATACAACCGAATGTGCTCATCTCCAAGAAGCCCCAAGTCATTCAGTACCGACCGCAGCCAGAGGCCTTCACACACGTCATGGGCCATAGCACGAAATTCTGCTTCAGAACTAGATCTTGCCACAACATGTTGTTTTTTTACTCTGCCAGGTAACAAGGTTTCCACCAACCAGGGAACAATACCCCGAGGTAGATCGTCGATCATTTATAGACCCGACCAATTCCGCATCAGTGTACACCTCAATGTTCAGGAATGAATTGGAGGAAAACAGGACTCCACTCCCTGGTGAGGACTTGAGGTACCGAAGAATTCTATTGGCAGCATCAACATGACGAGCCTTCGAAGCGTGCATAAACTAGCTTATTACACTCACAACATAAGCTATATCTGGATGAGTATGAGCCAAGTAGATCAATCTTCCTACAAGCCTCTGAAACTCAGGTATATCGTCAACCTCTTCACCATCGTCACAGCCTATTCAGTGATTTGCTTCAATAGGGGTGTCCGCAGGCTTGCAACCACTCATCCCAGTTTTCTCAAGGAGATTCAGAGTATACTTTCTGTGAGAGATAAAGATCCCTCGTTTGGACCTTGCCACTTCAATGCCCAAGAAATATTTGAGAGCACCCATGTCTTTACCTCAAACTCAGTGACCAATTTTTTCTTTAAGCGTGATTTCTTTAACATCATCACCTGTGATAACAATATCGTCAACATACACAATGAGAGCAGTAAGTTTACCAGTCCTGCACTTGATAAATAGAGCGTGATCAGAGTTTCCTTGGTAATATCCAAAGGACAACATGACTTTATGAAATCTCCCGAACCACGCCCGTGGAGACTGTTTCAGTCCATATAGAGCCTTCTTTAACTTGCAAACGAGTCCCACTGAGCTCCTGGGAGTAAGGCCTGGTGGTAGGGACATATACACTTCCTCTTCCAAATTCCCATGGAGAAAGGAATTTTTGACATCAAGTTACCAAAGATCCCACCCTTTACAAGCAGCGCAGGATAAGAGAACTCTGATAGTGTTCATCTTTGCTACAGGTGCAAACGTTTCCCGATAGTCGATCCCAAGTGTTTGAGTGTAACCACGTGCCACCAATCGTGCTTTACACCTTTCAACTATGTCCTGTGGATTTTGTTTAACAGAGAACACCCACTTGCATCCAACTGGTTTCTTCCCAGAAGGGAGAGGCACTAAGTCCCATGTGTTGTTCTTCTCAAGAGTAGCCATTTCCTCAAACATTGCCTCTCGCCACATAGGAATCTCCAGGACACTCTGCCAGGATGTAGGAACAGGAATGGATGCAAGGGAAGACACAAAGGCCTTGTGGGATGTGGAGAATGAATTATAAGAAACGTAATTAGAAAGGGGGTGTTTAGTACAGGATCAGATACCTTTGCGGAGAGCAATTGGAAGCTCAGAAGGCCCTGAGTCCGGGTCCAATGATTGGTCTGGTAGCAGGTCATGGTTGTCGTTGAGCAGCTTTCTCCTCCGAGTGTACACCTGCAAAGGGGGAATGGTAGGAGAAATAGTAGTGGGGATATCACTCACTTCCGACGGAAGAGGCTCCCCCTGAAGTGAGGGTTGCAAAGGAGGAACAAGGAGAGGTAAAGACGGGGAGGACAAAGAGGAAGAGGTCACAGGGGAAGAGGTACCTGAGGCAGGATAATAGGCCTCAGATTCACGAAACGTGACATCCATGGTGACAAACACCCTCTTCGTAGGAGGATGAAAATATTTGTACCCCTTCTGAGTAGGAGAGTAACCGATAAATACACACCGGAGAGCGCGAGGGTCAAGTTTGGTGGGAGGAGGATGATGGATGTGGACAAAGCAAACACACCCAAACACCTTAGGGACAAGCGAAGAGAAAGGGACGCAAAGTGTCCCAAGGGGGGTGTCATTCCCAAGAATTCGAGTTGGCATGCGATTGATAAGGAATGCTACCGTAAGGGCAGCATCCCCCCAGTAATACCTGGGAAGATGCATGGTAGACAGAAGGCAGCGAACAACTTCCAGAAGGTGCCGATTCTTCCGCTCCGCCACCCCATTTTGAGCAGGCGAATAAGCACAAGAAGTATGGTGTAAAATGCCATGATCAGCCAGATATGCCCCAAATCGGGAATCTAAGTATTCCCGGCCATTGTCACTACGAAGTATCTAAATTTTAGCGTTAAACTGGGGAAAGACGTCGCTCTTGTTTCACAGTAAGTATAACCAAGTAGTACGTGAAAAACAGTCAATAAAAGTGACACACCAAGGACAACCAAAAATAGAAGATACGGGTCCAGGACCCCAAACATCCGAGTGAATCACAACAAAAAACGTAGTACTGGGCAA
Source organism: Platanthera zijinensis (assembly GCA_039513925.1). Classification (NCBI taxonomy): domain Eukaryota; kingdom Viridiplantae; phylum Streptophyta; class Magnoliopsida; order Asparagales; family Orchidaceae; genus Platanthera; species Platanthera zijinensis. Next base: position 125,918,147 of record CM077098.1, read on the forward strand.
TGAAACATGATTAAATGAAGTACGACAATGTTTGTTAGCAGTACATACATCACAAACAAATGAAGTAAAAGCAGTAGCCGACAAAGAAGGTAGCATAAGTTTCATAACAGAGATAGATGGATGTCCTAAGCGACAGTGCCAGGAATAAAGATCCGAGGTGCTTAGAAAGGAAAGCCTGAGGAGGCGCCACCGGACAGGAGTCAAACACGTACAGACCATTGACCAAACTACCAGAGCCAATCACCATCCCCTTCTTTAGGTCCTGAAACACACAAGAGGAAGGATGAAAGGTTACCGACTAGGAAGCACCGGTATGGGTACGGGTACCGGGTATGATACGTACCCGGTACGGCGGTGCGACAAAATTTTAAAAACAAGAATACGGGTACGGCGAGATACGTTATAACAAATTAGCCGTTTTGTTAATAATTTCGGTTAACATCTTCAATCTCCGGTTAGTCTAGAGACAAGTTAGCCGATTTGTTAATAACTTGCATCGTATCAACACGTTCAATACACGTACTTGTAACATTAACATACCAGTACCAGAAACACACTCGGTACATATATACAACTTAATTGGACATACAAACATTTCCTAGCATAGAGCCACCTTTTGTTTATTCTAGAAAAACAGACTCTTGTCACAATATGCATAATAATGTGCTAAGTCCAAGTGTGTCCACATAGGTGTTTCCGTCGAGTATCAGGTACGTACCGGTACCAGATATGTATCCGGTACGGGTACGCTGACTTCGGGGAAGTGTCCGTGCTTCATAGGTTACCGAGCAGTTCATAGAATTAGTCAAATGGCTAATAGATAATAAATTTCGAGTGAAATTGGAAACATGTAAGACAGAGGATAAGGTGAGAGAGGAACATGAGATGGAACCTTCCCAGCAATAGAGGAAAGAGAACCGTTAACAATGCTCACCTTATCACGACCCAAAAAAGGAGTATAGGAAAGAAAACCTGAGGCAGAGCCAGTCATATGATAAGTGGCTCCGAAGTCAATGATCCAAGGAGAGGAAGCAACAACAACAGAGTGAGCGCCGGGTGGTCCGGTGTGGGCAGAGGAAGACAATGCAGAAGCCTCCGTAGAGAGACCGTGCATCATGCGGCGAAGCGCAAGAACTTCATCGGCAGAGAAAGTATCCGACATGAGAGAAGAAGGGTCGACAGTAGCATTTGTGAGATGGGCAGAACGAGGAGATGAACGACGAGCAGAACGGCCAGAGCCACGACCACCACGAGAAGACACACCACCTCGCGATGGAGGGAAACCATGGAGCCGAAAACATGTGTCTCTGGTGTGACGGGGCTTGCCACAATAATCACAGAGGAGATGGTCTTTGTCAGAACCCTTCATCTTGGAATCACGGAGAGGACGAGCCCCTAGTAACGAAGGTGTACCAGCAGCGAGAGCAGAACTTTTAGGAGTGGAATCTTGAAGAGACTGCCGACGATCAAATTCCTGCTGGACGATGCTATAAACCTCCGGAAGAGAGGGAAATGGCAGACGGCCCAAAATGTGAACACAAATCTGATCCGAGTCCCGATGGAGGCCATGAAGAAACTCAAATGTCTGGTTGCGATCCTCCCTCGCACGGACCATAGACTCATCAACAGGGCTAACAAATATGAGGGAATCAAAATGGTCATATTCCTGATATAGCTGGCTGAATTCCAAGTAGTACGCAGAAGGGGGGCGATCACCCTGGCGGAGAGAGGATATCTTCCGCCGCAACTGGAAGATCTGAACAGCATTGCCCTTACGAGAGTAAGTGGTCTCAGCACGGTGCCAAATATCCATGACAGTATCCAAAAAGAGGTAATGACGAGCGATAGACTCCTGCATCAAATTCGTTAGCCAAGACATGACTAAGGAATTTTCAGAATCCCATTGAGGCCAGTCAGGGGAAGTCTTCTCTGGTTCTGCAGTTGTCCCAGTGACATATCCAAAAAGACGACGACTCTTAAGCGCAAGAGTGGTGGAGCGCGACCATGACAGATAATTTGAGTCATCCAAACGAATAGTGGTAATCTGCGGAGTATTGTGATCATGACTCCCACGCAGAGGAGGTGCTGGAGGAATCAGAGAGGGAACTGGTGTCGAGGTAGAATCACTGAGCACCGACATAGTTGCCATAGAAGATAAATTTGGAGACAACCCGCTGAATTAGGAGAAGGGAGGAATAGGAATCAACTCCATCTAAAAAAAACAGGGCAGAAACCCTAGGAGACGGCCCCGGAATGGAGAACGAGCCTCACAACATAGCCGGCGCCGGAGAGAGAAGGGCACCCAGCCCTAGGAAGCCGGGAGAGCCCTGGAGAAGCCGCCGGACGCGCCTGGAGAAAGCGCCGGACGCGCCTGAAGAAGCCGACGGGGACGCCGCTGCGGATCGGCGCAGGAGCCGCGGGAGAGCGAGGCTAGAGGCCGTCGTCGGGAGACACCGCCGTAGGGACGCGCTGGAGAGCGGCGACGAAGGCGCACATGGCTGTCGGGGCGCTGCTGTCGTCGATCGGGGACGGACAAAGACGGGCGAGCGAGACCGAAGAGGCAAAGGCGGACTTGAAAGAATTAGGGCATCCTGTGCTCTGATACCATGTTGAATAACTTGCAATAATAATTACAATGAGGCTTGTCCCCTCTTTATATAGAGGTGGACCCACCAATACAAAGAAATAACCCATACATAGAGATAAACCAAATGTTAAAATAAATACGATATTGTTACAAGAATCAATGGACAATCTACTCATGGAGAAAAGATTATTCTTGAAATTGGGAACAAACATAACATTGTGTAAGGTGATGGTGGAATTGATGTGAATATTTCCAACAGGGGTCAAAAAAGATGTGGTTTTGTGACTGTCTGGCAAGTAACCTTTTGTGGTTGAACCAATTGCTTTGGTTTCTTTAACATATGCAAACAATATGTGATGCGGTTTGTTGCACCACTATCAATAATCCAGATACTGTTTAATTAATAATAATTAGTTGATTACTTTTTGTGTAAGGTTACTATAAAGGTCTGTTCATATCGCAACAATTAGAATTGCAAAATTGAAATTCATCAAATTCTAATTCCTATGAGAATTAGAGTTGGCCTGAATTCTAATGTAGTTGTTCGACTGCAAGATGAATTTCTAGAATTGGAATTGGTTTAGATTTTTTTTCTCTCATGGATGCAGGATTGGGCGACAACGATAATTTGATGTTGAAATCTTGAGTCACTCGGGACGAAGTTATTTCAACAAAACCATGTGGTGGAGAGAATTTTTCTTTTACGATCTCTCATAAGATGTAGAAGTTGGAAAAAAAGGAACACAATACTAGAGAAAATCAATGATGGCGTGATCGGACGATGATGACAAGATCAGGCGACTGCGACGGGATCGGGCGACGACGACGAGATTGGGGGCGTGATCAAGTAGCAACGACGAGATCGGGTGGCGACGACAAGATCAGGCGGTTGCGGCGATATCGGGCGGCGACGACAAGATTGAGCGACTGCGGTGAGATTGGGCGGCGGCGACGAGATTGGGCGGCTGCGGCGAGATCGAGCGGCTGCGACGAGATCGGGCGAGGACAGCAAGATCGAGTTGCGAGATCAGGCGGCAGATCGGGCGACGACGACAAGATCGGGCGGCGGCGACGAGATCGGGTGGGGCGACGAGATTGGGCGTCGACGACGAGATTGGGTGGCGACGACGAGATCAGGCGGCGACAGTGAGATCGGGCGGCGACGAGATCGGGCGTTGACGATAAGATCGGGCGACGACGACTATAGTAAAAAATTGAATTCCATGAAATGTTTGTCTTTACCCCTAAGAATTGGTCACAGTATAAAATTGAATTCCATTGAATTAGACCAATTCCAATTCCGAGGGAATTCCTAACATCCGAACACTATAATTAGAATTTTGTTGCTCCAATTCCAATTCCAGAGATCCGAACGGACCTTAAATTTTTTCCCCCTTTTTTTGATAACAACGCTCAAGCCTTTATCCCACTATAGTGAGGTCGACTATATGCATCTTTATCACCATTGTGCCCTATCTTTTGTCATAATTTCACTAATGCCTAAGTACATCATGTCTTTCCTTATAGTTTCATTCCAAGTCTTTATTGGTCTACCCCGCCCTCGTTTAACATTCCTAGTGACTAGACTCTCACAACGCGTAACATGCATCTCTAATGGTCTTCTTTGTACATGTACAAACCATCTTAGACGAGCTTTTCACATCTTCTCTGTAATTGGTGCTACTCTTGTCTTATCACTGATACATTTATTCTTAATTTTATCCAATTTCGTGTGTCCACACATCCATCTAAGCATTCTAATCTCCGTAACTCCCATTTTGTGCTAATGTACACAATTCACTGCCCAACACTTAGAACCATAAAGCATCACGAGTCTAATTGCACTACAGTAAAACTTGCCCTTAAGTTTTAGTGGTACTTTACAATCACTTAAGTCCCTGACGTGCTTCTCCACTTCAACCAACCCTTTTGGATTCTGTATCACATCTTTATCAATACCTCCCTCTTTTTGAACTATCGGTGCAAGATATTTAAAACACTCACTATGGGAAATATCTTGATCACCCAACTTTATAATGAAGTCATCCGTCCTTCTTGTACCACAAAAGTTAAGCTCCATATACTCCTTCTTTGCCCTGCTCAACCTTAAATCCTTCTTTTCTAAAGTATCTCGCCAAGATTCAAGTTTTGCGTTTACACCCTCGCGCTTCTCATCAATCAAAACGATATCATCCGCAAACAATAAACACCAAGGTATTGCTTGTTGGATATGTCTGGTGAGCTCATCTAAGATAAGCGTAAAGAGATATGAGTTTAAAGCTGAACCTTGATGTAAGCCAACAGTGATAGGGAATTTCTGTGTTAATTCTCCATATGTCCTCATTCTTGTCATTGAATTTGTATACATATATTTGATTATGTTAATATATGAAACATTTACCCCTTTCTTTTCTAAGACTCTCCATAAGATCTCTTTTGGAACTCTATCATAAGCCTTCTCAAGATCAATAAACATCATATGCAAATCTTATTTTCTTTCTCGGTAGTTGTCATTGAGTCTCCTCAAGAGATGTATAGCTTCCATGGTCGACCTCCCTGACATGAATCCAAATTGATTCTCCGAGATGTTAGTCTCTCGTCTTACTTTTCTTTCTATTACTTGTTCCCATAGTTTCATGGTATGACTCATCAATTTAATTCCTCTGTATTTAACATAATTTTGTATATCTTTTTTATTCTTATACAAAAGTACAAAGATACTTTCTCTCCATTGGTCTGACATCCTCTTTTATTTCAGTATTAAAACACGCAAGTCTAAAATTTCTTCAGTTCCTAGACATTTCCATACTTCAATGGGTATATCGTCTAACCCAATCACTTTTCCATTTTTCATCTTATTTAAAACATTCTCTACCTCTGATACTTGAATTTTACGATAAAACGCTATGTTGCTATGCTTCTCTGATTTACTCAACTCTTCTAAGTTCAATTCATTGTCCTTTGTTTCATTATAGAGTTGATAAATGTATCTTTTCTACCCCTCTTTAATATTCACCTCATCCGTCAAAATTATATCTGTCTCATCCTTTATGCATTTTACCTGACTTAAATCTCTTGTCTTACTTTCTCTAATTCGAGCAATTTTATATATGTCACTCTCTCCATCTTTGGTATCTAGTCGCTTATAAATTTTTTCATAAGCTTGACTTCTTACTTTACTTACTGTCTGTTCAGCTTCTTTTTTGACGACTTTATACCTGGTTAAGTTTTCATCATTCCTACAAGCGTTGAGTAATTTATAGCCCCTCTTTGCTCTCATTTTGTCTTGCACTTCCTCTTTCCACCACCAAATTCTTTATTTAGGGGTGCACGACCTTTTGATACTATAAGTACGTTCTTTCCACTTATCCTTAAATGTGAAGACATAACTTCCCATGAGACATTATGATTAACACAAGTGTCATCAACTAGTTGTTCCCTAACTGCCGTCTTGAAAGCAGTCTGCTTTTTCCATCTTCAAGATCCACCATCGAATTTTTTGGAACATTTTTGTTCTTTTCTTACGATCTCTCATAAAATGTAAAAGTTGGCAAAAAAGGAACACAATACCAGAGAAATCAACTTCAGGTAGTGTACCAACAATTAATTTTTCTCGGACAATGATGGCGTGATCGGACGATGATAACAAGATCAGGTGACGACGACGAGATCGGGCGACGACGACGAGATTTGGGGCGTGATCAAGTAGCAATTATGAGATCGGGCGGCGACGGCGAGATCAGGTGGTTGCGGCGTGATCAGGCGGCGACGACAAGATTAAGCGACTGCGGCGAGATTAGGCGGCGACGATGAGATCGGGCGGCGACGGCGAGATCGGGCGGCTGCGGCGAGATCGGGCGACGACAGCGAGATCGAGTGGCGAGATCAGGCGACAGCGGCGGCGAGATCGGGTGGCGACGACGAGATCGGGCGGCGGCGGCAAGATGCGGCGGCGGCAACGAGATTGGGTGGGGCGACGAGATTGGGCGGCAACGGCGAGATCGGGCGGCGATAGTGAGATCGGGCGGCGACGAGATCGGGCGACGACGATAAGATCGGGCGACGACGACTATAGTAAAAAATTGAATTCCATGAAATATTTGTCTTTACCCCTAAGAATTGGTCAAAGTACAAAATTGAATTCCATTGAATTGGACCAATTCCAATTCCGAGGGAATTCCTAACATCCGAACACTAGAATTGGAATTTTGTTGTTCAAATTCCAATTCCAGAGATCCGAACGGGCCCTAAATGTTTTCCCCATTTTTTTGATAACAACAACTCTCAAGCCTTTATCCCACTATAGTGATGTCGGCTATATGGATCTTTGTCGCCATTGTGCCCTTTCTTTTGTCATAATTTCACTAATGCCTAAGTTCATCATGTCTTTCCTTATAGTTTCATTCCAAGTCTTTATTGGTCTACCCCGCCCTCGTTTAACATTCCTAGTGACTAGACTCTCACAACGCGTAACATGCGCCTCTAATGGTCTTCTTTGTATGTGTTCAAACCATCTTAGACGAGCTTTTCACATCTTCTCTGCAATTGATGCTACTCATGTCTTATCCCTGATACATTTATTCCTAATTTTATCCAATTTCGTGTGTCCACACATCCATCTAAGCATTCTAATCTCCGTAACTCCCATTTTGTGCTCATGTACACAATTCACTGCCCAACACTTAGAACCATAGAGCATCACGGGTCTAATTGCAGTACAGTAAAACTTGCCCTTAAGTTTTAGTGGTACTTTACAATCACATAAGTCCCTGACGTGCCTCTCCACTTCAACCAACCCGCTTGGATTCTGTGTCACATCTTTATCAATACCTCCCTCTTTTTGAATTATCGGTGCAAGATATTTAAAACACTCACTACGGGAAATATCTTGATCACCCAACTTTATAACGAAGTCATCCGTCCTTGTACGACAAAAGTTAAGCTCCATATACTCCTTCTTTGCCCTGCTCAACCTTAAACCCTTCTTTTCTAAAGTATCTCGCCAAGATTCAAGTTTTGCGTTTACACCCTCGCCCCTTCTCATCAATCAAAACGATATCATCCGCAAAAAATAAACACCAAGGTATGCTTGTTGGATATGTCTGGTGAGCTCGTCTAAGATAAAGGTAAAGAGATATGAGCTTAAAGCTGAACCTTAATGTAAGCCAACAGTGATAGGGAATTCCTGTGTTAATCCTCCATATGTCCGACCCTTGTCATTGAATTTGTATACATATGTTTGATTATGTCAATATATGAAACATTTACACCTTTCTTTTCTAAGACTTTCCATAAGATCTCTCTTGGAACTCTATCATAAGCCTTCTCAAGATCAATAAACATCATATGCAAATCTTGTTTTCTTTCTCGGTAATTGTCAATGAATCTCCTCAAGAGATGTATAACTTTCATGGTCGACCTCCCTGACATGAATCCAAATTGATTCTCCGAGATGTTAGTCTCTCATCTTACTTTTCTTTTTATTACTCGTTCCCATAGTTTCATGGTATGACTCATCAATTTAATTTCTCTGTAATTAACACAAATTTGTATATCTCCTTTATTCTTATACAAAAGTACCAAAATACTTTCTCTCCTTTAGTCTGACATCCTCTTTGATTTCAGTATCTTTTTGAAAAAATACGAAAGTCTAAAATTTCATTTCCTAGACATTTTCATACTTCAATGAGTATATCATCTAACCCAACCACTTTTTCCATTTTTCATCTTATTTAGAACATTCTCTACCTCTGATCCTTGAATTTTATGATAAAACATTATGTTCCTATGCTTCTCTGATTTACTCAACTCTTTCAAGTTCAATTCATTGTCTTTTGTTTCATTATAGAGTTGATAAATGTATCTTTTCTACCGCTCTTTAATATTCACATCATCCGTCAAAATTATATCTGTCTCATCCTTTATGCATTTTACCTGACTTAAATCTCGTCTTACTTTCTCTAATTCGAGCAATTTTATATATGTCACTGTCTCCATCTTTGGTATCTAGTCGCTTATAAAATATTTCATAAGCTTGACTTCTTACTTTACTTACTGTCTGTTCAGCTTCTTTTTTGACGATTTTATACTTGGTTAAGTTTTCATCATTCCTACAAGCGTTGAGTAATTTATAGCCCCTCTTTGCTCTCATTTTGTCTTGCACTTCCTCTTTCCACCAGCAAAATTCTTTATTTAGGGGCGCACGATCTTTTCATACTCCAAGTACGTTCTTTCCACTTATCCTTAAATGTGAAGACATAACTTCCCAGAGATATTATGATCAACACAAGGGTCATCAACTAGTTGTTCCATAACTGCCGTCTTGAAAGCAGTCTGTTTTTTCCATCTTCAAGTTCCACCACCGAATTTTTTGCAACATTTTTGTTTTTTCTTAAATTTATTATATTTAATTTATACATCTAATTCCACTAACCTATGCTGTGTTGTCAAACTTTCTCCTGGTATGACTTGACAATCCTTACAAATCATTTTATCCATTTTGCGAGTCATAAAATGATCAATTTGTGACTTATTTGGTCTGCTTTTAAATGTAATTAAATGTCCTTCCCTTTTTATGAAAAGTGTATTTGATACAATTAACTCATGTGCTACGAAAAAATCTAAAATGATTCGTCTTTCTTTATTCTTTTCTCAATATCCATATCTTTCATGAACGGCTGTGTAATCTACATTTTCCTTCCCTCTATGTCCATTTAAGTCTACTCATGTGAAAATCTTCTCTATTTGTGGGATTTCTCTTACTAAATTATTCAAGTCTTCTCAAAATTGCACTTTAATAACTTCATTTAATCCTACTTGTGGTGTGTAAGCACTGATCATAATAATAATTTCATTTCCTATGACCAATTCAAGAGCTAAGATTCTATCATCTTTTCTACTTACCCAAACAATTTCATCCTTTCAAGTAGTATCCACAGTAATACCTACTCCACTGTTTTTTTTTTCTTCCTGTACCATAATTTAAAACCTGATTTATCTAAAAATTTAGTTTTCTCACCCCTCGTTTAGTCTCTTGCAGACATCCACTACTTTCATTGCTTTCCCCGTTAGCGTACCTATATTCCGACTTACAAAATTAAGTCGATCACAATTCCTATGACATACTTCTCTAGGACGTCTAATATATGATGACTTTTGCCTATTTAACACTACATCAGAGTTCTTTTGGAGGTGCAACGGTCCTTGCCAAGACACCGCATTCGGACCATACGACGAGAAATTTTGCATATTTAACACTGTACCCAAGTTCTGAAGATGCAGCGGTCTTTGCCAAGACGCCACATTTGGACCATGCGACGCGTTCATTAAGGGGAACAACCTAGTTTTTGCACAGTTTCTCAAATGATCTATATTCATAAGGGTGACTAAATTTTACGTTGACAGTCTACCTAACACAACCCTCACCATTTTTCATTTGGGCTTGAGACCGACATAGACTGGTTTAAGAATAGGCAAGAAGTTTCAAGATTTCTCCACGGATGAATCATGAATATATTTATTGTTTAGATGCTAAATTCTGTTTTAGACGAGGGATGGATTATCCAGTCCATTTACCAGTTAAGTACTGGCACTGGATGACTTGGATTGATGTTCAAAAAGTGATTGATATTCAAAGAGGCTGACACGGTTGATTATGGCCATTCAAAATGGTATATAGGTAATTTTTTTGGTACGTCGAAAGGACTTGGAATGAAACTATAAGGAAAGACATGATGTACTTAGGCCTTAGTGAGATTATGACAAAGATGGGGCACAATGGCAACAAAGGATTCATATAGCCATCCCCACTATTTTGGGATAAATGCTTGAGTGTTGTTGCTGTCAACGTAGCTCGGAGTAGTAAACAATTGGTCAACCTTCCCGGATGAGATTTCATCAATAGAGTATACTGACACAGCTTTTTTTTCATATGGTTTCTACAGACTTGACAATGCATAGAATAATGGATTATTGATCTTCTTTTTCAACAAAAGTGCCTGCTCATTCTACTTTTTCCATACAGACCTTTTCATTTGACATTGCCAAGGAATGTAAAGGCAAAGCAAAAATAGAGAAATTGTTAATGTATGCACACATATCAACATGCTTCAATAGAACTTCTAACGCTACATTAGCCCATTAGCCCCAAATGTTTTGGACATTAGCACGCTATCCCCAAATGTCTTGGACATTAGCCCGGTAGCCTTAAATATCTTGGACATTCAAGGCATTGATCTTGATCTAATTATTGCCAAATTCAATCACCGAATTGAATAGTATTTTTCTATCAACTTACTTTTTGTGATTAAGGTGCAGCTGGCTTTGTTATAGTAAACTGAACACTTGGCACACATACCTAAAGTGCCAGTCCAGTTCCCAACTACTGATGAGGATGCTATCTAGATAGATGATCATGAGTTCTACAAATGGCCTTTGAATGTTCAAAAGCCATATGAACGTTGTTAGTTCATCATAAAGACTGAATAACATCACAATTCACAATCCATTCTTTTGAATCTTATGAAGATTTGAATGCAATTTTGGATGCATTGTTTTCTCAAATATGAACTTGATGGTTACCTGATGTAAGGTTGTGTTTGGTGAGAAGAGTGAGACATGCTTGATCTGTTCCAACAAATTGTTCATTGGTGGAAGTGAATGCCTATTTTATTATATTTTTTGAGTGCTTGATAGTTGATGTTCCGACTTTTATATTTATTTGGATTTTGGCACCCTCAACATTGGAAAGTTGTATGATGAATTGTTTGGTCTGTTGACTCTATTGTCGAGCGATTCAATAAGTTGCTTATTGATCTCCTTATTCTCAATTACAGAGTTTCCGTATATATACCAATAGTAGCGTGCCAATGAACAGTAAAGTTTCGTTCTCCATGGTCCTGTCTGGGGGCAAGCCTTCTTGCAGCGCATCAATGAAGGATTTTATGCTCCATGGTCATTTTTAGCATCAAGCCTTTTTTTGTTCTTAGGAGAGCAAGTTGTACTTGTCCATCAATTGTGATGGTTTATTTTTGTCCTTTCCTGGGTTTGGAGAATGACACAACTCAATCCAGCTTCTCTAGTTTGATCGTGGATCAAGTCTCCTTAGGTCAAGCACACTACCTACTAAGTCAGTACAAGTGTACAACAATTGCAGGAGACTCTTGAGGATTACTCTGCTTTTGATTAAAACAATACAACCAATGTGACACCGACAACCCGCAGTGCATGCTTGGCTAGCTTCTAATGGTGCATGTGGTGCCCACCGTGCACCCCTTGCATGCGCGCACCAATAACTACTCTTCAATTCAACACAAGGCAATATGATTAAGAAGATATTCTCTCCCTTACTCTTTTTTCTCTCTCTACTTGAGGAAATATTCATGAGCATTGTGGAAGTGTTTGTGTTACATGTTTCCTTAGTAAATTACCACCGAGTTTAATGAGATAACATATTTGCTTGTGCTGGGATTTATCTAACTTCACTTCATACGAGGGTGTTGCGGTGGGGCGAGTCGGCGGCGTTACGCGAGAACTCGAGAAGGGGAGAGAGCGGAACCGGGGAGGGAGGCGGTGCACGATTAGGGAAAACAAGGAGGAACTGCTGGGTCCGTTCTTTCCCACTTCAATTTCTAAAACTTAATAATTCCAAGCACAGCAAAACAAGTCCACACATCTCCCTTATATCGGGGGAGACCAAAAAGGCCAACCGGTCGTACAAAACATAAAATAAAATGTTGGAAACTAAAATGCGAAAGATAATCAGATGCGAGGCCCGCCAAGTGCCGCGTGTGGCTCTTGCCGTCTCCGTTCCTCGCGCGCGCCTAATATAAACGCGCGCGAAGCACATTCCTTCGACCGGATCCGCCCCGTTCGTATCAACTACCTCGGGGTTCTCAACGACCTTGTCCTCAAGGTCAAAATATGGAAACTAGGTCTTCACTTCCTCTGCCAAGATCCATGTTACCTCGTCCTTCGCCCGTCCCTTCCACTGAATGAGAACTTCCTTGCGGGTTGGCCTTGGAAGTGCTTGGTGCGAGTGCCCAACACCTCCTCGGGCTCATAACGTGAGGTGGCTTCACCACTCATGCCTTCAGGCAGGGTGCCTTAGGGGGGGGGGGGGTTCCCAACTCCCGCCTCAACTGCGACACATGAAATACCAGGTGGATTCAACTGTCGGGTGGAAGTTGCGCGCGATATGCTACACCGGCTATCCTTTACACAATCAAGAAGGGGCCAAAATACCACACAGAGAGCATAGGGGGAGGAGACCAGTCAAGGAACTTTGGTAGTGCGGTCGCAGTTTGGCGAAAACGTGTTTGCCCGGTGAGAGGAGAACCTCTTGGCGGCGTCGGTTGGCCTGCTTGGCCATTCTCTCCTAGGCACGACGTAGGTGATGCTTCAACTGCCGTAGAGCCTCATCCCGATCCTGTAGGTCTTCCGCCAATGCTTGGACCTGACATTCCCCGGCAAGCCCAATTGGTATCGGTGGGGGAGGGCATCCATAAACTGTCTGGAAGGAGGTGACACCGGCCGCCGACTGATAGGTGGTGTTGTACCATAATTCTGCCCATGCCACTCACTGGTTTCACTGGCGGGGCTTCTCAGTAGAGAAGCAGCGAATGTAGGTTCCCATGCAACGGTTGTGGACCTCCGATTGTCCATCGGACTGGGGGTGATATGCCGTGCTGAACCGTAGCTTGGTCCCCTGTAAACCGAATAGTTCCTTCCAGAAGATGCTCATGATGACCGGGTCGCGGTCGCTGACGATGTAGCGGGGGAACGCGTGTAGACGGACGGTCTCACCAACAAAGACTCGAGCCACCGATCTCGCCATGTAGGGGTGTTTGACGGGTATGAAGTTCCCGTACTTGGAGAGACGGTCGACCGCCATGAATAAACAGTCGTTCCCATGAGAGCATGGAAGGCGGGTATTGAAATCCATGGCAATGTACTCCTAAACCCGTTTAGGTACGACAAGAGACTGGAGCAGGCCGGCCGGGGCAAGGGTCTGGAATTTGGCCTTTTGACAGACTAGGCGATCGGCCACAAACTGCTGCACTATCCTCATCATGTTGCGCCAGTAGAGGGTGGCTGCCAGCCGACGGTAGGGCGAGTAGGCTCCCGAGTGCCCCGCAGTTGGTGTGGAGTGAAACTCCTCCAGTAGGCGCGGTATCGACGGGGATGACGCTGCGAGGACCATGCGGCCGCGGAAGTAGAGTCTGTCGCCCGCTAGTCAGAAGGGGGGTGCGCATCTGGCGCCCCCCGTAGCTCTTCGATCATGCGGCCATAGTGGGGGTTCACCCGCACCTTCTCCTGGAGGATCGCCGCATCCCGCCATTGGTAAAGGGAGATCGCCGCCAAGGTGCCGATGCTTGTGGCGGTACAAGGCGTCCGCAAATGTGTTTGTCCATCCGGTCTTGTACTCGATAGAGAATTGATAGCCCAAGAGTTTGGCTATCTAGAGCTGTTGGGCTGAGGTGGAGACCTTCTGGCTCCATAGGTGCTTCAAGCTGCGGCGGTCAGTTTTGACGGTGAAGGGCGGCTGAGAAGATTCGGGCGCCAATGCTGAACTGCTAAAATCAATGTTTGTAACTTGCCGTCATAGGCGGAAGCCACCTTTCGCCGGTCGGTGAAGGCCTTGCTCTAGTAAGCGATGGGACGACCCTCTTGCGTGAGGACGACACCGTCCCCTTTTCCCAAGGCGTCACACTTCACGCCAAACAACTGAAAAAATCGGGCATGCTCCGGACCGATGCCGCTACGAGAGCGCGCTGTAAGCTGTAGAAGGCCTCTTGGGCGGCCACATCCCACCGAAAAGGCACCTCCTTCTTCAGGAGGTCCGTCAGTGACTGTTCCAAAGCCCCGTAGCCGTGGATGAAGCGACGGTAATAGCCGGCGAGGCCCAAGAATCTGCGCACGGCCCGGCGGCTCGCCGGAGTCGGCCAGTGCAGGACAACATCGATCTTTCGCGGGTCCATGACAAGTCCCTCGGTAGAGATGACATGACCCAGGTACTCGATCTGAGGTTGGCCGAAGGTATATTTCTTTCGGTGAGTCACGAGCTGGTGGGCGGCAAGGAGGCGGAGGACGGTGGCGAGATGGACCAAGTGGGCTGCTAAGATGAACTGTCTGTAAACCAAAATATCGTCATAGGAAACCAGGACAAACTTACGCAAATGAGGGCGGAACACGTCGTTCATGGTGGACTGAAAGGCGGCCACGACGTCCGTCTCCGAGGGAGACATAAAAGCCGGGGGCTGGAGTCACCAAAAGGTGGAGCGTCGCAATAAGATCCCGAGAGATGAAATTGTGACTGGCGCCGCTATCAATCTTAAGGACTACTGTCGACTGCTACAGGGTGACCGTGAGCTTCATGGTGCACGGACCGGTGATACCGCACACCGAATAGCAAAAGACCTCAAACTAATGGAAGGTGGCGCGGCTTGGCCGTATTGGGCCCCTCCTCATCGAGCTCGAGGGCCTCAAAGTCGGCCATCACGATCTTCTCTTCTTCGGCCCCCAAGAGCATCCAGAAGTCTTTGTTGGGACATTCATGGGTCGGTGAATACGAGCCCTTGCAGCGGAAACAGAGGCCCTTGCCCCGAAGTTCAAGGTACTCCTGATGAGAGATCTGATGGGGGGGGGATGGATCGAGTGGCCGGGGTGGAGGCGATGGTGTCAAAGTCGGCCTCCACAAAGCGCGCTTGCTCCATTGCATGAGACAGGGTCATGGGGTCGTGGACCCAAAGACGATTACGGATGTGCGGGCGCAACCGGGCAAGAAAAGTGCCCAAGAAGTGGTCGGGCGATAAGCCGGGCGTGCGTGACCACCTCGATGATGTTGTCGATGTAGCGTTGACGGAGTCGGCTTGGCGAACATTGCCCAGACGTTCATAGGGGTTGCCGGCATGGCGGTTGTTGTAACAATGGATTAACTCGTCTTTGAGTAGCAGCCAAGATAAGGACGGTGACGACTGGCGGAGCGAACTGACCCGATGAAGGGCTGAGCCCTTCATGTATATGGTGGCGAGCGGAACCATTTGAGTCGCAGGCGTTCCCTGGATTTTGAAGTAGTGCTCGGCCCGTGCGAGCAAACCCGGGGGATCGGTCCCGTCAAAATCCGGCAATTGAATGCGGCGGAGAGCGCCGACTGTAAACTTGTGGAGAGGATGCACGCCCGCTGGAGGATCATTGGGGATGCTGGCAAACGTCGTGGTGGCGAGCAGGGGGGTCGGTAGAGCAGCCGTGGACGGTGGACAGGAGGCAAGGAGGGTGTGGATGTCGCGGACTTCAACCTGGAGGTCTGACAGGGTTGTATCGATCCAGTCGAGGCGGTTGGAGAGCGCCGCACTAGCGGCGATTGGATCGGAGTCACGATGCATGCTGCGGGTGATATGCATGCGTCGGGGAACGCCAGTTCATAGGGGTTGCCGGCATGGCGGTTTTTGTAACAGTGGATCAACTCGTCTTTGAGTAGCAGCCAAGATAAGGCCGGTGACGACTGGCGGAGCGAACTGACCCGATGAAGGGCTGAGCCCTCCATGTATATGGTGGCGAGCGGAACCATTTGAGTCGTAGGCGTTCCCTGGATTTCGAAGTAGTGCTCGGCTCGTGCGAGCCAACCCAGGGGATCGGTCCCGTCAAAATCCGACAATTGAATGCGGCAGAGAGCGCCGGCTGTAAACTCGTGGAGAGGATGCACACCCGCTGGAGGATCATTGGGGATGC
This sequence comes from Platanthera zijinensis, assembly GCA_039513925.1. NCBI lineage: Eukaryota > Viridiplantae > Streptophyta > Magnoliopsida > Asparagales > Orchidaceae > Platanthera > Platanthera zijinensis. The sequence goes on from CM077098.1 coordinate 125,934,462, forward strand.
TGGCGAACGTCGTGGTGGCGAGCAGGGGGGGTCGGTGGAGCAGCCGTGGACGGTGGACGAGAGGCGAGGAGGGTGTGGATGTCGCGGACTTCAACCTGGAGGTCTGACAGGGTTGTATCGACCCAGTCGAGGCGATTGGAGAGCGCTGCACTAACGACGATTGGATCGGAGTCACGATGCATGCTGCGGGTGATATGCATGCGTCTGGGAACGCCAGAAAGGGCCGAGGAAACACCGGTAGACGACGCGGAAGAAGGACAGCGCGGGCATAGAGGACTGTAGTCGCTACGTGGAGTGGACGGCGGCACGCGAGCGACCGTCAGACCAGTTGATACGAGGGTATTGTGGTGGGGCGAGTCGGCGGTGTTACGCGAGAGGGGGAGAAAGCGGAATGGGGGAGGGAGGCGGTGCGCGATTGGGGCAAACAAGGAGGAACCGCTGGGTCGGTTCTTTCCCACTTCAATTTCTAAAACTAATAATTCCAAGCACACCCAAACAAGTCCACACATTTCCCTTATATAGGGGGAGACCAAATTGGCCAACCGGCTGTACAAAATATAAAATAAATTGCTGGAAACTAAAATGCAAAAGATAATCAGATGCGAGGCCCGCCAAGTGCCGCGCGAGGCTCATACCTTCTCTGTTCCTCGCACGTGCCTAGTATAAACGCGCGCGAAGCGCATTCCTTCTACCGGATCCGTCCCGTTCGTATCATCACTATATATTTAGCTTTAGCTATTTAGTATGTCAAATATGCTTGTGATTCTCTTGCACTAACTTCTACTCACAAAATCCATTTAGTTTCAAAATGATTTAGGTCATGACTGCAACTGTCCAACTTCTAATGGTTTGTGAGCAGACCATCTTCAACTTAACTACATTGTGTTTAATGAGTGTTACTTTTAAGATTGGGTGCATGCTACTTCTAAATTACCTGATTAATCACAAACTAATATGGTTTATGAATCAGTCAGGTTAACGGGCTTGACATGGTGAAGTTTACTGGGATAGGGTTTCCTGTGTTTTATCTTGTCCGTTCTCTTATTTTGCTATGTTTGGTAGAAAATGTTCTATCCGGCTTCACAAGTTCTTTCATCCGTTCGGAATGGCCATCTACGGACATACCGTTGGATAGTGCGGAGTTTGCAGTTCCAGAGGGTTATGATCCTCCACAACAGGTAACTTCATGTAGCATTCTTTACCAGTTTAGTAAATCATTTTATTGAATTTCTCAGATGTTAGTTCACTTATTGTTGTTTATTGCTTCAGATGAAATGATTATTTTTTTTCTATGCATTTATAAGTTTCTTTTCCTCTCACTCAAAATAGCTATGTGTGCATTCGTTTGGACGGACTTCGAGACATAGAATTAGAATTGGATATCTTTTTTAGTTGAATTTAACCTCCCATTAAATTCTGAAGCCTCAATTATGCCCAACTGAAAGTGCCTAAGGAAATTTATGGGGCACAATAACATCTTCTCTTGTTATCCTTTGTTCAATATTTCTCAAGTTCAACCTTTGTCTCCGACACTTTTCAGACATCACCTAGTCTTCTTTACTATACTGCTTATTCCATGATCTTGTCATTAGCTTTCAACCCTTATCTTCTGTCATCCCTCTACGGGACATAAAACTTCGATTGAGAGCAAATGATCCTGACGCAAGACAAAATTGTAGGCGGCCTACCTAACCCTACATGCTATGCAAATCTGACGGCGTGAATCCAAATTAGATGATAAATTTCAACATCCCAAAAAAACAAATTCACAGCAAGACAAAATAATTAATTAGGGCGAAACACACTTAGGTTTTCCTCCGCGTGGAGGGCCAAAGCAAGAGCGTACAGCGAATAGACCCTGCAAATCACAATAATAATCTAGAGCAAAACTCCACGATAATGTTTCTCCAAACAAATATAAAATTTCCAAGCCAATAAATAAAATGCTGAAAAAAATAAACCAATACAACGAAATATCACCAAATTGTGGGTTGACCAAGGCACTGAAGAATCCGGAGCCGGAGATACGTGGACAATGATCCGGGGTGGAACCGGGGCGTGGAAAACGACGTCGGTGGCTGTTCTAGGTGGTGGAGGGTGGAATCAAACTGAAAATTGATAGATCCGATCACGTATGGATAGATTCGGGCGAGGGATGGATGGATCCGATGTTTGGGAGCGGATCCGGGCTAGGGGATGATGGGAGGGTGAGGGGAAATGGCGGGTTGGGGCTGCCCAAGTCCATATCTAGACTGACCTGGATATAGTGGTTGATTGGAGGTGGTTCCACAAAGTGGGTGAGGAGCGGTTTTGGGCTGTGGAGGGAGGAGCGGCTGCAGTGGGGGCAAAAGACTGGGCGGCGGCTGTAGGTGGGCCACCGGAAGGGATTAGGTGCAGCGGTTGGTGGCTAGGGCAAAAAACAGAAGGAGGGTTGGCCATTTACTGGAGGTAAGGTGGGCTGAAGGGTATTAATGCTGTGTCCGGCCGGTGGTTTGAGGCCTTGGGAGCGGCCAACAACTGCTGGCCGACAGTAAACTAGGGAGGGACAAACTATAGGAATAGCATAGTTAATTTCATTAAACATTTATCAACTGTTCAATAGGAAAACTGGACTTCAGCACATCCGGACTGCGGCATGATTTCAGAGGGCTGGGAGGCGGCAGCCAGGGGTTTTTTGGGGTGGGAAATGAGGCTTAGGGTTAGGGGAAGATTTTTGGAGGGAGATACGCTCCTAGGAGTCGTCACCCAGGGTTCCACGGAGTCGGCACCGTGACGGGATCGCGGGAATCCGGGAATGTTCATCTCCAAATTCTGCAATAACCTAAAGCAGTCCACTACAAGTCTATTTATAATAAAATAAAAGCTAGGGCATTCCACCTTCAACGGTTATGATTGGCCGGAGGCGGGGACACCCAAATACATCAAATACAATGCAAATTAATTAAGTAATGTATCAAATCGATTCGCAACGCGAATCCGGACACATATGCGGGGTCCGATCGTCGATCCGGGCACGCTATATATGGAAAGTCGTCAATTGACCCCGAACATACCTAAAACTCGTCCTCCACTGCAGGTGCTCATCTCTGCTCCGCATTAGATCCATTTAAAGATTGAAATTTCATCAAAATTTTCACATAAAGATATATATATATATATATATATATATATATATATATACATATCCACTGGCAAGCGATCTACTTCCACATACACGCGCTCTGCGCCCGCAGACACGCGGGCTGCGCCCGCAGACACGCGGGCTGCGCCCGCAGACAAACAATTCCAAATAAAAACTAAAAGTATTTTTGTCTTGATAACAGGAGATTAAAATTGGCACAAAAATGGTGTAATCACTTAGTGCTCCGCTTTCTCCTTATGCCAATTTATTTTTTCACAGAAATGGTGTGGTCTGAACATGTAAAAGAATGAACAAATGGCATGCTTCTCTCTTTCAATCAGAGCTATCCAAATATTAAAAATAAGCAACAATGTAGTATACGATTATTACGTTGGGGGTACTTTTTTTTAATTACAAAAAGCTCTCTACGCATTCAACAAGATGTTTCTTAGTTTTCTTTATTTCAGAGAAGTCATTTCCGATAAAAAGAATGTCGTCAACGTAGACAACGAGAGTAATTAGGTCATGTTTGGTTTTTCATATAAAAAGTGTGTGATCAACATTGCTCATGGAGAAACTAGTAGTCGAGACAACCTGACTGAATTTGTCAAACCATACGCGAGAGCTTTGTTTGAGACTATAGACGAGCTTCCAAAGCTTACACACCTGAGACTCTCCGCTGAGCAACATAACTAGAAGGTTTCTCCATATACACTTCTTAGTGTAAGTCAACGTAGAGGAAGACATTTTTGACATCAAGCTGAGACATTTACCAATTCCTGTTGGCAACAATGAAGAAGAGAACCCAGATAGTACTAATACGGGCAACCAAAGAGAAGATATTAAAGAAATTATCACTATAGGTGTTGAACCCGAAAACCATGGTTCAACGAGTTCAGACCTGGGGGTAGCTCGCCTTTACTTCCCTCAAACTAATGCCTCAACTGTTGACTTAGAATTCGAAAACTTCCTGCCAGAACAACCTCAAACAGACCACGAGTCGTAGCGAGAAGGTCCCGCCACACACTCGGAAGATCTTAGAATGCTTCCCCTCCCAAACCAAAGCTGGACCGAGCACCTTTGGAGAGCCAAGGGAGCTTCCGACCACCCACCCAGAGATCACTGTGAATGATGAGCTGAAGCTCCTCAGCCAACCAGAGCTAGCCAAGGGAGAGGAAAACTCAGAAAGAGGTCCTCTCCAAAGGTGCCATTGGGGGTCTATTTATAGTTTTCTGGGGATGGTCTGCCAATAGCGAGATCCCGCTTTCTGGAAACTTTTAAATGCAACCCAAAGTGATCTACCAATAGCGAGATCCCGCTGTCTGGAGTAGCTAAAGACATACCAGAAACAAATTATCGGAAAAAAGGGAAACATAAATGAATATCCTTTAATGGCGAGTCGGTGCACCTCATCCCACTCGCCTAGGAGGCGAGAACTCGATGGGACTAACCTCTCACCACTCGCTCGGTCGACGAGCACCAGAACACAATTGGGCACTCGCCACCTTGACTCTCGCCTATAGGCGAGATCTCAACTCGCAGGGTTTGCTCGCCTATTACTACACTGGATAAGCAACGAGCGCCTAATAAAACTGAATTCTTGCTCCATGCCTTTGGGCCAGCCGGGCTTACTCGACAAATACAGGGTTGTAGAATAGGTCTGAGTGAATCCCTTAACAACAGACCGAGCCTTGTACCGATCCACAGTGCCGTCTGGGAGAAACTTGATGACAAAGACCCAACGACACCCGACAACATCTCGTTCAGAAGGGGTTGGGACAAGAGTTCAGGTTCCTCGTTTTTTTAAGGCAAAAATTTCCTCATCAATATCCACTTTACAACAAGGTATACAAAGAGCTTCATGTGTAGCGGGAACAATGGTGGTAGAGAGTGCCCATGTAAACTTGCTGCAAGAGGGACTTAGATTGACATATGAGACAACATTAGTAAAAGGATGTTGTTTGTTCCCCCTTACCCCCTTGTACAAATTAATGAGAAGATTCAAGTCCGAGCCTGCTGAAATGTGGGAACCTTCTGAAGAGGAGAGCACTGATCCGAGAGTTGTCAACGGGGACTCTAAAGTGGAAGGAGTGAGAACAGGCGGGGAAGTAGGACGTCGACGATAATGATATGAAAATGGTGAAATAGGATGTACATGTGCAAGAGTTGGTGTCACTTGCGAGATATAATGGGAAGAAGTATGAATGATAGTGAATGCTGAAATAGAGATGGGAGGAGGAGCGGTTGTGGAGAGAGGAAAGATGTCGAGAGAAAGGGCCCCTTTGTTCTCGGAAAAAATTGGGGGTTTACTAAAAAAGGTGACGTTAGCAGAGACAAACTGTCATTTGGAGACATGGTCAAAACAATGATATCCCTTTTGAGTTGGAGAGTACCCCACAAAGATACATTTGATGACGCGAGTGGAGAGTTTATCGCAACCATGCAGGAGTGTGGACGAAAGCATTACAACAAAATATACGTGGGGTGAGGGGAAAAGGTGTACCTGTCAATATAGAAGAGAGAAAAAAAGTCTTACTCTGAAGGAGAGAAGAAGGTAAACAGTTAATTAAAAATAGGAAAGGATAACCGCATGACCGCAAAGGAGCGTGGAATAATTCTCTAACACAAAATGTTCGGATAACATCGAGGAGATGCCGATTTTTCCTTACGGCCACCCCGTTTTGTTGAGACGTAAACTGGTTTGATGAATAATACTGTGTAACATCCGTAAATTGACGCAAAACTAAAATTTAACTTGCAGGGCCTGTTTGCGAGAGAATTTGATCGAGCAATTAGTACGTCAAGGTATGCCGCTATATATTTTTGTCGTGCGTTAAAATAAATAGTCGTTAGTACTGTAATGCCTTGGTCGTGTGTTAGCGCGATGACGTAGTGAAAATATTCTAAATAATGGTGTTATGACAATTCTGTAATTGCAGGGAAATGTCTAATTTCCTAAGTGAATCGACGTTTTTCCCATTTTATCTCATCTACGGTTGTCATAACTGCTCCTCCCCATCATGTTACCGCTCAGTTTAAGCCGCAAGCCCCCCTCGTAAACCCTATTTTTATTTTCTCTCCCAGGCGAGCGGCAGAACCAGGCCGTCGTTTCTCCCTTGCAGACGTCGCGTGCCCCGACAGTCCTCCCGTCTCCCTCGCCTCTAGTTGTTGCCGCAGAGGGTTCAGATGATCTCTTCTCCTGCGCGAGAAGTCGTCGACGGATTTCTTTCCGTCCCTTTCCCCTCTTCCGACGTTGGCAGAGAAGGCTCCAACCCTGAAGGTGCTGGTTAGTGGTGATTCCAGTCAGCCCCGCCGCTATTGGCGACAAATTTTTCCTCCTCATTAGGCGTTGTCGAAGCAGTCTCTAGCCCGCCTGAGCACTCCCTCTGTTGCCCTAGACCGCTGGCTGGTGTTTTCCTTCTTCCCCTTCCAACAAGTTAGCAGTGGTTGCGAAGTTTTTCTTCCCTTCTAGCGGTAAGACAACCTTTTATGAACCTACAGGTAGTCGATCACTCCCCCCCTCTTGCTAGTATTTGACTCCTTCATTTCAGTAGTTAGGATTCCGATTGTTTGGGTACAAATATTTCCTCCGACAGAGGTTTCAGCAGCAGTGCCCCTCCCTCTCAGAAATCGATGTGCTTGCGGTGTAGGGTTCTGCTATTTTGGAGCAAGGTATCAGTCCTTATTCTGGAAATTTCTTGTATTTAGTCATTTTAGATTTTAGGAAGATGGCTTTGTGTGGTATGCCAACTTTTGATTAAGATGCATGATGAACTTTAGGTTTCAAGCATTTGTCATTACTTGACGCTAGTACGAAAAAAAAATTTTAGGAGTACCAAACGCAACTTGTCAATCATGTCGCCGCGTCAGGCGTACGAGCGACGAAATACCACTGTAAGAAATCATTATTCTTTCTGGCTAGACATATCAAATAATTTGTATAATAATATATATTATAATTCAGTAAAATTAATATTGTCGCATGGAACTGCTACTATTGTTAGAGATTTGTTGTTATATTATCACCTAGCTAGTATATGTTGTTCATAATTAAATTATAAACATCTCAAACAGTTAGACCATACGAACCATATATAAATATACTTTTATAGATTTACGAACATGAGTCATTGACTTCAGGAATATGTTTTCTTGTCGAATAACTCAATATGATGAACTGCCTTTATCATGCACATATGTTCACAAGCAGAGTAGCACTAGATATAAGATGTTTAGTAGACACGGATGAGACCTCCTCCCGTGTTTGATAGAGACGCACTATCTTTCTCATGGATTACAGTATACCTTATGAGTCTCAGTGTTTGTGAGATGTTATCCCGTTTTAGAAGATTAGTAGATTCGAGTCTGTGTCCGTGAGACACTAGAACACTTGAGTTCGTTAGTAGGACTCAGATCGTTAGACTAGTATTGCGCAATAAAAAGCTACTTTGCCTAGAGTTTTAAAGAAGGACAAACGTAAGTGATTTTTAGAACTCAAGTTAGACCGAACCTTAGAAACTCCTAGCCAACCAAATTTTCGGAAATTAAGTAATTGTGCTTAACATTATTAATTAGAACAAATATTTATCTTGTTAGCTTTATCTTAGAAAAACATGCATAGTACACTAGCATACAATTTTCTTTAGTATAAAACTTGTTTTTAAAAAAGGTATGCATACTTTTCTTTTAAAATAATTTTAGTATCACTAGGAGGAATAATTTTTCTTACTCTCCCTTTGGGCTGATCCATTTTTGGACATGTTTTTACAGGGGACTCATGTGAAAAGTTGCGCCTAGGATGAGCGTGTTTATGGAGTCGCCCCTATAGTTTGTTTTCTTTTTAGTTATTTTGCTTTTAGTACCATACTGTTTAGTATTGGTCTTATTGGACACTTATAATGATAATGTTTAAGAGCTTTCCTTTGTACCAGACATGTTATAGTATTTCAGACATTCATTTATTTAACTTTTCATTTTTCTAGTGGCTCTGTGAATTCAGCTTGTTGAGGTACACTTTTACCCTTAGTTGCATTTTCTACTTCCGTTGTTTATTAAAATTTCAGTACTTTTCATTTATGCATGCTTTGTACTAGTTTAATATTGTTTCTTAGTTTACTGCTTATTACTAGACCCGATCGGACTGCTGATTTGTTGATAAACTAGGATGAGATGTTACATACTGTCGGAGGTGGAGAAAGATAAGAACTGTCAGTTCATGTATTCTTTCACATTATCAGTTTGAATAATTTTAAGTGTTATATCGAACTGAGTGCGAATTTTATTATAAAATTTTGAGACAATAAAAAAATAGTTCAAACATTCCTTTAAAAGATATACCCAAGCACTTTTAGAGAAATCATTAATAAAAGTTTCAAATTACAGACTGCCTCCACCAATAAACTTGGGGGGACTAGGAACCCAAATGTCCTAATGAACAAGCTAAAAAAGACGAATAAAACTTCTGCATTGTTTAGAAGAAAAAGAAGTACGATGATGATTATCATATTGGCAAACTTCTCAGACTATAGTGGAGTCGACTTTGAAAGTGGGCATGATCTGGTGGAGGACACGCATCGGCAGATGACCAACACAACATTGCCACTTAAGTAGAGAAGTGCAGACAACAGATGTAGAAGTAGGAAGATTGTTGAGGTAGTAGACTGCCGCGTTCAGTCCCATTAGCAATCGTCCTCTACGAGTTAAGATCTTGAAAATAACTAGCAGTAAGAGAAAATGAGATAAACATTCAATTATCGTGAGAGCATTGACAAACAACAACACTCAAGCCTTTATCCCACTATAGTAGGGTCAGCTATATGGATCTTTTGTCGCAATTGTGCCCTTTGTTGTGCCATAATCTCACTAATGCCTAAGTACATCATGTCTTTCCTTATAGTTTCATTCCAAGTTTTTATTGGTCTACCCCTACCTCGTTTAACATGCCTAGTGACTAGACTCTCACAACGCCTAACATGTGCCTCTAATGGTCTCCTTTGCACGTGTCGAAACCATCTTAGTCGAGCTTCTCGCATCTTCTCTGCATTTGATGTTATTCCTGTCTTATCCTTGATACATTCATTCCTAATTCTATCCAGTCTTGTGTGTCCACACATCCACCTAAGTATTCGCAACCCCCATTTTTTGCTCATGTACACAATTCACTGCCCAAAACTCAGAACTATAGAGCATCGCTGGTCTTATCGCAGTACGGTAGAACTTGCCCTTAAGTTTTAATGGTACTTTACGATCACACAAGATCCCTGACGCGCCTCTCCACTTCAACCAACCCGCCTGGATTCTATGTGTCACATCTTTATCAATACCTCCGTCTTTTAGAAATATCGATCAAAGATATTTAAAACATTCATTACAGGAAATATCTTGATCACCCAACTAAATAACAAAGTCATCCGTCCTTCTTGCACTGCTAAATTTAAGCTCCATGTACTCTTTGTCCTGCTCAACCGAAATCCCTTCTTTTCTAAAGCGTCTCGCCAAGATTCAAGTTTTGCATTTACACCCTCACGCGTCTCATCAACCAAAACTATATCCAAATAATAAACACAAAAGTATTGCTTGTTTTGGATATGTCTGATGAGCTCATCTAAGATAAGGGTAAAGAGATAAGGGCTTAAAGCTGAACCTTGATGTAAAGCCTGGATTCTATGTGTCACATCTTTATCAATGTTGGCTTACGTGCTTTAAGCCCAAAACAAGCACGTGAGCGGGTGAGATCTTTCAGGGAGAACCTCACGTTATTACGATGATTATTCTCGATCACATCACCCCACTTCCAGAGACCGCGCTGATCCATCGACATTCCCACTATACTAGATACGATCAATATGATGATTGTCATCGTTCATATCCATGCACGTGAGCGGGTCGTGTTGATCCTTCAACACGACTTGATTACCTTAGGGATGATTATTATGAGCACCGTCGTTTTGAGAGAGATCTTGCGTGGTAGTTTCGTACGGATGCCATTTCTTTTGACGACTCATCGAGTCCCAAGTCTTTCAGTTATTAGCTCGTGGATATGAAGTATTATCTCGATCATTTTGAGTTATTCTGTGAGCGACGCATCAAGTTTGTGAAACTTAGGCTTCTATATTAGGCGAGAGCATATTGGTCTAACACTGAGAGGATCTGCGAGCGAGATTATCTTAATCGCATCACTAGTTGGGTGGATATGAAGCATATACTGTGTCAGAGGTATTTGCCTTCGTCGTATCAGAGTTGCTTGCTCAAGCAATTATTTTTCCTTCAGCTAGGATCTATGTCTGTTACTGAGTACATGCATCGTTTTGATTACTTAGTTGTGAGGAGTGATATTCGAGAGGAGCCAACCATGACCACTTCCCGATTTCGGTTTGGATGTCGATGTGACATACATAAATAATTTGTATACAAAAGTATGAGCTTTTTGATTATTAATACATATTTCTGAATAAACTGTCTATAGTTCCATAAGTTTATTTTCTGTATTGATGCATTATAAATTCTGTCATATTATTTGAATTCTTACATGTATTGGTATTAGTGCCCTAAATTCTTTTTAAAGATGAGGTGATTAAATTTTATCTTTTATGATTTACAGAGCTTAATCTGATTATGGAGCCCAAATGGCGACCTGAAGGTGCCCTAAACTATTGTGTCCCATGCGTGGGACATGGGCTCACTTCTGAAATATTTCCAAGAACGGAAATGTGGCTGTTGACCCCACATTGGGGCTCATATGGACTGCTGGCCTTATGAGTATGAGGTCACTGAACTGAGACTTATTATGTGCGCTGAGCTTTCTTATTTGACCTATTTGCATTCAACATCTTTGATTAACTTTGATCGTATATTGAGAAGTTTATTTTCCATGCTCTAAGTTAAATGTCGAATTGCTTAAACTTATTGACATTTAATCATTATCTATCAGCTACGTGTAACATGTATTCACGTGTGATATGCTTAAACATGTATTGTCTCGGTAACTTATAAATATGCATTTAAACGATATACATGTATTTTTATATATTTTACATGAATTTCCTTAACAAAAAAGGCAATTTGTTTCATAACTGGTGATATGTTTAGCTAAGAGGAGTCAGAGTTCTTTCCTTAGTGTTACAATGTTTGTAAACCCGTATCAAGCACGATTATTCTACGACGAGACTGAAATAAAGTTAGTGGGACTTTTTTTGATTTATTTCATATGCCCTTTCTTTCATTGCTAGGGTTTCTCCGAACCTATACGAAAACAACCCGTTAAAATTAGAGGGATTAAGAATCCCCTTACTCTAGGGTTATGCAATGCGTAAAAACAACATTACATTCCCTATGTAGTGGGAAGTCGAAATGTGTTGTTAGAGAATGAGAAAGTGAAGGGAAGCCCAAAGGAAATTCTTACCCCTTCGTCAAGTTGAACTTTAGTATGCATGGAAATCGATTTTGATGTATCCAACGATTGAAAGAAGCCTCGGATCTCACAGGGGGGCTGCTGGAATTCCTGGAGAAGGACAAACAAACACCTACTTTGTTTGAAAATTACCATGGAAGGAAGGAGATACCATAAAACTAAGAGAGGGACCACTGGACTGGGAAGACATGGCTTACTTTGACAAAACGATGGTTGGGGAGGGTTGTACGAGTGCTAGAACACAACATGAAGGGTTGCGGCCTTCACGAACAACACGAGGAGGGGGGGGGGGGTCAACTAGACTCTCTGTATAGGAAGGAGGCAACATCAACTAGCCTCCTTGTGTAGGGAGGAGGCGGCGTCAAATGTTTCTGGAGGAGTGACTGACACTTGTTCTCGTCGTCGAACTGGAAGGAGGCGTATGTAATGTCGATCGACTAAAACGTGGGAAGCAGCAACTATAAATGCACGCGCACGGGTGGCGGGAAGAAAAGATGCGCGGAAACCGCATACACGACTTTCAGTTACCATATGTGAGTCGTGGAAGAGGGGCGACTAAAATCGTGGCTTAAGCTGTTTACAAAAGAGACGTGAAAAAGAGGGGATTTCGTTAACCTCATTTTAGTAAGGGCGTCTGAGATTAATTTTCTCCTAATTTACCATTTTGCCAATTACTAAAAAATCATTTAAGTGAATTATTTGCTACTTATGAGCTTAAACTTAATGGAAGGTTACCTCAACATGTTAATGATGTCGATAAACTTTGCTCATAATCAGATCCTACAATTAGTAAGAAATGACGTGAAAATTTTGGATGTTACAGAGAACCAACGACCAGACTCTTATGGCAGGGTGGACAATGAGGCAGAAGGTTCAGGCACAGTAGAGTACTAACATGGGATTGAGGACAGAGGTGAGGATGCTTCACAAAGCATCTCTCGACAAGCTGGCCAAGAAGTCCACAGTAGGAGCAAAGAGGGCGAGGTACTCCACAACTCCCGGTGCGCCCACCACGTCTGCGGTGATTTCCACGATCGGCCGAATGAGCAAAATTGTCCGAGAGTGGTGAGGAAATGAGCGAAGGCCGCTGCAGAAGGTTAGTAACAACAGAGATACAAGCGGAAGTAGCGTCAAGGTTGGGAGTGTCAGGTTCTCCCAAGATCTATTGGTGGATCATCTCATAGGAATCTAGAAGACCGGGAAGATATCAGACCACCAGGAGCTCCTAAAAATGTTTCTGCTGAGTGGTAAGGTCAGTAGAGAAAAGGCAATGTCGGAGAAGTTCTGCGCCGAAAGTTTGAACTTTCTGATACACATCATTGGGAGAGAGAGAGTTGGTCGAGCGAATAGATTATAATACATGGTGTTAATGCGAGATGTTTTGGCACCTTTGGAGTACAGAGCTGCAAGATGGTCCCATATTGCTTTTAGATTAGTTAGGACGGTTGGAGAGGCTGTTTGCGGATGGTGTTAATGCGGATGATAGGAAAACATGCATCAGAAAGGCTGTTTGCAGGCTATTGCGAACAAGAGTATCACCGACGTCCCAATTAGCATAGACAAGAGATGCGGGGTCAGAATGAGCGTCAGTGAGACGACGAGGTTTGTGTTGAGAGTGTAAAAGGAAGGTGAAAGTGACACTTCAATTAGGATAGTTGAGTCCAGTTAATTTAGGCGCCGTGCCGTGATTTCCAGAGGAACTGGAAATGACTGTGGGAGGCGTAATGTTTGTGGGAGTAGAAGAAAGTGGTGGATTGTTCATAGTTGAAATCAAGATTAGTTAGGACGGTTGGAGAGGCAACAAGCACAGAGCTGATGGGAAGCAGAGGATTCACTGGATGGTTTGGTGAGATCGTCGGTTGCAGAGATGAGCTCACACAGGGAAGGAAGCAACGAGTTCTTGCCTTCTTGGTACATGCGGTCTACCGAGAGCAGAGTCCATGAGATCGCCGAAAACCGCTTGGTATGAATCGTTGAGCACACAAGGTCAACGAGTTCTTTGTCTTTTGAATGGATGCGAGATCGATGATGAAGTTTGACGGGTTTTGCGGCGATGGAGATTGTGGGTAGATGTCTCGTGACAAGTAGAGTGCAGATATCTCGCAAAAGGTGACAAAAGCGGTGAGAGCTTTAGAGGAGAGCTCGCAGGAGGAAGATATCACAGACTGAGGAGGACTCGCATGAAGTTTACACGAGTTGTTGGCAAGTACGTAGAAGCCGCAAGAAACATCAGAGAAGTCTCAGATATTCCGGGAGGAGGCCGCAGCTAGATGACGGGTTGCAAGTTACTTGCAACCTATAAATATATGCCATGGGGAGGGGCAAATTTGAGCGTCGAGCTCAATCAACGGTGTAGCATAGACAAAGACGAGTACACTAAGTTGAGGCGAGTATCTAAGCTTAATGAACAGTATGTAGGAGAACTTGTGCGAGGCTGGGAGAGTTCACGCGAGATCGGAAAGATTTTGTGCGAGGTCGGGAGCATTCACACAAGAGGAGAATAACCAGAGATTTCGTCCCGCTCTGATACCGTGCAGGAGTTTGAAATAAATTTTTATTATGAAAAATCTACAATATTACATGAGAGTTCCCCTCTTTATTAATTTTGTAAATATTGGATGTCGGTAATATGTCATATTGAATTCTTAAATGCTAGATGTCAAAAGTCAGAGATATTTTTAAATATCAGATTTTCATATTTTATTAAAACAATTTTTTTTACGTATATTAAGGTTATAAGTTGTAAAAAGAAAAAAATTAACGTAACAAGTAAACGAACAATGAGTCATATATATCCCAAAATAAATTCTAAAAAGATCAAAAGTGAAATATTGTAACTAGTACAATTCAGTACAATGTAAAATAAATTTAATACTATATAAGAATTTTATTTTATTAGTACTAAGTTTTATAGCGACTTGGAATGAAACTATAAGAAAAGACATGATGCACTTAGGCATTATTGAGATTATGACAAAAGATAGGGCACAATGACGACAAAAGATCCATATAGTCGACCCCACTATAGTGGGATAAAGGCTTGAGTGTTGTTGTAGTACTAAGTTTTATAGCAAATTAAAAAATTTGAAAGCTAAATATCCTTAATTGATTATATATCTTTCAATGCTTAATAAGTTTGTGTTAAAATCTTATAAATAACAACTAATAAATGCGTTGTACTTTTTCACATTTTTGTAATAGGAAATAAGAAAAATTGTGTGAAATAATTATGCAAAATTGATTATAAGATTAATTAATTAAAAGAATGAAATAATAGGTTTAATTGATTTAAATATGCATAGTATAATATATATATGTGATTTAGACATACATTGTTAGACTGCTAACATAACATAAAATAAAATAGTGGGGATATGTTTAAAAATCGTGTCGGCCGATATATCAGAAAAAACCGGATTTATCGGCTTATATTTTATAAAAGGATATAATCAACTTTTTTTAGAAAAGTGTCATTTTACATTAAAAAACGACATATCGGCAGACATGACAGACATGCCGGAGGACATTTAAAACAATGCTCTTTATACAAAATAAAAGAGGAAAAAATATATAATTTTTGGAGATGTCACACTAAATACAAGAGGGAGGAAAAATACAATGGGCCCTTTTGTGGGCTTTTAATCATGGGCTTTAACATTTACAATCTTTTATCACAACTTTTACATAACAGTTGGTATACATCTCTTTCTTACCCTTTGATACGATCCCGGAAGGAATCCGACAAGGGGTATGCCTGACAAAGGTGAGGAAGAGGAAGGAGGGAATGAGAAGAAAACCTAGGGAGCAACCCTAAATTCCATACATCCAAGCGTAATAAAAAAGAGTATAACGCAACCCTTTATAGGTGCATGCTATGTTGTTAATGGCGCAAGGCTCACCGGGGCGCAAAGGGGCCCTGGAGCTTAGGCGCAAGGCACAAGGCGCAGACGCGCGCCTGAGGCGCAAAAATGAGGAAAAAAGGAAATTGAGCGAATTGGACGCCCAATTCGCTCAAATTCAGCAAATTGAGCGCCCAGTTCGCAGTTTTTCGGCGAACTGGACCCCAATTCACAGTTTTTCGGCGAACTGGCCCCCAATTCGCAGTTTTTCGGCGAACTGGACCCCCAATTCGCAGTTTTTCAGCGAACTGGGCGCCCAGTTCGCTCCATTTCAGCGAACTGGGCGCCCAGTTCGCTCCATTTCAGCGAACTGGGCGCCCAGTTCGCTCCAAGTGCGCCTGAGATCAAGTTTTTGCCCATTTCCAAAAAAGGTTGAAAAAAACACCTTGAAAGGCCCAGGTGTGCCTCTGGTGCGCCCGGGGCACATCCCCCGCCTCAGGCACGCTGAGTTGCGACAGACTGCGTCCGATGCGCCCGACGCCTTGGCAACATAAGGTGCAGGGTGCGGATAACGAAAAGCAATGCAAAAATAAAACGTACACATAAATTAAAATAACATAACGAATGCAAATTAAGTAATCAAGTTGACAGCGTGTCTTCGGTCTCTCCCCCTCCAGACGCACCCGTCATCGTCTCCCTCCGCGTGTGGCCTCGCCACGATGTCTCGCCGACGTGTGCGTGTCTCATCGACATGCGCAACCGTAACAATGCCACCGTCTGGAAAATATGCCTTGTACCGAAGGCGGTGGTCGGAGGGGTGGGTGCCGGAGTGAACCTGAGGTTGCTTCATAGCTTCAGAATCCGGACGGTAAGTTCCCACAACAGGGACCTCCTGCCAGCCGGAGTCCCCTTGAAGGTGGTAGCGGCGATCAAGTAGCTTGACTTGGTAGTACGACGCCAACTGTCGCCTTTCTTCCAAACCAGAAAAGGCTAAGCTGGTGGCAATCCTGTCGGAGACTCGATGACATCGGCGAGCACAGTAGAATGTTGTTGGTGGTCCGTCGGAAAAGGAAGAGGCTCAACGGACGGGCCCGAGAAGGCGCCCCCCGCGAAGAGGCCGACGTCTATGGTCCGTTGGATCATGCAGAGGGAGATCAGAGAGGTAGGAGGGCGAAGTCACCATTGAGGCGACATGGCTGACCCTCGTGTAGGAACTGCATGGACATAGTCCCCCAATTGACGTATACATCACCGAACGTGCGGAGCCAAGCCACTCCCAGAATGACGTTGAGAACGTCTAAACCAAATGTGTAGAAGTCCACGGTCACAGAACAGGACCCCACGGAGAGAGAGACAACAATGCAATGACCCTGAGTCGGTCGGTGGCGCCCATCGCCTATACGGACCGCAACATCCGAGGAGGGAACCGAGGGAAGATGGAGCTGCTGCACCAGGTGCTCTGAGATGAGGTTGTGCCTTGTTTTGCTGTCCACCATGATGATGATCCGGCGATCCCACAGTTTGCTCGAGAGCTGCATGGTCTGCTGGCCGGAGATCCTTCCCGTCGAGGCACGGGATAACTCTAGGTAGTGGAACGTAGGCGTGGTGGGGTCGAGAGGTGTATCCTCCGCTAAGAGCTCCAGGGCCTCAAAGTTGGTCAGGGTCACCTCCGGGTCGACGTCGCTGATGATGGCGCGCAACTCCTTCACGACATACTCATGGTTGGGAGAGTAGGGTTGGCGACATCGATAACAGAGACCCTTGCTGTGAAGCTCATTGTAATCACTATTTGAGATGCACTGAGGGGTCGGTGGGTGGCCCGACCGGTTTCCCCAAGGCAGTGGCCGCGGTGGAGGAGCTGTGGCTGGTGGCTGCCAAGACGGCCTAGGCTAATGTTGGTCGATCGTAGAAGCAGGTGGCCAGGGAAGGAGGTCGGCTTCCACCAGACACACCAAGTCCACGATGTTGGACACTGTGCGGGGGTGGTGTGTGCGGAAACGAGAGCGAATATGTGGCAGTAGACTTTGCATGAAGAAACCCAGGTAATGATCTGGTGGTAGCCCTGGAACGTGGGAGACCTGGGCGACAAATTCATCGACATAGTCGTCTAGACAGGCCATCTTGTGTACGCCGCAAAGACGCTCGATAGCGGAGGAGCAAGAGTAGTGAGTGTCATACCGCCAGATCATCTCTTGCTTGAGCTCGGGCTAGGAGAGGTACGAGTTGGATTGGCGGAGCCACCGAGCCCAGTGGAGGGCCTAGCCTCCCAAGCTAACCACAGCCGTAAAGACCTTGTCGTGCTCCGGCGTGTAGTTGAGGTCAAAATATTACTCCGCTTTGGCGATCCAATCCATCGGGTCAATGTCGACAAAGGAGGAAATGTCAAGGGAGAGGGCAGATCGAACCAGAATGGACGAAGTAGTGGTCCCGGAGGAAATGGGCGGCAACCCGGTGCCTTTGAGAGATCCGCCGTCCGCGGGCAAGCCAGATCCGGGGGCGGCGATCGACGCTTGGAGGGAGTCGATCTTGGATTGGAGGGCAAGGAGAGAGGCACGCATGGAGGCGACGAGTTGCTCTTGAGCCTCCAAGCGGCGGCTTAGGGCTTCCGCAGTGGTTTCTGGAGAGGGGTCACCAGAGGAGCTGGTGTTGGGAGCCATGCAGCTAGAAACGTTGGAGTCCGACTGAGAATGGGCGGATCAGACAGGGGACAACAGAAGCCAGGGGCCAACGGCCTACCCGCAGCAGATCGGTGGAGGTATGATCGCACAAGAGTGGAAAGAGGATGGCAAGCGCACGTGTAGATGCGAAGCGGAGGCGGATCTGAGGAAGGAGGCCTCTTCTGCACGTGATCGAGGCATTTGCGTAGAGTTGAGCGGATCTGGGCGAGTTCACGTGCGGCAGAAACATTGCAACAATGAATCAGCGGATAGGCGCTGCACGAAAAGGATTTGGCGGAGTAGGTGGCGCTGCAAGGGATCAACGGAACATGTGCTTTGTGAGGTTGGAATTAGAGGAACAACGCTGCAAGGAGTCGGCGGAACAACGCTGCACTGCCAGGAATTGGCGGAACAGGCGCGCGGAAATTTGGACGCAGAACGACGCGAAACAGTGGATCAGGAGAACGGGGGCAGATTAGGATCGAAAGAACATGCCGAACGGGAAGCGATTGTCTGGCGCCGCAGCAGGCGGACGATGCAGCGCGTAAGCGGGGGCGGAAACAACGCCGAAGCAGACGGACGTGCGGAGTCGGCGAAAAATCGGTCAAGGAACACAGTTGCGGATGATCACGAGCCGGGAGGGCTGGCCTGACGAGCCGGGAGGGCTGGCCTGACAGTTTACAGTGCGGTTTGATGTCGGTTTTTACAGTGCGGTTTCAGTTTTTGACAGTTTTAAGTCATTTAATTTGTGAAACATTTTTTGTACAATGAAGTTAGCAACTGCAACTCAGTAAAACTAAATATATGAATGAAAGACACCGCCATCTATTTCAGGTAAATTAATTTGAAGTCAATATTATTAACATCAAAGAACATAATAAACAATGAAGCAAGACATCACATTTGTTCTTTGCAAAATGATTATATTCTACAGTTTGGAAACTAGAAGTAGAGATCAAGCTTAACATTTTTCATTTAAAACAGTTTCCACCTGTTGGAGGACGAAGGGAGATAAATTGGCATGAAGTCATGTAATGAGGATCATGAATGAAATCAGTCTATTTTCCTATTCTCATGTGCGAGGTTTTGGTATCTCTCTCCTCCAACGAGTAATCTCGCTTAGGCAGCCGCGATTAGGGCTCTGTTGTATCCTCCACCATCCTCTCTGCCTCCGACCACTACTCCGGCCACCGCTCGGAGTAAGCCTATAACAATATACTCATAAATATTGATGTCATTCGAAGAGTCTATGTAAAATAACTCACTATTGATTACACTATTTTAACATAATGACATGTAAATACCAATCTAACAACATGTTATAAATTTCGTACAAATAAAATTTAAGTCTGACAGGATGTTTTTAAACAATAACATAGAACAAATCAACCCATTGGAGCAAGCTATAACTTAAAGCGAAGAGCAACCGTTGATGTTGTCTAACTTCCTGACACAACATTTGATTCAGTCTGTATTGGTGCATTAACTTAAAGATAAAAACAATTGCTGGCCAGAATCATTCATTAGCAAAATTTGGCCGATAGCTGCTTTGGCATGATTCATTTACCTCACAAAAACTCATTCATAAAAATTCCATCTCATTTTGTCCTGAATGAATTGTCCATGAAGGTTTTAGAGGGCGGCCGCAAAACCTCTGTAGGCACAATATTTTGTCCCAGATCAACATTATTTCTGTATAATCTGTTTTAAATGAAAAATGTTAAGTCTTTGTGCAGTTTGAGGGATACTGAAGCCAGTCATTGTACGGTTTGTTATTTTTAATTAACCAAACTGCTGGTCTGCTCCTAGCCTACACACCCGGTCTAGGATACTAAGGAGTTAATACCCAAACCTAAATACATTTTATTCAGCCTACTTCCTGAATGGTTTATTCGTGTCGGTGCGGTTTTCTCGGTTTTATGAAGTTATAAACCACACCGCACCGATTAGGGGCCGGTTTTGACGCACACAAAACCGAACCGCACCGCAACCGTGCGGTGCAGTTTGAAATGCAGTGCGGTGCGGTTTGTCGGTTTGGTGCGGTTTTCGGTTTTCCTGCACAGGCCTAGGGCCCGGTGAGGCAGGTCATACCAAATTGATATGATCCCGAGAGATGTCCGACAAGGGGGAGGGCCAGCGGAGGTGAGGAAGAGGAAGGAGGAGGGAACGAGAAGAAAACCTAGGGAGGCGTCCTTCTGAAACGAGGTCAAAAAGACTCTAAATTCCATACATCCAAGCATAATAAAAAAGAGTACAACGCGACCCTTTATAGGTGCAGGGTCCGGATAATGGAAAGCAACCCAAAAATAAAGTGTACACATAAATTAAAATAACATCGCGAATGCAAATAAAGTAATCAAGTCGGCGGCACGTCTTCTGTCTCTCCCCTTCCAGACGGTCCCTTCATCACCTCCCTCCGCGTGCGGCCTCGCCACGATGTCTCGCTGGCGTGTGTCCCGTCGACATGCGCAACCGTAACACCCTTTGATGTTAATTTAACCTCTTGTCTTATTGGTACATTTCTATCATTCATTGTACATGATCTTTATAAAACTACTCGGCATTTCTCTAATGTTATCATTTCTTAATTATCATTATTAGTTTTGTTATATTAATCTATCATTATTGGTTTTCTCATACTTCTATTGTAACATTATTATTGTATCACTCTCAGCTTGTCCATCAATGACTATTTAGTACTCAACACTTTGATTCATACAACATAGCTGGCCTAATTATGTAAGCTTTTTTTAGTCTTCATTATATTCTCTTAGCGCACATTACTCCGGGTGTAAAATTTTTTATTTTATCCACCCTGTTAGAGAATATTAGGAAAGATGATGTATATGCCCATTAATATGACCCATTTAGGATTCTGGTTTAGTCCAACATTGCTTGTATAGTTGTCTTTTTCTCTCTTCTCTCCTATATATTTGTACTCATACTTGTATTTTGGTATTCAACAAGAATATACAAGGTTTGAACAATCCTTCTACATGGTATCAAAGTCACCGATCTTCCTCTGAGCGGGTACGTTTTTTTGTGACCGCTGCTCTCCGCGCGGTCTCCTTTATCCGCAAGGTTTCACGGGTTCCTCTAGCCTACCCGCTTCTGCTTGTCTTTCTCGTGGCTTCCACTTCTCCTTACTCTCTTTCGCTCTTTTACAGCCTCCTTCTCTCTGACAAGTGGACCCCACCCCCGTGCTTCTGTCTGCTCGGCTATCCTCTCGGTCTTCTTTTCCCCGTGCTTCTCGCTAGTGCTCTTCTAACCGCCGCGGGAGACAACTGCTGCGGTCTCCTCGTGGTATTCGCTGCGCTCTTGCGGTCTCTTCTTGCGGGCTGTGGTTTGTCTGCCTAACCGCTGTGCTTCTGTTCGTCTCGCCGCTGGCTCTTTTAATCGCTGCAGGCGCTGCCAACCGCTCCTCGATCTTGCTTGCCGCTGCTTCTGTCTGATCGACATCTTCTCGCGGCTTGCGGTCTTTCTAACTTGCCGCTGAATCTTGGTATGTTGTGCTTCTAACCGCGGCTCTGCTTAGTCTCTGGTCTGCCTCCTTAACCGCTGCGGGTTGCCTCCTTAACCGCTGCGGGCTGTTTCTATCCGCTGCGGGCCCTCCTTCCCGCTTCTTCTGTCTCGACGTGCTGCTGCGGTCTCTCTTCATAACCGCTGCGGTCTCTTCTTTAGCTACCTCTCTTGCCGCTGGTGTTTTGTCGCCGTGACCGCTGCGGGTTTTTTTCTACCCGCTCGTCTGCTAAGTCACCGTGACCGTTGCGTGCTCGATCTCTTAGTAGCGGCGAGCTCCGTTTTACCGCTGCAACCCACTCAACCGTTCCGAGGATTCTAATGCTACCTCTGCTCTACCTGCTCGTGTTGCGGCTTCGGTTCCTGAGCTTCGCGATGAACTACAAATTACTATTATCTCCCTCAGTGGGAAGCGAAATTTCGTGGAATGGGTGCACTCAGTTCGTCGAGTACTGCAGACAAAAGGACTTCTTCATCACTTAACTCGAGTCACTCCTACCGCCCCCACCGATGAGTGGCTTCGGGATGATGGTCGGGTCCATTCATGGCTGCTCAACTCCATGGACACCGAGCCCTAAAGATGGCTATGTATCATGACACGACTAAGGCCATGTGGGAGGAGCTCCATTCTTTTTACTCTAGGCAGAATAATTTTCAACACTTGTCTGACATCATCTCGGATCTTCAGAACCTTGATCCCGGGGCTCCCGGTGATATAATCTCCTTTGTTGCTAAAGCCAAGTCCCTGGTTGAGGCCTGAATCCAACATCAGCCCCTGCTACAGATTTGACTACTCAACGGGCCCAAAAAGAAGCTGTCAGGATTGCGATGATGATTTCCCGAGTTCCTTCTCACATGCACAGTGTTCGGATACAAATTCTCTCGTTTACTACCACTCCATCTCTCTCAGATGTGTGTTCTATGCTTCTTAAGGTCACACCACCCCAGAATGCTCCTGTTACTCTCTCCCCAGCTCTTCTACAACAATCTACACCTGCTCCGTCAGCTTGGGGGTCCTCGGCCCGTGGGGGACGCAACACGTTTAGGAGACATGGCCGGTCTGGCAGATCTCCGTTTAAGTGCATGTATTGCGGTCGGGATGGTCATCTTAAGGCCACCTGCTATTGCAAACATGACCTGCCTCCACATCTTGCTGCTCCTGTTATGGCTGATCCTTACACTTCTCCTGACACGTATTCTGTAGCCTCTGCTCGGGACGACATTAATGCTCTACACACTCAGCTCCAACAACTACAAGGGGTGATCTCTCGCTCCTCTGGATCCGTTGCATCTATTTTAAATGAAGGTATATCTTGTCTCTCACAGGGTTCCCACTGGATTGTGGATTCAGGAGCCACACACCGTATTACTTTGCAGCGCCCTCCGCAATATTCGATGACTGCCCACCCCAAGTTCATTACTGTGGCTAATGATGATACCACCCCCGTATCCGGCGCTGCTGATATACCCCTCACACTCAGTCTCTCTGTTTTCTGCTCTTCATGTTCCAGGATCACCATTTAACTTGCTCTCTGTTAGCTGCCTTACTCAAGACCTTAATTGCTGTGTTACCTTCTCACCCTCTACCTTTGTTGTGCAGGATCGACAAAGGCAGAATATCATTGGTAAGGGGCGGCTGTCGAATGAGCCCTACCTCCTCGATGTTCCTTCTTCTGCTCTCTCCGTCGTCTCCACTACCGATTGACATCGCCGTCTTGGGCATGCTCCCCTCCAGATTCTCAAGATGGCTCTTCCGGATGTCTCCCTGCATGAGTTTTCTTGTGAATCTTGTATCTTTGGCAAACAGTATCGTGTTTCCTTTCATCCTACTTGTACTCAGAGTGATACTTCTTTATCCTTAGTACATTCTGATATTTGAGGACCTTATAAAACCCTTAGTATGTTTGGCTATTGTTATTTTGTCACTTTTATTGATGAATACTCTCGCTTAACCTGGTTATACTTACTTTGCGATCGTGTTGAACTGACCTCTACATTTCGTGCCTCTCTTATGGAAACTCGTACTCAGTTCTCCTCTCATTTAAAAATCATTCGCACTGATAATACTCGGGAATATACTAGTCGGACATTCGCGAACCTATGCACATAGTTCGACATTATACATCAAACCTCGTGTGCATATACGCCTCAACAGAATGTTGTGTCCGAGCGAAAGAATCGTCATTTTCTTGATGTTACTCGATCACTCATGATTCAAATACAGGTTCCTACTCGATTTTGGAACTATGCCGTGTCTGCAGCCCGTCACCTCATCAATCGCATGCGATCCTCTGTGCTCAACTTTGCCACTCAGTTTAGTCTCCTCTTTCCGTCTCAATCCCCGTTCACTCTCACGCCTCGTGTGTTTGGCTGTACATGCTATGTTCATAACTTTGGTCCGACCACAGATAAGTTTTCCCCTCGTGCAAGCAAATGTATGTTTCTCGGGTACTCTCGGACTAAAAAAAGGCTATATTTGTTATTCTCCAAATACTGACAAAGTCATTGTCTCTGCTGATGTCACCTTTCGTGAGGATCAACCATTCTATGACTCACCGTCTCCCTCTGCTCCTCTTATCTCCCCTTTCATACCTCATCTAACTGTTCCAGTCACGTCTTCCCTACCACCCCTTCTTCCCACTCCACTTCCGACACCTGTGCCACCCCAACCACCCAAACCGCCTCTTCTTCGCGTATACACTCGTCGTACCCCGGTCTCTGGAGCTCTACACCAGCCCTCCTGCACCACCCGCGGACTGACGATCAAACATCAACATCTACCGCTCACCCTATGGCCAATTATGTTTCTCTGCATCGGCTGTCTCCACCTCTACGACAGTTCTCTCTCTCTCTCCTCCATCTCTATTCCTAACTCGGTGCAGGAGGCTCTTCTTCATTCAGGGTGACGTGCGGCTATGGATGAGGAAATGACTGCTCTTTGGTCTAACCAGACTTGGGATCTGGTTCCTCTTCCTCCTGGACAATCTTGTGTCAGTTGCAAGTGAGTGTTTGTTATCAAACATGCTCCAAATGGGACAGTTGACCGTCTCAAATCCGGACTTGTGGCTCGGGGGTTCACTCAGCAATAGGGACTTGATTATGATGAAACCTTTTCTCCCGTCACCAAGTTGAACTCTGTTTGGGTGTTGATCTCCTTGGCTTTTCATCGCCACTGGACTCTCCATCAGTTGGATATAAAAAATTCCTTTTTAAACGGTGATCTTCAAGAAATGGTCTGCATGAACCAACCTCCCGGGTTTGAGACCACGGGGGAGTCTCGTGTCTGTCATCTTCGAAAATCTATTTATGGTCTCAAACAATCTCCCAGAGCTTGGTTTGATAAATTTAGTAAGGCCGTTCGTGAAGTTGGATTCAAGAGGAGCTCGGCTGATTTCTCTCTCTTCACTCGTCATCAATCAACTGGTACTGTCATTCTCTTGATTTATGTGGATGATATTTTGATTACTGGTAATGACTCCACAGGGATACAACAAATCAAGAAGCACTTAAACTCCGTCTTCCAAACAAAAGATCTAGGGTCTCTCAGGTACTTTCTTGGACTTGAGATTGCGAGACGGCCTGATGGTCTTGTCCTTTCACAACGAAAGTACTGCCTTGATTTCCTCCAAGATGCTGGCTACCCTGAGTATTATCGGCGTCTTGTAGGAAAACTATATATCTGACAGTTGCAAGACCTGCTATTTCTTTTGTTGTTGGGGTGGTCAGCCGATTTATGCATGCTCCTCGGATATCTCATCTTCAGGCAGTAAAACGCATTCTCAGATATTTGAAGACAACTCCTGGACAAGGTTTGATATATAAGCCATCCTCCTATTTATCTCTTATTACATATTCAGATGCGGACTATGCGGGCTCCCTGGATGATCGGCTTTCCACTACGGGTTTCTGTACCTACTTTGGAGGGAATCTTATCACTTGGCGTAGCAAAAAGCAGTCTGTGGTTGCTCGCTCTTCTGCTGAAGCTGAGTATCGTGCAATGGCGGCCGTTGTATCTGAACTCACCTGGCTTGAGGGTCTTCTTGGTGATTTGGGGTTCCCTTTATCCTCACCAGCAACTTTGTTTTGTGATAGTCAGGCTGCAATCCATATTGCGAAAAATTTTATGTTTCATGAGCGGACCAAACACATTGAAGTTGTCTGTCACTTCGTCCGTGAAAAGGTTCAATTAAAGAAGTTAGAGTTGGAGCATGTTCCTGCATCAGATCAAGTTGCCAATATTCTCACCAAGGCATTACCACGACAAATGTACCATCAGTTCTTATCCAAGCTTGGTGCCTACGACTTGTACGCTCCAGCTTGCAGGGGAGTGTTAGAGAATATTAGGAAAGATGATGTATAAACCCATTAATATGGCCCATTTAGGATTCTGGTTTAGTCTCACATTGTTTGTATAGTTGTATTTTTCTCTCTTCTCTCCTATATATTTGTACTCATACTTGTATTTTGGTATTCAACAAGGATATACAAGGTTTGAACCATTCTTTTACACACCCAATTTTTGATTTTTGTGGGATACCATTTTCTGGAAATCTTGAGATTTTTAGTAGCTGCAACTTCATACATGGAGCTTATAATCTGGTCAACGATAATACTGTTTCATGTTGGTTTGCCATGATAAACTATGTTATTAAAACATGATAAACTTTAGCAAGGAGTCTCCTCTTTTGATATAGACATGTGGTTTGAACATGTTGAATGATAAGAAATGCACGAATTGTACAAGTAAATTATTAGTGTTCAAGGATTAAAAATGAGAAAGGATATAGTTAAGGTAATTTGGATAAAAATTGCTTAAAAGATTTGCGTGGATTTCACACTTTTGAAAACATTTGGGAGGAATAAGTGGAAAATGAGGACTCGTAGAACTGATCTCAAATGATTGCTGATGATGCATGCTGGGGATAACATGTTTTAAAAAAAAAATTCACTGCCCCAGCACGATCTTCTATCTTAATAGTCTCTCATTTTTACTCCCACTTCAACTAAATTGATCAATTCTCAAACTATTCTCGACCCATTTTACCTCAATTTATTTTGTTTAAAAATTCAGTTAGCTTATGTTTTAGTTTTGTGAAAAAGGTGAATCATATTTTCAAATTTAGCAGGTGCTCCATTGAAAACTGTCATTGATTTCTGCTGACCTTAATTTGATATGTTGAGAACTATCTTTAACTTCTGTTCACTTTAAATATATATCATGCCTCAATCCACGAATTCTTTTGCTGAAAGCTCTAAATTTATGATAATCTTGGAAGTTGTAACTGATCTTGTGCATTCTCCACTATATTTGTCCTTTAAGGTGCATATCACTCAAGGTGACTACGATGGTAAAGCTGTTATAGTTTCCTGGGTTACTATGATTGAACCTGGATCTACTGAAGTGCTCTATGGAAAATCCAATAAATATGATCTCAGTGCTCATGGAACAATTACAAACTATACCTACTACAAGTACACATCTGGGTACATTCACCGCTGCATTCTTAGTGGCCTTGAGGTATTCTTACAGATTATGAGACTTTGTGCATGTACAGAAAAATATTCTTTTTTTGTTTAACATGTAGTTCAAGTTACGCAACACTTTATTTCAGTGAAAAATTGGATTAATTTTAGTTTTGTTTCTTGTATTGTTGTTCAGGATAGAATGTGATGATTTCTGAATTATGCTTAGTTTATATAGTTCCTGTTGATTACCATTGTGAAACCACAGGGTAATAGGAAGCAAACAAAATTTCTTGGGTTCAGTACAGACAGAAAATATATGCGGATGCGGAACAGTGGAGATGAACACGTGCGGGAGAGGGAGACGAGGGTTCGCCGTAAGGCGGCTGTAATACTATGTTGAAACGCTATATTGCCTTCATGATACTTACAAAGAGTCTCACTCTTATATGAGTGAAGGGTAATGGGGAGAAAATAAATAACAAAAGATAGATGCAGGTGATAACAAAACATCAACTAATACATGCTAACAATTGTATTACAATTACTACATTGTTCACGAGAAGGTTGTTATATTTACCTTAGGTGCTTAGTGGAAATTTGCACCTAAACCTTCAATGGTCAGTGAATGTCTTATTAAGTTATTTTATGCATTAGTGTTTGATGTGGTCTCCCGACCAAGATCTGGTGATAGGACCCGAGAAGGATGAATCCCTCCAAGGTTCGGCGGAACCTTTCTTGGAACCGGCCGGTGCAATGGTTGGAGATGGGGGTCGACCGCTGAATAGAGTCGAGATAGGTAGAGATAGGAAATAAAGAGAGAGAAGAAAAGGGGGGGGGGACAGAGCGAGAGGGAGAGAGACAAGATCGGGGGTGCGAGAGGCCGAGCGGCGTGATTTTTGCGGCTCGCTGCTAGGGCTCGGGCGGAGGGTTTCGTGAAGGTAGAGAGAAGGTTTAGAGAGAGAGAGAGAAAAAAGGAGAATAATTCTTGCTTGCCAAATCCAAAGGTCCACCCGGTTGATTACCGGTTCACACACAACACCCCCCCCCCCCCCCCCCCCCACACACACACTTGGGGTTAGACACGGGGGAAAATAAAACAGTTTCGCGGACAAAAATAAAAACAGCATTATAACAATTAAACATAAGTGCAACCAACAAGATATCACCATCCACTCATGCGATCGTGACCGGTGGTCGGCGCTGATAAGTGTGCCCCTAATGCGAATCTGTTTCGCCATGCGTCAGAACATCACCACCCTCGTTGGAAGATAGCTTGTCCTCAAGCTGGAGCAGAATACCGACTAAGGGAGCAGGCAACGGAGGCCCCACGAATAACTTAAGCTGGGAAATGTGAAAGACATCATGGATGCAGGCCTTCTGGGGTAGGCCGAGGCGGTAGGCGACGTCCCCAATGCATTCGGTGATTGGAAAAGGGCCAAAGAACTTGGGCCCTAACTTGTTAGGGGTATGCCATGTAGCGGACAGTTGACGGAAAGGGCGGCGCCGCATCCACACCCAATCGCCAACGGCGAGAGTGAGCTCACTATGCCAATGGTTGTATGCAATTTCCATACGCTGTTGGGCCTGCAGTAGGTGGTCCCGGGCTGCATGCAGGAACTCATCTCGGTCTTCCAATTCCCGGTCGATGGCCGCCAAACAGGCCGAGCCACCTGCATATGACAAGAGGCGGGGGGGGGGGGGGTACCGACCGTAGATGAAGCAAAACAGTGTGGTCTTCAGCGCGGTTTGATATGTCGTGTTTGTACAACCCCGTGTTCGCCGAAGGGGGTCAGATAAGCAAGCGGGTCGACCCCGGCCCACGCCTCTAAGGGTCACCCCGGCGGGCCAGCCTGGCCCGCGCCCTCCTAGGCGGGTCGACCCCCGGTCACCCTCCGACCCGCGCCTCTGAGGCGGGTCAGCCCTGCCCACCTCTCCTAGGCGGGTCGGCCGCCAGTCGCCCTCTGACCAGCGCCCTCTCAGGCGGGTCAGTCTCGGCCCGCGCCTTCCAGGCGGGCCGTCTCTGACCCGCGTCCTCTAGGCGAGCCAGCCCCGGCCCACGTCCCCGGCCGAGTAAAGGCATGGAAGGGCTACTCGCCCAGTCCCCAGTGGGGAGAATTCCTTACCACTTTGCCTCCACGGGCCTGCCCATAGCCGGGTCGAACAACGGAGTCTCGCTGTTGGCAGACCCGGGCGGGCTGCACATAGCTATTCAGAACAACGGAGTTTGGCTGTTGGCAGACCAACCTAAGGGGTTTTTAGTAATTTCAGGACAGCAGAGGTTAGTTATTTACAGATCACCCTCAGAATCCTATAAATAGGACCCAAGGGGTACCTCAGAAAGACATGCTTACTTGTCTCCTTGTTCTCTAGCGCCTTCTGAGGTACCTTAGCCCGGCATCTGGCTAAGGAGGGGAAGCGCTCAGTGATCTTCCGGGTGTGTGGTGGGGCCTCCGCGCCGGACCCTTGGTCTAGTCCTTTGCTCTTTTTTCCTTGTTGTTTTTCTTGCAGGAGCGAAGTAGGTGTGCGACCACCCCTTCCCCAAGGGTGAACTCCACAAGAGACCGATTTTCGGTTTCAACATTTTTGTTGCGGTGAGCGTGGAGAGTGGTCAACACAGAAAACCTTCAGCGAGCTCAATGACGGGAGGAGAAGGGCAAGGATTGGACAGGACCGACTCACCACCCCTCCCCCTCTCGCCACCCTGGGGATGCTCGAGGATTTCAGGCAGGAGGTTCTCGGCATGGTCCGATTCGCGCTCGGCATGCGTGCCGAGAGCTCGACCCCGAAAATTCCGGTTCTCGCGGACCCGGCGCTCAGCGAGGTTGCGCCAGCCGGGCGAGCCGGGAAGGAGGTCGCCGAGGAAGGTCGGGGTGCCGAGCTCCCCGGGCGAGTGCTCTTCCCAGGTTCGGGGAGCGACGACAGGTTCGGCGAGCTGGGAGCGCGAGACCCTCCAGCTCGCCCAGTGGGCGGAGATAGTCCCTTCAGCGAGCTGGTCTCCTCTGCACCAGTCCCAGATGGGTTCAGGTAGCTCGAGATGTCCTACTACACCGGGAAGGGAGACCCGGTCCAGCACGTCCAGTGGTTTGAGGACGTGGTCTCGATCCGACAGATGTCGGATGGCTTCAAGTGCAGGCTCTTCGCCATCACTCTGAAGGAGAAGGCCAATGAGTGGTTACACCAACTGCCGGCCAGTTCCATCTACTGCTTTGAGGACCTCCGCCGGGGGTTCATGCTGAGGTTCACAACCTCGAAGAGGAGGAAGAGGGAGTCAGAGTCCCTGTTCCGCATCAAGCAGGGGGCGAATGAGACCCTGGGGAGCTACGTCGATCGCTTACAAGAGGAGGTCACCCAGGTTCAGGAGATGCCGGACCACACTCTGATGATGGCCTTCACCCTGGGGCTACATCAGGGTTTCTTTCGAATGGAGTTGAAGAGGATTCCCCCCTCTCCTACGAGGAGTTGATGGAGAGGGCGGCGAGAGAAGTCGACGGGGAGGCGTCGAACCCGGAGTTTGCCCGGAGGTTGGCCAGGTGGGCTACGGAGGAGGAGAGACCCAGAGGAGGCAGAGGTCAGGAGGAAAGAAGAGCTGAGCCCCGGCAGAGGGAGCAGCCACAGCAGCAGCCCAGGTGGGGGCGCCAGGAGCCGAATCATCGGCTAGGGTGGAGGCCCGAATGGCAGGAGCAGGGGGCGAGGAGAGGGTTCCGCGGAGGGGACAACCGCCAAGGAGGCCAGGGCCAGTTCTACCCTCCAGGTGGGAGGCAGGGCCAGAGGCCCCCCTCCCCGATCAAGAGGAGGCTATGGCCATAGCCATAGGGGAGAGGAGAAGAGCAACGCGGAGGAGAAGAAGGGAGGTTAGGGTGGAGTTACCCTACTGTGACTTCCATCAGGAGGAAAGGCACGCCACGGTCACGTGCCCGGAGTTCCTCGAGATGAGGGGAAACAGGGGGCAGCAGCAGCAACAAGACCACCAAGGGTTGCGGATTGAGGAGGTCCTGCCTCGGGCAGAGGAGGACAGGTGCGAAGACCGGGCAGATGTGGGAACCCGGGGAGGGATCAGAGCAATCCATGGGGGGGGGGGGGCGGGGATCGAGGCTTCCCGTAAGGCGATCCTCCACACCATGTACCGACGGAACGTTGGCTCCACATCCCACACCCCGCCCCCGAAAGAAAGAATCACCTTCACGGTCAAGGACATGCCGGGTCACGAAGACCCCTTTTGCGATGCGCTGGTCATCCAGACGGCCATCGAAGATGTCACCGTCTCTCGGATCTTCATCGACAACGGGAGCTCAGTCAACGTCATCTTCAAGAAGGCGTTTGACGCGATGAAGGTTGAGGCCAGGAGGGTGTTGGCCTCAGATGGGCCCCTGTTTGGCTTCTCGGGGGAGAGGAAGGAAGTCGAAGGAGGGGTAGGACTCCAAGTCTCTCTGGGAGGGCAGTCCCGCAATTGCAAGTTCGTCATTGTGGACGCACCTAGCAGCTACAGCGCCATCTTCGGGAGGCCCCTCATCAGCACCTTCCGCTGCGTCCCCTCGTCCTTCCACCAATGCCTGAAGTTCATTGTCGAGGGGGTCCAGGTCCGGGTCCGCGGAGACCCTAAGATGGCAAGGGAGTGCTATGTCATCGCCGTAAACTCCATCTCATGGCAGGAGGGAGCTGAAGAGATGGGGCGGAGGATGGAGGAGGCAGAGCAGGGGGTTGGCCCGGAGGAGATGGAGGTGGAGGAGAGTTGCGCCCAGAAAGAGGAAGTGAAGGAAGTTCGGGAGCCGGCCGAGGAAATGGCCGTGGAAGAAGCCGAGGAAGAGGCCCTCTCCCCAGGAGGAGGGGATGCTGAGGAATGGGGGGAGCGGCCTCGCCTGGAGGTGGCGGAAGAGGTGGTGGAGATGGAGGTTCTCACCCTTGGAGGCAAGGTGGAGAAGGTTCGCGTCAGCGGGGGGCTGACCCCGGAGGCCCAAGGCAAGATGCTGGAGTGCATTCAGAAGAATGTGGACATCTTCGCCTGGAGCGCTGCAGAGATGCCAGGGATCGATGCCGACGTGGCCTTCCATCGCCTCAACCTGGATCCGGAGGCTCGCCCCGTCCAGCAGAAGAAGAGGCCCATATCGGACAGGTTGGCCGAGCTGATTCGAGATGAGGTGGCCAAGCTCCTTAAGGCCGGTTTTGTATCCGAGATCCAATACCCCGGTTGGGTCTCCAATGTTGTAATGGTTAAAAAAGGAGACGGTCGGTGACGTATGTGTGTTGATTTTTCTCTTCTTAATAAATCATGCCCTAAAGATTGTTACCCCTTGCCTCGGATCGACGCGCTGGTTGACTCAGCCGTTGGTTTCCCTGTAATGAGTTTTTTAGATGCATTTTCAGGTTATCACCAGATCAGGATGCACCCTCCTGACATCAAAGATGTCTCCTTCATCACCGGGGATGGATGCTACTGCTATAAAATGATGCCCTTCGGGCTAAAGAACGCAGGAGAAACTTATCAAAAAATGATGGATAAGGTCTTCCGAGAGCAGAAGGGAAGAAACCTGGAAGTGTATGTTGACGACCTCATGATCAAGAGTCGAGACGACGACTTTCACCTCCAGGATCTGGAGGAAACCTTCGCCACCCTGCGCGAGTACAAGATGAGGCTGAATCCCTTGAAGTGCATCTTCGGGGAGAGCAAGGGCAAATTTCTGGGCCACCTTCTCACCTCCGCTGGGGTAGAACCCAATCCCGACAAGGTCTGGGCGATTATGGAGCTGGGGTCGCCTCAGAATGCAAAGGAGGTACAACGATTGACAGGGAAGCTGTCAGGGTTAAGCAGGTTCCTCTCCCGGGCCGGGGAGAAGTGCTCTCCCTTCTTCAAGACCTTGAGAGGATGCCGTAAGTTCGAATGGACCTCGGAATGCGAGGAGGCATTCCAGGCCTTGAAGAGGCAGCTGACTCAAGCCCCCCAGCTCCAGGGGCCAAAGGAGGGGGAGGACTTATTCTTGTACTTAGGGGTCGGGGCGGAGGCCCTGAGCTCTGTTTTAGTTCGGGAAGAGGGGAAGAAACAGCTCCCGATTTATTATGTGAGTAGGGTGTTGAGGAAGGCCGAGCTCCGCTATCCTATTTTGGAGAAGCTGTCCTTCGCTCTAATCATCTCAGCTCGGAGGCTCCGACCTTACTTCCAGGCACACTCGATCCGAGTGGTGACTGACCACCCCCTCCGCAACATCTTCGAGGGGGTGGAACATTCAGGCAGATTGGCTAAGTGGTCGGTGGAATTGAGCGAGTTCGACATCTCCTTCGTTCCCCGCCTCTCGATCAAGGCCCAAGCTATGACCGACTTCCTGGCAGACTATGTGATCGAGGTGGCGGAGGAGGAACTCACTCCCCCAGTTCCTTGGAAGGTCATGGTGGACGGTGCCTCGGGGAGGCATTCCCTTGGGGCGGGGGTCATCTTGGAAAGCCCCCATGGAACAAGGATCGAGCAGACAGTGGTGGTACATTTCCCCATCACCAACAATCAAGCCGAGTACGAAGCTGTGATTGCGGGTCTGCGCTTGGCCAGGGAACTAGTGGTGAATGATGTGGAGGTCCTCACTGACTCCATGGTGGTGGCTTCCCAGATTAACGGGGAGTTCGAGGCGAGGGAGCCGACTCTGCAGCTCTACTTGGCAAAGGTAAAGGGAGTCATCCACACCTTCCATACTTTCTCCATTCGACACGTTCCCAGGGAGGAGAACGAGCAGGTAGATCAACTGACAAAGCATGACCCCCGGGTGGGGGGGGGGGTACCCTCACAGATCTCTTCCGCCCATCCATTGAAGAGGGGGATATGATGGAGGTGGAGCAGCACCCTTCGTGGATGGATCCCTTCTCAACGTACTTGTCCACTGGGGAGTATCCTGAAGGGATGAACAGGAAGAGGCTCAAGTACAAGTCGACATACTATATCATGCGAGACGGCCAGCTATACCGGAAGACCCTCTCCGGGATGTTGGCGCGCTGCGTGGCCGAGAGGGAGGTCCCGAGAATCTTAGAGGAAATTCACTCCGGGGAGTGCGGGAGCCACGCCGGGAGTCGAACCTTGGAAGGCCGGGTCATCAGGCAAGGATATTTTTGGCCGACCCTGAGCCAAGACGCGGCGAAGTTCACAAAGGAGTGTCATAAGTGCCAACAGTTCGCTCCCCTCCAGCTACAACCGGCCCAACGCCTCAGGAGTATCACAGCCCCCTGGCCATTTGCAATCTGGGGAATGGACTTGGTTGGGCCCTTCCCCCAGGCCAGCGGCCAGAGAAGGTTCCTGCTCGTGATGATTGATTATTTCTCTAAGTGGCTGGAAGTTAAGGCGCTGACCAAGGTAACCTCCCAGGTCATCAAGAACTTTGTATGGGGGGAGATTATCTGCCGTCACGGGTTGCCTCAGGCCATTGTCACAGACAACGACCCTCAGTTTGCCAGCGCCGAGTTCATTAGCTTCTGCGGGCAGCTCGGGATCGATCTTAGGTTCGCCTCGATTCATCACCCCAGGAGCAACGGGAAGGTGGAGACGGCGAACAAGATCATTGTTTACCTCCTCAAAAAGAAGGTAGAGAATCTGAGAGGAAGCTGGGTGGAGAAGCTCTCTTCGGTCCTCTGGGCCCTTAGAACCACATCCAACACGGCGACAGGAGAGACTCCTTTCAAACTCTCTCATGAGTGCGAGGCGGTACTTCCGGTAGAGTTCGAGGTCCGAACCCCTCGAGTGGTCGAGGCCGGAGAGGGCAGAGATGAATGGAGGGCCGAGAATGAGGAGGAGCTGCGACTCTCACTCGACATGGTTGAGGAGCTGCGAGACCTCTCTGTCGTTAGGCAAGAGGAAGCGAAGAGAAGAATGACCAAATACTTTGACAAACACGTCAGGGTCAAACAATTCGCGGAAGGAGACTTGGTCTTAAGAAAAGTGGATGCCGCAGGGAGGTCAGCCACCGTGGGGAAGCTCAATCCCAACTGGGAGGGACCATACATTGTACAGGAGGCGTTGAAGTCAGGAGGGTACCGCCTCCGGAATGTGGAGGGCGAGACTCTAAGTCTCACTTGGAGTGGTGATGACTTAAAACGTTTTTGTCCCCTGAGTCATATAAATGTCGTTTCAGTTTCTAATAAAGCTTCTGTTGATGAACTTGTGATCTGATGATGAAAAGTGCAAATGCGAGTCTGCCCCAGACCCCGAGCAGATCCCCCTGTCAGGCTCCCATTAAGCTGGCAGGGCGGGAAGTCACTCAGAGGAGTCTGCCCCAGACCCCGAGCAGATCCCGCTGCCAGGCTCCCATCAAGCTGGCAGGGCTGGATGTCACTCGGAGGAGTTTGCCCGAGACCCCGAGCAGATCTCGCTGCCAGGCTCCCACCAGGCTGGCAGGGCTGGATGTCACTCGGAGGAGTCTGCCCCAGACCCCGAGCAGATCCCGCTGCCAGGCTCCCATCAAGCTGGCAGGGCTGGAAGTCACTCGGAGGAGTCTGCCCCAGACCTCGAGCAGATCCCGCTGCCAAGCTCCCATCAAGCTGGCAGGGCTGGAAGTCACTCGGAGGAGTCTGCCCCAGACCCCGAGCAGATCCCGCTGCCAGGCTCCCATCAAGCTGGTAGGGCTGGATGTCACTCGGAGGAGTCTGCCCCAGACCTCGAGCAGATCCCGCTGTCAGGTTCCCATCAAGCTGGCAAGGCTGGAAGTCACTCGGAGGAGTCTGCCCCAGACCCCGAGCAGATCCCGCCGCCAGGCTCCCACCAAGATGGCAGGGCTGGATGTCACTCGGAGGAGTCTGCCCCAGACCCCGAGCAGATCCCGCTGCCTGGCTCCCATCAAGCTGGCAGGGCTTGATGTCACTCGGAGGAGTCTGCCCCAGACCCCGAGCAGATCCCGCTGCCAGGATTCCACCAAGCTGACAGGGCTGGATGTCACTCGGAGGAATCTGCCCCAGACCCCGAGCAGATCCCGCTGTCAGGCTCCCATCAAGCTGGCAGGGCTGGATGTCACTCAGAGCAGTTTGGCACAGACCCCCGAGCAGATCCCGCTGCCAGGCTCCCACCAAGCTGCAGGGCTGGATGTCACTCGGAGGAGTCTGCCGCAGACTCCGAGCAGATCCCGCCGAACAACCAGGGTTGGACGCGACTCCGGGAGCTCCTCCAGGCCCCCACTCACCGACAAGGGCGGGGCACCTCGGCAGGAGCAGCGTATAAGGGAAGGAGCTAGCTGCCCTCGTTACGAATGGATCGGCGGGTCGACGAAAGGATCTCGGCAAGATAGCGAGCCAAGAGAGCCGGTCCCGGCCTAAAGATCGGCAAGTCCCACGGAAGGGGTCTAGGCGGCGATAACTCGGCCGCGCCAGGACCGCCAGAAAGACGGCCCGCACAAAGTCCTAACGCACGCTAGGGTTTTCTCGCCCACCCAATGACGCGAATGGGGGTCTGAGCCCGGATGGAGTCGCCCCCTCGCATCGCGGCTATCTAACTTACCCCCCGCTCCTAAGCCTAAGTTCAGAGTCTAAAACGAACGGACGACCTCACTCGCTCGCTCACAGCCGCAACGTCCAAAAGAACATTCAAGAATAAAAATAATCATAACAAGTGTGAGAATCAAGGGACGAATGCGAGAAATAAAGATATCCGCGTTTCAAATCAAAAAAGAGCTATGTACATTGGGGAAATCAAAAAAGGGTTAACTACTACAAAAACTGGGCTCTGGCCCGCATCACTGCCGCAGCAAAAGTAGGGCGAATGCAAGCTCCCGGCGAGGCGAACCCTGAGCGGCGGGCCCTTATACACTGTGGTAGGACCCGTCGCCCGGCTCTGGTACCGGAAGGAACAGCTCCGGTACCACCTCGCTCACCAGAAGCTTGACACCATCGTCCTTGATGAGGTTGGCCCGCTGCAGCGTCTTGAAGGTGTATTTCGCCGCGCCGGCCGCATTCTTCTACATCATCACCTCAATCTCGTGATCGCTGTAATGAGCGAGCTGACAGCCGCTTGTAGATGGCGGCGGGGCAGTCGCTGCAGCCTCCAACGCGTCCACCCGCTTCTGAAGTGCCTGCTTCTCCTGTTGGAGGGTGGCGATCTCATTGCCCAGTTGCCTGGCCGTCGCCGCGTCCTGTGAAAGGGAAAACAACCGAGTTAAGTCGCGCGGGAGGGAGGAAAGTTTGAGGCAAGTCGAGAAACCTACCGCTCCACCTAGGTACTGAGCGAGAGCGGCGTCTGCCGCGTCGGCCCGCTTCCGCAGTTCATCCGCCTCCTCCTAAGCAAGTTTGCGGGCCGCCTCTTTCTCGTCGACTAACTTGTTGAGGGACGGGGCGCTCTTGTCCACCCGAAGACACCGCCGACCGACCATATGGGCCAGCTCCAGGCTGCGAAACTGGGCCCGCGCGCTTTCATAGATCAACACCCGCGTCGCCTCCTCGTTGTAAACGGCGGCGTCCTCTCGTTCGTAGATGCCGAAGGAAAGGTTGTAAGCGTCCCCGCTGCTGGTATCGTCCTCCAACCAGCTCGGCAGCAGCGAGGATATGAAGAACCGGTTGGTCTCCTTGTCCCATTGAAGCAGCGGGACTCCGGACTCATCCGCGGGTCCTTCGCCGTAGCCGAAGTTGCGATGCCCCCGGGGAACTGGCTTCTCGGCAGGCGACGCCCGTTCTCGCGGCTGCGAAGTGCATGCCTCCCCGCCAGTAGACCTGACGGCCGAAGGGGCCGCGGGGAGGGCATCGGTGGATGGTTGGCTCGCGGGGGCCTTGCCCTTGTCGCGAGCCGGGGGAGGCGAGCCACCCGTTTTCTTCGATTTCTTGGGCGGAGGCGGATCCTGAGGCTGCTCGCGACTGGACCGCTTCGCGGGAGCAGGGGTCGAGAGCTCGCGATGGGCGGCAGCAGCCGCCTCGGCCCGGGCAAGCTCGCCGGTAGCGAGTCGCGCGCTCTCATAAGGCGGATGGAGAGGAATGTCGCGCTCGCCTGCAAGAGCGTGAGACTTAGAAAATATTCGGCGGGATTAAGAGAGTGTAGATGAGTGAACCGCTTACCTTCACCGGGCGGGATGGGGACGAGGTCGTCCAGGTTTCTGCGGAGGTAGGCCACCTCGAAGTTCTTCCCAACGAAGAACCCGAACAACCCCGCTTCATGGCCCCCCAGGGCCGGGGGGGGGGGCGGTAGCTCGCCTCGCTGAGTTGGACTGGCGAGAAGGGGACGTTGCTGAAGTCCCCCTTGATGAAGATGAACTTCTTGAGCCAGTTGTGGCTCTTATTGACGGTCTCCCGCACCTTCACATGGCTACTGGTGAAGCAGGCGGTCCCGTCTTTGTTTGCCTGGAAAGGGAAAAGCTTGCGGAATACCGCGAGGCTGAACTCGATCTTCTCCTCTCACAGAAAGCAGGTGAACCCGACGATCACTGCAACGGAGTTCGGGGTCATTTTCCCTGGGACCACCCATAGTACTTGAAGATCTGGCGGACTTCCGGCCAGGGGTAGCCGGAGGCCCGCCTCGAAGTGGGCCGTGGGGAACGCGAGCTCGCCAGCAAAAAGTTCGTTTATCCGTTCCTCCTTCCTGTGCCGCCTCGCCTCGAAACCGGGCGGGACAAAGTGACCGACTGTATCTACAAATTCTCTCTCGGTAAGGACGGCGAGAGGGAAATCGTGCTCAGAGAAGGTCCAAGCACATTTGCTCCTCTCCTTCGCCTCGCCACTGCCACCACCCATCCTGCAGAAATCTCGCCGAGCGGGACAGGGGATTTCTCGCATAAAGCTAGGGGAAGGAAGAAGTCTTAAATGCGGTAGGTGAGGAGGGGTCGGCAGGGCCTATTTATAGAATGAGAAAGGGCGGGAAAAATACTCCTTTTGGCGGGAAGAGTGCGAATAGTAATATAGCCCCGACGTTTCGACTTCCGAACCCAACCCGGGTCCTCGTCAACCCGTCAGTCGGCCGCAAAACGCCCGCACCCGCGCCCGCAGAGTAGTAGAACGGCCACGATGCGGGCCCGCCCTGACGCGCTCGAGTCACCTGTTGCGCGACCCGCGAGCAGCCGGCTCGCCTTCGCCAGTACTAAATAACAATGGCTAGGCAAGGCGACTCAGCAAGGCCGAACCCGCCCGAAGGAAAGCCAGCCGAGGCAGAGCGTCTCGCCCGCACCTCCCGCAGAGATCGAAACATCTACACAGCCAAAAGAAAAATTGCAGCAAATACTCGCCCGTGGGGGGCGAGAGTGGTCCTGAATTATTACAAATGTTCAGATTGTCCGAAGCAAAGAAGTTAGCACCCTAAGCGTTTCGACCGCTGCATGCGGAGGCGATTCGGACCCGGCGGATCACAACCTGCGTGGGGGGGGGGGGGAACTCAATACTGGATCCACTTCCACCTACCTCCCCTTCCCGCGCTGGTTCGGGGCGGTACGCGAGGGTAGTGATACTCGTGGACCGCCGACAGCTCCCGCTGGGTCCGATCAATCTGCTTCGAGGCACGTCTGAGTCGCCCCTCGACTCGCGTAATATATACACTCGGAGAGGTCGCCCCGTCCTCGTCAGATGGACATCTCGCTCCTTCCAAAGCCGCGAGTCGCTCCTCCGTCTCGGCCTTGTCCTTCTCCACTCTGTCGAAAACCTCCCGTAACAGCAACGTGTGCTTTTGGAACAGTCGCGTTACTTGCGTCTTCATCTTCTCGGCATCAAGCGGGTCTCCCAGGTATTCCGAGATGCGGCCCGTGTCGGGGGGAGGCGAGTACCCTTCGCTCATCTCGGCGTCGGAAGAGGAGATCGCATTATAGCCTGCAGAGATAAGGTCAGAAGAAGCGGTGACGGTAAGCGGGATAAAGCCAGAGGATTTACCTGGTGTCGACACGTCGCCCGCACCATCAGCAGGCCGAGAGGTGCCCGACCGACCCTGGAAAGGTTTTCCTCCAAGAGTAACGAAGGGTTTTCCCAGGCCGTGGGGCCTCGACGACGGAGGCGCCGCAGGAGGGATAAGCGCCTGTGGCAAAGGACTAGCGACCCGATCGACCGCCACCAGGGAGGAGCACCCAGGTTCTCCCTCATTTGCCCTATCTCCCCGAGGCATCTCCTACCAGAAGGAAAGGAAAATCAGGAAGCAGGGCGGTGGATCAAACAGGAGAAACGTATATACCTCAGGGATGACCTCGACACCGCCGGCCGAGCTGGAGGCGGGGTCATCGCGCACCAGAGACCGCCAGATGATTTTTGCTTTCTTTGGCTTGAAAAGGGGGCCAGGTGACCTGCGCGCCAGCCACGGGGCAGCTTCAAGAGCCGCATCCCGGGCACCCTCCCTCGCAGCCGCCAAACGAGCCCGCATCTCCTCAGACGTAGGCATCTTCTGACTAAAATTCGCAGAAGGGGGCAAAGAAGAGGAGTTATCCTAGAAGTCCGACAACTTATTTATAGCGTGAATGTGGGCCCCCACCGAAAGATTCCCTCCAGCTCAGTAGGGTTTTCGCCGAACACGTGGGGTTGGATGTTTCTTTCCGAGCCTTTGCAAAGCTCGCAAAGAGCGGGGATTGTGTACAACCCCGTGTTCGCCGAAGGGGCTCAGGCAAGCAAGCGGGTCGACCCCGGCCCGCGCCTCCAAGGGTCACCCCGGCAGGGCCAGCCTGGCCCGCGCCCTCCTAGGCGGGTCGACCCCCGGTCACCCTCCGACCCGCGCCTCTGAGGCGGGTCAGCCCTGCCCGCCTCTCCTAGGCGGGTCGGCCCCCGATCGCCCTCTGAACAACGCCCTCTCAGGCGGGTCAGTCTCGGCCCGCGCCTTCCAGGCGGGCCGTCTCTGACCCGCGTCCTCTAGGCGAGCCAGCCCCGGCCCACGTCCCCGGCCGAGTAAAGGCATGGAAGGGCTACTCGCCCAGTCCCCAGTGGGGAGAATTCCTTACCTTTGCCTCCACGGGCCTGCCCATAGCCGGGTCGAACGGCGAAGTCTCGCTGTTGGCAGATCCGGGCGGGCTGCACATAGCTATTCAGAACAACGGAGTTTGGC
The DNA here is from genome assembly GCA_039513925.1 of Platanthera zijinensis. Lineage (NCBI taxonomy): Eukaryota > Viridiplantae > Streptophyta > Magnoliopsida > Asparagales > Orchidaceae > Platanthera > Platanthera zijinensis. The sequence continues at coordinate 125,975,422 of CM077098.1, forward strand.
TGTTGACAGACCAACCTAAGGGTTTTTAGTAATTTCAGGATAGCAGAAGTTAGTTATTTACAAATCACCTTCAGAATCCTATAAATAAGACTCAAGGGGTACCTCAGAAAGACATGCTTACTTGTCTCCTGGTTCTCTAGCGCCTTCTGAGGTACCTTAGCCCGACATCTGGCTAAGGAGGGGAAGCGCTCAGTGATCTTCCGGGTGTGTGGTGGGACCTCCGCGTAGGGCCCTTGGTCTAGTCCTTTGCTCTCTTTTCCTTGTTGTTTTTCTTGCAGGAGCGAAGTAGGTGTGCGACCACCCCTTCCCCAAGGATGAACTCCACAAGAGACCGATTTTCGGTTTCAACAGTGTTGTAGCAATATTCTATCCAAGGGAGCCAACATGGCCAATCCCGAGGCCGATCACCGGTGACACACCGCAAATACATCTCCACAGTGCAGTTGATCATCTTGGTCTGACCATCAGACTGAGGGTGGTACGGCGAAGAGAAGACAAGCTTGGTACCGCTAAGGGAGAAAAGCTCCTTCCAAAAGTGATTAGGAAACACCTTATTCCAGTCTGAGATGAGAGTTTTTGGCATGCCATGTAATCTAAATATTTCCTGGAAGAAAACCCGTGCAACATTCTTCGCAATGAGCGGCCAGGTCAGGGCAATGAAATGGGCTCCCTTCGAGAATCGCTCCACCACCACTATCAAAATGGATTTCCCACGGATGGAGGGCAGCCCTTTAACAAAATCCATGGAGAGATCCGCCCAAATCTGCGTAGGCACTGGTAGGGGATGCAGGAAGCCGGTCGGAAGGAGTTGATTGGTCTTGTTTTGTGACACACAACACACTTGGCAATGAAAGCATGGACGTGCTTGCACTTCCCTTTCCAAAAGAACTCCATGCGTAGGCATTGGAGAGTGCGGTGAACGATTTCGTGGCTGCGAGAGTGGACATCCTATAAAACGATGGAGATGAAAGGAGACACCATGTCTACGTACATCCGATTGCGGTAAAAAATCAAGCCATGACGGGCTGTCCACTGCTGGTCCGTGAGGCCATTTTCCGCTCCGTGGAGGAGTTCAGACAAGCTGTGCGATTTTTGGATTTCCTGGCGGAGTAAGGAGAGAGATCTGCGGTTGGAAAAGAAATGGCGAGGATGGAGGCGTCAGTTGGCGTGTCCCGGCGAGAGAGTGCGTCGGCGGCGCGGTTGAGCACACTGACTTTGTGTTCTACGTGGAAGTCGAAGCCGAGAAGTTTACTCACCCACTGTTGTCGTGGCATAGTAGAGAGCCGTTGTTCGAGCAAGTATTTGAGGCTGTAGTGGTTCGTCGGATGATGAAAGAGTGGCCCCATAAGTAAGGGCACCAATGCTGAATGACTTTCACAAGGCCAATGAGCTCTTGTTTGTAAGCGGTCAACTTGCGGTGATGTATGGTTGTCAGACGGCTGAAATAGGCTACGGGATGCCCCTCCTGTTGTAGCACAATGCCATAGCCGAGACCAGAGGCGTCACACTCCACGAGGAAGGGTAAGGTGAAGTCCGATAGACGGAGGACCGGAGCAAACAACAATGCCACCTGGAGAGAGTGGAAAGCCTGAGTCGCGGCACCCGCCTATGTAAAGGCGTTCTTCCGGAGCAACCCAATCAAGGGGGCGGCGATGGTGCTGTAATCGCGGATGAAGTAGCGGTAATATCCCGTGAGGCCAAGAAAACCTCGTACGTCGGTGAGGGTTTGCGGCATGGGCCACGACGCCACTCCTTGGAGTTTTGCCGGGTCGGCCGATACACCCAAATTGTCTGTGACATGTCCCAAGTAGGTGACTGAACATTGGTCGAACAAACACTTTGAAGCTTTGAGAACCAAGTGGTGCGTGTGCACCAGGCTGAGGATGGTATGGAGATGTTGTAAGTGCTCAGCTCAAGTTTTGCTGCAAACAAGAATATCGTCAAAGAAAACAAGAACTGATTTTCTGAGAAATGGTTGGAATACCTCGTTCATCAAAGCTTGAAGATTAAAAGGAGCGTTCGTTAGGCCGAACAACATAACCAAGAATTCAAAGTGACCGTGGTGCGTGCGGAACGCAGTCTTCTCCACGTCAACATCCGCCATCCGAACCTGATGATAACCCTAAAATAAATCGAGCTTGGAGAAGCACGTCCCATGTAGCTCGTCGACGAGTTCCTCCACCTCCAGAATGGGAAACTTGTCCTTGACCATGATGGCGTTTAGGACACGGTAGTCCACGCACATGCGCCAAGAACTGTCTTTCTTGTGCACCAACAGTGCTTTGGATGAGAAAGGGGAAACGCTGCGCCGAATGAGACCTTGTTGGAGGAGATCACATTGCCACTCGATCTCGTCCTTTTGGAGAAAAGGGTAACGGTACGACCGCACCACAACCGGAGTCGCACCTGGAAGGATACAAATGCAATGGTTCTGTCGACATCACGACGGAAGGCCCAAGAGTGGGATGAATATCTCGGAGAACAACTGCAGAAGGTGCGCACGATCTGTATGGTGGTCATTCGACTGTCGGATCGGAGTGGTCGGATGCTCCGTGTGAATCAAGAAGAGGGAGCGGAACTGTCCAGGAGCTTGCCCTTGCCACTACATCAGGCGAGGCCCGCCTGCCACGAGATAGTCAGATGACCGAAATCCCACATGAGGGGTCCCAAAGTGCGTAGCCAATGAACACCCAACACGATGTCAAAGCCCCAAAGATCCACTACAAAGAAGTCGGTCTGTGACGAGTTGTCGTCCACGGAAAAAGCTATGCGTTGACATACGCTCGGGCATGACATCTACTGGCTGTTTTCTACCGCCACCTTGATGTGACTACGGGGAACGTAAGGGAGGTCAAGTTGGAGGGCTTTGTCCTACCGAATGAAGCTGTGGGTACTTCCCGTATCCATGAGTGCTAAGAGTGGCGTGCCGGCCACGTCCACATACAACTGAATAGTGCATCCTTCCTGCGGCCCGGCTAAGGCATATAAAGAGAGTTGTGGTATGCCGAAGTCGTTAGACCCCTCGTTCTCATCCTCAGGTGGGTCGTTGACTTCCAACCAAAATAAATACTTGCACCGCTGGCTGGGTGTGTAAGTTTCATCACAATTGAAACATAAACCCTTATCGCGGCGTGCAGCTATCTACGGTCGTGACAAACGGCGGGGGAAAGTGGGTCGTGGAAGCTCTTCCCCACCCGGGGGCTTGAGGGTGGAAAACTTGACGGTGGTCTGGGGCCGAAAAAATCACGGCGGCCGGTCAAGTGCTAGACGACGCTCGCACGGGCAAGGCTCATGGTCGTCAGAAGATCCGGTGGTTTCTAAAACTCCACGTCCCAACGTAGCCGTTTGGGTAACCCTGTCATGAAGAGTGGAACCTGCTACGAGGTAACACGAAAGTGGCACGGGACATTAACAAATGAAATTGCTCCAAATAGGTCTCGATGGGGCCAGTTTGCTTGAGGGCGATGAGGTCGCTGAGAGTATTGCCCGGCGTCGCCGGTCCGAATCGGAGAGAGCATGCCATCCAGAAATCCTCCTAAGAAGCGTTGGGTTCTCGGAGGAGTTGAGTGACCCACATTTGTGCCGGTTCAAGGAGGTGGAACGATGGAACAAGGTGATTCCGACGCGTTCCTCGTTCGGAATATGTTGAGTGGTGAAGAAAAATTCGCAGCGCATGAGCCAAGGGAGGGGATCTTCGCGGCCTTCATAGATTGGAAAATCCATGCGAGCGTGGGAAGGAGAAGTTGTCCCCGCGAGGAGGGGACGATTCGACCCGACTAGTAGTCGGAGAGGCCAGATGTGCTGTCAACGGCGGGGGTGGAATGCCCTAGATGGAGTCCAAGTGCGCGTTGAGGGTTTCCATCTTGTCAGTTTGGGTGGCGAGCAATGATTGGAAAAGCTCCATGATTTGGGTGAGGGATGGACCTCCTTCGGCCATGGATGGTGACAGCAAGATGGGCGCGGTCGGTGAAGGCAGTAGTCCGACGGAGGAGCTAGGCAGCGGAAGGGGCGCGGGTAGTCCACGAGGCCCAGTGAGGGCGGCTCGGTAGGTGCCGGGGAGGGAAGTCCCGACGTTTTCCTCTGATGCCAAGTTGATGTGGTCTCCTGACCTAGATCTGGTGATAGGAACCGAGAAGAATGAGTCCCTCCAAAGTTCGGCGGAACCTTTCTTGGAACCGGTCGGTGCTGGTTGGAGATGGGGGTTGACCGCTGAATAGAGCCGAGAGTGGGAGAGATAGACGAGAGAGTGTGAAGCAGAGGGGGGGGGGGCAGAGCGAGAGGGAGAGAGACGGGATCAGGGGCGCGAGAGGCTGAGTGGCAGGATTTTTGCGGCTCGCTGCTAGGGCTCGGGCGGAGGGTTCCATGAAGGTAGAGAGAGAGGGTTTAGAGAGAGAGAAAGTGGAGACTAATTCTTGCTTGCCAAATCCAAAGGTCCACCCGGTTGATAATCGCTTCACACACAACACGCCCCCCACTTGGGCTTGGACACGTGGGAAAAAAAACAATTTTGCGGACAAAAATTAAAGCAACATTATTACAATTAAAACATAAGCACAACCAACAAAAATATCCCCATCCACTCATGCGATCGTGGCCGGTGGTCGGCGCTGATAAGTGCGGCCCCAATGTGAATCTGGCTCGCCATGCGTTGTAACAGTGTTCCATTGCTTTTGTAATTTTTTGTAGAGTTCCTCCAACAGATAACAGTTTTAGTTGCCTTGAATGATTCTGCACATGGTGAACTTTAGAATATTTAGAACCCTATATATGGCTACGAGCAAGACTTTTTTGTAGAAAATCTCAATCTTCAGTTCTCAGCTGAACCTTTTGTATCGCTGCTTAGAGAACAAAATCATCATGCTTTATAATTTATTAAAATGTCTTGTTTTCATGACAGTATAACACCAAGTATTACTATAAGATTGGAACAGAAAGTTCTGCTCGAGAATTTTGGTTTGTAACACCTCCAGAGCTTGGCGCAGATGCTTCCTACACCTTCGGTATAATAGGTAAGTTAGCATTTTTAATTGTTAAGGGGCCTAGATTGACCAGAACTCTTTCATTATTAATTCTTTGAATGAAAATAAATTGCCATTGAAGGTACATGAATGTTATTTCGTTGGAATATTAGCCATGTTACCATAGGGCATTAACTCTGATGATAGTGTTTCTCACCACCTCATAAAGTGTTGCTGAGGGGTTCAACTACCCTCATGTTGAAGTTTGATGAACAAATTTTTTTTTCCAGATTAAACCTTTTTTATTTTCCCTCTACTAAATTAAGTATCTGACTGAGGGCCTGTTTGGGAGGGCTTTTTAACTCCTTTCCGTTTTCTGGAAAACGCTACCACACTTAAGAGACCGTTTGGATTGTCTATCGGTGGGAAAAGCTACCGCGAAAAACTCCATTTTCTCGTCTTTTGGAAAAGTCACTTGTCACCTACTTTTCAACATTTTCGAAAAGCGCCTCTTCATCCAAAAACGCTTCTCTTACAAAAAATTAACAACTTGATTTTTGGACTTAACGCGATTTTTTTCCCGGGCATAATTTTTTTGCCCGGGCGTGTTTTTTTTGCCCGACGCAAAATTTTCGCCAGGGCGCGAATTTTCGTCCGGGAGCCAATTTTTCGCCTGGGCGCAAATTTTTCGCCCGAGCGCGAATTTTTCGCCGGATCTAACATTTTTCGCCCAGGCTGGCATTTTTCGCCCAGGTGCGGGGTTTTTCGTCCGGGTGAGTTTTTTTCGCCCGAGTGCGGTTTTTTTGCCCGTGCATGTTTTTTTCGTCCGGACGTGATTTTTTTGCCCGGGTGCGTTTTTTTCATCCGAGTGCGATTTTCTTGCCGGTGCACAAATTTTTTTCGCCCGAGCCGATTTTTTGCTCGGGAGCGATTTTTTCGCCCGACGCATTTTTTTCGCCCGGGCGTGATTTATTTGTACCGACGCGATTTTTTCACCCGGGTGTGATTTTTTTGCACCGGTGCAATTTTTCGCCCTCGAGCGATTTTTTTCGCCCGAGCGCGATTTTTTGGCCCGGGTGTGATTTTTTTGCCCGGGCGCGATTTTTTCGCCCGGGCGCGTTATTTTTGTCCGGGAGCGGTTTTTCGCCCAAGCACTATTTTTTCGCGAGGGAGCGAATTTTTCGCCCGAGAGCGATATTTATCATAAGAGCTTGTTTTTTTCGCCGAAGAGCAGTTTTTTCGCCCGGACGCAATTTTTTTGCCTGAGCGCGGTTTTTCACGGGGAGCGAATTTTTAGCCCCGGCCCTGTTCTTTTGGCCCGGTCGGGAATTTTCCGATCGGGCGCGATTTTGTCGCCTGAGCGCGCCCCGGGGCGAATTTTTCGCTCGGAAGTGATTTTTTGGCCTTGGCGTGATTTTTTCGCTCGTTTGTGACTTTTTCGGCCGGACGTGATTTTTTCAGCCGGACGCGAATTTTTCGCTCGTGAGCGATATTTTTTGTCGGAGCACGTTTTTTTTTCCCCGACATGTTTTTCCGCCCGTGCGCGATTTTTTGAAGCGTGGGTGAATTTTTCGCTCGGACGCGAATTTTTCGCCTCGACGTGATTTTTTGCTCATTCGTGATTTTTTTGCCCGGACGTGTTTTTTTCGCCTGCACGCTATTTTTTCCGCTCAAATGCAAATTTTTTCGCTTTCGAGCAAAAATTTCGCGTCCGTGAGAAAAATTCTCGTCCTTGCAAAAAATTCGCGCTCAGGCGAAATTTTTCCCGCCCAGTCGAAAAATTTGTGCCCGTTTGAAAAATTTGTGCTCGTTCGAAAAATTCGCGCCCATCCGTAAATTTGGAACCCGACCGAAAAATTGGGGCCCAAGCGAAAATATAGGGCCCGACCGAAAAATTGGCGCCCGGGCGAAAAATACGCGCCCGGCGAAAAAACTGCGCTCGGGCGAAAAAATCGCGTCCGGGCAAGAAAACCGCGCTCGGGCGATAAAATCGGGCCCCGACGAAAAACTTCCCTCCCGGACGAAAAATTCGCTCTCGGGCGAAAAAAACCTTCTCCGACGAAATAATTGCTTATTTTTTCCTGGACGCATATTTTTAATAAAAAATGTTATCGCAATGGAGATTTTCCAAACGGTTTATAAAGTGCTTCTCCTTTTCGAAAAGCTCTACAAAAGAAGTTCATCCAAACAGTTCTCCTTTTCTAATAGTCATTTTCCAAAAGCTCTTTTTTCTACCATTCTTTTGCTACCACTCCTCCTTTCTGAAAAGGCTTTCCAAACAGGCCCTGAGTCTTATAGTGCTGAAAGCTCAATTGTGCATAGACATTGAAGTTAAATATTTAAGAAAAATGAAGTATTTCTTAGAGATTGAAATTGCAAGATCTAATCGAGGAATCTTCATATCTCAAAGGAAATATGTACTAGATCTTTTGGAAGAAATTGATACGTTTGGATATGTGCCTGTGGATATTTCTATTGAATCCAATCACAAGACTGATGAAGATAAAGATGGAGATAGAGTTGACTCAAGCTACCAGAGATTGGTTGCCAGACTCATCTACCTATCTCATATATGTGTTGACATTACTTATGCCGTATGAGTGTTGAGTACGTGGATGCATGCTCGAAGGGCATGACGCCAAGAGGCAACTCATTGGGTCTTAACTCTTAAGATATCTTAAGAAGCCTCTAGGAAGTGTTCACAGATGCAGACTGGGGGGATAGTTAAGATGCCAGGAAATCCACTACGGGAAACTGCTCCTTTGTATCCGATAATCTTGTAACATGGAGGAGCAAGGAATATAATGATATATGAGAAATCCATTGGGGAAAATAATTATTAGGCCATCATAATATTATGAGCATATTAGGTTTTAAAACTCTTTGAAATGCTTTAAAATTAAATGGATGAATATGATTCTAGACCATGGTAATCCTAAAATACTTTGAAATCCTTGATCTAGACGATCAAAGGCTGATCTTAAGTTGATTTAAAGAGTTTTACTCTATATTTAAAAACTCCTAAGAATCGCTTTAATGATTTGTGAATCACGCTAGGCTTATGATCTCTTTCGGAAGATTTATGTTTGACCAATCCGGAAGATTTATGTTGATCTCTTTCGAAATTTGCATGCATCTCTATCTATTCTACATTCAATCTCGTCATATTTCAGTTCACATAGGCTTATGAAAATATGAAAATGAGTAAACGAATGCAATATGCTAGCGATATCAATTCAATACTTTAAATAATGTAGAATAATTCGAGAACTATTCAATACATAGATTTTGATGAAATAAAAAAATATTTAAAAGTATTCAAAGTGTAAACTACAAAATAAAAAAATATTTAAAAGTATTCAAAGTGTAAACTAACATGAACAATCTTTGATTTTATTGATAAAATATTGGAGATAAAATGGAGAAACCGTAAGAGAAGGAGGATCTAGAGAAGAGAAATGGTAAACATAAATGTCCTTCCTTTGAATATCACTGCTTCAAAGTTCAAAATGACTCCAAACGACAAACTCTCTGTTCAGATAAATGCTTCCATATTTTTAATAATCAGACTCAGACAAAGAAAAAGTCTACTCGGCCTATTGACACGTCTGTATAGCTTGGCCATGTCGCCCATAAGATGTATCTTTTCCTATGTAACCGTTTGTCAACACTTCTGCACGATCTAATGACCAACTCATGTCTATGGGTCGTGCAACTTTCTGTTAAGAAGACTTGACATGCCCTCCAGACACGCCCGCGTCAGCTAACCGGTTCTTAAGTCTTTCTTCCTTCAGCACTTTGACATATCTCCGCTCATCTGTGTTGTAAATGCAATTTTACATCTAATAGTATGTGAAATAAAAGATAACGGCATAGAATGAGATCCTAAACCTATGCAAATGATATGCATTATTAGTATAATTTTACTCTCATAAAATACCCTACACTTAAATCTTTGCTATTCTAGAGCAAAATAGAAATAAATAAAGAATATGAAGGCATAATATGCAAAAATTATCAAGCTATTTTCTAGGCATGTACATTATCCTTTAAAGTGTAATAAAGACAGGCTAGATAAACAGTATTAAAACTATAAGTAGCTTTCAAAGAAAAGGAAATGGAAATAATCAGATTTTAAAGATTTCTCATATTAAATAATCCTAAACAACCATGCATTGTGGCTTAGGTATGATTATACTAAGTTGAGTCAATCATTAGTCTTAGATATGATTATACTAAGTTGGTCAATACAATATACTCTCTAATGATATAAATAAATATAACAACAACTACCATAAGCTTAACTTTCTACACTTTCTCTAGTAAATGAAAATTCGACTTCTTATGAAGGATCACTTAGGTCTTGCCTAGGTTGCATTGAGGCTTAGGTGTTTTGGTAGGAAATATCAAGGACACCAAACGCAATCACAAGCTACGCATAAATTTGAGCATACTCTGTAATAATAATAACATTAAACTTTTTTAATACTAACACCCCACACTTATCTTTTTTTGTATTTACGTGGGATGTTTCATTTCGTTTTCTTTTCATACATATATTTTTTATTTAGTTTCTTTTTCTCTTCCCGTTTTCTTTTTTTGTTTCATCACTTTCACATAAAAGTGTTGATAAATTTTCTCCAAAGTATGTGTATTATTTCTTTCCTTCATCATATTTTTATATATTTATAGAACACATGCTCTTTAGTTGTGATATTTAGGATGAGATTAGCGAACCTTGGTGAGATTAAACTTAGTTTTCAATAGAAAAAAAGATAATAGACTGAAATGAAGGTGTCTAGAGGTAATGATGTTAAAGATAGGCTCAAAAGTTCAAACCTAAATTCAAAAATGGCTTGGATCATTTCCTAAACAAAAGAATGAAAATCATATAACACTTCATGAGTGTATAAGCTAAGTTCTAGTAGTTGTAAGATACATGAATTAATGGCATAGGTGTAATATAATCTTTCTCTAGACTTCTAAAGCAAGACTACTAAAAAGTTTGCAAGATCTTACTTAAAAATGAGTTAATTTTTTTTGAAAAAGCCCATAACATTTCCATGTACTCACTAATTTCTATTAAAAAAATTTTAAAAACAAAGAATGTTCGCCGATGGTGGCTGCTGCCGGCGGGGGTAGGCCGGAGGTGGTCCGGCAGGGCCACCGCTGGTGGTGGTCCTGACCGTGACCACTGAAACAGGCCGCATCCTGGCGGGCTTCGCCCGCCTTCACACGTGTTTCACCCATGCTTGATGCTCCGGGCAGCCCTCAGCCGCATATAAGCGTTTTTCGCCCGCTTCCACGCAATCCACCAGCTCGGTGCCGTATCACCCACTTGTGGCCCCCCAGAGCACTATGGTTGTTTGATTTTGCATACGCTGTCCGGGGCCCCTCCAGTGGCGGGTACGGCACCAAGCTGGTGGATTGCGTGAAAGTGTGCAAATGACACTTTTATGCGGTCGAAGGCCTCCCAGACTCTGGAGCATCAAGCACGGGCGAAGCCCGTGCGAAGATGCTCGTATTAATTAAGCTCTTTTGAAAATACAATTTGACTCGTTTTATGCCTGATTCCGACCTTAAAAAGAGAGCATTCAAAAACAATGTTTTATCTTCATTTCTAACCATCACCCACAACTCAAACAGGTCCTTGGTTATGATAGACTAATGAATTTCCAAATTGAAATTGAATTTTTTTCTTGCACATTATTATTTTATGTCATTTCATATTCTCAGCTTTCAAGCGGTTCTATTATTTCCAAAACACACCACTCCACCAAAAAAACAATAATTGAAACATATCAAATGCCATAGAAGCATATTATCAAACAAATCATTTCATTGGGCCAAAAAAACATAGATTATGTTCTAATTTATGCCAGAACAAAAAACATAATTAGACAAACCTGCAATCTGTTGCTCAATGAACAGCCTCTACATCCAGTGCAAGCAAACACCTTTCAAGAATATCAGATGCAAACATGCCCTTGTTTCTTCGATATCAATATTGACACTGATCGGTTAGGTGCTCTGCCTTTCTTGAAGTGTTGTGTGCATTGCACATTTCTTTTAAGCTGGATTGTTTTGTGCGTGTTGATTAGGCTTGGACGAATAGATGCTGGAATAGATAGTTAAAACTCATTCAACAATAAGTGGATTATATTTTTAATACGAATAGCACTTTTGTAGCTTTATTGTTGATTTCTCGCTATTTTTGCCAAATTTACTTAAAGGACACTAATTTATTTTTCTTTTTCCCCTAAAAATCAGTGTATTGCTTCTCCTTCTCATCAATTAGGTATACTTTGTTTTCTTAAGGTGGCTTTTTTTCTTCAAAGGACAAATTTCTTAGCAAAGGAGCCGATTTGATTTTAATTTTTGAAATCAGTATCATGTTAAAAAAACAAAAAACTTCATGCAAAATGCGGTAAGCTATGTTATCGTCTTATTCAGAAAAGCGGCAATCTAAATCAGCGAGCGGGAGATCAAGAGGTGTCCGATGGATTTACTCCGAGGTGACTATTTTCAGTTGAAATTGTGTACCTGCATTTGAGAAATGCAAAATCAACATGCTAATCTGATGTAGGGGTAGGCTGACAATTAATTCACATGCTAATATGCAAACTAAACGCAGTGCGAGTGCAACAAGGGTGCAACAGTCCGGTTCACGATCAGCTCAGGCGTTATTAAAATTTAACAAGCTCTAAAGAACAACTTGCACAATTGGATAACAAATTGTGACGATTAAAGAACAATTTATGAAATACCACCGAGATGAGATGCAAATATCATTCAAGTGCATCGAATGCGTCCCGCAAATTAAACGACGAATAATGACAACAATCGCATACGGAAATTAAATAAAACCCATGACAACCGTTCATTACTAAAGCAATCAATAAAGAGAAATAGAACATCCATACCTAGATTTACGCATGCATGTGACAACGTGAATTAGAGATGGGAAGACGAAGACAGTGTTTCCTTGGCGCGTTGTGTGGATCCACGAGTGGGATGCTAGGGGTGTATAGTGTAGATCTGGGGATTTTAGGGTTACAGGAGGCCTGCGGGTAGCATGTGCTGGACGGGGTGTACGGGTTGGCCGAATGGGGGGAGGGGTCGGGAAGTGATGGGGCTGCGGGAAGGCTGGGGAAGGGAGGCCGGGGATGGGGTGTAAGGGTTCCGACGGTGGGATGGCCTGAAAAGGGGCATCGGGCTGGGGAAAGAGGGGGGGGGGGGACGGCGACGGGTGAATTGGAGGCTGACGGGGTTGGGAGGCGGGGACTGGCTGCGGGAAGGCTGGGGGACCGGGCTGTGAGGGTCATCGGACTCTGAGCAGGGGGAGAGAGGAAACGACAGGGCAACAAAAGGGCTCGTCGGGGAGGAAGAACTGGAACTGCGCACTGTAGAAGACCGCTCGGAATCCACCGAGGGAGACCAACCGGCTCCAGGAAGGTAACCACCGATCCCTATTTCCAGCCACACATGTAAGTATATATATGGGGAGAGGGGAGATAAAACTAGAGCACCCCGATCGGACGGCTAATGTCGTTCGGGCCGATCGGGTGTCAAATACAACATAAAATAAAAAATATATATATATAAATCTGACTCGGAACGACCATTCGGGCGCATCCGCGGACTCGGATTTCCTAAGCCGTCGCCGATCTGCCTCCTACGGGAATAAACACGCGTGTGCCATTGATCGCCATCAACTCCCCTCGACTTGAAAACACTCATCTCCGGTTAGTGGAGACGGTCATACTCTCGTCATAAGTCCGGGGCGAGTCTCTCGAGCTTCTCAGCAGAAATCCAAGTGTCATCAGAAACTGGGCGGCGAGCCAGTGAACCAAGTACCGCGAGACTATCTGACCGCCCGTCATAGTGAAGTCATGACCAATGATCTGTAGAGCATCTCTGGTAGGCGTGGGCGACTGTCGAAGCAATGTATCTCTGTCTGAACATGGTGTTAGTGGAACTGCCGGCGGGGTGTTGTTGTCCTCCGAGCGGTGCCTAATCGTCCGCGACTGTCTGGGCATGGTGGGTATAGAGGCACTAGATAGGGGAGGGGCTAGCTGTAGATCAGGGGTAGCCGGAGATAATTGGTCTACATACACTCGCTCCTCGTAGTAAGGAGTTAAAGCCTCTATATTGAAATCCGGGAATTCCCATTGCCGGTGGGATTTCAACCTCATAAGCATTCACACCAATCCATCGAGTGATTGTGTAGGGGCCCATTCAGTGGGCACTTAACTTCTTCGCTGCTCCTTGTGGGAGCCTCTCAGGTTGAAGGTAGATCATAACCTGTTCTCCCACGTCAAAAGCTTTCTCCCTCGTGTGCAAATCAGGTTGAGCTTTATAAATTTATGTGAAAAACTCTAAATAACCAGCTTTCATTCACAAAAAAGTTAATTTACATGAGTATGACCCCCTATTTATAGGGAGAAAAAAAGAAAAAAAAATACAACAGACGATGTTGGACTATAATACAACACGCGGTCTGGGCGGTTAAAAAATTTTAGACCACTATAACTAAGTGGTTAGGCTGTCTGCTTCATATTGGTATTTGCCGGACTCCACTAGTAGTCCGCTTTCGCTGACTGTGAACAACAGTCCGCTCCACACTAGCGGACAGAAGCGCATGCCCGCCAAACTCCAGACCATCCCCCTTGAGCATCAAGCCGCAACAACTGCCTGTATACGCAGCTTCATCTGCTCTTCAGCCGCAGCTTCAGCTGTCTCTATTTGCAGCGACTTCAACTCTCTTTTTGCCAAGTCCGCTACAACAAGATCAAAACAAGATCAGAGCAAGATCAGAGCGTGATAGCTAGCTAGTCTCCAGACCGTTAGAGACAGTCCGCAAAACAGTGGGAACCAGACCGCCAAGGCTAACCCGCCAGTCCGCCAAGTCCGCTATAGCGAGATCAGAGCGTGATCGCAACACAAGTTTAGCCATCTGACCAGACCGCCAGAGATAGTCCGTAACACAGCGAGAGCCAGTCCGCCAAGGCTAACCCGCCAGTCCTCCAAGTCCGCTTGTACTAAGCTGTCAGTCCGTCAAACCTCCAGACTGCCTGAACTAAGCCGGCAGACTGCCTAACTGTCAGGCCGCCCGACCAAACCGCCAATCCGCCTAGACTCCATAAAATTTAACACTCCTACTCAAACTGGAGCATATATGTCAACCATGCCCAGCTCACAGACATATGAAAGAGAAGCGAACACTGGTTTGGTAAAGACGACTGCAAGCTCCTTGTCAGAAGTGATGAATGAAGTACATATTTGATTCTTCAAAATTTCTTCTCTAATGAAGTGACAGTCTACTTCAATGTGCGTGTTCCTTTCATGAAAAACTGGATTTTTTGATATACCTATAGCAGCCTGATTGTCACAAAACATAGATGAAGGATGATCATATATTTCTCCCAAGTCAAGCATAAGGGCACACAACCATTTCAACTCGCAAGCGGTTGATGCTATGCTTCGGTACTCAGCTTCAACGCTTGATCGTGACACAACAAATCATTTATTGCTCTTCCAGCTGACAAGGTTTCCTCCCACAAAGGTGCAAAACCAGATGTAGACTTTCTATCTTCTTTATTGTCAGCATAACTAGCATCAGAATATGCTTCAATCTTGAGATGATTATGTTTTCGAAACAATAACCCCTTCCCTAGAGACCCTTTCACATACTCCAGAATTTTTAAGGCGGAACGAAGATGACACTCTCTTGGAGCTTGCATAAACTGACTGACCTTCCCTACTGTATAATAAATATCAGTTCTGGTAACAATCAGATAGATGAGTTTTCCCACAAGTCGCCTGTACATAGTACTATCTGAATGAAGATGTGAATCTTTTGTCCAACTCTTGTCATCTCCAATGGCCATAACACAACGAACAAGTCTTTCCCCAAGAAGACCAGTTTTTTTTAAAAGATTTAACGCATACTTCCGTTGTGAGAACACCACAAAGTTGTGTTTACGCAAGATTTCTATCCCAAGGAAGTACTTAGGAGAGTCCATATCCTTTGTAACAAAATGTTGCCGAAGATGCTTCTTTGCTAGATCAACTCCTTATCATCACCAGTAAAGAGAATATCATCCACATAGACATCAAGAACCACAAACCCTTTAGTAGTCTTGCGAATAAAACAAGAGTGATCAGCAGAACTGCGAGTGAAACTAATAAGAGGGACAACCTTGCTGAACTTCTCGAACCAGGCCTGGGGGCTTTGCTTTAGGCCATAAATTGTCTTCCCTAACTTGCATACCTGATACTCCCCCTGAGCAACATACCCAGGAGATTGCTCCATGTAAAACACCTCTTGTATATCACCATATATGAGGACATTCTTCACATCTAACTGACATATTTTCCATCCTCTGTTAATAACAACAGAGAAAAGAACACAGATAGTGCTGATACGAGCAACTGGGGAAAATGTATCAAAAAAGTCCACACCATACGTTTGAGTAAAGCCTTTGGCAACAAGTCTAGCCTTATAACGATCAATAGTGGCATCCGAATGAAATTTAATGACAAAGACCTACCGACAACTAACCACATCCACACCTAGAGGAGTAGAGACAAGGGTCCAAGTACCTCTTCCGGTTAAGACCTTCATTTCTTCATCCATTGCCGCTTTCCAATGCGGAATAACAAGGGCCTCTTGATAGTTAATCGGGACAACATTTGCCGATAGAGCAAGAGCAATTCTACTTCCAGTTGGGGATAGACGAGCATAAGACACAACATCTTGAATGGAATGTTTAGTGCACGTTCTGACTCCCTTTCGTAGAGCAATAGGAAGGTCAAGATCTGACTTGTCCTCTATAGTAGATCCATCCGTTGGAGAGATTACTGGCCTGGGAACTGTCAGCAATGGCTCCAAAGGCAAGGGAGAAACAGAAGATAGAGACGAAAACAAAAGAACTAGTATGGGAGGAGAAGATAATGACATAGAATATGGAACATTGTCGAGGAAGGGCTACGTCCGTGTCTTACTGGAAATGAAGAACGAAGATGCTTGCTAAGTTGGCAGACCTCACAGTTCAAAGAGGATTTCTCCTTAGGTAAATCCAGTAGGAGTTAGTAGATGAGACAAAGAGGAGGATGACCAAGGCGAAGATGCCACTGTAGAAGAGAAGCGGATAAAGCAGTGACATTGTCAAGGAAGAAGAGCTCATTGCTTTCAGTCCCAGTAACGATCTTCTCCTTGGAGTGTGGATCCTGAAAAGAACAAGTAGTAGAAGTAAAAGTAACCGTGCAGTTCAACTGTTTACAGAGAGCAGAAACAGAGAGTAAATTGCATGGAAAAGACGGGACATAAAGCGTGTCCTCAAGCCGCAAAGTCGGAGTGACACAGACTGTACCAGTCCCGCATACAGGAGACGGATTACCATCCACAACAAAAATCGGAGGAGACCGATTATACTTGTTCAAGCAAGAGAATAAACCAGAATCACCTGTCATGTGATTAATAGCCTGAATCAATCAGCCACTTACACTGAGTGACTACATTAACACTTGTAGAAGAGGAGGAGGCAAGAGACGTGGACTTTTTTGTGACAGACAAAGATGAGGATACTTAGCCCAACAACGATCAACAAGATGACCTGTCTTGCGACAATGAGAGCAGACATGACGAGACACACCCCGCCCACTAATGTGAACTCCACGACTGCTAGAATTACCAGAGTGAGCCTGATGAGCAAAAGTATTAGGATGGGGTGGAGAGGCAAGCAGAGGTCGCTAAAAAAGAGTGATAACAACTGCAATACGGGCAACAGTGGCATCAAGAGTGAGAGAATCAGCTTCGCCAAGAATTTGTTGTCTTATCATGTCATAAAACCCTTGAATGCGAAGAAGATAACACACAACCAGAAGTTCCTGGAAGTGTTTGTGCTGCTCAACTAGATTAGCGGAGAATGGATGATGTTGTAGAATTTCAGCACCAAGAGCTTGCACCTCCTGATAAGCAACAACAAGAGTCAAAGTGGGGCGGGCTAACAAATCAGCATATAACGTATATATGCGCGAGGTCTGAGCGCCTTTCGAATACAGAGCAGCAAGATGATTCCAAACAGCTTTAACGGTCTTATCATGTCGAATAATTGGTAAACACTCATCAGAGAGACTATTAACAAGTCACGTCCTAACCAAAGCATCATTTGCATCCCAATTATCAAAGGCAACAGATCCACGAGCTGGAGGGTCATCAGTGAGATGATGATGTTTGCGTTGAAATCTCAGCAAGAACACAAACGAAACACTCCAGTCTGGATAATTCGGGCTAGTTAATTTGGAAGCATATCCAAGGTTGTCAGAAGGAGTAGAAATAGTTGGTGCAGTGTGAGAAGATGCGTATAAACTGGAAGAAGAGCACTCGTTATCCGCCATGAAGAACGCGGCTAGAAAATAAATGCGCGCGGATAGAAAAAAGATCAGTTGACGGTTAGAAAAATTTGAGCCCGCAGAGACTGCATAGCAGACTAAAGAAATCACTAAAGGCAGACAGATAGAAAAAAGAATCCGCACGGACTGAAGAAACCGCTAGAGGTGGGCGGTTATAAGCCGAAATCCACAAGGGTCACAATAAAGCAAAAATGACGGTTAGAAAAGCAAAAACGCAAGGATTGGGAGAGCTCTGATACAATGTGAAAAAAAATCTAAATGACCAGTTTTTCATTCACCAAAAAGTTAATTTACATGAGTATGACTTCCTATTTATAGGGAGAGAAGAAAAAAAAATACAACAGACGATGTGAGATTATAACACAACACGCGGTCTGGGCAGTTACAAAATTTTAGATCGCTATAACTAAGTGGTTAGGCTGTCTGCTTCATATTGGTATTCGCCGAACTCCACTAGTAGTCCGCTGCCGCCGACTGTGAACAACAGTCCGCTCCACACTAGCGAACAGAAGCACATGTCCGCCAAACTCCAGACCAGCCCCCTTGAGCATCAGGACACAACAACTGCCTGTATCCGTAGCTTCAGCTGCTCTTCATACCGCAGCTTCAGCTGTCTCTATCCGCAACGACTTCAACTCTCTGTTCGCCAAGTCCACTACAGCGAGATCAGAACAAGATCAGACCGTGATAGCTGGCTAGTCTCCAGACCGCCAGAGACAGTTCACAACACTGTGGGAACTAGCCCGCCAAGGCTAACCCGCCAGTCCGCCAAGTCCGCTATAGCGAGATCAGAGCGTGGTCGCAACGCCTTCTGACTAGACCGCCAGAGATAGTCCGCAACACAGTGGGAGCAAGTACGCCAAGGCTAACCCGCCAGTACGCCAAGTCTTCTTGTACTAAGCTGTCAGTCCGTCAAACCTCCAGATTGCCTGGACTAAGCCGGCAGACTCCCCAACTGCCAGGCCGCCCGACCAAATCGCCAGTCCGCCTAGACTCCATAAAATTTAACAATTTCATTACTAACTGCGTTCTTTCTCCGAACTGTCTCATGTAGTGCATGTATGTGCTGAATGAACGACTCGGCGGACTCACTAGGTCGGGCCGTTAACAGGACGCCAACCAGGTTTACGGGTTTCTTAGGCTCATAACCTAATATGACATGAAATGGACTCAGGCCTGTGGTCATATTGACCGAGCTATTGTATGCACACTCCGCGACAGGCAGGACAGAATCCCAGGTGGACGGACTATCCCGAACGAGACAACGCAAAAGGGTCCCAAGACTACGATTGACAACTTCCGTTTGTCCATTCGTCTGTGGTTGATAAACGGTGGAGAACTTCAGTGTCGTACCAGTCTTCTCCCACAACGTCTTTTTTAGAAATAACTCATAAAACAGACGTTACGATCAGAGACGATGGAAGTGGGCAACCCATGATACTTGAAAACCTCCCTGAAAAACAAGGCATCCACGTGGGGGGCATCAAAAGTCCTATGACACATGATAAAGTGAGCCATCTTCAAGAAGCGGTCCATGCCAACAAAAATCGAGTCAAACTTCCGCAGTGTGCAGGGAAGCCCGAACACAAAATCCAAACTAATATCCACACAGGGTGTAACATCCCATTTCGCGCTAGACCCTTCATACTCGTTTTGAGTCAAGAGAATTGACTCAGGCTCGGGAAGCGTCGAGTGAGTCGAGTGAACACGACGCCGCTCGACGAAGCGTCGAGTGCGTTGAGTTGACTCAACACCATGCTCTTTAATCAATAGGCGTCGAGTGAACACGACGCCATTCGACAAAGCGTCGAGTACGTTGAGTGGACTCAACACCACTCAACGCTTTTGGACAGAGTATTTTCATCTTGTTGTTCGCGTTGAGTGGACTCAACGCGGCATTGAGTGATCTCAACACCACTCAATGCATTTGGACAGTATTTTCATCTTGCTGTTGGCGTTGAGTGGACTCAACGAGGCGTTGAGCGGTCTCAACACCACTCAACGCTTTTAACTTAGATTTATCCTGGATGCTGTTGACGTTGAGTGGAGTCAACGCAGCGTTGAGTGGTCTCAACGACACTCAACGCTTTTTACTTAGAGTTATTCTGAGGCCGGTAGGCGTCGAGTGCGCTGAGTGCACTCGACGCCACTCGATGATTCGTCGAGTAAAGGTTGCTTACTCAACGCGGCATTGAGGGGTCTCAACGTCACTCAACGCTTTTTTACTTAGAGTTGTTCTGAGGCCTGTAGGCGTCGAGTGCGTTGAGCGCACTTGACGCCACTCGACGATTCGTCGAGTGAAGGTTGCTTACTCAACGCTTTTGACTTAGGGGATTTTTCATTCCAGACTGTGTTTGTTGGTTCAACGTACGGGCTGAACTGGGTTCGGAATGAGCGCCAATTTACCTATTGGACCCGGTCCTTTCAATCAAGACCTAATTAATAATTGGACGGTCCAATATTATGGTGACACTTGGCGGCAAGGAGGAACCATGCTCAAGGATGACCGACCATGCCTCGCCACTCCCAACCACTCCCAGCCACCCCCTATTCAAAGTCCTTAAACCAACCACTCCCAACCTTACCTCCATTCCACCCCACCATCACCTTCAGTGAGCCAAGACGAGTGGAAACCGACAGCTGGAGGTAAGAGTTCGTCGGAGCAATCGTCGGCCATGACTCACCACCACCGTACTCGCCGCCAAGCGCGGCTACAGGTCCGTTTCTCCTCCCCTCCCTCGGTGCTAGCCGTCTAGCTCTTTTAGGAGAGATATCAGGCTCAATTGAGCTCGATACCATGTGAGAAAGATGAGATTTTATTTCCAAGCATTTCTCCTTGCTCGGGTTGGCCGGAGGAGCCGCCTCCGGTTGTCATATTGCCGGGAAACACTAGCCACCACCTCAACGGAGGTGGTGACGACAATCGCCGGCGGTGGCGGTGGCCGGATGGCCGGGAAAGTGGAGATCAAATAGCTACAGGACGGATCTATCTGGGCCGTCGGCTCAGTGGAGAAGATATATGGATGCCGTCCATTTTAATTATATTAAACTATGGATCATGTTAATTGATTTCATTTTTCTGTCACATAAATACAGTCTCCGTGCATGAATTATTTAGGCCTCTTAGAGGCATTTCCAAAAATAATGTCCAACATGAAAAATGTAGATCTAGGTCTCACGTTTAATTTGACACCCTAAACTTGCAATTTGGAGCACTGTAGCTCATTGTAGGACAGTTCTCCTAGGATTGCTCCTAGGCTAGGACAGAATTTCAAATGGATGCCTAGGTCAAACCCTAAGTCCGCATGCAATGAAATTTAGAACATGCATGTGCTTATGTTAGACTTAGGCTCTGCCCAAAAATCAGAATTTTTGGAGGGTATTTTTCTATAGTTTTTATAGAAATTCCACTTATTAAATAAAAGGAATATAGGGAGATTCCCTTATCCAAATGCCCCCAAATTTGGTTGGCATGACCATGGTAGAAATTTCAGACCATTTGGACCTCTGCATGTTGGGGAATCCAACATGCATGGTGGAGGTAGATTTGTAAATGGTGTGCCAATAATAAAAATGGGAAAGTGAGAAGTTAATTTATTTGGCCCAATGCATGTCCATGAGATTTCGGACAAAGGCTTATAGGGATGAATTACAGCTCCCATAGGAAATATTGGGATTTTTGGGATCAAAAATCCCATTAATTTGAATTATTGGAAAATAGGCTCGTTTAAAAATAAAAATGATAAATAGAGCCGCTGACCTTATAAAGTTCTAAAATTTTGATATAAGCCCTAATAGGACATTTTACATCTCTGGAAAAAGTTATGAGTTTGTTTGAGAATTATATCTTGTGTATTTAGTAGATTTATAATTTTACCCTTTTGGGATTTAAATTAAATATTGGGGTAATACTATTTGGAAAATTGTGGAAAAATGTGCAGACTCATATTTCTATGATATAGACCCCTGTAAATTATTTAAGATTTTTTGGATAAATAATCATGCTGAAAACCATAGTAGTGGCATTTTTGTAATAATGATCACATGCAATTATTTTAAGTCAAATCACTGGTTAGGAAGATGAATTTTTGTTTTGAGTATTATCATGGCCATGTTAATCACCAACAATTTTCCATGAATTTTTAGTTGAATATTTTAGGTTCTTCATTTGGAAAATGGAATAATTGTGATTATAAACATAAATAGAAAAGGAATTGTACATCAAGAGGAAAAATTATTATCTTTAGTGAACAATCATTTTTAACTTAGATGAACTCCAGGTAAATTATCTAGACATAATGGACCATTGGATATAGTAGCTCATGTACAAAGTGACCTAGGTCACCTAATTAAATGATTTAATTTATGGTCCTAAATACTTAGAAAAATGATGAAATTCTAAATGGTTAACTTCATACACATAACAAACCCATGATAAATATTTAGGGGTCTTTGGCCCAAGGAATTAGAAGCCATCTCATACGGGTCAGAATTAGATCGTGGGCTGCGCTTAGTAAAAGTGATGTGTAACACTAGGACCCACAAAGAATGATAGGTGGTTGGATTGAGAGATGTATTGGGAAGTTGAAACCCTGCTTGGTGTCTCAAGTATGTCGCTGCATAATAATGAGTGTTAGAGTGCAATTCACAAGGAGAACAACTATAACGGGATCTGACGAAAGATCGTCGCTCTCCCAATCAGTGGCTTAAGTCATTAGGTTTACTCAAGAGTTATAATGAGATTGCGGTAATAATAATGGGTAGACACTAATACAAGTGTCCTTGAGAAAGAGAGTTTTGGGCTTCAGCCCATCGTTTTTCTAGTGCCCTCGAGAGCCCTTCACCGGGCATGCCCTGGGCAGTCCAATGACTAACCCTAAATTGTTATATGTAGCAAGACTTAGACAAGAGTAGTCTAATAGGTTAAGGGAACGGTATGACAAACTCACCTGCATAGGGTTGGAGGGATTCAGGACGGGTTTAGTCCTGCGAGCTGGAGGCTCGGATGTTTGCATACAGGATGGGTTTAGTCCTGCGAGCTGGAGGCTCGGGTTGGAAATAATTTGCATGTGCATAGAACATATTAGTGGCGGGTCATGTGGTGCTGGGCCAATCGTCACACTGATGACAGTACGGTGACTCTGGTGGGTGTGAGGGTTTGAGGGGCCAGTGAGCTGTTTTACACTGTGCTCTGGAGGACAATCCCCAAAAACGCACCCGACCAAAAATAATGGTGGATTTGCCAGCAAATTAGTACGCAAAGGCTCTGGAATGTGCATCTAGGACGTGTATGGAGGCGTACAAAGGGTCTATGCTTGGTAGTGTGGGTGCCTAGGATGCGGAGACGCCCGCTCCGCTGCTGCCGTAGCCACAGCGGTGGTACCCGAGAGTTAAGCTAACTCCAAAAAGTGGGAACTAAAGGTCTGTGATCACAGCGGCGTACAAAGGGTCTAGGCTTGGTAGTGTGTATACCCGCATACCATATCATACATACATACTTAGGACATACGCACCATAGATCCTTATCATATAAATTAGTATGAACTCTTTTATATGATAAGTTATATTTGTGAAATCTTAACATATAAATTTGTATGAGCATTCTTATAAGTTAAGGTACCTCTGTGATGATAGTTTGGTAGTAGTTAGTTTACTTTCTGCTCTGCTCTTTACTTTACTTACCGCACTTCTTTCAGTACTGTTTTTATATACTTTACTTGTAATATATAGAACTGTTAGAGTAGAGATAACTGTTATTATATATCCATGATAGAATAGATCCATAGTCACCTGCTTTCCTTTTTATACCCCCTGTTGTCCTCCGCTTCGTCCTCCCGCTCGGTACCTAGTAGTCGCGGGGGTGAGGCGAGGACAAAATGACTTATTTTTTATGACTAACTGTCGCTTTTGACCATATGAGATCGATTATCTGGAGCACTAGCACGACCAACGGGACGAGGTGGCAGGACATGAGGAGCAGATACCACGTACTACTACTGCAGCTCAGCGTCAGGTGATGACGAGTGTTTCAGTTACCGCTTCCGCATAATGTTGTAGTGAGAGAGAGAGAGAGATTTGATTTGGCATGTATCGGACATAAACCCTTCTCTCATTTTGTACTCATTTGGACTATTGTACTTTTCATTTACATATATGTGATATTGTGAACTTGTTAGTTTTATTTACTGCTTGTTATACTTCTTCTATTGATTGGCCAAACAGGTTGAATGATCGTACTAGCCGACAAGATCGGCATCTTGCGGTGTCGACTAGCCCGTGTGTTAGTGTTACCGTAAGACGGCGGTTCTGGGCATAAGACCGGGTAACCTCCTTGGTAAGGGGGAGAGGGGTCTTACACAGGCTCTATGGGGGAATAAGTAACAAAGTGTATATATCCGTGGAATGTCGAGATCCCTTTACCGTCTGACAAATATGATAATGACGAATGACTCAAGTAACGTCCTTCTTCAAGCCAGGTCAAAAGAAGCCGTCCTCGACTAAAATAATCGTCTTGTCGCGCCCAAAATGCCCCGCGGCCCCGCCCGCGTGTAGCTCCCAGACGAGGAAGTCCCGAAGGGAAGTCTGTGACAACACAGAGGCGAGAACCATAGAATAGATAGC
This sequence comes from Platanthera zijinensis, assembly GCA_039513925.1. Classification (NCBI taxonomy): domain Eukaryota; kingdom Viridiplantae; phylum Streptophyta; class Magnoliopsida; order Asparagales; family Orchidaceae; genus Platanthera; species Platanthera zijinensis. Next base: position 125,999,418 of record CM077098.1, read on the forward strand.
CGTCAGAAATGATAAAACCCTCTCGGGGCTCAGGAGGGTCCCTTGATAAGGCGGAGTAGATGTTGCCAAAGTCTGGGCATTCGGGGTAGTCATGTCGGATACGCTCAAATCCCTCCACGCGCGCACTCATGGTATGGAGAATGGTGACCCGACGACTCAACGCATCAGCCAGCTTGTTCTTAACACCCGCTCGGTGCTTGAGAACGTAGTGATACTCCTGCATGAACTCCACCCATTTCGCATGGCGGCGACCTAACTTCTTCTGCAAATCCAGGTATCGCAAAGCCTGGTGATCAGAGTACATGACAAACTCCTTGTGTAGGAGATAGTAACGCCAATATCGGAGCGCCTGTACGACATCGTAAGATTCTCGATCATAGTTTGAGTACTTCTGCCGGACATCATTCAACTTCTCACTGAAGTAAGCAACTGGACCTCCTGGCTCAGTACCCCCCGACGCCACTTTAGACGCGTCACACGCTACCTCAAATGTCTTGGAAAAATTAGGAAGGCGCAAAACAAGAGCAGTCGAAAACTTCTCCTTAGGCCTCATTTGGCGCCGCGTTTTGCTTCTGCGCGTTTTTCCAAAATGGAACGTTGCCCTCCTTTTTCATTTGGTTTTCCGCCTCCCGATGGGAACGCCCACGTTTCCATCCTTAAGGAATTCGGCCGCTAGCTTCCGCTACCTTGAACCTCCAGTCATCACCGTTTTGCAGCGCATGAACAATAATTATATATTTTGGGTTGCTCCGGCAATGGCGAAGCCAGCTCCTCCCATGCCTCCTGCTCCAAGCTCCAGCTCTAGCCTCTTCCAAGCTCCAAAACGGCGAACACAGCCTCCTCCAAGCTGGCAGTTCCTCCCTAGTTGGAATTCCGGCGAACACAGCCTTCTCCAAGCTCCAGCCGCCTCCTCCAAGCTCCGCCTCCTCCAAACTCCAACCACCTCCGCCTCCTCCAAGCTCCACCTCCTCCAAGCTCCACCTCCTCCAAGCTCTAGCCTCCTCCTCCAAGCTCTGCCTCCTCCAAGCTCTAGCTGCCTCCGCCTCCGCCTCCAAGTTCTGCCTCCGCCTCCAAGTTCTGCCTCCGCCTCCAAGTTCCGCCTCCTCCAAACAGTAAAATTAATTATGCTATAGTATATAGTATAAAACAGTTAATTTAAATTAATAAAAATAATTATAATTTATAAATATATATTATTTTCAATTATTTATCAATGTATATTTTATAAAAAATAATAAAAAATATTTATAAAACGCCACCGCTGTTTTGCCAAACGGTTTTCTGTTCTGAACAGCTCTGCAAACGCAGACTACCCAAACATATCTTCATTTCCAGCAACCAGTTTTCAATAACTTCATTTACAAACCTGCATTTACAACAGTTCATTTTACAACCGCAGCCGCTCTCCCAAATGAAGCCTTAATCTCCTCAAAAGCTCTGGTGGCCGCCGTTGTCCAGGTAAAATCTCCCTTGCGAAGGCAGCTCGTAATGAGGTCCATGATCAAGCTAAACCCTCGTACAAACCTCCTGTAAAAGGTCGCGAGTCCGTGGAAGCTTCGGCCTTGTGAATACTAAATGAGATGGGCCACTCACAAATAGACTTGACTTTATCAGGGTCAACTGAGATACCGGACTCCGAGACAATATAGCCTAAGAAATGCACTGAAGTAGTCAGGAACGAGCACTTCTTCAAGTTGACATACAAATGCTCTTTCTGTAGGAGATCGAATACCAAATGAATGTGCTACAGCGCGGTCCTGACTGTAAATCGGGATATCGTCGAAGTAGACCACTGAGAATTTGCCCATGTAGGATATGTGTAATTATCCTCATGAACGTACTCGGCGCGTTCAACAGCCCGATCGATATAACCAACCACTCATATAGGCCATCCTTTGTCTTGAAGGCCGTCTTTCACTCGTCCCCTTCTCTTTCCTTAATCTGATGGTACCCGATCCGCAGGTTGATCTTTGAGAAGATCTGGACACCAACCATCACATCGAGGAGGTCGTCGAGGCGGGGAATGAGAAAACGATACTTCACCGTGATCTTATTCATGACATGACTGTGACGCCATCAATTATTTCAGGCATGAAGAATGTATGCATTTAGGATATTTATTGTGTGCAAATTATAATTAGACTTTGTTAGAAAAGCCCATGTAAAGAGTCCATTATGTGGGCCTATTATTGTTTTCCCTCTTCTCTCTTCTTTAGTCCAATATCATGTATATGATTGTTCTCTCTCTTTCTTCCTCCTATATATTTGTATTCTCTCTTTGTATTTAGACACACAAGCAATACATACAAGTTTTTGTTCTCTCTCAACATGGTATCAGAGGCAGGTTCCTGTCTGTCCGGTTAGATTTTTTTGACCGCCTGTAACCGCGGATTCTGCGGCCTTCTCGCACTATCCGCTCCTATTCGCTCCTCTCGCTCTCTGTTCGCGCTATCCGCTCCGGCCTCAGCGACTTGTTCGCTCTCCACCTTCCTTCCGTGGCTCCAGTTTCTTCCATCATTCTCTCTCCTTTTTGTAGCTTTTATCCTCTGACCTGTGGACCCCCCTCCTCTGGTGCTACTCGCCTGGTCTCTCTGCCTATCCGCTCGAGTTCTCTAACTCGCGGACTCTTCTTCTATCCGCTCGAGTTCTCTAACTCGCGGATTCTTCTATCCGCTCGAGTTCTCTTATTCACGGATTTCTCTTCTAATCGCTCGAGTTCTCCTACTCGCCGCTTCCTCCTCTTGCCCGCTCGAGTTCTTCTACTCGCGGCTTCCTCTTCCTGTCCGCTCAAGTTTTACTCGCGGCCTCCTTCCTGTTGTTGCTCTGACCGCTGGTGTGCTCACTGAGACCGTGCGGTCTATCTTCTTTCCGCATTTTGGTCGTGTCCCGTGTGGCCGCTGGTGTTCACACTGTGACCGTACGGGTTGTTCTTTTTCCCGCATTGTGGTCGCGGTCTTCTCCTTGTTTGCCTGCCGAGCGGTCTCGAGTTCTTCTCGCAGCGGTCTTCGTCATCCGCTACAGTCTCTAGTCGCTGCGACTTGCAGACCGCCCACCTTGTTCTATGGGCTCTTCTGTCAACTCCACCGGCCCGGCGGCTAGTCCGCCTGCAGACCGCCCGACTTGTCCCGCAGACCGCCCGGCCTGTCCTGCAGACCGCCCGACTTGTCCTACAGACCGCCCGACTTGTCCTGCTGAAATCCGCGATGAGCTGCGGATAACTCTCATTTCTCTCTGGGAAGAACTTTATCTCTTCGGTGCATTCTGTTCGACGGGTTCTTCAGGCCAAGGGCCTTTTGCCTCACCTCACTCAGGCGCCTCCTTCTCCTCATACCGACGACTGGCTCCGCAATGATGGTCGCGTTCAGACTTGGCACCTCAATTCCTTGGATGGTGAACCTTATCAGATGGCCATGTATCACGAAACCGCCAAGGCTATGTGGGATGAGCTGCATTCCTTGTACTCAGGTCGAGACAGCTTTCAACATCTCTACGACATACTCACTGATCTTCTCGCTCTAGACACTGGAGGGGCTTCGGACATGACCTCGTTTGTTGCTCGAGTCAAGACCCTTGCTGAGGCCTGGATCCAACATCAGCCGTCTACCAATGATCATGCTGCTCAGCGCGCTCAGAAGGAAGCCGTCTGCATTGCCATCATGATGGCTCGTGTTCCGCATCACCTTCAGAGTATTCGGACTCAGGTTCTGGCTTCTCCCACAACACCGTCCTTTTCTGATGTTTGCTCCATGCTCCTCCGTGTGTCACCTCCTCCGGATACTTCTGCGTCGTCTTCCCCGACCCTTCTTCAGTAGGCCCCGTCCCCCCTACCTTCCCCACCTACCTCCGCTCGTAGCGGACGTTCGGGATCTCGGGGCCGTGGGCATGATGGCTGGGGTCGGCCGAAATGTTCCTATTGCGGGAAGGACGACCACCTTGAGGCTACCTGCTACCAGAAGATTGGTTATCCTCGTCCGACGGCTTCTGTTGCTGCTGACGCCTCCTCTGCCGCCCCTCCTGACCTTGAGGCCGTTCGTCTCCAGCTCCAGCACCTCCAGGGGCTACTCAACCCGCCCTCTGCCTCCATTGCCTCCGTCTCCAACATAGGTACTGCTTGTTTATCCACCAGTCCGTGCTGGATCGTGGACTCAGGTGCCACTCATCACATTACCTCGCGGCGGCCTGCCCAGTACTCGTGTTCTCCTCATCCGAAGTGTATCACTGTGGCTAATGGGGCGACGGTTCCCGTCTCCGGCTCGACGGACCTCTCTCTCTACCCGTCGATCGCCCTTCGCTCGGCTCTTCATGTTCCGAGCTCCCCGTTCAATTTACTTTCTGTTGGTCGCCTTACTAGTGATCTTGATTGCTCTGTCATATTCATATCTTCTTCTTTTGTCATACAGGATTGACGAACGTGGACTACCATTGGTAAAGAGTAAAGACACACTGCGGAACGGGCTCTACCTTCTCGATGACTCTCCTACCATCCTCTCCTCTGTCTCTTCCAGCGAGTGACATCAACGTCTTGGGCATGCCCCTTTGCCGGTCCTCCAGCGTGCTCTTCCTGATATCTCTCTTCATCCGTTTTAGTGTGAGTCCTGTATCTACAACAAACAGCCGCGTTCTTCTTTTCCTGCGCATTGTACCCGGAGCGCTGCTCTTTTTGATTTAGTACATTCCGATGTATGGGGTCTTTTCAAGATTACTAGTATTTCTGGGTTTCGATACTTTATCACATTTATTGATGATTATTCTCGCACAACGTGGCTTTACTTACTTCGTGATTGCTCCGAGCTTCCCCGTATTTTTCGGGTCTTTGTCCTTGAGATCTGTACACAATTCCACACCACCCTCAAAACATTGCGCACTGATAATGCTTGCGAATACACCGGTCACGGCTTGACAGATTTGTGCTCTGAATTTGAGATTATTCATCAAACATCCCGTGCCTACACACCCCAGCAAAATGGCGTTGCCAAAAGGAAGAACCGCCACTTGCTCGATGTGGCCCGCTCCCTCATGCTTCAAATGCATGTTCCTAAACCTTACTGGAATTTTGCGGTCTCCACCGCCTGCTTTCTCATCAACCGTTTCCCTTCCTCCGTCCTCCACTATGCTACTCTGTTCAGCCTACTATTTCCCTCTACTCCGGTCTTTCCTCTCCCGCCTCGTATCTTCGGCAGCACCTGCTACGTCCACCGTCTGGGGCCGTCCTCGGACAAGTTGGATCCCCGGGCGGCTAAACACATCTTTGTCGGATATTCGCGCACCCAGAAGGGCTATGTGTATTATTCTCCAGTTACTCGAAAGATTTCTGTATCTGCTGATATTACCTTCCGGGAGGATCAACCGTTTTTCCCCGCTCTTTTACCCGCTCATCTACCACCAGCTCCTCTCCCTCCATCCATCCCACGCCCTGTTCTCCCCGTTACTGAACCACCTTCACCGGCTCAACCTGCACCGACTCCTGCTCCCTCCAAACCACCCGTTATCTGTGTCTACACTCGTCGCCCTCCCAGTTCCGTTGCCCCTCTCCAGTCGGCGTCAACCACGGCTACTTCGTGTCCTGCTGATCAGGTATCGCCCTCCACTGCTCATCCACTGGCAAATTGTGTCTCCCTCCATCGCCTCTCTCCCCACCTTCATACATTTGCTACTTCTCTTTCCTCGATCTCTGTTCCTAACTCTGTGCAGGAGGCGCTCCAACATCCGGGCTGGCGGGCCGCCATGGAGGAGAAAATGATTGCTCTCTGGGCTAACTAGACATGGACTCTAGTACCCCTTCCTCCGGGTCAGAAACCGGTTGGGTGTAAGTGGGTCTTTGTCATCAAACATGCTGCTGATGTGACGATTGACCGTCTGAAGGCTCGTCTAGTGGCTCGTGGCTTCACCCAACAACAGGGGCTCGACTATGAGGAAACTTTCTCTTCGGTGGCCAAACTCAACACCATTTGTGTCCTCATCTCCGTAGTTGTCCATCGCCAGTGGCCCTTAATCCAACTAGATATCAAGAATGCCTTTCTGCATGGTGATCTCCAGGAAACGGTGTATATGCAACAACCACCCGGGTTTGAGACCACAGGGGAGTCTCATGTCTGTCGTCTTTTGAAGGCTTTGTATGGTCTCAAACAATCCTCACGGGCATGGTTTGACAAGTTCAATAAAGCCATTCGGGATATTGGTTTTACTCGGAGCTCGGCCGACTTCTCGCTGTTTACTCGTCACCGAACAACAGGAACGGTTCTTCTGCTAGTGTACGTTGACGATATCATCATTACCGGAGATGACTCACAAGGGATACAGGTGGTCAAACTACATATGAGTTCTGTCTTTCAGACAAAAGATCTGGGGCCCTTACAATACTTCTTGGGTCTTGAGGTTGCTAGACGGCCAGACGGGCTTGCCCTCTCTAAACGGAAGTACTGCCTCGACCTCCTTCATGATGCGGGCTATTCAGACTGTAAGCCGAGTGACACTACAATGTATGTAAACCACAAGTTGTGCACCCAGACATCTGACTCAGATCTCCTACTCCAGAATTCAGAATATTATCATCGCCTTGTTGGAAAATTGATCTATCTCACGGTAACCAGATCAAATATTTCCTTCACTGTTGGTATTGTCAGTCGGTATATGCACTCCCCTCGAAGATCTCATCTTCAAGCTGTTGAACGCATTCTCAGATACCTTAAAACAGCTCCTGACCAAGGACTAGTTTACAGAACCTCCTCTTCAGCTCCAACATTGGTGACATATTCTGATGCTGATCATGCTGGTTCTCTTGATGACCGACGATCAACCGGTGGTTTTTGCACTTATTTTGGAGGACATATGATTACCTGGCGAAGCAAGAAACAAGCGGTCGTTGCTCGATCATCAGTTGAGGCAGAATACCTGACAATGACATCTGTAGTGTCAGAACTGACGTGGCTTGAAAGTCTTCTTACCGATCTAGGTGTAAAGCTACCTTCACCAGCTCTCCTCCTCTGTGACAGCCAAACTGCCATACATATAGCCAAGAACCCGGTCTTCCACGAAAGAACAAAGCATATCGAAGTCGACTGTCACTTCATCCGGGAAAAGGTTCAAATGAAGAAGCTCGACCTAAAGCATGTTCCAGGAACTGAACAAGCTGTGGATGTCCTCACAAAGGCTCTATCTAGTACCCTCTTCTATCAGTGCTTGTCCAAGCTTGGCGCATACGATTTGTATGCTCCAGCTTGCGGGAGAGTGTCAGAAAAATTCATGTAAAGAGTCCATTATTGGGGCCCATTTTTGTTTTACCTCTTCTCTCTTATTTAGTCCCACATCATGTATGTGATTGTTCTCTCTCTTTCTTCCTTCTATATATTTGTATTCTCTCTTTGTATTTAGACACACAAGCAATACATACAAGTTGTTGTTCTCTCTCAACAGACTTAAATAATAATATTAAAGTATATTATTATGAAAAGAATTAAGTCTAATGAAGATTTAGTATTAATAATAGGAAAGTTAAAGAGGTGACCGATTGCTAGAAGAACTGAACCGGCGGTTCAATCGTGACTCACACCTAAAAGGGCATGCGTGTCAGGCGTAAGGAAAACAACATCGTGATTTAAAAGGAGAAAATATAACCCGCTACTTCATTTCTCCCCATTTCACCCGACGGAAGCCAACTCCCAGATGGAAGTGCCGCTCGACGCTGAGCTCTCCCGAAAGCCTAAATCACCTTCGTTTCCCTTGATTTTTCTTCCTAGGATAAGGTAATCTCTTTCTCTCAACTTCTTTTGAGTTTTGTTTAGATTGGAGACGCCCTTATTCTAGTTAAAAAACCCTAAATCATCCAAAACTTCTAAGATTTGCTAGTTTTTCTCCTCTTGAGTTTCAGAAGCAAGTCCATGCATGTTTTATGTTTTTCTTGAAATTCTTGTGGAAAATCCGAAAACCCTAGATGAGTAAATGATTATTTCACCCCTAATTTCAATTACCTAATTCATGTATAATGAAATTTAGGCAAAGCCCCCTTATTACCATGTTAGGGCAGCCAACAATAACGGTTGTTTCATGAGCCCTTATATGTTTTTCATGATTAATTAGGGTGTAGTACCATTAGACATAAGCAGCTATAAGATATTAAGATTATTATTTAGTGCCGTATATGTATCATCAATGGGTCAACTAATAACGATCATTGACTTAGGTCATGGACCCTCAAGGTAGAGGCTAAGGAAATGATCAACGCAAAGACAAAGGAAAAGAAAAAGTAGGGGTGAGTTCTTACTTCCTATATTTGCAAGTTGTTTTGCTTATGCTCTTCATATGATGTATGTTGTGTTCATATATTAGGGTAGAACAAGAACTAACTGAAATGACAATTCACTAATGAGTCAATCGAAGAAGACACACATGATTAATTCTCCAAGAAAATTTTAGGCATAAAGAAAGAATACCCTAAATTAATGGGTTATACGAAGAGTTAACCCAAATCGAGAGATGGAGAGAATAATCTTCCGAAATCGTGCGAGTTAAAGACACAAATAATAATATGAACGTGCGAGACAAGGACACGTGAAGTATATTACATCATAAGTGTGAGACAAGGACACGTAATTTACACTTCATATAGTCCATGCTTGTAAGAGAATTAAGCATAACATAAATCGTAAGAAGGAATACAAATAAGAAGGATAAAAGAATGAATACAACAAAGAGATGTATATAAGATAATAAGAATCTCTAAACTAAGAAGAATTTATCATAGGAGAAAAGCTAAGAATTCACAGTTTTTTGACTAATTAGAAAAAATAAAACTAAACATGTCAAGGAAGAGACGGTTCTAGCCATCAGTAGTCAGCAACGACCATGTTCTTTTCGCCAGAAGAAGAGGTATCGGTTTGGGTTGAAGTTGCGACAACAGTGTTCGGCATCCTGGATGACCACAGGTCGAGGTGCAGAGACCCAGAGTGTAACCATGAGGAGTTTCAGTTTTATTTTATGTAGTGTCAGTAGTTCTACTTATGACATATGTGTCTGTACATATTAGTTGTATGCTATGAGTCAGTCATGTCACATGTGTATATGTACAGTGTTGGTAAGCCCCTTTTGATGTATGTATAGGGCTACCGTTTGTATGATCAGCGTTTGGTAAGCCTTTTTAAAGTTGTGTATGACTACCTTTTGGACTGATGTACTTTATTATCCAGAATTGTAATGAAATAAAATGGTTTTATTTTGTCATGACATCCTACTTTGGTAGTTGTTAAGGGGGTTGTTACAACGATTGTCGATACACATGCGCCAACTCCTATCCTTCTTCGGGGTAAGAAGGGCAGGGACGACACACAGGCTCAAGATCTCCTGAATAAAGTTCTTCTGAAGAAGATCATCGACCTCCTGCTTTAGCTCGACATGCTCCGTTGGGTTCAATCGATAGTGGGGGAGGTTGGGCAAAGATGCCTCTGGGTCTAATTCAATGACATGCTGGATATCCCTCAAGGGAGGGAGCTCATCGGGGAGCTCCTCAGGCATGATGTCAGTATACTCGACCAGCAGGCGTCAAATGCCTTGATCCACGTTCTCCAAGTCTGTGAATGCGTCAGAGACCATGGTGGCAGCCACCACAAACATAACTCTCGAGTCTAGGCTCTCTCGCAGAAAATCACCCTTCCTCAGGATGTGCAGAGGCCTGACTGGCCCGACACTAATGAAAGAGTCGACCTGGCCCTTGGGGGAATCCTTGGGCTGGGTCGGGGTGAGAGTGATCTTTCGTCCCTTATCAAAGAAGACACGCGTGTTGGAACGACCATAACATGTGGCATCGAGATCGCATAACCATGGATGACCTAGAAGAACATGTGCGACATCCATCGGGATGACGTCGCGCCAAACATTGTCCTCGACGGACACTTGGGGGATCGACACAAGATATCTCTGAGTAACCTGAATGACCGACTTGTCCACCTAGAGGACACGATAAGGATGCAGATGAGGCTCGACAGACAACTGCATCCTCTCTAAAACTCTCTTCGCCACAATATTCACATGGGTGCCACCATCGATGGCGAGTTTGCAGGGGCCGTCCGTACTCTGAAAATAAGAGTAAAATATCGTGGTGCGGCGCCAATTCTCCTCGACACGAGCTGTGTGAAGGAGGCGGCTGATGAATCCCAACTCTAATGATCTCTCAACGTCGCTCTCCCAACCGTCCTCAACCTCAGCAGTAATCTCCTCCACAACCGCGTCGTCTATCTCCATACTTGCCTCACCCTCGTTCCCAATTAGCAGGTTCCTCGTGAGACACTGAGCAACAATGTGTCCTCTGTCCGAGCACCGATAACACTAGCCAGGCCTGAGTCTAGGGGCTCCTGGGACAATAACTTTGCCCGTAGCATCTGATGGAATGCGGGGAGGGGCATCAGATCGAAGCGTAGTCTTCCTCGGTCCGGCGAGGCGCAAGTAGTTCTCATACTTAAGTGTGAGTTGGAACACCTGTTCGATTGTCTCTATGCGGTGTGGAATTAGCTCTCTCTATATCTCAGCCTTAAATCCAACGCTAAATCTGGAAACTGTCGCGATAGACTCCTCCAGGATATCACTCTTCACTACCAACTCATCGAATCACGCCCTGTAATCAGCAACGGAAAGTGATCCTTGCCGCAACGCATAGAGTTGGTCGAGGAGTTAATCTCGATACGACACAGGAAGGTATTTGTCCTTTAAACACTGCTTCATTTCTTCCCAACGAGTGACACGATAGTACCCATCTCTCTCTAACGATCGCTCCACGCTAATCCAGAACATCTTTGCCTAACTCAATAGCTTCATCATGGTGAATCAAACTCGCCGCTCATCGTTCATCTCGTACCAATCAAAGAAGTGATCCATATCCAAGAGCCAATCACTAAAAGCCTTCGGGTCTAGATGATCGTCAAAGGATGCCGCATCAATACGAAGGCGCCGAGTAAGGTCGTCCTCAGCCGGTGTGTTTTCACGACGAGTCGCTAAATAATCATTGCAGATCTTCTCAGGATCGTACTCGCGCCGTGCTGGTAGGCCACGACCTCTGCGGGCCGGTGACAGTCGTGGCTCATAAGGAGGACGGGGGTTACCCATCAGAGTGGGGTCACGACGATAATCACACGCGGGCTCGGGAGTCCCTTTCTGAAGAGCGGGGTCCCGACATGGTAGCTCTCTCGCTCGTCTATCAAGCGGAGTTAGGACGTCCCGTGGATTTTTCACAGGCTCCTCATAACGTGGCGATAGAGCTGGAGTGCTGGACCTCTAAGGGCTCCTAACTGGTTGACTCTAGTGTTAACCATAGCGATGTCATCCTTAATGGTTGCAAATTGCTCGAGGACTAGGCGCTGAAACTCTGCGGGCTTCATGTTCGAATTCGAACTAGCGACCCGATCGTCAGTGACATTTTGGTCAAACAACGGGGTTCAAAACAACCTACCACTACATAGCATAAAACGTGACTCGAACCTTCCTTTGATACCAAATGATGCAGGGGTAGGTTGACAATTAATTCACCTGCTAATATGCAACATAAACGCAGTGCGAGTGCAATAGTCTGGATCACGATCAACTCAGACGTAATTACAATTTAACAAGCTCTAAAGAACAACTTGCACAATTGGATAACAAATTATGATGTTTAAAGAACAATTTATGAAATACCACCAAGATGTGGCGCAAATATCATTCAAATGCACCCAAATGCACCGAATGCGTCCTACAAATTAAACGACGAATAATGTCAACAATCACATATGACAACCGTTCATTACCAAAGCAATCAATAAAGAGAAATAGAACATCCATACCTAGATTTACTCATGCATGTGGCGGCGTGAATTAGGGATGAGAAGACAATGTCGGCATTTCCTGGCACGTTGTGTGGATCCACAAGTGGGCTGCTTGGGGGTGTATAGTGTAGATTTGGGTATTTTAGGGTTAAAAGAGGGCTGCGGGTAGCATGTGCTGGACGGGGTGTGCGGGTTGACCTAATGGCGGGAGGAGTCGAGAAGTGATGGGGTTGCGGGAAGGCTGGGGAAGGGAGGCCGGGGATGGGGTGTAAGGGTTCCGGTGGTGGGATGACCTGGCGATGGGCATCATGCTAGGGAAAGAGGGGGAGGGGAGACGACGACGAGGTGAACTGGGGGAGGACGGGGTTGGGAGGCGGGGAATTGCTGCGGGAAGGTTGGGGGACCGGGATGTGAGGGTCACCGGACTTTGAGGCGGGGGAGGGAGGAAACGGCAGGGCGGCAGAAGGGCTTGCTGAGGAGGAAGAATTGGAATCGCGCCCTGTAGAAGACCGCTCAGAATCCACAGAGGGAGACCAAGCGTCTGCAGGAAGGCAACCACCGATCCCTAATTCTAACCACACATGTAAGTATATATAAGGGGAGAGGGGAAATAAAATTAGGGCCCCTTATCGGACGACTAATATCGTTCGGGCCGATCGGGTGCCAAATGCAACATAAAATAAAAAAATTGCAATCAAGAGAATCTGATGATACCTGTATAGGTAGAGATACAAGTGAAGGGGCGGAGGCTGACGACGTAGAGTCGTAGCAGGGTTGCTGGTTCAGCACGAAGAGGACGGCGGTGTGCGGGAAGAGGAGAGGAATGCGAGGAACCTTCAGAGTCGGTGGTGCAAAACAAACGCAGAAGCGTTGGAATTTACATAAAGCGACAGGGGTAAACTCGGCATGACGTATGTAACTCGACGACAGGTTACTGTAGCAATGAAGAATTCACATTTATATTAGTATATATGTGTGTGTGCGTGATTTAAGCATTTTACTGCTTGACGGCTAACATAACATAAAATAAAAATAAACTCTTGATCCACATGTGAGGGGTGCCTCCGAATAAAATTATGCAGTGTCATTGTTGCCACAACAATGACACATTATTTTGAAAATGTGTATTGTGACATCTTTCTTAGTATGCCCCACTTCTTCTTCCACACACCAAAGGTTCTCTCAATCACACTACGAAGTAATGAGTGAACTTTATTGAAAATCTCGCACCGGCCTGAAACTTGATCGATCACCCCATGCTAAATCAGGTAAGTGATATCAAATCTCTGGATATGGTTTCAAAATTCCTGTTTGAAGTGGATACAACGTCTACCAAATAATATTTACCTACGTAATCAAATTATTAATTTACGAAATAAAATGAAAAATTAATCAAATTTAAATAGTAATAAATTTATGCACCTGGAGGTGGGTGGGGAAATTTACAACTTGGATCATTAATTGCATGTTGGAAGATGCGACTATCATGAGCTGAACTTTTCGATCCTTGCAAGACATAAGTAAAACACATATCGAAGTCACATATGGCCATAATATTTTGATTTGGGGTACCATGACGTTCTATATATCGCACTTGATCATCCACTAGAACACATGCTTCTACATGAGTTTCGTCTATGACTTCAATACAATCTTTGAAGTAAGGCATGTATGTATCACTCATCATTTAATATTTTCTTAGGTATATTCATAAATTGCAGACCAAGTGATTCTAACGTTTCAACTGAAAGCAGAGACAATGCATGTAGACCTCTCTTAACAAATCTACTTATATGTTAAACTGTATATGGTAATGGTTAATACCTCTCTCTCTATTGTTTTTTGCGAATCTTGTTAATACCTCTCTTAACGAATTTGTAAATGTTTGTGGTGACATCCTGAACGCAATGTGGAACCTTACTGGATAACCAACTAGCAACTCACTTACCCACTTATCTCCAGTTTGTTTAGACGTCATACATGGTAGTTTGTCACTATATTTAGACATGTAATCGCCAATCACAAGCACTGTTGAAGTGAGTAAATTGTTGTGCAACACAAAACGTTGTTGTCGATCAAATTCAAATTCGACAACTGAAATTAATTCGCCATCATCAAGAACATAGTCATTGTTATCATCCTTCGTTATGAAATACCTATAATCAAAGCAAACATATGCGATTATAACAGTTTAAGAAACTCCAACATAGAAATTGGTGTAACAAAAACTCAAAAACATATAATGTGCTACAACATAAGCTTGATAGAAAATGGTACAACTGTAGCTCACATACATATAAGGTGTTACAATATAAGTTTGCAAATAGAATGTGCTACAACATAAGTTCAAACATAGAAAGTTCTGCAAAAGAAGCTCAAATATATAAGGTACTACAACAGAAGCTCACACATACATAATACTGGAACAAAACAACATGACATGGTAATCAGGAGATGCTATGTACGTAAAAATTTTTCGACCACTCAAACCTTTTATCACATGGTACGCCCAAAATTGTAGCTCTATTAATCATCGTCATTAAAAAAATTGTTGCCCAATCATAGAAGTGTGAATCTTCATATATTTTTGGAAATTTTTTAAGTTCCTCTAAGGTCTCATTCAACAAATAGACGTTTGGAGGCTTTATGGGCACAAAGAAAGTACTTGTAACACTTTTAGATGACTCCACTAGTTGTTCAACATGTAATTCCATAACTTGCTTTTTACCCTTCTCCTTTAATTTTCCCTTGCGTGATCTCTTTGAACCTTGTGAACTTGTTGCACTACTATTTGGGTATTTTGGGCCACTAGAACCGATATCATCATATGCGAATGTCTACGTGCTTATATTCTCTACAACTTGTTCATCACTTAAACCAATATCATAGAAATATGATAATGTTGATCAAATACAGGTAGCATAGATCTTGTGGAAGGAATCCAAACATTATCACCGTTAGCTACAACTTGGCTAAACATCCGGTCAAGTTTCTCTTCTAGCTCAGGCGCAATTCCCGCGTATCGGAATTTTTTGCGGCGGGAAATATCTAAAAGAAACCATAAAAGTTAATATAAAAAGATGAAAACGAAACGATATTAAACTTATACAGATTATTTCTAACCTCTATTCCTTTTTCCACTATTTATTCCATCCGTCAATAGTTTTTTAATAGTATTCCACTCTAATTCAGTCTTTTTAGATCTCGTCATAGTTTCCAATCCCGTCTTTTTAGATCTCGTCATAGTTTCCAATCCCTCTTTAACTGGTCTCATTTATTTTTTAACTAAGCCCAATCATATGCTAATCTCGCGCGCTCTTAGGTAGGTGTAACCTACCTAGAGGAAGGTAGGGATGAATCGTGGGCCATACGATCGTATGTTCGAACGGTTCACAATTTTTAAAATATGGTGTTTTTTTTATTTTTCTTTCTTCCCTTTTTAGTAAATACAGTCGGATTTTGTGAGCCGTCGGATCGTTGAACGGACGAACGGCCCACGTTTCTCCCATACCTTCCTCTAAGTGGGTTACGCCTACCAATTTCGGACTCTTGAAATTATCTATTAAGTTTTTTCATCCCTCCTTGCTGAAGTGAGTGGTTGGTCGATTTCCAGCTCGATTTGTCAAATACATATATCACAGAAAATATGAACTTGGGCATTCTCCCATGAAGTTGAAATTCCAACTATTTTTGTTTACCCATCTAATAACACAGAGCAATTTGTAGGAGAAACAATCACAATCAAAAAATAAAAACTTCAAAAAATAACAAGTACAAGAAGCGTATAAAAATGAGCAAATACTCATTATACAAGACATTGACCGTAAGGAAATCCAAACATTCTCAAAGGGCAAATCAATACAAAGATAAATGATGATCAACTGTACAACAATTTGCTTTGTCCAATACATATTGATTTCTCGAAGACATGTATTGACCCACTAACTGTTCTGGAAATCAAACTACTCGCAAATCGGAAAAACCTAGCAGGAATCAAATTCCTAAATTAAAGCCATCTAGCTGTATTGACCACGAACAGATCCCTTCTTTTTATTTTATAAATTATTTTATTTTTAGAAAATAGCATTTCCATCTTGTTGTTTGATCCGTTCAAGTGCAGTAAATGTTTCTAAAACATAAAAGGAACGGATCAAACATCAGGCTTATATCAGAGTTTTGCCAAAACAAAGCTTTCGAAATGGAGACGCTGGCCTGAGCATGGAAGAATCCATGGAAGGGATCAAAAATCAAAACAGCCTAGCAGATCGAAATAACCTAGTAGGTGATCAAAATTCCAAAAACAAAGCAGTTCAAAATAAAAATATGGTTCAAAGTATACCCGGAAGCTCGTTGATTTGTTGGAATGGTGATTGAAGAAACCGGCTGAAAGAGGCGAAAACCAGAGCTGATCGAAAAAACCAGCGGAAGGAGGCGATACCAGAGCAGATCGTGCAAGAAAGGGAAGGAAAAATCGATTTCTGGCGGTGCACCGTGCCCCCCTGCGAACTGTGCGAAAATAGGTCAAAAAGCCGAAATATGGCAGTCAACGGTGGGAATAGAGGCACGCTGAAATGCTGTTTGGCGCGGATTTTGGAAAAGTGGCGGTGTGCAGCTCCAAATAATCTGCGCCAAACAGAGCCTTCAAGAGGTACTGTTGGAGGACAAAGGTTGATTGATTTTATTCATCCACATAAGGGTATTTATACTATTACAACAAGGAGGACAAAGGTTGATTGATTTTATTCATCCACATAGGGGTATTTATACTATTACAACAATATGACACGTCATTGATCTGTGTGCTTCCATAATTCCTAAATAGGAATCGCCCTATTTAGGATACAAAATCAATGTAAATATTAATGCAATATATTTATGATATAAATATATTGCAATATTCATTTAATATTAATGCAATATATTGCAATATATTTAGGATGAGAGAATATATTGCAATATTCATTTAATATTAATGCAATATTAAATGTAATATCCAACACCCTTCTCAAGTTGGGCGTGTGATGTCAGCCATGCCGAACTTGCCAATAATATCTGCGAACATACTGGAACTTAGACCCTTTGTGAGAACATCAGCCAACTGTTGATCAGATGGTATGAAAGGAATAACAACGGTTCCTCGGCGATCAAGAATATAAATCAAGATCCGAAAGTGTGGGCAGCTACATGATCCCGGCCATGGCGATCAAGAATATAAATCCAGATCCAAAAGTGTGGGCAGACATGGTCCCGGTCATGGCGATCAAGAATATAAATCCAGATCCCCCGGGAGAACAACGATCGGCCTAGAGAGAAACTAGGTCGGCATCATATAAAGAGGAAAGGAGCCAAAACGAAATGGTGTAGGTACCGGAAAGAGCATTAGGAGGAGCACCGCATGTGCGGTATCAAGTGGACGATGCCGGAGAAGGAGAAGAAGCGGCTGTCGGGAAGCAGAGGAGGAGCCGTGGAAGCCAGAGAAGGGGTGCTGTCGTCGATGTCGCAGGAAGCAGAGGAGGAGCCGTGGAAGCCGTCGGGATCGTCGTTGAGGAGCAGTGAACGAGCAGCACACGGCAGCGACGGAAGCAGACGATGTCGACGTCGCAGAAGACGGGAGAAGCAGCCGTCGAGCCGACGTCGCAGAAGAAGGGAGAAGCGGCCTTCACAGAAGACGGGAGAAGCGGCCGTCGGGATCGTCGCAGAAGACTCGCTCCCGTCGTGGAATCAAGGGCCGATCCCATAGATGGGAGCAGGGGGGAGATGCGGTCGTCGAGCCCTAGCAGGGCGTTGTCGCGGAAGGGCGGATCGGGGGAGGAAGAACAGTCGCGGAAGCGATTTTTTTTTTAATTTAGGTTTTCAGATCTTTGGCTCTGATACCATGTTGGAGGACAAAGGTAGATTGATTTTATTCATCCACATAGGGGTATTTATACTATTATAACAATATGACACGTCATTGATCTGTGTGCTTCCATAATTCCTAAATAGGAATCGTCCTATTTAGGATACAAAATCAATGTAAATATTAATGCAATATATTGCAATATATTTAGGATATAAATATATTGCAATATTCATTTAATATTAATGCAATATATTGCAATATATTTAGGATGGGAGAATATATTGCAATATTCATTTAATATTAATGCAATATTAAATGTAATATCCAACAGGTACTGATTCTCCTTGCAAAACACTATTCTTTTTCTCCCAGCACACCTCCATTCTTCTTCTCCTCCAAATTTAAGGGCCAATTGTCTTGTCATTAAGTATTCTTTTACTTTTAAATCTTCAATTCTTTCTACATTAAAATTTATGGACTATTAGTTTCTTTAATGTTACTTTAATTTTGTTTTACTTTTCAAGAAATGTTTCCGATAAAATTTATTGTCTATTACACATTGAAGTTTGACTTTCTTACCATATTATATTGTTCATGTTGCTAATCTTTGATTGCCTATGCTATAAATATTGTATTATAATTCGTGTTATAGAGGATGTAAAGTTTTTTTTTTACCTTTTCATGTTGTCTAAATATTTAAGTTTTGGATGTGTTTAAGTTTAGGTTTACGTTCTCTGTACCTAGTAATTACAAACTTGCCTAACATGATCAAGGGTGCATAATTGGATGCCTTAGGTCCAAGATTTTTATGGGAAACACTTAAGTTTCTATTCTACGTTTATAAATCTTTTTGAAAACTCTCGACTCCACATAAGTACACAAACCCCAAATCCTGTTACTTTAATTAGTCTTCTACAACATTATTAACATCCATCTCTCCATTTTGGTTGTGTGTGCTAGAGAGAATGGGATAAGTGCGTGTTAAGGAGGGCTGGAATCAACGATGGTTATTTGTTTTAAAACCTACAATTCCTGTTTTCATATCTTTTAAGCTGCCAGCTTTACGAACCCTCAAACCTAGCATAGTTCTAATTTAAGAATGACTTATTGCATCCATATAAAAACTTTTTTTGTTTTTACAAACCCGCCATTCTTAATAAAAGTTTGAAGTTATTTATTAGGTGACTTGGGTCAAACCTACAATTCTCTGTCAACGCTGGATCATTATATGAGCACTAAAGGACAAACAGTCTTATTTGTTGGGGATCTCTCATATGCTGATCGATATCAAGATAATGATGGGAACCGTTGGGACTCTTGGGGGCGTTTTATTGAAAAGAGTGTTGCATATCAACCATGGATTTGGAGTGCTGGAAATCATGACATAGAGTACCGATCTGATCTGGTAAGTCTTTCTTACTAACTTTCACTTGTTAAAAATATTTTATTTTTATTTTGGCATAGAGTGCTATAAAATTTAGTGTTGTCATAATAATATTACTTTATAATATTAAAGTATTTTATCATATATCTATTTATATTTCTTAATGATATTTTATTTTGGATAGTTTTCACATTTATTTTGATATATACATGACTCATGGGTTGTTTATTTGTTATGTTATTTTTTTAATTTTTGAATATATAATTATACTTAGTATCCATAATTTATTTATTTATTTATAAGATATAGAAATCCGATATTTTGAAATATCCCCAAGATGCCTGACTTTTGATTTTTAAAAACTGTGTTTGACATATATCGACATCCGATATATTTACAACCTTGCTAACTTTGAATGCTCCTATTTCACAAAGATATAAAATAATAACTCACGTTGTTTTTTATTAATCTCATTTTCTCTTGAAGAGTCTAAATTAAGGTAATTCAAAGGGATTATTAGTTGCTACAACTTGTCATCATAATATCTGATGGCGCATCACTAGCAATGATAGTGTCTAACTCCTAACACCTCTTTCTTTACTCGAATATGCTCACTCATTTAGGTCATTAAGAGGAAACTCCTAACACCTCTTTCTTTACTCGAATATGCTCACTCATTTAGGTCATTAAGAGGAGTGCGTGTGTAGTGTTAATTAGTTGAACGTCTGTTAGGACTTTGCATAATTATAGTGACATATTTTTTGAAAATACAAAAATCTCTCCTATGAATATCTTAAAGTGCCTCCCACCACTATCTACATGGATGGATCCTCCTTGCACTAGATTTGTTGAGTGCAGTTAAACCCTCACTTCACTTTTCATACATTTAAGGAGACATTGATTTGCTGCTCTGATGCCTGATACTTGCACAATGCCTTTGAACGCCTGTCAATGGTGCAATAGTCCAAATCAGTGGACGCATACATTGATGAATTCGTGAAAACTTCCATTGACATCCCAGGTTTGTTGGAGGAACACTATCTAATGTATTTCCTACATGATCTCATGCCTCATATATGAGCTCAGTTACAGATCCACAACCCAATAAAGCCCCACAACATAATGGAGCATGGAGGTGTCCTTCCATAATCGTCAGTCGTATTTTCCCATCCATAAATGCTCAAATTGCTAACTGTAGAAGCACTATGAATAAGCCAATGTAATGCACACTTCTTGGCCCATTAGGAAATTCCCCCCATGTATAATGTTATGAAGAAGGTGGGAGAGAGAGATAGATCTAGAGAACTAAGAGGAGAAATTATGGTTGAGAGCATACCCTTAGATCTAGAGAACTAAGAGGAGAAATTAGGGTTGAGAGCATCACGCTGCATACCCTTCCAGAATACGTTTGCCCGTGCGCGCTGAAGGGTGCGGGCGAGACCGGCATGGCCACTTGTCAGAGAGGAATGGAACTTGTGCATCATAACCGTCCGCCATGCTGACTGAGAAGGAATGACCACACGGTCCCGAAAGTACAACCGGTCATTCCGAAGATGATAACCCGGAACCGTCTCCAGTGCCTGTCGGAGAGCGTCCACAATAGGTCGGAGCTCTGAGTCGCGCTCCACCTCGTCCTGTATCTCATCCATGGAGTCCAGCAAGGGTGTAGAAATCTGAGCGAGTGTGCCCTCCGACATGCGGGATAAGGCATCAACAACTCGATTGTCCCGACCCTGGCGGTAGACAATCTCATAGTCGTACCCCAGAAGTTTGGTGACCCACTTCTGTTGGAGAGGAGAGGAGATCCGCTGTTCCAGGAAGTGCTTCAAACTCTGATGCTCCGTCTGAATCTTGAAGTGTCGCCCCAGCAGATAAGGTCGCCACAGAGCCACGACGTGAATAACGGCCAACATCTCCTCATAAGCGGACAACCCCAATGTCCGAGGAGCCAATGCCTTGCTGTAGAAGGCTATCGGCCGCCCTTCCTGCATCAACACAACACCCAGACCCACTCCCGACGCGTCCGTCTCGACGACGAACTCCTTGGTGAAATCATGAAGTGCCAAGACTGGCGTAGTTGTCACAACCCGTTTGAGTGCCTGGAAAGCCGCCTCAGCCTCATCCTGCCACAAAAAAAGTGTCATTTTGCAGTAACTGGGTTAGCGGCCTGGCAATCTTACCGTAGTCCCGCACAAAACGCCGGTAGTAACCCGTGAGACCCAAGAAGCCCCGTAAGGCCCGCATAGTCTGGGGCCGCGGCCAAGAAACCATGCTCTCAATCTTCCGAGGGTCGGCTTTAACTCCTTCAACCGAGACTAAATGGCCCAAGTACTCCACCTCCTCCTGACCGAAAGAACACTTCGACTGCTTGGCATAGAGCTGATGGCTGCGCAGCAGGGAGAAGACCTGTGCGACATGGCGCAAGTGCTCCTCCCAACTAGCACTATATATGAGGATGTCATCGAAAAAAATCAGCACAAAGTGACGAAGCGGACGGAAGATCTCGTTCATATTAGCCTGGAAGGTGGACGGTCCGCCAGTCAACCCGCTGGCCATCACCAAAAACTCATAGTGCCCATCGTGAGTCCTAAAGGCCGTCTTGTGGACGTCTTCTTCTCGCATGAGGATTTGGTAGTAGACCGACCGAAGGTCAAGCTTGGTGAACAGCGTCGCCCCGTGTAGCTCGTCCAACAGTTCTTCAATCAATGGAATCAAGAACTTATCCTTCAGGGTGGCGCTGTTCAGTGCACGGTAGTCCACACAAAACCGCCACGACCCATCCTTCTTCTTGACCAGAATGATCGGGGCCGAGAATGAGCTCGTGCTCGGCCGGATGATTCCCGCATCGAGCATCTCCCGAACGCTGCGCTCAATCTCAGCCTTCTGCATGTGCGGGTATCGATGTGGCCAGATATTGGTAGGCTCCGCCCCTGCCTTGAGTACAATCTGATGATCCCGAAACCGTGATGGTGGAAGTGTGCGTGGCTCCTGAAAAACATCAGCATACTCCTCTACAAGGGACTGCATCTGTATGGGTACTTCAGACGGCTCGGCCTCATCCGACCTCACCCCCAAAAGCACCGCCATCAAGCTTGCTGTCTCCTCGAGTTGCTGCATGCTTCGAAGAGATACTTCCTTTGCTGGCGAGGATGTGAGACCCTTCAAACAGAACTGTTTCCCCTGCTGCATGAATTCCATCGTCATCTGATCCCAATCAAAAGTGACCTGTCGCAACTGCTGCAGCCACTGAACTCCTAGTACCATGTCCGTGCCCCGAATGGGTAAAAGATAGACATCCGTGCGTCCCACGTACCCTTGCATCCGAAGCGCCACCCCTTTTAACACACCTTCGCACTGCAACTTGCTGTCGTCCGCCACCATAACTTGGAAAGCAGCCGCCGTGTCTATCACATGCCCAACCCGCTGGGCCACGTCGGGATGGATGAAATTGTGCGTACTCCCACTGTCCACCAGAATAGTCACCTTCTCTTGGCTGATCCTTCCCGCAAATCGCATAGTGAGTGGAGGAGGGTTACACCCTTCCATAGCATGTAGGGAAACCCCGAACTCGGTCAGATCCAAGTCTTCAGCAGGGAGCTGCTCCTCTGGGCTCGGCTCGTCCTCCACATCTTCATGTAACATAAAGACTTGTACCTTCTGACATTTATGGCCCGCCGTGAACTTCTCGTCACAGTTGAAACAGAGTCCCTTCTCCTTCCTTGCCTGTAACTCACCCCACGACAGTCGCGTCACCGTAGGCCATCCTGCTACCGGTGGATCCCTCCTGGCAGTCGCCGGTGTAGTAGTGGGCTTCACTGTAGTACGGGACCGCTGCCTGGTTAACCGCTCTTCCTGAATGCGGGCCAGACTGATGGCGTGATTCAAGCTGCGGGGCATGTACGACTGAACCTCATCTTTTAAGTGGTCCTTCAACCCAGAGACGAAACAACTGAGGAGTGTCCTCTCCTCCCTGTGCACCCTATTTGCCAACTTTTCGAACTTCGTCCTGTATTCCATCACGGTGCCCTTCTGACGTAACTTTTGCAAGAGGGTCTCAAAGTCCTCAAACTCCAGGGGCCCGAACCGAGCGGTGAACCCATCGACAAACTCCGCCCACGTCACATAATCCCGTCCCCGAAGGAACCACTGCGTCCACTGAAAAGCGTCGTCCTCCAAGTGGAAGGACGCCAGTTGCACCCACTATACCTCGGGTACCTCTTGATAGCTAAAAAACAACTCCGCCTTCTGTACCCATTCCAAGGCGTCCCCTCCGTTATATCGAGGGAAATTCATGCGTGTCAGCTTCGGGGGCATGTACGCCCTTGGTTCTTGCCCGTTCCACGTCGGCCGTCTTGGTCCATGCCCCCAGCGTATGCTTCCGGGCAGCCTTGATGCTACTGTCCCGGAAAGCCTTGATAGGGCTGCCCCCCCCAAGGAACACCTGCTCCTATACCTGCAGCACCGCCGCCTCGCGGCTGGGGAAGAATCCCCGTTGTTCCGGCTCCTGGAGCCCCTACCGTAGCCCGCCTGGTCGATGACGGTCCGCGTACAGGGAGGGCGGCCTGCTCCGATGTCTTGATCCCCGTACGGGACGGATCCCGTCCCCGCTGTGAGTCCGCGACCTCCCTATTCCGCCGCAACCCCGCCGCCTCCATTGTCGGTCGATCCGACTCCGTTCCGAGATGGATCAGCCGATCCCGCCGATTCCCCGCCATACGCGGCTGGTAGAGCTGCCACGGTTTCGGTTCGGTTCCGGTTCTACTAAAATCATGAACCAAACCACTAAGGTAACGGTTCTTCAAATTAGAACCAAAACCTTATTTGGTTTGACCGGTTCCGGTTCTGGTTCCGGTTCCGGTTCTAGCTTAATTTTTGGAACCGTCGTGTCAGCGGTTCCGGTTACGGTTCAACAAGAACCAAAACCAAACCGTCCACTAACGGTTCTGTCCGATTCCATGCGGTTCGGTCCGGTTCCAATCAGTTCCAACTAAAATCAAAATCAAACTTGGCGAAATGAAATAAAAGCGGATTGCAAACAGTAAAACTCAAAACAACATCAAAATAGAAATAATTATGTTGCGCACTTCTCGACGGTCTTTTCAACGATCGGTGGGATAGTATCAATCGCCTTCCTACGCGTTTAGACTTGTCACGACTTCTAGTTGGCTTGCGCATGTCTCGTCGGCATGCTCAATCGTAACAACCGGCTACAATTAGTTGTCTTTCATGATTACTAATAAATAGTAGTTGTATATCTTCTATATTTTTTAAATAAAATATTTCAAAAAAATATATAAGTAAAATTGAAAATCAAAAGTGCAATCAAAAATTGACTCCAAACCGCACCAATGTCAAACCATACCACACAGTTTTATGCGGTGAAGTTTTGATCGGTCCAAAATCGATCCCCTTTAGTGCAATTGTGATTTGGGTTCAAACTGCACAAGCTTCACTCGTGATAGTAAGTATAAATATTATAGATAAATTATAAAATAATAAGAATATAATAATAATAATAAACGGGTTGCGGTTCGGTTCTACTTCGGTCCGGTTCGGATCGAGTCTAAAAATCTTGAAACTGCTTGAGACTTGTATGTTGCGGTTTCGGTTTCGGTTCCGGTTCCGGTCTGGATAATAAAATGTAAGAACTGCACCCGGACCAATGTTGTTCACGGTTCCAAAATTCAAACCGGAACCCGAATAATTTGCGAACGGTTCGGTCTGGTTCTTTGCGGTTCCGATTCGGTTCCGGTTCGGTTTGCGGTTTTCGGTTTTAAGTGACAGCTCTAGCGGCTGGGTGTCGAGCCGGTTGAGATTCCGCGGCCGGATTTGATCCTCCGCCGCTCTCCTCTTGCACAGGTGATTTCCCCTTGAGATTTTGCGCGAGCAACACCTTGAGTTTGTCCATCCTTGAGTCGATCCGCTCTTCCAAGCGTTGGGTGGATGCCCTCATCTCTTCCTCGATGGCGGCCACCGAATCCGTCAATCTGGCATAGTTTACCTCCATAGTTTCCAAACGACTAGCCTCTTCTTATCCGCGAGTTGCAACCATGGTGGAGAAAGGAACCTCTGATACCAAATGTTATGAAGAAGGTGGGAGAGAGAGATCTAGAGAACTAAGAGGAGAAATTAGGGTTGAGAGCATGAAAGGAGAGAATACCTTATAATAATCTTGCATATCTCTTCAAGAGGGGGTCCGGTTATATTTATACCCTGACCAAGGCTGGCCGGCCCCAATGGGGGATGAACCGGGTGGGTTCAGCCCCCCCCCCCCCCGATCCGCTATTTAGATAGTGTTGCCTTCAGACCGCTTGCGTCGTCGTGTGTACTGACGCCCAAATAAGCGGGCGCCGTCCGACGGCGTAACATATAGCTTAGGCTTCATTTGGGGCGGTGGCGGGGGCGGGAACCGGCGTCTGGGAAGGGAGGGTTGGGACTGGAGGTGAGGGCCGGGAGTTGGAGACAGAGCGTTCGGCGGCATTTTCCGCTTCGCTGCGGAAGCAAACACCACAAATTCCGCCGCAGGGCGTTTGTTTTTCCGCCTCGTGGAGGCGGTTGCTCCCGCACCGGCGTGAAAACGCCGCCCCAAATGAAGCCTTAGTCTTACAATTTTGTTTGGAGATAATATATCTCCCTCCCTCTTATATATATATATGTGTACAAATACTTATATTTTTAGTGTTCAGATATGAAGTAATAAAAGTATTTAAGCTTTGTATTCATTTTTTTTACATAGTATCAGAGCCTCCATATTCTTAAATAATCCTCTCAACGATTGAGCTTCTATGGTCGCCGTTTGAGCAACCTTTACAAAAATTTGCCCGTCCCGTGGCCTTGTTGTCTTGAGCCCACGAAGCTCCCCAAGCTGTTTGAAGCTTGTGGTTCCATCGCTTGAGCTTGCCAAAAATATTCTTCTCCTACCTGCTGTCGAAATAAACAGCCCCACCCACTTTTTATAGAGAAGACACCTGCTGGTGTTCCGCAAGCTGCTCTAACGAAACTCGCTGACTCTGCCTCCTACTACTGTGTTCTCCATCTTCTCCTGCAGGACTCGTCGCTTCCTTCTACTGCACGATCCCCTGCTTCCTCTTGTGCACAGACTCACTGATTCCTCCACCCATGGGATTCGCCGCGCCCTCCAGGAATTAAAATCGCCAAGCTTGGCCTTCCAGGACTCGCCGTGACCCTGCTTCCAGAATCACATACATCTCTTCATCTTGTGCTACATTCGCCACCCCTAAATACTTCCAGGCTTGTTGGCATTGATACTTTCATGCTCGGAGTTCGTAGGTGCTTCTGCTTCAAAGGCTTGCAGGCGCTCTTGCTTTCAGGGCTCGCTGTTTCCCGCTTCCAGGAACTCGCCACTCATTCATTCTTGTGCTCGCTGCCATCCTACTGCCCATGCATGTCGTTTGATCTCACGGCTTGAGTGTATGTGAAGCTTGAGTTGGAGCCCTACTGCCCAAGCTTGCCAGCCCCTGCTTTCAGCACTCTCTCTTATTATTCTCACTCTCTCCGATGTTTGTTCCATGATTCTGAAGGTGACTCCACCCACTGATGTCTCATTGACTCCCTCTTTTACTTTGTTTCACCACTCTGTTGATGTCCGACTTCCATCTACTGAGTCTCATAGAGTTCATAATGGATTTGAGACAGTGGGAGTGATGGCCGCACTCGTTCCTTGGAGGATCGACAGACGTAAAGTATCATTGATAAATGCCAACTATCAAATGAGCTTTACACTCTGGACTTTCCCACCTCAATATTATCCTCTGTTGATTGACATCAACGTCTTGACCATGCTGCTCTTTCTATATTCCAGAAGGCTCTTCCTGATTTTACGTTTTTCTAGATTTAAATGCAAATTCTGTATTTATGGGAAACAACATCGTTCTACATTCTCCCCTAATTGTATTAGGTGCTCTGCTCCATTTGCTTTAGTTCATTCGAATATCTGAGATTCATATAAAACTGCGAGTTTATCTGGATATCATTACTTTTTTATTTTTATTGATGATAGTTCTCAAATGACATGGGAGTATTTACTGTGTGATCTTTCCGAGTTATTGTGTTTTTTCTTTCATTCATCACTGGAAATCACACTCAATTTTTGAGCTCTATTAAAATTCTTCAGACTGATAATACTCGTGAATATACCAGTCATGAATTTCAGGAAACTTGCAATACTTTGAGTATCATCCATCAAACGTCGTGTGTCTATATCTCACAACAAAATGGTGTAGCCGAGCGGAAGAACCACCACCTCTTTTAGGTTGCTTGCTCCCTTATGTTTCAAATGCAGGTTCCCAAATATTATTGGCATTTTGCTATTACTACTGCGTGCTATTTAATTAATTTCATGTCTTCGGCCATCCTAAACTTTGATACTCCTTTCTCCTTCCTATACCCCTCCACACCTCCCTTCCTCTCGCCTCCACTGATGTCACCTTTCTTGAGGATCAACCATTCTACACCTCACCTTATGATAACTTCCCACCTGCTATCCCGCGTCCTTACGTCTCTATCAACTACACAACCCCTCCCTGCTCCTAACACAAGCTCTGTGCTCACGCGTTTGACTCTAATTTATTCTTCACAATCTGATATGTTATCGTCTTCTTGTTGTCAAGCTTATCTATTTTACGGACACACAATCCGATATTTCATTTGTTGTTTGTTTGGCCAGTCGCTTCATGCATGCTCCTCAGATATCCCACCTCCAAGTTGTCGACTGATCTTCTGGTATCTGAAGAATGCTTCGGGACAAGGGCTTGTGTATAAGTCCTACTCCCCCTATCATTAATTGCCTATTCGAATGCAAATTATGCCGGCTATGTCGATGATCATCGGTCTACGAGCTGCTATTATATATATTTTGGATGACATATGGTCACTTGGTGGAGCAAGAAGCAGACGATGGTGACACTCTGCTCTGCAAAGGTTGAGTATCATTCGATGGCGTCTGCGATTTCTAAACTCATGTGGCTGGAAGGTCTCCTTGTTGATTTTGGTGTCAAGCTCCGCTCTCTAGCCGTCCTCCATTGCGATGATCAAGCTTCCATTCATATCACAAAGAATCAAATTTTTCAAAACACCAAAAATTTGATTGCCATTTCATTATGGAGAAATTTTAACTTAGCAGACTTGATTTGCGATATATACATGTTGCTGAGCAAATCTCTAATAACCTCACCAAGGCCTTATCGGCCCCTATACTGACAGTTTGTTAACAAGCTTGACACATGCATTCTGTATGTTCAAACTTACGGGGGAGTGTAAAAGTACTATGAATAAGCCTATCCAAATGCTACCACTCTCATGCCTTTTGCGATCTGCTAGCTACTTATGACACTCTCCCTCAGCTTGGCTGTCCTGGCGCTCACTCTCAGAATGACACCGCTTAAAGGAAGCATCGCTACATTATTGAGACAGCCCGCACCCTCATCTCCTCCCACGTTCCTCCTCATTTTTGAGTTGAGGTTGTTTCCACTGCTGTCTACCTTATTAACCTTCTACTTTCCTTTAGGGTTAGAGTTCTGGTGCGTGTCTGTACTCTCGACCCCCCCACCGTTACGCCCATCTTCGTGTTTTTGTCTGTCGTGCTATGCTTTACTCTCTCCACGTGAGCGTACCAAGCTCTCTACTCAGTTTGTTCCCTGTGTCTTTCTTGGATACAGTCCTGAGCATAAGAGTTATCGCTGTTATGACCCTGTTACACGCCAACCTCTCATCTCACGTGATGTCACCTTTGACGAGTCTCATACTTTCTTTGTGTCCTCTGACCCCTCGACCTCGCACTCGTCTGTTACTCCATCTAATGTACAGTTTCTCACCCTTCCCATCTCACCACCTCATGTCTCTTCTCCTCCGGTATGTCCACCTCCTCTCCCCTTGCCGTAGTCTACACTACCTCTGACCTCTCAAATCTATTAAACAGAGGAATTCATAATATAGCATGATACACCGGCCCAAAAATTAAGATGTGCTTAGAAATAAAATGAGGAATTCATTTAACTATCAGAGGCCCCAAGCTATCAAGGAAAGAACATGCATAATATAAGTCCTCATCAAAAAGCATGATTTTCATTACCACAAAACAATGCATACAAAAATTCAAAGTCATATGTTACCTGCTTGTTTGTTGGGCTTCTACCCCATGAGATCCTAACAATTTACTGACCAATCATGGTTGCATGTGTCCTCTGAATAGCTTCCTCAGCAAAAGTCTGGTCTGAGCAAAATGAAGATGAATTATCTCCAGATCTTAGTAGAGATAGGTGAGTTCTACCTGGAAGATCTGAACGCCTGCAAGACAAAGCTAGGGTAGAACAACATGAAAGAGAACTCTAGTTAAAAGTGGGCATTCTATAGATATGAAACAACACACTATAAGAAAAGTAGTACAACCTGGAAGCCAATGCGAGATCTGAACACCTGCAAGACGAAGCTCCAGTGGATGAAGTCATTATGTAAAAGATTTTATATAATAATACCTAAATCATAATCATCAATTTGATCCTCATCTCATAATCATCATATATAGATCATCTCTGTACATTCAAATTATTCCCATTGCCCAAAAACGCAAAAACAGCTTAGAAATTTCCTTTTCCCACCCCCTACTGTTCTAGTAATAATATCACCCTTTCTCCTAAATGCACAATAATAAATGATCAAATCAATTTGGGAACGAAGAAACACCACCAACAATTTTATATTTACACGCTTATCTTACCACCTTCGTGGCTGAGCTTCAAAAATCAACCCAACTCGCACTTCTGGACAGAGCCTGCAATCTCCAGCCGTGAAACCGTGGCTCTCCTCAATTTGATCTGGCCCGTGTCCCACGACTAATTTAGCCTTTGGATGCGGTGGACCCCAGCGGCTTCACCGCCACCGCAAACCAGCTCCGGATCTCCCTCTTCTCATCAATCATCTTCCTTCAAGACTCTGTCGACAAAATATTGAAATCTTCTCGAGTAAAGCTTTGGATCGACGACGGATATGGAGGTGGGATCAACTTGCAGAGACTTGTATACGTGCTCGAGCCTTTTGCTGATAT
Source organism: Platanthera zijinensis (assembly GCA_039513925.1). NCBI lineage: Eukaryota > Viridiplantae > Streptophyta > Magnoliopsida > Asparagales > Orchidaceae > Platanthera > Platanthera zijinensis. The sequence goes on from CM077098.1 coordinate 126,029,492, forward strand.
GGTAGTTCTTGAGGATGTCGATGACCACGAAGTAGAGAATCACGTATGACAGTTTACCGCTTCGAGCGGGTGACATTAGAAGGCCTCTGTCGGCGAGCGGGGAGTGATCCGAGTCGCTCAGCCTCAACACATGCTCGGCCCTGGCTGACATATTCGTTCCCTCGGCAAGAAGGATCAACGCCGGAGCTGGAGGCGAAGACCCCGACTGAGAAGAGTGAGTGAGAGAGAGAGCCTGCGTCGAGGTAGCGGTTTTGACGTCGATCCAGGCGGCTGGATAAGCTATACCCTAGGAGGAGATGCTGCCACGTGAGTTTGTGCAAAAGGGGAGGAAGCGGCTATCGGGAATGAGGAGAGAGAAGAGTGGATGTTTTAACCGGGCTGCTTTTGGGATTCGATGGTCAGGATTATAACTGGATGGCGAGGATCTTTTCATTGGATTTTAAATTCATAGTATTTAAAAACCATCTCATATTTCTTTATAAGTAGTATATATATATAAATATAAACACATGTTGTAATTAGACCATTATCTCTATATTAACAAGTCGTTTGCGTAATACCCACTAAGAGTAATTCCTTTATATGGTGTCTTTACTCATGTATATGTAAGGGTAAAGACTAGTCTTGTATTATCTAATTTTGATTGTTCTATTTTACTTGGTATCAAAGCAAAACAATATCTTAACTCTCTCTCTCTCGCTCTCGTCTTCACCGCTCGCAAGTGTAGTCCCTATGTCGATTGTGACTGGTTTGCGGGCTTGGATCTAATGCCAAACCCGCACGTGCCTTAAGTTGCGTCCTCTGCTGCCGTTCGCTGAAGGAGTTGACATTGCCGACTCCTTATGACGTCGACCTTATTGCCTTTTACTGACGCTTCCTACACTCATCCTGTCTTCGGTTTCTTCACCAAGTGTGATGATGTCATAAATGAGTGATCCTCAGAGGATTCATGGTCATACTGGCTCATTGAAGATTGCCATCATGCCACTTGATGAGACTAATTATCCCTAATGGCCCGAACAGATAAACATGTGATTCACAACCATTAGATGTTCAAATACATTGATGGGACTATCATGGAGCTACCCAAGACCGATCCCTCTTGGATTGGGATTCAGAGATTTCCCGTGTTGTCTCCTGGCTCCTACATTTAATGTCCCCGAAGGTGTATCAGAGTTATATATCGATGAACTCTGTCTATGAGATATGGACTCGGACACGCGAAACCTACTCACGGATTTACAGCTCAACCCAAATTTATGAGCTTACTTGTCGAATTTTGAAATTGTGCCAGTGATCCTTGAATGTCTCTTCATATTTTTCGAAGTTCGAGCGACTATCAGGAACTGGATTTTTTTGGCAATTCAATCTTGCTTGTACTACCGATGCGGTTCTGTTGCAGAGAAAGGAAGAACGCCACCGTCTTTATGTCTTCTTGATGAGTTTGAATATCTAATCAAATACGATTCAGACTCATTCTCCATTTCTCCCATCCCCCTTCTCTTCGAGAGGCATTCAATATGGTTCTATGGAATGAAGATCAACGCAAATCTCTCAATATGATTATCCCCCAATTGCTCTGCCTTGACTAGTATGGCTTGGGGCAATGTTGTCACGACCCGTCTAATAACAACCATCAGAGTGCTCTACAGGCTGGTCGTGATGCCACAGACATGGGCAAAGGAAAATAACAACAATCACGACCCGTCTAATAACAACTGTCACGACCCGTCTAATAACAACCATCAAAGTGCGTTACGGGCGGGTCGTGATGCTACAGACGCGGGGAAAAGGAAAATCCATGTCTGTTAGGTGGAATAAAAATTGAAATGTAGTTTTAAAAATAGTTAACTTTGAGAAAAATCCGTTTATTTTTATGTGCGGAAGCTTGAATGAAAAAGTGATGCACATGCACTTTGATAAACTCTCTTGATACACACACAACACTGGTACAAAAGTAAATGCAATAACTAAAGAATTGAATATGCCATAAATTTATTGTGTTACATCAATGAAAATCTAGCAGTTGTCCATGAAACAAAAAAAAAAGACTGATAATACTAATACATGATAACCAAATTCGTCAGTAAAGGAAACAAAATACATAGAACCTGGCTATGCTACAACAAACCAGATAAACCTCCAGGAATACAGGAACTCAACACTGAACAACTCAAGAAGCAGGCGGCGCAGTCACGGAACCTAAAGCAAATCCAAACAAAAAGGAAAATGTCTCAGAACTTAGGATTTAAACAGTGAGCAAGTTAATTAATCAAAACATGAGTAGAAATAAACATACATAATTGAGTGCCAATTTATCTTGTAACAAAGCTAGTAAACAAGCAAGCAACTGAGTCAAACAGAAATTCCTGAAATTGTTAGCCTCCTCCGGACTCCGGAGTATAGCCTAAAATTGTTCATGTATTATTGTAAGCCGTAATCGATGAAGTGTGTAGGTGTTTCAGCGGGCGCACATGGTTCACACTTAGATCCACATGCAAGTCTTGTTGGAAAAGCAATCCTGCTTGTCATGACCATGCCAACAGACAACCCGGTTAGACGCTACATTTCAAGGATTGCTTGCGACTACAGAGTTTTTTTAAGTATTTCATATTTTAGTTTTCTGTCATATTATATTATGTCAAAAATGTGCCGGTTCAGGGGTTATCAAATAGCATATGCAATCATAGAAAATAGGTACAAGGACTAAATCCAAAGTTTGCAAGTGAGAGGGAGTTCTCTATTTGCCTTAAGGCGAAACCGAAGCTGTCGGTGACAACTAAGCTTCGCAACCAGGCCGAAGACTCTATCTGACATGTTCAAGACCCAAAATTAACAAAATATTCGCCTTAACGAGGCTTTCTATGCTCGAACATGCATTGCTAATCGCACAACACATCATAAGAGGAGTTTACAAATTTACCTCCCTCGAGAGTGAGGGGAGAGGAGTTACCACGAAGGATCGGGCACTTGGCGGCGTTTGGGTGATGGAAACCCTAAATCGGAGAGGGCGTGGAGTGATTCCACTACTAGATCCGATGAGCGGCACTAGAAACACAAATAAAAAAAATTAAGATTAGATGGATATACGATAACCGCAAAAGGGATCGACGTAATCACATCGATCGGAGAGCGAAAGTTATCGCAACAAAATTAGGGCAAAACTGAAAACATGAGATTGGAGGAATTCCTTACCCAAGGAGAGCAGATCCGGGCTCAAATATCCGCATAGAGGAGGGATGAATCGAGCAAAACCCTAGGCGATCCCTTCACAAAACACGACACAATCGATCATGAGAAGGGTTGTCAGAGGGAGATGTTGCGGCTGCCGGCCTTGAGGAGAGGGAAGAAATTAGTATCGGCCTCCATAAATGGAGGGAAGGAGGGGGAGGCCCTAGGGTTGCTGCTTCTTGAACCTTCGACCAGAGGAAGTGAAGAGGAGCAGGAGGAGGCAGAGAAGCAAGCAGAGGCAGCGGCTTGAGGAGAAAGAGGCGCCAGAGGGGCCGGCGGGGCGCAGGAGCGGCGAGATCGGGCGCGGCAGGAAGAATGGCTCGCAGGAAGTCGGGAGCGGAAACCCTACGGAAAAAATGAGGTATCGGGGAGGGAGGGCTGACTCTCGGGTTATATGGGGGGTAGATTAGGTTATTTATTTATTTATTATTATTATTATAACATATGTTAAGACCGGGTTGTTACAAATGTCAGCACTTCTACTCCTACATGTGATTATCATGGCTGTAGGGGAGATATTTGGGATTCGTGCTTCAAACTCCATCCTCATCTTGCTCCACCAGGATGTGGTTGTGGACGTGGTCGTGGACGTGCTCCTGGTCGAGGGGGGCAGGTCACAACCTCATGATACTACTTATTCCACGAAAGTGTATGAGGAGCCCTCCCATGCTCCTTCCTTAGGGACCTTTACAATGGATGAATTGGATGCTCTCAGGCGGCAACTTCATTCTTGGTCAGATATGTCTTTTGGTGTTTCTACCTCCTTTGCCACCACGCTTATTATTCTCAGCGCGCATGATGCTACCATCAATCCATCTGATTGGATCATCGGCTCACGGGACCACCGATCATATGAGCAGATCCTCCTCAGGTTTGTTTCTTACAATCCTTTGTTTGGTAAGGACATGGTTTTCTCTGCTAATGACACCTTGTCCCCCATTGCGGGCAAACGTCACATCTCATGCTCTTCGCCCATTTCTCTCTTATTTCTTGTATGTTCCCTCCTTTCCTTGCAATATACTTTCAATTGACAATATCACTAGATTTCTTAACTGCTCAGTAACTTTCTTTCATAACTCTTTTGTTTTTTGGAACTGGGACGGAGAGGGAAAATAATAGTGGTAGGAATTGTGGTGTTCTGTACTTCCTGGATTCCCAACTACCATCTCAAGCTCTTTCGTTTACTACTGTTACTGTTGCGGATGTCTGATGATGGCATCATCGCCTCAGACATCCCTCTCCTCTTTATCTTCAAAAATTGCTTCCTTCTTTTTTTCCTTTTATTACATCTTTATCTTGTGATGTATGTGAGTTGTCTAAACATGTTAGACATAACTTTTCACATTTATCTTCTCCTAGTACCAATCCTTTTGCTGTCATACATTCAGATGTTTAGGGTCCATTCCCTACCATTATCTGATTTTCGTTAGTTTGTCACTTATATTGACGGTTTTCCTTGCACTACTTGAGTTCATCTTTTAAAGAAAAAAGTGAGGGTTTTTCTTATTTTCAATCCTTTCATCGGATGGTGTTGACCCAGTTCAAGGGCACTATTTGTGTCCTCCGTAGTGATAATGGAGGGGGGGGGGGGTATGATGATCGTGGGTTGTTTGGTTCCTATCTCACCGATCATGGTATTATCTACCAAACCATATGTGTTCACACCTCTACTCAAAATGGGGTTGCTGAACGGAAAAATTGGCACCTGATTGAGATTGCGCGTTGCCTTCTCACCAATATGCATCTTCCTAAATCTTGTTGGGACGATGTTGTTCTAACCACTGCTCATCTCATCAATTGTTTACCATCACGGTTTTTAGACTATGCTACTCTCTCCCATCTCTCCACCACTTTTGTTGTGCATACCTCTCATTTGCCACCCCGTGTGTTTGGGTTCGTGTTTTGTTTATGTACATCAGCCTCATTGTGACAAAATTGACCCTTGTTCTCAATGTTGTGTATTTATTGGCTATTCTTCGACCACAAATTGATATCAATGTTACCCCCCTCCGTCACGACGCGCATTTTTTACCGTGGATATTACCTTCCGCAAGGAGGAATCCTATTTTTTGGATCTGTCTCATTCCATTCCTCGAGGGAGACTAGTGACACTGCATCTGACACCCTATTCTCTCCCTCTCATTCATCTTACTCATACTATCCCTTCCTGCCAAGCAACGCCTCCTACCTTAAGTTTCCTCCTACGTCTCTAATTCCTCCACTTTCTCTTTATATTACCCTCAACAAAAAGGTAAACGTTTCACTATCATTCCACCTCTTCCAATGCCTTCTTCAGACTCAGATTATGGTGATGAACTACATCTCCCTCTTACATTACTAAAAGGTAAAACAATCTGCACGCAACACCCTATTCCCAACCATGTTTCTTATCATTATCTTACTCATGCGCCAGGCCTTTATTACATCGTTATCCTTGATTACCATCCCCAAGTCATGGCATGAAGCTTTGCTTGTCCCAGAATGTACACATGTTATGGAGGAAATGTCAGTCTTGGGAAAGAAACACTCATGGGGCATCTCTCTCCTTCCTCCTGGGAAGAAAGTTGTTGGTTAGAGGTGGACGTTCTTTGTTAAACAAAATTAGGATGGTCAAGTTGAATGTTACAAGACACGACTAGTGGCTCAAGGATACACCCAAACTCAAGGAGTAGACAATCAGGACACCTTTTCTCCAGTGGAAAAGATGGACTCCATTTGGGCTCTCTTATCATGTGTTGCTTGTTGGGTTGGGATCTTCATCAACTGGATGTGAAAAATCCCTTCCTCCATGGTGAGTTAGATGAAGAAGTGTACATGAAATTTTCTCCCGAGTTTGTGAAAAATAAACCAGTAGGGTTTGTCTGTCACTTAAAAAAGTCATTATATGCCCTGAAACAGTCACCCAAGGCATGACTTGACAGGTTTCACAAGGCTATGCTTAAGTTTAGCTACAAGCAGGGATAGTCGATCACACCATGCTCATCAGAAGATGTGTTCAAAAATTTGTGGTACGAATTGTCTACATATATGACATTGTGATCACATGTGATGTCCCAAAGAAAATTGCAAACCTCAAGGCTTTGTTGTCTATAGAGTGCGAAGTGAAGAATTTAGGGAGACTGATATTTTCTGGGAATTAAAGTGACTAGGTTGAATCAAGACATCTTCATATCCCAACGCAAATATGTTTCGGACCTGTTAAGGGAAATCAGGATGCTCAGTTGTGTCCCACACACGTACAGACATTACATATGTAATAGATATCTTGAGTATATATGCATGCTCCTAGGATCTGACATCAAGAGGCCGCATATCGTGTATTGCGGTACTTGAAGAAGGCACATGGTTGGGGACTTATGTTCTCTAAGAACCACCACTTGAGGATCGAAGTCTTCACTGATGAAGATTGGGCGGGGAGTCATGATGACATGAAGTCTACAACGGAGTATTATACCTTTGTTAGGAAAAATTTGAGTACCTGGCGAAGCAAGAAGCAGAATGTGGTAGCCAGATCAAGCGCAGAGAATAAGTATCGGGAAATATCTCAAGGTCTCATTGAAGGCCTGTAGTTGTGTTCTATGTTGCAAGATTTGGGATTCCAAGAGCATATCTCACTCTCCTTATGTGACAACAAGACAGACATTAGTATAGCTCATAACCCAATACAACATGACAGGACTAAGCATGTTGAAGTTGATCGGTATTTTATTCAAAGACCGCTTGGACAAAGGGAATGTGATTACTCCATTTGTTCACTCCAAAAATCAACTGACATATGTTTTCACCAAAAATCTGGGATGCGATGTGTTCATTGATGATAATCATAAGCTAGGGTTGACTGGTATCTTTCACCTGACTTGAGAGGGAGAGTTGTAATTAGACCATTATCTCTGTATTAGTAAGTCGTATGTGTAATACCCATTACAGGTAATTCCGTCATATGGTGTCTTTACTCATGTAGATGTGAGGGTAAAGATTAGTTGTGTATTATCTAATTTTGATTATTCTATTCTACTATATATATTGAAATTTCATCACCGAATAATCTGTGTTTTATTTTAAATTTTCACCGGATCAGTTTCTGCATATTTTCTCTCGTTTGTCAATTTGATATTTATTACACTTAACTTTAATAGTTCTTTGAAGCTTAACTTTTCCTTGCATGTATTTCTGCATGTACATGTGGTGTGTACCTTTTATTCTAATACTATTACCTAATGGACAGGGAGAATTTTCTACTTTTAAAGCTTATTTGCACCGGTACACAACCCCTCATATAGCTTCGAAAAGCAGCTCTCCCCTTTGGTATGCTGTCAGGCGTGCATCTGCTCATATCATTGTCCTTTCAAGTTTCTCTCCATTTGGTAACGTGCTCACTAAATCCATAACTGTTGTGATTATTTTGGGATTTTTATGAAATGAAATAATACTGGACCATGCATTTTCAAGTTCTTTCCTATTATTTTATGTGGAAGTAATGCTTAAGGCTTCATTTGGTTCGGTGGTGGCGGATCGATCCGGCGGGTGGAAACGGAGTATTCGAACCGGAGGGGGAGGTGGCTGCTCCAAACGGAGCTTTTTGGAGCATTTCTCAAGGTGGGCGGGTGGAAACGGAGCAAACGCCGCCGGAGGTTCATTTGTTTACCCTCCTTCCGGCGGCGTTTGCCCAAAACGGAGTAGCGAAACGCCCAAACAAATAGAGCCTAAATAAAATCTTTACCTGTATATGCATTTGTGAATTTGTGATTTCTTTTTATTTATGGTTAAATAAAAAGAGAAGTCTTATCTTATATTCGGATTATGATCTTGTTGTTATGTTGATATATATGCAATTTTTGCAACATATTAACTGTATGTGAAGGCAATTAAAGATACATTACTGTAAAATTCCTATTCTCTGACTACTGCTATATTATTCTTTTTTTTCTTTCTCTAATAATCTTCGTGATATTGGAGTAATATTGGGATCCAAATGACGATACCATACTCATCCTTTGCAGTGGGTCTCTCTGATGGGAGCAGAGTGTTGGGATGTATTGATGGCAATTATATTTCCATGGTGGATAGTGCATTTGGTGGTTAAGCCATTGCGCCTAAGTCACATCATATTACAAAAAGGTGTCCTTTTGTTGCGCGCTCCAAGACGCTTGTCGATGCCTGGATACAACATCAACCCCTACGACGGATTTAGCTGTGCAGCGGGCCCAGAAAGAAGCTGTCGGGATCGCCATGATGATGGTTCGGGTTCCACCCCATCTCCACAGCGTCCGAGCTCATGTTCTCTCTTCATCTACAACTCTTCTCTCGGATGTTTGCTCGATGATCTTGAAGGTCACTCCGCCACCTTATGTCCCTGGGCCTCCTACTCCGGCTCTTCTCCAGCAACTCTTCACCGCCTCTTCTGCTTCGGCTCGTGGGGGTTGCACCAACACCCGGGATGGGGATGTACTGTGCGACCTCGCCATAAATGCTTTCATTGTGGTAGGGACGGTCACTTTGAGGCCACTTGCTATCGTAAGCATGATCTGTCTCCTCATCTCAATTTCTACACTGTTGTCGAGCCTACCTCCTCAACCCGTGATGACATCACTGCTCTACGCACCCAGCTCCAGCATCTCCAAGGGGTGGTCGCTCGCTCCTCTGGTTATGTTGTGTCGATCTCCAATGAAGGTATCTCCTGTCTCTCCCACAGCTGCCAATGGATTGTGGACTTCGGTGCTACCCACCACATTACTCTGCAGCAACCATCTCACTACTTGACCTCTGCTTATCCTAAGTTCATCACCATGGACAATGGTGACACCACCCCGGTCTCTGGTGCTGCTGATTTGCCTCTGACTTCGAATCTTACTCTCTCCTCGATTTTGCATGTTCCGGGCTCGCCTTTTAACCTACTTTTTGTTAGCCGCCTTACTAACGATTTGGATTGCAACATCACTTTCTTACCTACCGCCTTTGTTGTGCAAGATCGGCGGACGCAGAGTATCATTGTTAAAGGGCAGCTATTTAATGTGCTATATCTTTTGGATGTTCCTCCTTCTGCTCTCTCCTCCGTTACGTTTGTTGGTTGACATCGCCGTCTTGGGCATGCCCCCCTTCCGATTCTCAAGAAAGCTCTTCTTGATGTATCTCTTCAAGAGTTTACTTGTGAATCATATATCTTTGGCAAACAACACAGTGTATCTTTTTTACCCCATTGTACTCGGAGTGATACTCCTTTTGCTTTAATCTATTCAGATGTTTGAGGACCATATAAGGCCTCGAGTGTTTATGAATATCGTTATTTTGTTATATTTATTGATGACTACACGCACATGACCTGGTTATATTTACTTCGTGATCGTGCTGAAATTTTCTCTACATTTCGTGCTCATTACTGAGACTCGCACTCAATTTTCCGCAAATATTAAAGTTCTTCGTACAGATAATGGGCGCGAATGCAGTAGTCGTACTTTATCTACTATGTGTACTAAGTTTGGAATCATTCATCAAACTTTGTGCCTGTATACTCCTCAACAAAATGGTGTGACCGAGCGAAAAAAATCGGCATCTTCTTGACGTCGCTCGATATCTAATGTTTCAAATGCAAGTTCCTCCTCTTTACACACCTTTATCGCGGACCTGCCTTTCCACTCCTCTTCTCCAGCTCCTCCTCTACCCCCTCCCTTACCCAGTCCCACCATCCCTGTTACATCTCTCCCACCGCTTCTTCCACTACCATCACCACTACCCCCGTTGAAACCGAAAATCGGTCTCTGTGGAGTTCGGGGTCCCAATAAGGGTGTGACCTCACACTTACTTCCCTCGGGCTAGCACACCAGATCAAAGATTCAGGAACCTAGGAACAGAACTAAGGTCTCAGCCAGGAGATCCCATCACACCCAGAATATCAAAGAACTCTTTCTCTCCCAAGCCAATGCTGAGCTTGGGCACCTTGGAGAACACTCTTGGCTCGTTAGGAAGAGCATGAAAAAGAAAGAAACAAGAGATCTGTCAATTTGACCCTCCAAAGGTGCCCCCCTCGGTCCTATTTATAGATTTCTAAACTTGGTCTGCCAACATCATAACTCCGCTGTCCAGAAATACTAAATGCAGCCCAATTGGGTCTGCCAACAGCGTAACTCAGCTGTTCTAAAAGGCTTCCTGCAGACCCTCAAGGGAATCCAGATAATTCTGTCTTTGGACCCCACTGGACGAGTGGTCCATGAAGGCACCACTCGCCTAAAAGGGGGCGAGTGCTGGGTGAGCCAGACACTCGCCTCCACAACTCTTCTAAAGGCGGATGCGAGAGCCTTCCCGCCTGCCACTCGCCGGTTTGGCGAGAGCCTTCTCGCCTGCCTCGGCAGGTACCCTTTTCTCCTTCTGGGCGAGTGCGGGTCTGCCTGCCCCATTCGCCTATTTTGACCAATTTGGACCCGAGGTCCTCGGCTTCTTTGGGGGGGGGGGGGGGTCCACTCAGCGAATATGAGGTTGTACACAATCCCCGCTCTTTTCGAGCTAGTCCTACGCTCGGAAAGAAAAGTCCAACCCCCGGTATTCGATGAGTGCTTGTTGACCTGAAAGAGAATCCTTTGTGGGCCCCTCCACGGCTCTATATATATCCCAGGGCTTGGCTCTAAGATGGTATCTTTGCTTGTCCACTGTCCATCACCTGAGTCCTCGCCGCTCCGACCATGTTCGCTAAACTGGCCGCAAAGCCGCTCTCGCAAGAGCTTTTGGACCGTCTCGCTGTTGCGCAGGAAAAAGCCAAGTCCAAGTCCTCCAGATACACCCCATGGCTCTCGTCCAAGAGGCCTGTAGATTCGCCCTATCGGCCGAAAAGGGCCAGGATGGTTCAGCGGAACCCTATGGTGGATGGGTCTGCTTCTCCGACTCCTACCCCTAACCGCGAGATTCTCACCATCCCAATGGAGGTATTCTACTTACCCTCGCCTTGGCGAAAACCCCAAAAATGGACGTGTAAAACTGAGCCACAGGTCTATTCGCAGGAGCAACTGATAGAGAGCGATGCTGGCGTTCCCCCGGAGAATGCCGAGACATCCCGGCTCCCCGATGGGAACGAACAGCCGGTCCCGGAGACTGCTTCCCAAGTTGCCCAGGCCGAAACCGTAACCGCTCCAGGTAGCCATTTTGTCACCTTCTCGCACTTCTTAACTCATATCCTTTCGCTTACACTGTTTCTCGCAGCTCCTCCCTTCGGGACTACGGGTCTAGTCAGTCCAGCGCCTAAGACCCCAGCCGCCGGGAACCCAAATGAACCAGCGCCAAGTTCTCGGCCCTCGACCGAGAAAGCACCTGACACCTCCCAACCGGCCGAGATCCACCCACCAGGACAAACGCTGATCCGTCCGGGACGGGGATTCTATGTATCACATCTTTATCAACACCTACACCTTTTTGAACTATCAATCCAAGGTATTTAAAACACTCACTGTGGAAAATATCTTGATCACTCTATTTAATAACGAAGTCATCCGCCCTTCTTACATTGCTAAATTTAAGCTCCATATACTCTGTCTTTGCCCGACTCAACCTAAAACCCTTCTTTTCTAAAGTGTCTCGCAAGATCCAAGTTTCGTGCTTACAACCTTGTGCATCTCATCAACCAAAATGATATCATCCGCAAACAATAAACACCAAGGTATTATTTGTTGGATATGTCCGTTGAGCTCATCTAAGATAAGGGTAAGGATATAATGGCTTAAAACTATACATTTATGTAAGTCAACTATGATAGGGAATTCCTGTATTAATCCTCGAGATGTCCTCACCCTCGTCACTGAATTTGTATACATATCTTTGATTATTTTAATGTATGATACATTAAAACCTTTCTTTTTTAAGACTCTCCATGAGATCTCTCTTGGAACTCCATCATAAGTCTTCTCAAGATCGATAAACAACATATGCAAATCTTTTTTTCTTTCTCGATAGTTGTCAGTGAGTCTCCTCAAGAGATGTATAACATCCATGGTTGACCGCCCTGGCTTGAATCCAAATTGATTCTTCGAGATGCTAGTCTCTCGTCTTACTGTTCTTTGTATTACTCGTTTTCATAATTTCATGATATAACTCATTAATTTAATTCATTTGTAATTAACATAATTTTGTATATCTCTTTTGTTCTTATACAAAGATACCGATATACTTTCTTTCTATTTGTTTGACATCCTCTTTGACTTCAGTATCTTATTGAAGAAACATGTAAGTCACAAAATTCTTTCTTATCGTTTGACCCAACTGCGTTTCTATTTTTCATCTTCTTTAAAACATCATTTATCAGAGACACTTGAATTTTATGATAAAACGTTATGTTCTTGTATTCCTCTGATTTACTTAACTCTCCAAGTCCAGTAAATTTTTTGTTTAATTATAGAGTTTATAAAAGTATCTTTTTATCGCTCTTTAATAACCACATCATTCGTCAAAACTGTATCTATTTCATCCTTTATGCATTTAACTTGACTTAAATTTCATGTGTTTCTCTTTCTAGCTCGAACAATTTTATATAGGTCATGGTCTTCATCTTTAGTGATCCATATTCATAAGAGTGATTAAATTTTACGTTTACCATCTACCTAACACAACCCTCACCATTTTCATAAGGGTGGCTAAATTTTACGCTGGCCAAATCACAGATGGTTTGGACACGTACAAAGGAGACCATTAGAGGCACATGTTAGGCATTGTGAGAGTATAATCATTGGTCATGTTAAATGAGGGGGGGGGGGGGGGTAGACCAATAAAGATTTGGAATGAAACTATAAGGAAAGACATGATGTGCTTAAGCATTAGTGAGATTATGACAAAAGATAGGGCACAATGGCGACAAAGGATCCATATAGCCGACCCCACTATAGTGGGATAAAGGCTTGAGTGTTGTTGTTGTTTATGCTATTCATCTTCAGTATCTAGTCCTTTATAAAATTCTTTCTAAATAGATTTTCTTTTTTATCCCTGATTTGCATTATAGCGTTTTATGGGTATTATTTACTTGCAATTTGGCCTTAATTCATTTCCTGTTGTGTCACCTTACAATTCTGTTTAAGCCATGGTTGATCAATTAACAAACACCTGTGAAATAAATTCTACTTCATATTGCACTGTTAAAACTCTGAAACATATAAAAAGATGATTTTGAAGAGCATATGTAAAAAGATGTAAGCCTGTCAGTTGAATTACTAAAAAAAGATGTAAGCCTGTCAGCTGGATGTAGTATTGAATTATGAAACATATAGCGGATAAGTGGATGCATTGTGTTACACTTGTATATTTGTTTTTTAGTCCACATTGGGTAACAAGGTGTTTGCGACTCTCCACCCACTTAAATATATATCTATAGTGCACTCCTTTTATTGCAAGTTAATAAGATTGAAAGTATTTCCACGAGAGACATTTGAGAACAGTTTTAAGAATATTAGTGATCATAGTCGAGGACTCAAGGCAATCATTTTAATGGTCTTTGTATGCCATCTAAGCTTGCCAATGAAAATTTTAAGTAGGTGAGTATCTATCCAATTTGATTGGAAAGATAATGCATAAAATCTATTATTTATTTTACCTCTTAATTTCTGGCAGTAAAATAAAACTTCATCTTCTGTACTTGTGTGTATACATCCTGTGATAAAGTCTACTAGTTTTGGAGAAAATCTTTCGGTACAACTGCTATTATACTAACAAGATTTCATCCCGTTTTTGTTGGTTGAACTTTTTTATATCAATGCAAGTCTTAAACAAGTTGTGTTTTTAACCAGTGAAGTATACTCCTCAATGGCTCTGGTTACGGAACGAACTGAAGCAAGTGGACAGGGAGAAGACTCCTTGGCTCATTGTTATTATGCATTCCCCACTATACAACAGCAATAGCGCACATTACATGGAAGGTGAAAGTATGCGTGCTGCTTTCGAGAGCTGGTTTGTTCAGTTCAAAATCGATTTGATCTTTGCCGGCCACGTTCATGCCTATGAAAGATCGGTATACTTTGTTTCCAATGTTCATTATTTTTTTGGTGCTGTTTATTTTACCCCTTACCCCCTCTTGAAATATAAATAATTATTATTCCAAAATTACTAACGCATTACGTAGGAACTGTTAAAATGCAAGCTAATCTAGACTCACCGGGTGGTGACGCTATCTCAAAGAGTGGTTGAAGGAGCTTAAATTGCCTGACACTGTTGGTGATCGTAAGAGTGATGAAACCCTAAAGGTACGCCTCCTCTCTCTCGCACGACATGGTATCTGAGGGGTTACGTTCCTTGCGGCGTTGTTGATTTGCCCGTGGGTTCTGTTGCTCACTTAAAGGCTCGATTTGCCCGTGGGTTCTGTCGTCGACCTGGAGGCTCGTTTGCTTCCTCTTCTCTTCGCGTCGCTGAAATAGGTTCTGCCGACGAAGGTGTTTGTAGGAGTCTCGGCTGAAGCCAACGAAGCTTCGCTCCCGTGGAAGGCTTGGTTAAAGTTGACGTTGCTTCGCCCCCGTTGGAATCACTTTAGTGGTCGTATCCCCCGACACATAACACAGAATCACGGTACACGTCCCTGATAAAGAACTCCACCAAGCAATGACGGGTAATTAGTATAGTCAAAGGACTACTAACCCTTGATAGGTGGTACGACTGCTCTGTGGTGCGTGTCACGAGTCCTAACGTCTCCACCATGCGCTGAGAAACATAGTTTTTCATACTGCCGCTATCGATAATAATGAAACAAAAGTGTCACTGAATGCGGGCGGTAGTGCGAATTTTTTTTCTTCCGAGAATCAGACTCAGTTGTCTCGCTAGAGGAGACCAAACCAGAGTGGAGAACACATACTAAGTGCTCTGCTTGCTCGCCCTCGATCTCGATAATGCTATCAGCCTCGGCCTGGGGTCACTAAGGAAGACCTCATACCTGAGTTCACGCTTGGTGTTGGAATCAATCACTGCGACAAAATAACGTCGCGGGCACTTAGAAGATTTGTGCCCAGGCTCCATACACTTGAAGCATCGAAATACTCCAGTGTTGGGCCGGGCTCCTACGGACTCCTTACCCCGAGTGGGGCCAGGGTGAAGAGTCGGTGCTCCAGTAATGGCAAGCGGGAGAGAGCGATCAGAAATACCATATGTGGATGCAGTGGTGGTGGTACTCAAAGTAGTTATATCAGTAGACTTATGACCAGATGCCCTCTTCTAGAGGGCCTCCACTCGACGAGCTCGGCTGGAGACCTCTCCCAGGTCCACTGAAAATCATGGAGTTCTAACTGGTCACGTATCGCATATCGCAGCCCATTAAGATAACATGCCACGATCATGTGGTCTTCTTCCTTCAGATCTAAACGTGATTGGAGGACACAAAACTCGTTGGTGCACTCGTCGATGGTCTGCGTGTCCTGTTGTAGGTTGTGATACCTACGATACAAGGTCTGCATGAAATCAGCGGGGACATACCTCCTCTTGAGTTGAGCTTTGAACTCAACTTACGTAGTGATAGGCAGTTGTCCCATCGTGTACCGCATCCGCTCAACCTCCCCTCACCACGCAAGTGCAGGACCCTTCAGCTTCAGGGTAGCCTACTCCACCTACTGGTGGACAGCTGTCCGCTTCCAGCTGAGGAATCACTCTAATAGGTCGCACCAGTCTAGCACCTCTTAGGCTCTAGGGTGCCCTCAAAATCCCCAACATCTAACTTAGGTGGATTCCTATTATCTTGATTTGCTAGTTGGGGTTCTGGTGGTGGAGGTGTAGGGGGTTGTGCATGAGGACCCCCTAAATGAAATTGTGTTTCTAGGTTATGGACCGAGGTGCGTAAGCCTAAAATGACTTGGTTCGTATCTCTCACGGAGACAGAGAGTGCGATGATAGCGGTCATGAGTTCTTCCATACGCTTACCCATGTCTCCTAAACTTCCCTCTATGTGTCCCACTCTCGACTCCATAGTTTAAATTTTAAAACTCTTAAAACTTAAAATTTTGGAAGCTTCTGTCGCTCGGCTATCTCACAATAGGAGTGAGATATCCCAGCAGCCACACCAAACTGATGTGAACCGAAGCGGGGTTGTAGTTTCTAAACGATAAAAAAATGCGATCTAGTCAAATAATTATGGCGCGAACACGCACGTTGTAAACTAGCGTAGAGTCACAACACGCACGTTGTTGGGGGGGGGCGGAAAAAGGCGTCTATGGGGAAGAGAGGAGGAGAGGGAGAGAAAGCGAAGAAGAGATGAGGGATTTAGGGTTTAGAGAAGAAAGGGAAAACACACATGTTGATAGGGGGGTCGGAAAAAGACGTCTACGGGGAAGAGAGGAGAGGGAGAGAGAGAGAGAAAGAGAGGAGGGATTTGAGGTTTAGAGAAGAAAGGGAAAACACACATTCATTCCAGGATGGTGTCCCTGTCATGGAGGGTGGTGGTCAAGCTCTCCACCTGGCATTCCCCTGGAAGGTGGCGGACAATAGACGAAGGAGGGCGGCCATAAACGGCCTCGAATGGTGTAGTACCGTCCTCCTGATGGTAGGCGGTATTATATGAGTATTCTGCCCACCCGGGCCACTTGGCCTAACTGCGAGGTTGTTCCCCCACGAAGAGCAGAGGTATGTTTCCAGTCACCGGTTGAGGACCTTCGATTGGCCGTCTGTATGCGGATGGTATGTCGTGCTCATGCAGAGACAGGTGCCCTGTAAGTGGAACAACGTGGTCCAAAAAGTGCTCAGGAATAGCGGATCTCGGTCGCTCACGATCGACCGAGGAAACCCGTGGAGGCGCACGACCCCCTGGATGAAGCTGTCGGTGACTGTGGCAGCCGTGCATGGGTGGCAGAGGGGAATGAAATGAGCATACTTCGAGAGCCGATCCACCACGACCAGAATGCAGTCATGTCCCTGTGATCGGGGTATTCGTGTGATGAAATCCATGGCGACGTCATCGCAAATGCGACCGGGGATCGGGAGGGGCTGAAGTAGACCACCTGGAAACATGGACTCGTACTTGGCCTTCTGGCAGGTGAGGTAGGCGGCGGCCTTGACCTGTCGGAACATGTGAGGCCAATAAAGTGAGGCGGCCAGCCGTCGGTATGTCCGGTAAGCCCCGACGTGTCCCCCCGTGGGTGAAGCATGACACTCTGCCAACAATAGAGGAATGCTCGGGGAGGGGGCGAGTACGAGGCGACCCTTGAAGAGTAGGCGACCGTTGACCAAGGAGTACGGTGGGTGGGCCGTAGCATCCGCGAGGAGTGCTATCCGTATCTCGTTGAGTGTCGGGTCGGCTTCTACTTCCCGTTGAAGGGTATCCGTATCCTCCCAGGCCGGGAGGGAGATGGCTGCGAGTATGGGGGTTGCGCGAGAGGGCGTCAGCCGCGCGATTCGACTTCCCTGACCGGAACTCAATGTTGAAGTTGTAGCCTAGTAGCTTGGCCACCCATACTTGTTGAGCGAGCGTAGCGATCTTCTGTTGTGGGAGGTAACGAAGACTATGGTGGTCGGTGTGGACCACGAACCGCCGGCCCAGGAGGTAAGGTCGCCAATGCTGAACAACGAGGACGAAGCCCATGAGCTCGTTCTCGTAAGCAGAGCGGCTGCGGATCGTGTCTGAAAAGGCGCGGCTGAAATAGGCCACAGGGCGGCCGGCCTGCATCAATACAGCTCCCACGCCGACGCCCGACGCGTCGCACTCCACGATGAAGGGCTGAGAGAATTCCGGCATGGCTAACACCGGGGCACAAACTAAGGCCTGTTGTAGAGCGGTAAAAGCGGTGGAGGCCGCCGCCGTCCACTCGAAAGGGCCTTCGACCGACTTCTTTAGTAGCTGGGTGAGGGGTCGGGCCAACGTGTCGTACCCCTGGATGAACCGGCGGTTGTACCCGGTCAATCCCAAGAATCCCCGGACATCACAGAGAGAGGATGGCGTCGGCCACTGAAGGATGGCCTCGATCTTGTCGTTGTCCATCGCGACTCCTGCAGCAGAGATGGTGTGTCTCAGATAGCACACCTCTGGAACCCCAAAGGAGCACTTTGTTGAGTGGAGCTTTAGGCGGTGGCGTCATAGAGTAACCAATGTATGGCGGACGTGCTGGAGGTGCTCCTGCCAAGAAGAAATGTAGATCAATATGTCATCAAAAAAACAACGTGCTGACGAAGTACCGGACGAAAAATGTCGTTCATCGTGGCCTGAAAAGTGACTGGTGCGCTGGTCAGGCCGAAAGGCATAACCAGGAATTCATAGTGTCTGTCATGGGCTCGGAAAGCCGTCTTGGCGACGTCGACCGGTCGTACGCGAATCTGGTGGTAGCCGACACGGAGGTCCAGCTTGGTGAAGACGGTCGCGTTGTGGAGCTCATCCAAAAGCTCCTGAATCACCGGAATCGGATTCTTGCATGGGATGGTGGCTTTGTTGAGTTCCCGATAGTCCACGTAGAAGCGCCAACTGCCGTCTTTTTTCCCTACCAGCAGGACTGGGCTGGAAAAGGGGCTGGCAAATGAGACCCCCCATCAACATATCGCATACCAGCCTCTCGATTTCGTCCTTTTGCACGTGCCCGTAGAGGTATGGTCGAACCGAAACTGCTGACACGTCGGGCTGAAGAGAAATCCGCAAACTGTTGTAGACCGAGACTGCCCGTAGTGGTATGGCATGATCGTGCGGCCGAGCTGGTGACAACCCGGATGGTGCAGCAAAGAGATCCGTAAACTCGGATAGGAGGGCCTGAAGGTCTGGAGGTAGTGGTGAGGCTGGTGGCGTGGAACCCGAGATGGGCCAAAGCCAAGCTGAAAAATCGACGTCCGCAGTCCGCTGAATCGCGTGGATAGAGACGGGGGAGCGAAGTAGCGCGGCGTCAAGGCAACACTCCCGACCATTCTGGAGGAAACGCATCGTCATAGTCCCCTAGTTGACTCGTACATCGCCCAGCGTGCAAAGTTGCGTATCGAGCGGCGACGACCATCGCCTAGACTGACAGTGAAATCTGGAGAAGGTTCCATTGGAAGACGTAGCTGCTGGGCCAGATGAGATGAAAGAAAATTGTGACTCGTCCCGTTGTCTATCATGATGACAATGTGGTGGTCGCCCAACTTGCCCGCCAACTTCATGGTTTGGGGGACCTGAAATGTCACCCATAGAAAAGCATGGAAGCTCCAAATGGTGAAGGCCTGCGTCAGCGGCGGGCTTTGTGGTGTCCTCTGTCGTGATCTCAAGGTCTTCAAAGTCCGCCAAAGTTATCTCGAGCTCGAAGTCGCCGATGATGGCATAAAACTCCTTGACCGCACAAACGTGGGTAGGAGAATAAGGTTGACCGCGGCGGAAACACAGCCCTTTGTGGCGAAGATCGTCGAACTCGCGGTTGGAGAACCGCTGAGGCGGGGCAAGACGGCCTCGCCTTGCAGCTGGAGGGGGAAGAGGGGCTTGGGGCTCCAGGGTAGTAGTCCTCCATGGTCGTCCGCCTAGCGGAGGCCCGCCTGGAATCGGCGGGGGCGAGGTGACAAATCCGCTTCCACAAGGCAGGCCATGTCGAGGGCCTCAGAAACTGTCCGGGAGTGGTGGGTGCGGAGCCGGGACCGGATGTTGGGCCGAAGGCCCTACATGAAGAAACCAAGATAGTGATCTGGTGGTAGGCCAGGAACATGGGTGACAAGGGCCACGAACTCATCGATGTAGTCATCCAACGCACCGGATTGCCGTACTCCACACATTCTTTCGATGGCGGAGCCGGAATAACGGATGTCGTAGCGACGAATCATTTTCTGCTTGATTTCTGACCATTAGATGGTAGGGTTGGTCTAGCGGAGCCATCGGGCCCAGTGGAGGGCGGAGCCGTCGAGTCCCATGACGGCGGTAGTGATCTTGTCCTGCTCGGGTATGAGGTGGGGATCAAAGTACTGTTCTTCCTTGGCGATCCACCCAATTGGGTCTACCCCGACGAAGTTGGGGAGGTCCAATGCAAGGGTCGGGCGGTCGTGGAAAAAAAAGGTGCGGCATCCCCGATGTGCGGAAGTAGTGCCGCCTCGAGGATTGACGTGTCGATGTCCGGGCACGCGGATCCGCTGGCGGAGGAGGCCGTCGTAGGTTGCAACGCATCAAGCTTTGTGTGGATGGAGAGCAAGGAGGCCTGCTTGGAGGTCACGATGGACTCCGGAGTACTGACACGACGTAGGAGGGCCTTGTTGGCGTCCTCCGATGGGGCCTCGGCGGTGGAGCGGGTGTTTGGCGCCATGGCCACGAAAGGACGAGCGACAGAGGTGGCGCGACGCGGGTTGGACGGGCGTGGACGGGCGACAGCGGACTGGACGGCGCTGCCGAGGCACAACGCATAACAGGCGAAGCAACAAGTCGTGGACGTGCGGAACGGCAAGTCGCAGACGTGCGGACTTGTCGACAGGGGGAAAAGGATTTGCCGACCACTGCTGAACTAAGGGGGACTGCACGAGAGAGGCTCTATAAGGCTGGGTGACTGGTTCCAACAGAAGAGGACTCAGATCAATCGGAGGAGAGTAACAGGGAGGTCGCTGATGCCCGGGTTGGTCGTAGAAGACGGCGACGAGTCTGGACGGGGGGACCTCAGGCGTCTGGGATGTCGGCGTATGTTGCAGGAGAGGTCGCCAGCTTCTTGGTGAGGTGTTGGCGTCGACAACGTGATTGGCGAGAGGAAAAAAGAGCGGAGTCGGGAGGCTTCGTCGAGCAAGAGCAGAGGGCCGTCGCGGGTTGAGTGCGGCGCTGGGAGAACGACAACATGAAAATGAATTTTTTGTTCGTTCTATTCCAGCCGCCCAAAATAGTGGAGAGGGTTTTCCTTTTATAATCTTGGCATTAGGGTTTGAGTTTGGCTTTTGACAGAAATTTGATTCATGAAAGCATAGTAGATTTTGAGATTTGATTAGGAATGAACTGACTTTATAACCTAAATATCTAACTAAAATAGCTAATTTATAAATCTTTCTCTAAGCTAACCTATCTCCTAGACTGCCAGACCAATTCATTTAAGGTCTCATTGACCGGTCACATCTACCGAGTCACACAAAAATTGCGCGACAGCCAGCACAATACAAAACAACATCCAAACGCTTATAATACACGTAATACAACTCAACACATAACGAAATCAATGCGCGCAAAGACTTGCGCTACAGAATAAAAGACAGGTACAATAATAAATATAAAAAGATGCGACACAGGTCGCATCATGTTGTATGTACTCTGTATTGATTTTGCGTTAGAGAGAGGTACTTGCCTGAATTTTGCTGGAGTTCGCTAATCCAATCATCATTTGATGAATTTGGATGGCTAAAATCTATGGTCACCCTTCCATTTTTTTAGCCCCTTCAAGAAGATTAGAGTTGGACAAATCAATTTAAGAAAACATGCGACTAAAAAGCACATATTTCAGTATCAAATTGAGCTCAATGCATTAAACAAACAATATAAAAAGAGAATTGATGGATGTGGATAGCAGAAGAATATACCTACAATAATATGAACAAAAGTTGCTGAAATGATTTGCTAACAGTATACGTTTAAAGCCGAACACATGCAGTTGGGATAAGGATAATGATGATGACACTTGCCACATCCAAAATGAGTGTTAGTGTCTCCCTTGTCTCCTGGCAATCAAATCCAAAATTTCATATCCTGCAGCTATCTCCTCCAAAAAAATCTGTCTCCATTAAAATTTAATACCACATGTCAGCCTAGAGATAACTGTCCTTCAATCACCTAGCTTGACAGGGAGCTTGTTTTCCACTTGCTCTAGTATGAGAAAACAGAAGCCTATGAACTATTGAACACTAATTTATTGGCACCATGATAACAAATGAAGCGTCACTTTTTTTTCTTCTGAACATAAAGCATGCAGCATTCTTCAGAAAGCAGAGTAATTACTTGATCGAATAATTGGAGTTCAGAACCCATTAGATGTATGATATGAGCTTCTTAGGCACAAACACCGCAGTATATTTGATGCAACAAGGACCACTACTTACTATATCTTAACCAATCAAAACCACACAATGGACTGATGATTAACGAATGCATGAATAAGTTGATTCAAAATTCATTTTTCGTGCGCCACAAATAAATATTACACCTTCAAAACACATATTAGTTCAGTCATTCCTGCCTTAATTGTGTGTGTGTGCGGGGGATGAAAACTACCTTCAATCCTAGAACCTCTGGAGAAACAATGATAGATGCAGACTCGTGAATAGGAATTGTATCTCTATGAATGCCAATCCTTGCAAGAGGTTGCTCATCACTCTAAGGTTGCGTTTGGCGCGGCTTATCCCGACTTATTTGCTCCGATGAGGTTGGACAAAAATGTCATTGTCATACAAAAGTCTTGTGCCCCAGACTAATTTCTTGTTTTGGTAACGGTAATAACATTTGTCATACCAAACATGCAATGACGTTTTTGTCCAACCTCACCAGAGCAAATAAGCTATGATAAGCCGCGCCAAACGCAACCTAAATCTCAGTAGAGTTGAGATCTCACTGCCACCAACAAAACCAACGCTTTGGCCTTCATCATGCCCCCTGAAAAGATCAAACTCAAATAAGACAAACTTGCAATTATATAATAAACATTAAAGTGTGGGGACTGGAAGAAGAAAATATCATACTTGAGAGGTCAAAAAAATGGCTTTTCAGAATATAGCAGGGATATTCAGTATATAAACTTGAGGACAAGCGAATGTGGGGGGAGGGAAGAAAGCGAAGAATAAAATGTTATACCTGACAAAGAAATTGCTTCTTACAACCGGAACTTCATCCCTTGCCCGCTTGCCGTTCTTAGAACCGGAACTTCTTCCCCAACCCCATGCCAGCGAAGCCACAAGAGTAAGGTTACATAACCAAGGGACTGAAACAAAAAACAAGAAAACTCATTCCAAGGGATTGAGTTCGACAAAGCTTACAGGAGAAGGAATACCGAAGGATCGAATGTGGCAAGGTCAGAGGAAGCGAGAAAGCACATCGCCAGCGATGATCTAACCTCCGGCGAGCAGGTCGACGTCGATTTCAGCTCCAAGCCTCCAACCAGAGGTGCACTCTTCTTTCGGCGGAGATCTTGCAGGAGACGACTGCGCAAGAGCGCGAGGCGGGCAAAGGGAAATAAACCCCATAAGCGTATTAATTAATTTTTTGGCTGCGCTTGGTTTTTAAAAGCACCGCTAATGCTATTCCTATCATTTTCGCGGCGCTTTTTAACTTAAAACGCCGCAATTACATAAAGTAAACAGCAGCGCTTTAAAAAGCGCTGCATAAAAAACGCCCCCATAGATCATATATGCTGTAGTGATATATATATATATGTATATATATATATATATATATATATATGTATATATATATATATAAATGTATGTATATGTATATGTATGTATATGTTTATATATTATGTTATACTGAAAAATTATCATAAGAATTTTTAGCTGGAACTCATGTTAAATGGAGTGACAATTGTATTTGTATTTAACCTTTTGTTTTTTAAATTGTTATTGGGCACCATAGTTCTCAAGGAACCATGAGATATTAACTTTGTCTTTAGGGGAAAAAATTTACTGCTGGATGGAAGCAATTATATTATGCAATTTGTCCTAGAAGTTGGCCAAAATAATTAATGAATTTCACAAACAAATTATGGCAGCTGTTTTTTCTTCTTATGAGATGACATTGAATTAAACTAAATATGTAAATTTTGGCAAATTGTTTGAAAATGCAGTTTTCAGAAGAACCTCATAATATCTTGGAATGATTCACCATTAAGCCACCTGTGTATTATTTAAGCCTAAAATTCAGATAAGTTCAATTATTTCTACTGTATTTTCAAGACCCGCATTTTTAAGTGGATAAATATAGCCAACAAAATCTATTATACAATTCAGAGTTAACTAACCAAAATTTCACATTATGTTTTGTTCTTAATCAAACCGCAAATAAAACAATAAAGAGCCAATATAATATGGATAATGTTCATGACGCAGGACGAATCTATGGGCAGCGGAAAATCTACGACCTAACCCTACATGCTATGCAAATCCGATGGTTAAGCCAAAAGATAATAATTAAAACATCTCATGCAGATAAATTCACAGCAAAACACGAATAATTTATTAGGGCAAACGATCTAAGACTTTTTCCGCGGAGAGGGCCAAAGTAAGAGCGCGCGGCGAATAAACCCTGCAAATCACAATATTAATCTAAAGCAAACAACTACAACACGAGAGATCCAAACAAGCATGCGATCCAACTAATAATAATAATAATGCTGAATAAAATAGTCTAATACAACGAAGACTCACCTAAGTAGTGGGCTGACCGAGGCATTGAAGATCTTGGAGCCAGATGCGTGGAACGACGATCGAATGTGGAACCGGCGGCATGGAAATGATGGAGGTGGTTGTCCTCGACGGTGGACGGAGAAATCGGACCGGAAATGGATAGATCCGGTCACGTAGGGGTAGATCCGGGCAAGGAAAGGGTGGACCCGGTGTTTAGGAGCGGATTTGGGCTAGGGAATGAGGGGAAGGTGAGAGGAAATAGCGGATCGGGGTTGGAACAGTCCAGAGGGTGGACTCGGTGTTTAGGAGCGGATTTGGGCTAGGGAATGAGGGGAAGGTGAGAGGAAATAGCGGATCGGGGCTGAAACAGTCCAGATCTGGACTGATCTGGGTTGGGTGGGCCGATTGGCGGTGGTTCCACGAAGAGGAAGGGGTGGCGGCCCAAAATCGGAGACTGTTGAATGGGGGTCGGCTGCTGGGAGCAATACAGGAGGGTGGCAGTGACTCCAGGAGGTGGGAAGCTGGTGGCAGGGGAAGGGGGAAGGTGGCGAGTTGGCGGCAGTTTGTTGTAGGAACTGGGGAGGCCGGCGGTGGAACAGGGAGTGGAAAACCTTTTTGATGAATAATAAATTTCATTTAAAAACTGAAAAATGAAAAGGATGAGTTTTGGGCAGCAAGGCTATGGTGATGTAGTAGCTTTTGGGGGGCTGTGGAGGCTGCGGGAGGGGGCGTGGGAGGGGGAAGGAGCCTAGTGTTAGGGGATGCCTTGGGGAGAGAGATACAAGCCTAAGAGTCGTCACCTAGGGTTCCACGGAGTTGGCACCGTGGGGTGATCGTGGGAATCCAGGAATTTTTTTCTCCAAATTATGCAATGACTCAAATCAGCCCTCTACCTATCTATTTATAATAAAACAAAAGCTAGGACATCCTACATTCGACTGCTATGATTGGCCGGAGGTGGAGCCACTCAAATACAATGATAATAAACCAAAAATACTAAAGTAATATATTAAATCGATTCACAATGCGAATCCGGACACATCTGCAGAGTCCGGTCGTAGATCCGAGCACGCTATATATGGAAAGTCGTCAATTGGCCATGAACGGGTCCAAAAACTCGTCCTCCACTGCAGGTCCTCATCTCTACTCCGCATCAGTTCCCCAGTCTATTGTAAGATAAACTGTGATTTGCTTATGCGGCAACTGCATATTGAGTAATATAAACTTTATTTTGCATTTTGTAATTGTAATCTTCTCATAATTTTTTTTTTTTTGCAGTATCGAGTTTCTAATATCAACTACAACATAACAGTGGGAAACTGCTATCCTGTGCCGGACAAATCAGCTCCTGTGTACATAACCGTTGGAGATGGAGGAAACCAAGAAGGGCTGGCTTCAAGGTGACTTGATCACATGGCTTTGTCTTGGCATACAATTATCATATTCTTACATTAATATTTAATTTCTTTTGATTTCAAAATTTGGTAGGTTTCTTGAGCCGCAACCCGAATACTCTGCATATAGGGAGGCCAGCTATGGTCATGCAGTTTTGGAACTGAAGAACAGGACACATGCATTCTACCACTGGATTCGAAATGATGATGGAAAATCTGTGCCTACAGACCAAGTAGTTTTTCACAACCAGTACTGGTAAGCATACCCTTATTAAGATCAGCATTTCATGTCAACTCTTTCTTCTAATTTATATTTGATATCTTTCTAGTGTTCTAGTTTAAACGTGATATGAGCTCCTTAGTTTCCTTATGCCTATATCATCTAATTCGTTCCCCCGTGACTCTCGCTGCTATTAGTTTCCCCTCTTTTTTGGTAGTTAATAACATATTTAAAAAACTTATGCTCCCACATTGAGTTTGATTGGCTGGTAGGTATATCAACTTCGATGCACAAGGAGATTCATTGTTTTGATTCATCCTTCACCCTATCTGTAGAAACTGTAGAAATGAAAACCAACCTCTTCTAGTCTTCTTTATCAACCTCGATCTCTTTTATCTTCCCCATATGTTTTACCGAAAATCCATCCCTCTCTTTTAACTCTCAACCTAAGCCCCTAATTTCTCATTTCCACTAAAAGGGCATCCTCATTGCATACATATGCATATATATTTACTTTGTCTTTCAGTCCTAGGAGGAGAATGCCCTTTTCTCTTTATTTTTATTTCGCTTTTACCACTGATTATCTGACCATTTATGAAATCATATCTTTTGTTATTACAGCCACCCACAAAATAATCTCAAAAATCGTTGAGATTGTGTATGGCTACCCATGATCTCAAATGTTGATGAAACTTTCTTTGACTATAATTTTTAATATTGTTAAGAGTGGCAGAATGTCTTTTCTATGTCAACACCGTATAAATAGTACTAATAAGATCTCGTGTTAAGATGTTACTTATTACATACACGCCGGAGTGAGAATCAAGAGAAGAATGGCTGCGGGAGCACATATGGGATCCGCAATGAGCGGTAATATAATTACATGTGTTTTGTAATAATTAAAAAGATAATCTTGATTAAGCATTATTAATTAGTACTATTTATATTAATTAGAATATTAGATGTAGGTGTGTAGAAATCACCAGAAGAGGAGGGTCACAGGACTCCTGGTCATTGTGGGAAAAAGCTTGCGATCTTTTGAAGCCGTAGGGCTTGCGATCATGCCACATGACTCACACTCGTAAGAAGAGCTCACAAAGTTGCAGAGGCATTGCTTAAAGGGATTATGCCCGCTTAAGGTCGTTTAGAGAAAAGAAAAAGGAAAATAGTAGGGAATTTCTCAACCGGGCCAAACCCATGTTTTTTTCATTTCCAGGGTTTCCATATAAAAATCTTGTTGCCAATTCTTTCTTTTGAATATGCCCGCTTAATGAGCTTTTGAGCTATAAGACAGTACTCTACTAACTCACCGGGGTTAGCTAGGCCGCAACGTGAATAAAGCTATTCGGCGATGAATTATTGGTTAAAGTGTGCTGATTCATCATCTTTTACAGGAATTCAGTTTTTGAGCCTGTTTACGATCACGAGCCTAACCATGGAGTTCTGCTTGCTATTCGAGTTGATGTTGCCATCTGCTGATACTTTGTTAAATTGAATGCAGGGCGAGCAGCCCTAGGAGGAGATTGAAGAAAAACCAACCAAACCGCCAGATCAGCCTTGTCGCAACATATTGAGCCACCTGTAGTTCCAGGTTTCCACTTTGATGCCATGCCTAAATATTATGGGAGTTCAAGTGCTTAGCCAATCCATGCTTTGTTTATTCATTTCTGCTATGATCTGCAATCAAGGGAGAAATAAAAATTCATATTCATTCATATTACTTATTTCCGTTATTAGTTCTACATTCCCTAATAATTTAATTTCATTCGTAATATATATATATTATATAGTATATTTATGCTATAGTAAAAGGTATAGGCTCTGGTGCATGCCTTTTGTTTGTCAACAGTGATGCCTTCAAAAAGGGTCTGCAAGTTCCGAAATTTAAGCAACTTTTTTGGGCATTCTCATCTTTATTTTTCTTAATCACGTATTTCATATATTCAAAATTGTATGCTTTGATTTTTTAAAAAAAAATTCAAATAAAATTCCATGAAAATCAATCACTCCATTTTATTGTGCTAATAAATACTATGATGCATTTGAAATATTTATTTCATTTATAACATAAATTATCGAGCTCACAAACAATTATCCTGCTCACATCTATTGACTCCAGAATAATACTTTTTGGTCCATATATATATGAGAAAATCAATTGTGACTTCTTCTGAGACGGCTCTTTAAATTTAAAATTATATGTAGTTCAGGCAACGGAGTGGCCGCATGAATTCACCAAGTTTTCAATTACATTTAGACAATTCGAGATACTAATGGCAGGCAATAATCCTTAAAAAATAAGAGGAATGATGTGATGATCAAAATTAACTGCTTATAGCAAACAAAATATTTCTCATTTCCATTTTATTCGAGGAGAATAATCTTACCCGGTTGAAATAACACAACTTATAACACAATTTATTAAAAAAACAAAAAAACTGTTCACAGCTCCCTTCAAAACCCTAATGGCCGAAATGCACAACATTGGTGAAAATCTGATCCAATCTTCGTCAAGATTCTCGGAATATTGGCTGTGGGGTCCACTTGAGATGCAAGTTGAGCTTTCCGCTTTTGGCCTTCTCCAGAGCAGGGCTGTCCTGGTATTCCCCCTCCATTAAAGCCCTTGTTAGGGTCATGATGCACCTTCCCATGAAATCCTAAAAAATGGAAACTTGTGATTTGCGAAACTAAAGAGAAATAAAGATCACTTGTTTAAAAATTTCAGGGAAATTGGGGCCGCAAGGAAGGCGTATGAACTTTTTCATATGGTCATACATTTCCCGAGGGATACCTTCAGGACCCTTTCGCTCTCATATCTAATTTTACACTACAGGTTTTCTATCAGCAAATTATCCTAAAAAATATTCGAGCTTGGAGGTCTTGGAATTTCCTCCAAGGAATATGCATACATGGACCTCTACTCTTATCATTCAAAATTATCAAAATCTCCTCCCTAAGTTTACATTGTTAACATGCATGATCAAAAAGTATGTAAGACTAGGATTTTTTTTCCCTCTTTATACTTGTTAAAAGATGAAACTTGGATGAGAGAAATTTTGAAAGATGACCCAATTATGAAAAGTTGGAGAGGTCCCAGTAAAAGACCCTATATATATCCACTGCAATATATCCTATTAAAGAATTGTGTCCCATGAAAAAAAACCAAAATAAATGATTTTATAATAGCATAAGATTTTTTTTTTAATGAACAAAAGAAACAAAAAACAAATCAGGTGTGTTGATCATAAGGCAGACAAATCTCAATCAGGAATAAACTAATCAATCTTTACAAGCTACAATGAGAAAATATTGGGTTTTGTAAACACACCTTTCCGAAAGTATCATGGTCATATACCTCCAAAATAAGCATATCATGAAGCCCATCTTCCACAACAAAGTCAAAAGTCTGGTTCCAGGTGGGATTCAAGCTATCATTCACAACCTGCAGGTACTCAATGTGATCTAAATTAACAAATAAAAGTATATAAAAAAAAAATCTCTCAACAAGAGAGTAAGTTACCCTGGTTTTGTTTTTAGCTTCAGTTTTTTTCAAAGTCAGCACAACAAATGGATCCGACTTCCCCATTACATCCATTACAGGCAAATCTTCCGCAGATATAACTGTCACAGAAAGCACTCCTCTTACAATAACATCCTTTTTCTTGTGAGTTGATGTATCGGACACATCACTTCCGTTCGTCCCACTTTTGAGAGCCTTTTCCAAGGAGGTCATAGCAAATTTTTGAACAGCAAAAGGGTTCTCCGTGCCGTAAGGGCAATACAAAAGCTCTAGGTGCACCTATGGTAATGTTTTAGTGCAAGAACATCAGACCTCAGAACAATAAATATGAGCACATCAAAGATATATTGGAAACAAAAACAGAGAGAATAGATATTGAGTGCATGATCCAGATAAACATGAGCATGTGCGTGTGTGTGTGTGTCATGTAAAAGGTTATAATAACATGCATGTATATGTTGGAAACATCTTCGAATAGTACATAAATGCATGTATATATGTTGGTATTTCGATACCACCACTTTCAGTAAATCTTAAGCTATGCAAATTGTCACAATGAGAATGTGAAATGTTATATCAAAAATGTTAATCAAGTCCAATAAGTAAATGAAAACTGTAATAAGAACCCATGCTTTCTAAAAAATGCTATATGGAAATTTGCTAAACCTACAATAATCCAAGTGCCACTAAAAAGACAAAGGACCATTCAATTCATTGAAGTGGACAGATAACCTAACTATTCAATCAATCACCAAAAAAGATCAGGAAGTACTTGAACTTGGTTCCCGGATCAGGGGAATTGCATGAGTGAATAGCCATTTAAAATACATGTATATCTTGGAACATAAACAAAAGGCATATATACTCATGAATATAAGGATGGATGGATGGATGCATAGAGATATAACAAATGGCATATTTGTATAAATACAATTTACATTTGCATAACTAATGGACAAGTTAATGGCTTGTTTGTGAGCATTTTAGCTCCTTATCTCCGTCTAACTGTTGTGTCGGTGGAACAGTCGGCGGTGCAATGCGATCCTGATGGCGCGACTCGGCGGGTGGCAACAAAGAGGGACTGGTGGAGGCTATAGGAGGTGAAGGCTCAGGTAGAGGGGCTATGGGCGATGAAGGCTCGGGTAGAGGTGTGGAAAAGGGGTCTACGTACACGTGCTCCTCGTAGTAAGGAGTCAAATCTTCTACGTTGAATATTCGGTTGTTGCCCATACCATGAGGGATGTCTATCTCATGTGCGTTCCTACCAATCTGTCGTATAACTGTACAAGGGCCCATTCTGCGTGCGCTAAATTTCTTTACTGGTCCTTGTATGACCCTCTCAGATCGAATGCGAATCAATACTTGTTCTTCCGCCTCAAATATTTGTTCCTGCCTGTGCTGGTCTTCACGATCCTTATAATAATCATTACAAGCTGCAATTTTGCAACGGATTGACTCATGTAGTCAAGGTTGTCAAGATCGAGGTCCTAGATGAGATCATTTTGAGGTAGGATCGGATCAGATAGTAGGTTCGGATTGAGGATCTCTTTACAAAATCAGGATTGATTTACATCATCTGGATCGTAAGATCGTAAGATCCTATGATTCGGATCCCGATCCTGACAACCTTGCATGTAGTGCACACAAATGATGAACAAGTGATTCAACCGACTCATAAAAATGAAGCGAATGGTGCAAATTGAGCACAACATACTCAACACACTTCCTAAGGGAAAACCTGACAACGACTTGGGTATCACTAACATGGGGGTGGCCTATCAGGAGGCTTACCGGGTGGTCGATAGAAAAATCCTGTGTGACCGGCATCATCACGGTGGGGACGTCGTAGATGGTGACAAAATAGTGTGAAGCACTGGTGTGATGGGTACCTCTCAAATGATAAAATCCATCAGGTGGCTCACTAGGGGGTGTATACCCAAATTCATCACGTGTGAGATGATCACTAGTGCGGATACATGATCCATCACTAAAGTGTAGGAGGGAAAGCTTGTCAAATGAGCCTCTTGGAGCTTAATCCCGAGGAGGCCGAGAATGACATGATAGTCCACCAAGAGGAAGGCAACAATAACAGTAGTGTCCGTGGGAGCAAGAAGGACACCCACAACAAAGTCAACGCTAGCCTCATGAACCTCCCAAGGGAGTAGTGGCTCATCAAGAGACTTATCTAGAGGTTCAACGATGAGGTCATTAATAATGGGAAGATCCTCCAGACGAGCATTGTTAATAATGGTCGTGTCCTCGTAAGTGGGTGAGGTAGCCACTATGAAGTCAACACTATACTCTTGACTCTAAGTAGTGAAGTGACTCAAGATAGTACTAAGGGAAGAGTAGGGAATGCCCAGACTCAAATGTGGGTCAATCAATATAGTGTCGAGAACTGTGTCTCTGTTCAAATGGGACACTAGGTCTAGGTGAAGGTCTAGGTTGTGTTGTCAAGGCGCGTACCTGAGGCGATTGGCGCGGCCCGTCGCGCCTTAGCACGACTGAGGCAGGTGATGCGCCCAGGCGCGCGCCTTACAGGCTCCCAGGCGCACCAAAGGCGCACCTGAGACTTTCAAGGTGTTTTTTTAAAAAAAAAATTAAGATGGGCAAAAACATGATCTCAGACGCACCCGAGGCGCGCTTGGGCGCCCAATTCGCTGAAATTGAGCGAATTGGGCTCCCAATTCGCTGAAATTGAGCGAATTCGCTTAATTGCAGCAAATTGGACGTGTATTGGGCGCCCAATTCGCTCAATTTCAGCGAATTGGGCGCCCAATTCACTCAATTTCTTTTTCCCCCATTTTTGCGCCTCACGTGCCTCAGGCGCGCTTGCACCTTGCGCCTAGGCTCCAGAAGCCCTTTGCGCCTCGGTACACTTTGCGCCTTTGACAACATAGGGTCTAGGTGAGGTGAAAAGGATGGGTATACCATCACAGCGTCACTGGATCGCTCGTCCTCACTCACGTGACCACGCTCACTAGTCACTAGTTATGCTAGTATCACTCTCCATTGGTATCATAAAGTCATGATCATATTCAACAACAAGATCACATGGACATCGAGCCTCGCCAAAAGAGGAAGTAGCAAAATCAGGTGTCAGGTCTCTCATATCATTGGAAGCACTACTAAAGATATCGGTGGCTTGATCCAAATCCCTAATCTTTCTTCCTAAAGTAGATCTTATATGATCAAATTGGGCATCTAAGAGATCAAAGCGGTCAAGAACTAATCGCTGAAATTTAGCCTCAGGTAACTCTATTTGTGGAACACTAGGAGGGTCTTGACATATATTGTGATCCTGGCGATAGTGAACTCTATAATCAGATTGCGCTCGTGGGTGGACGTGGGTCCTACGAACGTGCTGTGGTTGACACACATATATAGACTCGGGTTCCTCAAATAGAGATGTGTGGCGACGATGAACTGAACGATACTCACTCTACCATCATAAGATCGTGGAGAAGTGCATTGATGATAATGTGAGGACCTCTCATTGTGGTAATCATCTCTAGAATAATGGAATCGTCTTGAAGGGTCAACACGATCCCGAGGAGTGTAGTGTCATGCAGAAGGAATAATCCTCGTAGTAATAAGAGTGCCGCTCAAATGAGGGCGAAGGATGACGATAATAGCGAGCCTACCTCTGCAAATAATTGTGTGCCAACATACAGCCCAAACCTACCTCTGCAAATAAAAATGTGGCCCAAACCTTGTGCTGTGATACCAATTTGATGCAGTGGTTGGTCGAATCGAAAGAGGTTTCTAAATGCAACCCTAAATGCACAGAGGTGTAATGCAAGTGTAAAGTGGTCCGCTCCAAAAATACAGTAAATAGATAATTATTATATGATTATCAGCAGGGGCACGTACAGTCACAATTAATTAATTAAAAGAGGACAAAATATTAATTTTGCAAATGAAAGAGGCGCAAGTAATGTTAAGTGTACACGGACTAAGTCCCGCAAACTTTATGACAAAAGAACTAATTGCACAATAAGAAGAAAATTCACGACAGTACAAATTTGCCAAAATAAACAACTAAAAGAACTTACTTTACCACAACTCACACACGTAGACGGCGACAACGGTGGTGGAGGGCATCCAAGGCTGCAGTATTTGGCCTAGGAATTAATTTGGCTTGCTGAAAGTAACTTGGGTTGTTTCAACTGGATAAGTGGGAGCTACTGTGACTGGAAATGGGTGGAGGAATGATGTTGAGGCTAGCAGCTTTAGGAGATGAAAGAAATTGGGGTGCGGGTAAGGGTGGGAGGAGAATGTTCTGCCGACTGGAATGGGGAGGCTCCACCGCTCCACTACTGGGAAAGGAGGGGAACAAGGCTGATTGAACAGGGGAGGATGGCTTTGCAGGTGGCTTCACGACAGGAGGGTGGGATGAAGATGGAGGAGGAGGGATAGGCACTGGCGGAAATAATGTCATTGCAGCAAGCAGACGGGGAAGGTTCGCAGAGCAGGGAAGAGGGAGGTGGAGGAGTGGTGGCGTGGGTGTTTACCAGCGAGCAGAAGACGTGGACGTTGCCGACTGGGGAAGCCGACGGGGCGGGATGGGGAAGGGGAGAAGAAGGTTGCGGCTTTTAGAGAGTTGCAGGCTGGAGGGAAAGGAGGAGGGAGGCTTACGACGGGCTGGGATGAGCGGCGATAGGGCGGGGATTTTGTTCGGCATCACACCGAGGAAAGACGGCTCAAAATGTCTGGACCGATCGGGGGCTAAATACATCTCAAAATATAAAGTCTTATACGAATCTGACTCGGATTGACCATCCGGACGCAACCACAGACTCTAATCGTCGATCGCGGCACGCCGTCAGTAACTACCTGAAACTACCCAAAACTACCCATAACTCATGCAACACATAGCCCAAAATCACCAAAACTCCCTCCCGCCACTCACAACTTACCATAAATACCCTGGGAATACTCTCTAAGCAACTGTCATCTTCCCTAATAAAAATAGTTCATAGCTGTCTCTATTCAGTCACGACTCTGCCTAGCCTCCCTCCTGACTGCTGTTCACCTTCCAAAGTCCATAATTGCATCTATCCAGATTCCAGATACTACCCACTTCCCAACCCCCTCTTCACTCGTGCCCACCTTCAAAAGCCTTAACTGACACTAGCCAGCCTAAACTATTCACTGTCGTCCATTACCATAATCAAAATCTGTTGCTGTCCTGGCACTGAACCACCATTGATTTCCCTTCCTGCAAACAACACCCCCTCCCCCTGTTCAGGCTCCCCAAACTGCTACCAACAGTCCCCAACCACCCCTGACAACTACTGTCCACCCTCCGACAGCCCTAGCCATCCTCCACCGCGGTTTTTGATTGCAATGCAGGATTATGTCCCCAGCCTCCTATTACTTATGTAAGTTCATAGTTCAAGTCAATTTTCACTTATTGTCGTTTAATTGGTGAACTATTATATAACTATAGATGTCAGCTTTTATGTGTTTACCCATAATTTATTCTACTTGAACAGTGTATTCACTTAAAATTTAATCAAAGAACTTATGCTTTTTTGCTTTACCTAACGCTTCCAATCTCAATAGTGATTGCTCGTGAAAATTTTATTAATTTCAGAACATATTGTAATTAACTGTTGAACACTTGCTTGCGCCTCACATCATTCTTAGATCTCCATTCTCCAAGACATTCTACCAGCATCACATTATTATAGTTTCTTTAGGGGAATTAGGTCACACTCTACAATCTTCTTGTGTTAAAGATATTAGTCAAAAAGTTTATAAAAATATTCTCGAACCATTTGTTTCCATCTCTTTTTGTTCTGGCAAATTATGTTAGTGAAGGTTGACTTAGTCGGTGGATCCTAATGCCATAATAGAGGTTCCAGGCAGTAATTCATGAACGGTCTCAAAACAAGACATAATACATATTGCCCAATTGTAAAGGAAAAGATGAAGAAACTAAAATCACACAATATGGGTTGAATGGCATTGAAATTCCTAAATGCTACATAGAGGAGCCAATCAATCTTCTTATAGAGTTGTAAAATTTCTTATTCAAATTTAAAACTTGGTACGCATTGTATTTCACCCATTAAATATTATTCCTCCATCTCTAATTTTGAATCTAACATGTCAATATCAATATTCCTATTAAATTTTGGGATTTAAATTAGTTTTAGTTAAAAAACCTAATTATTTGGAATATGTCTTGTCCCTCCACTGTGCCCCGTCGGCATGTGCAACCGTAATAATGCCGCCGTCTGGAATATGTCTTGTCCTCAAGGCAGTAATCAGAGCGGTGGCAGTAGAAGTGATCCTGGGACATCCTCGTAGCTTCGGACTCTAGACGGTAAGACCCAGTAACCGGGACCTCCTACGGGCCAGAGTCCCCCTGAAGGTGGTAGCAGCAACCAAGTAGCTTGGCTGGGTAGTTCGGCGCCAGCTGCCGTCTTTCTTCCAGAGCAGAGAAAGCTGGGTTGGTGGCAATCCTGTCGGAAGCTGGGTGATGTCGACGAGCGCAGTAGAGAGCTCTTGGTGGCCCGTCGAAAAAGGAAGAGGCACAACAGAAGAGCCCAAGAGGGCCCACAACCCCGCAGGGAATAAATTTAGGAGAGTGGCCTAAATGTTACGATGGTCAAGAATTGGGGTAGTGAGGTAAGTGGGAAGGTGATTTGTAAGTTATGAAATGGTGGGAGGATGGTAGCCAGCCGGAGGTGCCTTTAGGGGTCTCCGGTGGTGGTGATGGCCTAGGTGGTTTCCGGCATTCGCCAGAAACAAAAAATGAGAGGAATTTAATTGGTGGTCATTGTGGGGTTTTTGAGGTGGAGGCTTGATGGAGATGGCTGGAGGTGATTTTCCGGTGATCGCCAGAAAACTGAAAAGAAAGAAATTTGAGTGGTGGTGGAGAGGAGTTTTGAAGAGGTGGAGGTGGCTTGAGTGAGGTCACCGGAGGTGATTTCCGGAGATCATCGGAAAACTAAAATTGAGTGGCAATGGAAAGGTATTTGTGGCCGGTTGTTTGGAGTAAATAGGGATTTTGAGGAAGGCCGGTAGGTATTGTGGGAGTTATAGGAGGGGGCGGGTGGAGTATAACATCCAAATCTGACGTTGTGAATAATTTTAATTCAGGGTCATATCGCGAACAAATTTAATCGAGCCGGCGGGGTTTGGAGGTAACTTTCATTTTAATTAATATTTCTTAGTGGTATTAATATCACTCAATGAAATAAAAATAACCGCAGGAGAAACTGAATCCCCGCACATTTTAAGTCGCACTCCTCATAACCGCACCTCTCTCGATACCACTCTCAGATTAAATCCATCTACCCACTACTCTCCCGTATTTTCTCTTCCAGGGGACGAAATTTTTTGCACTGGTTCCACATAGTTTTCCGTGGCCGACTCTCGATACTGCGAGTATCACCGAAAACGTGAGCCCAGTTCAACCCCTCCTTCCTCGCTGGAACCAAACGCTGGCCTCTATTTATTCCTCTGCAGCCCTAGTCAGCCCCTCTCCTTCCTCCCTAGCACTGTGAGAGGCAGATTTTCAACCCTAGCCGACGAAAAAAGTTTCTTAAATGCTATTTTCGGTTTGGGTTAGTGTGATTTACCATTTCTTCTAATCTAGGGTTTTCTACATTTCTATCTTGTGGCAATACCCTCATATTTTCGATTTCAGATTTTTGGGGGGGTTTGCGTTCCTTGCGTTAAGTTTCCAATAGCCTGTGTAATTTCTCACAGTTGTATCGAGGTAACTATCTCCTTTATTATTTTCCTCTTCGATTTAGCTTTGACTTGTTTATGTTTAGGCAAGTTTCATAGTTATTTTAAAGTTGTGGAATCTAGATTAATAGGGTTTTCCACCTATTTTTAGATTTATTGAAGTTTGGGTGCTAAGAATCGGAGAAGTTTTTCAATTATCTTTGATCGGAGGTGAGATATTTGCCTTTGATTCTCTTTGCATTCGTTGAGATTCCAACTATCAAATTATTGCTCTATTGAGAATCATTTTTTATTTCTGAGAATACTATGGGTTATATTTTTTTTATGGTTGCCCTGGCTTTTGGAAAAAGTGTTATTCACCTCTAGTTGAAGAAGTTCTTAGTGATCAGACCTTTTGGGAAGAAAAACCATGTCACCCCGCCGCGTGTATGAGCGTTGAAATACCGCAGTAAGAAATTCGACTCCTTTTAGTTAAACAGTTCAGATTGTCCGTGATTCATGTTTTTAATTATGATAGTATACGCACTTGAAAGTTACAGGTTCCTAAAGTCAAAACCAAGTCAAAGAGGATAGGTACACTTAGACAAAATTAGCAAATTCAGTTTCAAGAAAATTCTAAACCCAGTGTATTTAACTAGAACGCTGCCCTTTATTTGTTATACTGAACTCTAGTCTAGGTTAATTCAGAAAATGACGTGAGAGGTTTACCCTCCTATGTTGGTGGAGACACCACCGTGTTCTTAGGGGCTGCAGGCCACCACACGAATTTAAAGTTTAGGGTCGATGACCCCTATTACAAATATGGAACATCTCAGATAGGAGTCGGTGTTCCACTTGAGGAACACTCAGTTCAGGGCACCATCAGGTTTAGCACTCAGACTGCAAATTTTAATTTGTGCTCAGACGCCGTTAATGATATGAGGTAATAAGCTAATAATGAAAATTGTTGAAACGTACATCAACCTCATTTCTAAAACTTCAGTAATCAACAACTTATACAGTTGAGAAAGGTGTGTCAGAACACGCAGTAGGTCGATTTTATGTCAAATCATGAACACAAGTACCAAATTTAATGTTAGTCAAATTATGCATATTTTTAAACTCAAGTAAAATTCATTTATATTTTTTTTTAAGTGTTGTCGGAGGGAGTAATTTTTCTTACTCTTCAGTGGGTATGACTCATTTGAAACTTGTTTTTACAGGGGGCTCAGGTCAGAGGATCCACTTAGGATAGGTGACGCAGTCTTCTAAGTCATCAGTTTTATTTAGTTGTACCGTACTGTTACTGTACTTGTTTCTATTTGCAGACATTATGTATATGTTGTACTTCACTCATGTTTTGATGTAACGGTTTATTTTAGACTGACAGTCTATCTGTTTCATAGTGTTATATTTTGTTCTATTTGGCTCTGTGAATTCAGCATTGTGAGGTACACTTTTACCCATAGATTTTTCTTACTCTTCTTCCGCTGCAAGTTTCCTTTTAGTGCTTTTATTATTACCTGATTTATACCAATTTTTATACCATTACTTAGTTTACTTCTTATCGCGGGCCCGACCGAACTGCTGATTTCCTGTTAAACTAGGTCGGGGTGTTTCATGGAGATTTTGTAGGAGGAAACTAGGGGTCGGCTGGTGGAGGAAAGGCTAAGGGTGGCTGGCTAAATGGAGAGGGGAGGGGAGGGATAACTTCCAAGCTTCGCACTTGGATTCCAGCTTCGGCACCGGGTGGTCAAAAGAAGGATTTTCTTCTTTCAGTACCTCAAAATGAACTTCCTATCCCTATATATACACTAAGGGTCCATCACGGTCGGTCATGATTCTCTGATCATAACGGCCCTTAAATACAACAAAATAAAAACAAGAAAATTGCACAAAAATAACTAACATTCCTATATTATTGATTCGCACAAATCAGATAGCTTTGATCGTCGTATAGACCTATGTGTGTCGCGATCCCAAACACTTAGGCTCTGTTTGGCTCAGCTGCAGCGACTGCAGAAGCAGTGGTGGGAAGCAGTGGTGGAATAATCAGCTGTTTTGCAGAGTGGTGCCAGAATCTGTGAAACTGTTTGGATGAACAGCTTTTGCAGAGCTGTTTCAAACAGAGAAGCTGTTTAATCTGTTTGGCAGAACAGCTGTGCGGTGGACAGTTTATTTTTTTGAAGATACACACAATAAGCAATTATATTAAAAAACAATTTATCTTAATGAAAATAAATTGCCCAGTTCGAAATTTTAAAATATCAAAATGTTTTCAAAAGGATTATTTCATTTCTGAAAATCATAAACGTGCTCCGTCATGCGGATGAAACGTCTCCCTCGATTATCGAGCGTTAACTGCACATCAACAATAAATGTAATTACTGATCTCTTTATATATGTTAAAAAATGAAAACGTCATTACGGTGTATACCTGTGATACTCAGTGAGTTGATCTGCAATGGTGTCCCTTATTTTGGTCATTTCTGCAGCTCCTGTCCCCTCAAATGAGCTTGGTGTTGTGTTCGGATTAGAATCAATAGTTCTTCGGCGATTATTTGGTCGCAACTCATATGCCTCCGGATGAACAAAGGATTCGTTTCCGTCACATACATCAAACTCTGGGTCAGCCCTCGATGAATGTCTTCTAATAAAGTTGTGGAGCGACATCGTAACGACCACAACCACGCACTGCTTCGAGAATTCAAATTGAGGCATTTTTGTGAGTATGGGCCACTTTTTCTTCCATACACCAAAGCTTCTCTCGATGACACTACGCAGCGATGAGTGTGCTTTATTAAATATTTCACGTCTTCCTTCTATTGGCCTATTTCCCCGAGCAAAATCCGG
The DNA here is from genome assembly GCA_039513925.1 of Platanthera zijinensis. Classification (NCBI taxonomy): domain Eukaryota; kingdom Viridiplantae; phylum Streptophyta; class Magnoliopsida; order Asparagales; family Orchidaceae; genus Platanthera; species Platanthera zijinensis. The sequence continues at coordinate 126,069,627 of CM077098.1, forward strand.
CAAATGATATCTCGTTTCCGGATATGGTTTCAGGAGCCCCTTCTCCAATGGGTATCCAGCATCGACGAGATAATATTTCCCTACAGTAGTACGAAATTGTTTAAACACTAGAAAATACGATCAATAAATCAGCATAACGTAAAAGGAAATGAGATATACCTTCTGGTGGAAACGGAAATTTACTTTGCGGATCCCGTACTGCACGATGGTATATGCGTGTGTCATGTGCAGACCCCTCCCATCCAGGTACAACATATGTAAAACACATATTGAAGTCGCAAACGGCCATTACGTTTTGAGTCGTGCTACCATGACGACCAATGTATGGAACTTGATTTTCTACAGCTATCCGTGCATCAACATGCGTACCGTCAATTGCACCGATACAATCTTTAAAAAATGGCATATATCTATCATCATTTCGTATGTGCGATGAAATAGTACGAAATTGAGGATCAATCGGAGCAATGTTATGCATGGACAAACTCGTCAGAGCTTTCAGACCAATCATAAATAGCCGACTCAAAGTTTCTGTGGAATGTTGGAATCTTTCACCTGATTTTCTGAATGTTTCATTGTGGCCCAATATGTATATTGTTATTGCCAAAACCTCACCGGCTGGTGTCCTCTGTGTTCCTCTTAACCCGTGATGTTGTTCCAACAACGCTAGCAAGTCAAAAAAAATGACCTTGGTCATTCGAAACATATTGTGAAAACGTCCAGGATGTCCTTCAAATAACTCCCGGAGCCATTTTTGTCCAGTTTGAGTTGATGTCATGCACGGCGTTTTATCACAAAACAAACTGACATAATCACTTATTAAACATACGCTCGTGGTGACGACCTGCACATATGCGGCACAACCTTGTTGACGATTTGCACAGTAATTCAACATCAACTCTTCATCCTCATCTATGTTAAATTCTTCAGCATCATTTACGCTTGACATTATTGTGACCTATAAGTATAACACAACAATCATTATAACAATGAAACAAATAGTGAAAGATATCATAAGACACAACATATACTAGTCCAAAAAGAAGATATCATAAGTCACATAGATAAAGGTGCAAAATAAGCTTGCAACAATAAAGAAGTTCCACATAGAAAATCCAAAACAAAGAGAGATCAGATTTGTGAATTCATGTAGTGGGTCTTCAGCCATTCCACCCTCCTTTCCTCTGGAATGCTCAAGAATGTCACTCGATTGACTGGTGTTTGAAAATGAACCGTCGCAAAATGATACAGCAAGCGGTCTTCAAAGATTTCTGGGTACTTCTCGAGTTCCTGAATGGCAAACACACAATACGTTTCATACACATACACACACACACACGAACATACAAACACACACATAAACACATACACACACATAAACACACACACACACACAATCACATTCATACAAACACACACACACACACAAACAAAATCCAAACATACACATACACACAATACGTTTCATACACACATACACACACACACGAACATACAAACACACACATAAACACATACACACACATAAACACACACACACACAATCACATTCATACAAACACACACACACACACACAAACAAAATCCAAACATACACATACACACAATACGTTTCATACACACACGAACATACAAACACACACATAAACACATACACACACATAAACACACACACACACACAATCACATTCATACAAACACACACACAATCCAAACATACAAACACACATAATTCAAACATACAAACACACACACACACACACACACAATTCAAAAATACACACACACAATCCAAAAAAATACACAAACACAAAAGCCACACACATAAACACACACACACACAAACACACACACACAATCCAGAAATACACACACACAATCCACACACACACACAATGCCATTCATACACACAAAAACACACACACACACATAAACACACACACACACACACATTCAAACATACAAACAAACACACACAATCCGAACATACACACACACACACAATTCAAAAATACACACACACAATCCAAAATAATACACAAACACAAAAACACACACACACACACACAAAAACACACACACACACATAAACACACACACACACATTCAAACATACAAACAAACACACACAATCCAAACATACACACACACACACACAATTCAAAAATACACACACACAATCCAAAAAATCACATTACACAAACAAACACACATTACACACACAATTACAGCACACACGCATTACAAATCCACTATTACACAACACATTGCACATAAAGAAACACACATATTGTTGTGCAAATCAACACACACAATCCATGAAAATCAGAAAAAAAAATGGGGGGTAGGGGAGGGTATACCTGCTGGTGTTGAGATCTGCAGATTAGAAGCCCAAAAGTCTGATCTATTGTTCTGTACGAAGGAGAAGGCCGGCCGGATGCCTTTGGAGATGCCGCGATCTGCACAAAACCAGGTGGGAGGGGGAGAGGGAAGAGGTAAGATGTCTAGCAACATAGGGAATTCAAGAAGGAGAAGAATACCTAAGCCGGAGAAGCGAACCTGCGCAGAATCCTTGTGCCGGAGAAGGAGACGTTGGCCGCCGGATGCCTTTGGAGATGTCGCGATGGCTGTGAGAAGAAAGCCCAAGCGCTGGATGTTGTCGGAGAAGAATCCTTGTGCCGGAGCCGTTCGACGTTGCCCGCCGGATGCCGCTGGAGATGTCGCGATGGCTGTGAGAAGAAAGTCGTTCGACGTTGGCCGCCGGATGCCGCTGGAGATGTCGCGTTGGCCGCCGGATGCCGGTGGAGATGTCGCGTTGGCCGCCGGATGCCGCACGAGATGTGGCGATGGCTGTGAGAACAAAGCCCCCGCTGGAGACGACGAACGGGAGACGAATCGCGCAGCTTGCGCGATTCCAGAGTCGTGAAAATTTATCACGACTCTGGAACGCCCTAATTTCGCGACTGTACAGCGGGGGCGACTGCAACTGTGGGCACGAAAATTTCGTTTGGCGCGGCTTATTGAAAAACAGCGGTGTGCTGCTGTTGAATCGCCGCGCCAAACAGAGCCTTAGTCTTCCCATTCAAGTCCAACCTTCGTCCAACCTCGGCCACCACTAACCAACCCTAGAAAATTGGAAAAAACATTGAAAATTTAGTCTAATCCCACCATGAACCCCTAAAAGTTCGGATTCATCGCATCCCTACCTTTTTCAACCACCGGTACATCAACGGTCATCCACCGAGCCATGTATTTCGCAATCGTTGCAAGCTCATTGTTGGTTTAAACTTTTGTGTTGAATTATGTGTTAATTCATTGTTTTGGGGTAATATTAATTTGCAACTTTTGCCTCCAAGAATCTTGTAATTTGTCGTATTTTATTTGTTCAAATATTTATTATCTCGCAACTCTTTCATGTGTACTACATGACTTGTTCCCTTAATAAAAAGTTTACTTAAATGTGATTATTGTGTAATATTATTATAAATTTTTTTATTGCAAGTGAAGTTGTCGGTTACCCGGCTCATCATAAAATTGGCCTATATTTTTACAAAATTCTCCATAAGTCACAATTGCAAGTGAAAAGATAAAGAAATTAAACTCAGAAAATAGCGATAAGGATGAATTCAAGTTAAATTAAATGTTCTCCTTGGAGAAATTGTTAAACCACTGCACTCATTTTCCATTCCAAAACTAGGATCAAAAATAGGAGAGGCAGGGTCCATTATAAGCACGAGTGGACCGTCTGGGTAGGCAGTGTGAGACTAACCTTGACATGCCTTTTTTTGGTTCATGTTGGACCGTCCAACACGCCCCCTCAGCGTGAACCTAACTATAATACCATGTTAAACGACCATACCCATTTTCCATTTCAAAAACCGGGTCAAAGATAGGAAATGTGGTGCCTATTATAAGCATGAGTTGACCGTTTGAGTATGCAGTGTGAGACTAATCTTGACATGCTTTTTTTTGTTCATGTCAGACCTTCCAGCAGAAATAAGACAGTAAATAGATCTTAAATTTCCAAATTGTAAGGAGAAAGATAAAGAAACTGAAATCAAGCCGTATGAGATTTGAAAGGCATTTAAATTACTAAATGTTACAGAGGAGCCTAAAATCCAACTACTACGATTCCAAACATAACCAATTAGCTCTACAAAATTTCATTGATTTTACACACTCATGCTAATTAATCTACTTATAAAGTTGAAAATATTTTGATTCAAATTTAAAATTTGACATTGTTTGACCCAATAATCATTCCTCCATCTCTAGCTTTGAATCTACTGCATTCCATATCTATTCTTTTTGTTTTCTACGAGATATAAACAAGTTTTCAACGCAAAAGTTGTAGACACAATTGACCACTCCCACCTTAATGCCTTATTCAAGTCTCAGCTTCTGTTTGGGAGAACAGTGTTGATGGCTCCGACATAAACGGAGCTCCAGTGTGAAATGAAGTTCTCACCCTTAGGTAGGAAACAAAGTCAAAATTTGATTTTTTGACATTTCCCACTGCCCCGGAGCTCCAATAAGAAGTTAAACGAACAGAGTTTTTCTGGCATCGTTCTTATACAACTGAGATGAAATTAAAGCACGTAAACAAATGGAACCTCAATATTCAACTAGCAGCTCAGTTGCAACAAAGTTCTTTTATTGTAATCTCTGTATAATGTTTACCCTAAAGAAACCCCACAAAACAAACAAAATTCCCAAGTAAGGGACAATGACGGATACATAAATATTAAAGGGATATATTGTAAGATTAAAGATATACATGTGATTCTGAAGGATACATGCAATTAATGTGAGCAAATTCAAAAGATCAAATACCATACCAGGATAAATAATGTATCTTGTTATCTGCAGACAATATCTAGTTTTTTTCCATAAGTTTTTATGCCTACTCAAAAAGCACTTCATGTACTCAATGGATTATGTTTAATTGATGATAAATAATTCATATAAGTTTGGGTGCGGTGCATGTCGGTGGGGCACTGCATGGTTGGATTCTAAGAATCCAACCCCATTCTACTCCAAACTATCATCTCTCCCGGTAATCCCACATCACCGTGCAAGAACATTATTCGTAGCTTCTCTACACCAAAAGGAAGAAACTGTGTTATTGGAGATGACCATAACGTGACCCATAAACAAAAAAAACTATGCATGCCAAAGCAACAGTGCATAACAAATGTCCAATAATTGAATCAGTGCATGCGCCATAAAGGAAGAAAATAAAGATAAAGCATATGTTTAACAAATACTTGTTCTATCCTTGTATCTTAATATGAGATAATCTCTTTTCTCTTTCTTCCATTTTAGTTGTCATAAATTTAAGTTTTTAAAGGAAAAAATGCAATATGTAATTCAAAAAACCAACCTGGCCCCTATCTTTCCTGTCTCTTTGAATTTCTAAATCTTTCAAAAGCTTCAACCATAGATCGGTCACTTTGCAAGGTTGAAGATCCTTTATTTTGATTACCACACCACCCATATATTCAGATGCCTGGACACCTTCATCATCATAAATCTTCACTGTTAGCTGCTGAGTAGTTTCATCTTCAACTACAAACTCAAAGTGCTCATTCCAAACAGGATTTAAATCATTGCTCTGCAGGAAAGTAAAGAATGATGTAAAACAAATGATTAAGGGAGAGAAGGAGGATCAACTTAGGCTTTGTTTGGCGGACCGACAACTTGCTGGTGAGTCGTCGACGACGGAGGTGAAACAGAGGAGCACCCAAACAGGCCAGAAGCCTTTTCTCATTCAGTGCGGAATGCCGAAGGTAAATTTTCGGGGTCCCGCACTCCGTCTAGAACTGGAAGCAGGGGCTCAAGCAGTGTTCCTAGTTCTGTTGTTGGTGCAAGCCAGCACGCCAAGCAGATCTGTATACTTGAAACACATCATACTTACAATTGTTCTGCTCCTCTTAATTCTGTCGCGCAAAGGACGGATAAACAATTTGGCAAAAGGATCAGATTTCCCTATGAGTTCTTTGTTTGCCAAATTCATTGCCTGCACAAGCTTTACTTCTAATGTTCCAACTGGTTTCAATTCTAGGTCACTTTACAGTGAATTGACAATCATATAACTTAATAAAAATGGAAAAGAATTCATAAGTTTCAGCACAAATATATAAACAGACATCATCAGTTTACCTGTAATCACCAGGTATTATCGGAATTACTTTTCTAACAGGCCAGGTTATTGAATCTTCAATGGCATCATGTATAGTGTCCTACAAACAGGAAGAATGAAAACAAGCTAAGACCACAATTTTGTCAAGCAAATAGTGCAGTTAAATTTCAATGAATTCTTAAACCTCAATGGCATCAGATACTCCAGGAATAGATGATAGTTCCCCACCAACAACCTTCAAAGTGTAATCCAGCTTTTTCTGTAGAAAAAATATATAATTTTGAAGCAGCTGCTGTATCTGAGTAATAATAAATAGAAATGTAGATTTCATGTACCAAAGTGCAACACCTTCTCCCTCAAAGAGTAAGAGACGGCTCCAAAGCACGGTAAAACATCCACCAAAGGCTTAAATATCAAACGAAAAACCCCAGTGAATGCGACGTTTTTCACCTGAAATAGGGAAATCATAACAATTATTGATTTGGGTTAGAATAGAGAAAAGAAATGCTGCATTATCAGTGCTAATTTCCAAGCAAAAGTATGCTGGAGGAGTCTCAGAAAGTTGGAGATTCAATATAATAGCATTTAGGAATCTCAAAAAATTTAGTGTTTTTGCTCAGTAAACCTCAAGCCCTGGACTGCAATGATGCCCAACAGAAAGGTAAATAGTCAATGCTTGTTCATTTGAGAGTTGATTGCTATAAAACGTACTGTTATCTATGATAACCACTGCTGAGTCACCAGAAATTGCACGGAGACTGAATTATCTGCTGTTTTGAGATCCTACCAGTCAGTTGCAAATATGCAGCGGGTATAGTAGTGTGTGATTCATTCTATTAACAATTTCAATAGTCAAGGGGTCTTCCCTTTTTAAAAAAATTTCAATCAAAAACTTAATTTCTTTAAAAGATCGCGCAGAATTGAGATTAAGGACATGCAATGTTGCGCCATGATCATTCTATGATTGATGTATCTTTGTTGCCCGCAAGAGGCCATTGGGCCGGTGCATGACTCTTGTTGTGATTTGGCACCCGATGGGTGATTATGATAGATGTGTTGAACTTAGTAACAATTCAGCCATTTATTTTGCTTTTCTAATCTATTTTAGCCATCAAGATGATTGTAGATGCTGCTCAATTTGGGTTATAACTGCAGCAGCCAACTGGATAAACTATTTATGAGTTGAGCTTGAAGAATAAACGAGTCAAAGTTTCCGCCAGCTTCAACTCAGTTCCCCGGCTCATAAGTCACCTCATTTATTAAATTAAACTAGAATACCTATACATCAAAAAAGCTAATTAAAAATTCACAAGAAAAAAACTAAAAAATCTAGTTCCCCTCTTTTTCTACCCATATTTAACATTCTTTCTCCAATAAATTGTCATCCATTCCAAGGTTTATTGATGTGGCTCCTTAATTTCACCGTCATCATTCTTTTTCACAAGAAAGTGAGCCGGTTGCAAGATAGCTCGACCTCGTTGAATTGTGCTTAAGCTACAGTTTGCTTAAGCTAGTTATGTTGAAGCCATGTTAAGGTGGCTCAAGTTTAACTATTTGTTTAAACCTCTACAATTAATAAGAGAAATATCATATATACTTATCATATACACTAACCATTTGAGTAGCTTCAACCCAAAGATCAGCAAACTAAACAGACTACATTAGAAAGATGATATATCATTAGCATCTTATGTTGCCTCCATCTTCCCGATCTGGGTTGGAATCATTGCTGTGTTTATGAGCCGGGACTGAAGGAGGCACAGAATTTTGGGCTCCAGGGAAGCTATGGACTGCTGGACTGCGAGGGTTCTAGCTGTATATGGGCACCTTGATGATTGGAGGGGAAGGAAGGTTGCTGCTGGTATGCTGGAAGGCTGCTGGTATGCTGGAAGGCTGCTGGTATGCTGGAAGGCTGCTGGTAGGTGGCGGCAATGGGGCAGCAACAGGTATGATGAAAAAACGCTGTCTGGAATTTAATTCCAGTAGCAAGAGGACCTGCCGGCCCCTCGACAGCAAGCTGGGTGACTGTAAGTGAGCTGGGGAGGTGGTGGAGGGGCTGCCGGCTGCTGAACAGTAAAAGGGGAGCAGATGGAGGGTGGTTCCGCGAAAAGCTTCTGTTGTAGCAAGAGGGCCTCGCCGATTGTCTCTGCTCGCAGCCACTAGTCTGAGGACTCCCCGGCGTCGACGACTTCCTCCAGGGCCGACCACGACACCGCCGCCCACTGCGAGGCCACAGCCACTCCCGTCGACCGCAACCACTCTTGTTAACGCCTCCGGGAAGCCCCGAGCGGGCATCATCCCATTCCAAGTCCGCTCGACATTTCCGCATGCATCGTCTGCCACCGTCCAGCGTCTACGCAGCAGCCAGTCGCTGCCTTCTTCCGCCAAGCAGCAACTCGCGTTAGTCGAAGCCGATTCCCCGCAGCAACGCTCAGCCCATAATCACATCCGGCTGTTGCTGCTTCTTCGAAACCCTACTCTTCCAGACTGCGCGCGCCGTCCAATCTAGGATTCTTCAAAACCCTCCTCTTTTTGCTCGGGTCGTCCCATCTAGGGTTCCAGCGTGAACCTTACGCCAACAACAAATCTAATTTGAATTTTATTTTTAATTTATTAATCAATTCTTTTGATTAATTTATTAATTAATAAATCATATTATCTTTATCATTATGAGCACCATTAAGCGTTGTCGAGGCGGCCTCCGCTCATGCGCATCTTTCGAAGCTTGAGGCGACCTTGGCCGCCAACACCACACGTTTTCTAGTGGATCTCGCCCAACCCGCTTCCTCCAATATCGTCGCCTCTTACATTGAGGTCGTCATCCACACTTCTGGGCCCCGCCGACCACCTTTCGACGCAGCTTCCACCTCCACCCCCGCCAATTCCACTCGAACAGTCGCCGCCGCCGCCGTCTACTTTGGGGACTGACACCCTACAACCTTCCTTATCATTGTCGTCGGCTTGTGTTCCGCCATCCACCGCTCTACCAGCACTATCGGACCCACTCCTGCCGCAGGCCAAGGTTTCCTCGGCAACCTTACTATTGCGGCCCTCCACTGCTCTGCACTTCTTACAGTCGTCGCCGGCCGTCGACACTCCACCATTGTCTACTTTTGTAACCACCATTTTGCAGCTGCTGGCCCCAGCCACATCAACGCCTCTTCTGCCAGGTTGTGTTCTGTTGACCCACGGATCCGTTCCTGTTGCCAGTCATCGCTTCTCTGACCGCCATACAACTGTTGCTCACCACTGCTCCACCGACCTTGAGGAAACCATTACCTCTGTCGCACGTCTTTCCGACGGTGCCATCGCTACTCACCGACACCGTCGTCACCGCTAAGAGCCACCAGGCATTATTCTGGAGGGGTATCAAGATGCCATATGATTTGACCATCTAGGTGGAGTTCGAGCTTGGGATCAAGCTCGATGTCAAGGGCGGATGGAGTGTTATGGATCTGTTACAGATCCTCCATCAGTTATTTAGTTAGATAATATTTATGTATGAAGTCGAATACTTATGTATTGAGTTATATCGAGTCGGGTCATAGTCTTCGTGCCGTAGTATTTTAATATTTGCATGTCTGTGTTGTATTTACGATTATGCCATTAGGGGTTCTATTTAAGGGAAACAATGGGATCTTTGTAGTTATGTGTATTAATCGAAGTTCTCTTCTCTCTCAAGCTTCTCGCACTCTAATTCATCTTCTTAACTCCTCCCTCATTCTAGAGTTATCCCCCATTGTATCTTGTCACCGCCTACTCCGACGAAGCCCCCAAAGGAGGCCCGTAGATAATATGTATGGACGGATGGTGGTTTGTGGGAGAGATTACGAATGCCGACTGAAGATGGAGGGAGGGGAAGAGGGGGTTGTCGGCGGCTGGAGGTGGTGGCTGGGAAAAGTAGGCCAATTGATAGTATGAAGGGGCTCGGTTTTGGGGGAGAGGGGGAAGGGGGCAAGATTAACGCTTAGGGATTCGACTTCAACACCAGATGATCAAAAGGAAGGCTTCTTCGCTCAATCTTTCAATGCCCATCTAAGAAGCCCTTTATTCTCATATACAGACTAGAGAGGGATAACGAACAATCATGATTCTTCGTGCGTTGTAACCCTCAAAACAAACAAAATACAATGAAAATGAAACAAATACAAAGAATGAAGAACGTTACAATCCGTGTTGTGCGTGTGATGAGCAACCCCAATCGTCATTGGGGCGAGGACGTGAGTACACCCTGAGTACACCCTAATGGGCCATGTGGCAAGATCCCCATCACTTTATCAATTGCATCACAACACGTAGCTCGCATTGATGAATATCATAGTGACATTATTGGGTCTCTTTGAGCATGTACCTAGCCTTTTTGCAAGGTAGCTTGAAGAAACTTGGCCACGTAGAGATCCCCTCAAAGTGGTAATGGAAATTATTGAACAAGATAAATTATAACTATTAATATGAATGGTATTGAAAATATGGGATACGTATTAATTAATATAAAAATAAGACGACTAACAAACTCAGTGTACATATCTTGAATTGTAATGAAAACAATTTAATAAATCTACAACATAGGCCATACATATGATAAGTTCTAAATAATGTGTTATGCATTGTTTGACCATATTTAGAGATAGTATGCAAGACAATTATAATGTGTTATGCAATGCAATTGACTTATATACAACTGAAATCAAACCAATACTAGATGAATTGATTGACCATGTGGAGACATTTTATTCAGGTATAACATGATAAAGTTGCATTTGATGGATTGAAACTTAGGTATCATGTCTTGGCATGATGGAATACTCATCTAAAGTTTTATATCTTGAGAAAGGGGGTAAATAATAGATTTATAGTCATATAGAAGCCGAGAATAAAGATTATTTCAATAGCAAAGATAGATGTGTCAAAAATTGATTACTTCTCAAATCTAGCATTGAGTAGTATATGCAATCACCTGTATAGGAAGGCCAAGGCCTAGAGCTGTCTGAATATCAAGAATGATGCTTGGGTTACCATCCCACTGCATCTCAAGCTCCATAATTACACCAGAATCATCACTTTCAATAATCGAAACTCCTAAAGAACACCGGAAATTATAAATATGGTAGTAAAACATTTAAATGAATTGAGAGAATTATAAATTTTATTAAATCAAAAGAAATTGCTCAAGCTCCAACTTGAGAACAATTGTAAAATTATGCTACTATTACACTAGCTTTATTACCTCTTGAAGTGGTGTTAAACCAGGATGTAGGCAAGGATCAAAAGATATCACATACAAGTTGCATCATAAAGTTCAAAAAAATAGGATGGAAATTAAATATAGATTTCTAAAAAGAGCATGAAATGTCTTTAAAACACAAGGAAAAAAGCCTAGCAAGTAACGTCAAATAAATCAAAGAGAAACATCTGCCTTCAAATAATACTTGCTATTTATTTTCCAACTGTGGAAGTTAAGCAAACGTAAAGGAGACCATCACCTCCTGGTGACACAGCATAGTGATGCAGACATGCGACACCAAAATTTACTTTATTGTATTTGTCAGACATTGTCTTTTATTTTGCGCACTTGTTTTGCATATTTACATTATACATTTTTATGTATTGGAGATATTGAGGTGGTGTATTCCCTATGATATAATTATAGCTAGATCATACGTTTTCTCTAGATTAGTCAAAAGCATAATGATGCAGCGGTAGGTCGACTCGGGGTGGACTCGCTAAATGCGGCCTTAAATGCGATGTAGTGCAAGAGCGGTCTGCTAAAATTACAACCAGTAGTTAATTTTATAAATTAACAGTAGGTGCACATGCGAACACAAATGATTAATTAAAGAACTATCAATTTTACAAACGATAGGGGCGCAATTAATTTTAAGCACACGCAAAATACGCCTTGCAAATCACACGAGCAGAGATACTAATAGCAACGGAAATGAACAACCACTACAGGTATAATGTCGACATAAACAACAGTAGAAAATAAAACAGCATACCACAATTTACACGTGCAGGCGGCGGCGGTGAAGGCTGCGGAGGGCATCCAAGGTTGCTGTAACGTCGGGGCCGGCTGTTTTGAAGTGGATCCACGATGGGGGAATTAGGGAGGATGGAATTGGGGGTTTTAGAAAAGTTGCGAGGATCAGAGCTATTAATGGGGGAGAGACTTAATTGCAGGAAATTAAAGTAATGGGAGTAATAGTGATCGAGATTGGGAGGAGGTTGACTTGAAAGATTGAAACAGGAATCCCTTAGGAGGATGTGGGGTTATTTCGTGGAGGAAGATCAAAATGTGGGAGGGTCGTTGGATATAGGCAGCATCGACCAAGATCGGACTACTGTTGACTGACGGGATGGATAGGGGCAGCGGCTAAGGTGCAGGAATGGATTTTTGTGGGGAAGCGGGTGGTGGAAGGGCTTACCGGCGTTGCACCGGAGGAGAGGAGGTAGATGGGGCTTTAGGCGGAGCCGGGCTGAACGGAGGAGGAGGGGAGGAGGTAGTCGTCAGTTAGTGAGGGTTGCGGGCTTTGGTCGGGGAGGAGGATGTCAACGGCGCTGGGTAGGCGCAGTGAAGAGGGAGGCGGGAAGGGGAGAAGGGCTCACGGAGGCTGTCCGGCGGAGGAGAGAGAGGGGAAGATGGCTCGGTGTCGCACCAAGGAAATACAGGAATCGCTCCTGATGATGACAGACGGTTCCAATTTTGACGAAACCCACGATAACTCTCACACAACCGGCGCCTCCCTTTTATAAACCTAACACCCCCAAAACCGCTAGTAACCACACATTGCAAATAAACAACCCGATCGGATGGCTAATACTGTTTTGGACCGATCAGGGCTAAATACACCTCAAAATAGAAAACACAAAATATGAAAATGACTCAACTCGAACATCCGGACGTAACCACAGACTATGATCGTCCATCTGGACAATGGATCACCACCTCCTGCGGGAATAAACGTGATTCGATCGTGGCCCGTCGTCAACTCCCCCTGGCTTAAAGGCACTCAACTCCGATGAGTGAAAGTGGGCATACTCGTTGTAAAGCCGTGGGGCGAGTCTCTCCAGCTCCTCTGAAGAAATCCAAGTAGCATCGTGTAGGGACCGACCGCTCCAACGGACAAGATAACGCACAATATCTCGTCCGTCCGTGGTGTATAAGTCGTGACCAATGATCTGAAGCACGTCGTTTGTAGAAGTATGTGGTACTAATGTATTTCCGTCTGACACTGATGTATCTTCGTCTGTCAATGATTAGAGCTGTCACGGCTCCGGTTCGGTTCCGATTCTACTAAAACCATGAACCGAACCACTAAGGTAACAGTTCTTCAAATTAGAACACAAACCTTATTTGGTTTGACCGGTTCTGGTTCTGATTCCGGTTCCAGCTTAATTTTTGGAACCGTCGTGTCAACGGTTCCGATTACAGTTCAACAAGAACCAAAACCAAACCGGCCACTATCGGTACGGTCCGGTTCCATGCAGTTCGGTACGGTTCGGTTCCATGCAGTTCGGTCCGGTTCCAACTAAAACCAAAATCAAGCTTGACGGAATGAAATAAAAGCGGGCTGCAAATAGTAAAACTCAAAACAATATCGAAAAAAAATAATTATGTTGTGCACTTCTCGACGGTCTTTTCCGCGATCGGTGGGATGGTATCAATTTCCTTCCTATGCGTGTAGACTTGCCACGAATTCTAGTTGGCTTGCGAACGTCTCATCGGCATGCTTAACCATAACAACCGCCTACAATTAGTTGCCTTTCATGATTACTAATAAATAGTAGTGGTATATCTTCTATATTTTTTAAATAAAATATTTCAAAAAAATATGTAAGTAAAATTGAAAATATATTATATAACTGTATAAAAATAAAAAATGCACTGCAAAAATTAACTTCAAACCGCACCAATGTCAAACCATATCATACGGTTTTTATGCGGTGAAGTTTTGTTCGGTCCAAAATCGACCCCCTTTTGCGGTTAGGGTTCAAACTGCACCAGCTTCACTCGTGATAGTAAGTATAAATATTATAGATAAATTATAAAATAATAACAATATAATAATAATAATAATAAACGGGTTGCGGTTCGGTTCTACTTCGGTCCGGTTCGGATCAGGTCTAAAAATCTTGAAACCGCTTGAGACTTGTATGTTGCGGTTCCGGTTCCGGTTCGGATAATAAAATGTGAGAACCACACCCGGACCAATGTTGTTCACGGTTCCAAAATTCAAACCGGAACCCGAATAATTTGCGAAAGGTTCGGGCCGATTCTTTGCGGTTCCGGTTCGGTTCTGGTTCGATTTGCGATTTTCGGTTTTAAGTGACGGCTCTAGCAATGATGTGTCTCCGTCTGGTAATGATGTATCTCCGACTGACGGCTGTGTCGGTGGAACCGTCGATGGTGCAATGCGATCTGCATAGTGCGACGCTGCTGGTGGCAACAAAGAGGGACTGGTGAAGGCAATAGGAGGTGAAGGCTCAGGTAGAGGGGCTATGAGAGATGAAGGCTCGGGTAGAGGTGTGGTAAAGGAGTCCACATACACATGCTCCTCGTAGTAAGGATTCAAATCCTCCACGTTGAATACTCGGTTGATGCCCATACCATGAAGGATGTTTCTCTCATATGCGTTTGTGTCAATCCTTCGTACGCTTAATTTCTGCATACATGGGCTCATTCTGTGTGCGCTTAATTTTTTTGTTGGTCATTGCGGGACCCTCTCAGATCGAATGCGAATCAATACTTGTTCTCCCACTTCAAAGATTTGTTCCCGTCTGTGCTGGTCTGCTTGATCTTTAAAATAATCATTACTAGTTGCACTCTTCTTAAGGATCGACTCGTGTAGTGCATGCACATGCTGTATGAAGGATTCAGTTGACTCACTAGGTTTGGCCCCTATGGGAATATCCACTAAGTCATTAGGTTTCCTAGGCTCGTATCCTAACATAATATGAAACGAACTCAAACCCGTAGTCCTATTGACAGAACTATTATAGGCAAACTCGGTTATAGGCAGAACATAATCCCAAATAGCCGGACTATCCCGAACGAGGCAACGAAGAAATGTCCCAAGACTATGGTTAACCACCTCGGTTTGCTCATCCGTCTGCGGGTGGTAGGCGGAGAAAAACTTCAGGATCGTATCCGTTTTCTTCCATAAGGTCTTCCAGAAATAGCTCATGAATCGTACATCACGATCAGAGACTATGGAAGTGGAGAGACCATGATACTTAACCACTTCTCTAAAGAATACTGTCGCCACGTGGGAGGCGTCAGCGGTCTTTCGGCAAGGGATAAAAAGGGTCATCTTAGAGAAACAATCCACTACAACAAATATCGAATTGAGCTTCCTCAGAGTGCGAGGGAGCCGAGAATGAAATCCATACTAATATCAGACTAGTTCCTCTCAGGGACGGGTAGTGGAGTGTATAGTCTCGCGGGCTGGCGAGTCCCCTTTGCCATTTAACAAACTCCACAATGTCTGACTACTCTGGTGACGTCTATCTTCAGGCCGGGCCAGAAGAAACGATCCTCAACCAACGAAATCGTCTTATCCCTACCAATGTGCCCCACAACTCCGCATGCGTGAAGCTCCCAAACAAGGAAATCTCGAAGGGAGGTTGCAGGGATGCAGAGGCGAGAGACCAAAAATAGATACCCATCAGATATCGAATAACCCTCCCGAAGATCGGGCGGGTCCCTCGAAAGAGCTGCAGAAATGTCCCTAAAATCAGAGCACTCTGGATAAGTGTGCACCAGCTGTTCAAATCTCACAACTCGGGTGCTCATGGTGTGGAGGATGCTGACTCGGCAACTCAAGGCATCTGCCAGTTTGTTCTCAACACCCCCTCGGTGTTTAAGAACATAGTGAAACTCCTGCATATATTCCACCCATTTGGCGTACCAGTGACCCAATTTCTTCTGGAAGTCGAGGTATCTCAAAGGCTGATGATCTGAATATAAAATAAACTCCTTGTGCAAGAGATATTGTCGCCAGTAACGCAATGCCTGCACAATCGCATAGAACTCCCGATCATAATTTGAATATTTCTGTTGGGCCTCGTTCAACTTCTCGCTAAAATAGGTCATCGGGTGGCCATCCTGGCTACCTACCGCATGTATCCTTCCTCTACAGTTACAAATAAAATTGTTGTTTGAACTTAATAGCAATTGTTGTTTGGAGTGATTTCTACTACTAGTCAGGAATGATTTATGTTGTTGTTTGGTTTGTGCCCTAAAACTGAATCGATGGCATATGCTTGAAGATTCCTCTGATTTTCTTGGAAGTAACTTCATTCAAAAATGCAGGGTAAGATTTGCTTACATTTCACCCTTATGATAAACCTTTCTCGGACCCTCGCTACACGGGGATGCTTTGTGCACAAGGCTGCCCTTTTTTCATTGATTAATTCTTGGTTTCAGTATTATTGAAATCTAACCCTACTTGAATAGTCTAGTATCATTATTCTTTATGTTATTCTCGAAAGTATGTAGGTCTTTGTTGTAAGGGATTGCATTGAATTAGTCCATCGATTTTTATTACTATGCATAGAATAACAAATGATACAAATTTCTTGTTTAGCTATTCCAAAATTATATCATTTGTAACAACCTGCTTGGTAAATTGATTTTTAAAAATTTAATTTATATTTATTCCCTAGTGATTTAACGAACCTACAGTGCATCACATCTTAAATAGCACTTATCAGAAATGAATGGAAAATCAATAGTCATGTATCCACATTTAAACATAAACTATGCAATAAGAAATATCATAGATTCAATTTAACAAGTAATTGGCAAGATTGATGCCACATCATAAAGATAAAAGGAGTAGCAACAACATAAATATGCCGGACGTTGGATTACATGTAAAACAACTCTTTTCATAAACATACCTGTAAATTGTGGAGCGACAGTACCAAGTGTTAGCTTTGATAACTTCAATGAAGCTAATACACCAGCTTTATACTGCTCCAAAATTGGCTCAACGGAACTTCTAATCAATTCAGATGCAGCCTAGAAATGTGCAATTATATGTAAAAGCCCGTGATCAGCATATAAGAGTATATTAAAATAATAGGATAATTTGTCTAAGTGGATGTTTCATATTAAGCATGGCATAATGCATGAGTACGAACAAAGTTTGAATATAATGAACTTAAGAGTAAAGAATGAATCAAGCTTTACCTCGTTGACAAAAGGCCAAATTTTTGTCAATTCAAGATTCAGCCAGTCCAACTGTAACATGACATAACAATGTCAACACATGGAGGATTACATCATTAGACAAAGAAAACAGGGATTGGTTTAAAATAACCAACTCAACTTTTGTTGTTGTGAGAAAACAACCCACGAAGGATAATATTCACCAGGAAGAACTTTCCTTGAATCTTCCACTGTCATCTTTGCAAAAGCCGCCACAGTAGCAGCCTAAACAAGAAAATTTAAAGCTAAGATGAAAATATATAGTAATTTTGTTTAACATAATAGGAGACAATATTGTGCTTAAAAACAAACACTAAAACATAAAAGAAAATAGGAACATTGGATGAAGGATCATCATTGCGATTAATTTTATACAAAATCATCCACAAGAACTAATTTTTCTTTTCAAAATGCTTATAGCCTTATAGGAGACCCAATAACAAGTGAGATAATTCCATCCTACAAGTATCAATTCCTCTTCCTCCAATGCTACTGCAACAATTAATCAGCCCGTTTAGATGCAAACTATCGCATGCATTCTGCCACCATGAATGATGCATCATACGACAATTACTAGAGATGGGAGAAAACCATTCAACAAAAGTCATATTCATATTCCTTAAACTTTTCTTTAAATCTCTTCCACCTTGCTTAGCCCAAAATATGGATCTTGCTATGAGCACATTTGGCTTGAAATTAGAAACAAAAATTTATAGAACAATGCAGTTTGGCGAATCCACAATATTGATGAGTGCAAATAGACTAACGTCATAGAATGTGCTGATTTCATATTTCACACATAATATAAGTGGGAAAAATATCATTTTGTAAACCATAAGTTCCATCAACTTCCATCTTAACTTGACTGATCATTCCATGTTAGTTCACATTTTACCAAGTTCATAATCTTTGAAATGGTCTGGCCTTGCACATAAGCTAGCTCTGTCATCAACAATGTTGGTCTATACCCTATAGACCTACGGAACTCTATTTGAAGATGGGGGCAGCGCAGATGGGATGGAGGTGGCGGCGGGAGGATCTTCGGTTCCATTTTTTGTGTTCGGGGTGCCCGGTGTGGTCGCAGGGGCATTTTCTTGGGGATCGCTTACAATCAAGAATTGCAAATGATTGACATATACTTCATATCGATCAACGAAACCAAATAAGAGATGATAGAAAATTACTAGGTCGCCGCGGGACTTGGCCCTCGCATTTTCAGATCGGACGAACAACACCACCAGTCCGACACCAAACGTGATTCCCAGTCCCAGTCCAAAGAAGAACCCCATTCTAGCTCCAGCTACCAAAGAACACCCACAGGGAAAAGTAAGATTCCCAACCGCACAGATCGACTAAACGCCCGCGTCCGCCATGGCCAAGAAAAACGATGTAAGAGCAATAAGAGAAGTAACAGAGCGCTTCTTCTTTCCACCCTTCAACCGAATCGAATCAGGTCCTGGAGATACGAGGGGGAGGAGAAGAGAAATGCGCCTTGGAGGCTAGGGTTTGTCGTGCGAGCTTTTCTTCGGATCTCAAAAGTCGATCGGCTGAGTTGGTGCAGAAGAAGGATAGGGGTTTTCTACTTCTTCCTTCATTGCCCGATCCGCCTTGCCGACTCCTTGACTTCTCTATCTCCAGTACATAATGATCGTACGGACCCCCTCCATGAATGCCACGTGGAGGCGAAATGGGGTGATAATTGTTTCATTTAATTGTGGCTTTCCATAATAATTCCGCCGCCAGTAATTCATTGAGTATTAAATATGCCTATTTTCCATCCTATTTCATATTAAGGCTGAGGGGTGCACAAAAATACTGGGTCTGAAAAATCTACCTGGACTCGACTTGACAAAAGTCCGATTAGGCATAGGCCCGGACAAGTCTACCTGTATTGTTAGTGTTGTAGGTGCTCGCACTTATGTTAATGCTTAATTTTTTAAACAAAATATCAAAACTAAAAATATAAATAAAATAGAAATTAAATATATAAATGTAAGTTAAGATAAAATGATATATATATATAATAAATTTTCACATTTTATAAAATGTACTTTACTCATTTTCTAGTATCCATGTGCGTAAATGCAATATAAATGATGCTGAGTGGCAACTTAGGCGCTTTCTTTGGGAGAACTTATTTTCAACGGTCAAGCGATTACGACCGCGTGAATCGGACCTTAATTATGGTGCGGTTCATGCGATCGTAACCGCTTGACCGGTGAAAATAAATCCTCCCAAACAGAGTCTTAATATCAGTGCAAAATTAACTTTTGTCGCAAAAGTGGTGTTTATCAAGTTGCAACTATGTATTGTTAGTGTTGTAGGTGCAGCATAATTTGATGTTGGGAGATTCCATCATAGACTCTTATTGTGTATAAAATAAGTCTTTATATTGTCTATACATCCGCATATTTTTTTCACGCAATAACTTCCTTGTCACAGCATTGGTTCCTTCTCTTAACAAGTGGGACTGACTCTCGCGAAGGCTTATTTGATCATCCCAAGCATTGTTGATTGGCAAAATACTCAAATCTGTCCTTAGCGTTGGGAGTCATTTGAAATCAATCCCCAACGTTTAAAAGTCTCTAAAGTTTCAAACTTGTTTTAAATATGTCCTATTTAACTTCCTACCGTCTATTTTAACGGAAAGACTCTTAAATAAATTACTAATAAAGTAAATTTACTTGAACATGTCCAGAAAGCATAAGCAGCTAGAATTTCTAATACAAATAAATCATCCTGACTACATTCTGCAACAGAAGTTTGTTGTATCATAAACAACACATAAGCAACTACATTTTGTAATACAAAAAACCAAAACTCCAAATGATGTAGTCCTCCAACTAACAAAAACAGGTTCTTCAAAATAGCATCTGCTTCCGTATGTTGTATGCTTCAGATTCTGATGTCTTTTTTGTATCATTGAGTTTCTAATACAAGTAGAAAAAAGTAAAAAATAGATGAATTTACTGACAACTTCTCTTATTATGGCTGGTGACATCACACCTTGCACATTTAACTGTGTCATATTTACGAGACATTTTACTTTTACTTTTCTCCTCATTCGCATCCATGTTTTGTTTTTTCTTTGGTCGCCTTGGTGCACGACGACGAATGGGTAGAAGAATCTCAATTTTTTATCTTTGGCCAAAAATTTGGACCATTGGCGGACATGATACTATGCTGGTAACATTCAGCATAAATAGATTTTTTTGAAACAATCTGGAACATAGAGGTGTACTTCGAGGTTTAGATAATACATACAACTTATGGAATGTCGATATGACAATCCGCTAACTCTCCACTTCTCATAAGAACAATACCATTTATCAAAGTCAACTACAAAATTGTCTAGTAGATGTATTACCTCAAATACTTTATTGACGAATCATAAAGACGTCCACATTCCACTATTCTTTGCCTCTTCTTCTAATTTGTTTGTAATTTTTGGATTTACATTAGTAGATTGTTTTCCATTCTTTTCTCTAATGACAGCCCGCCGACGCATCAAATAAATATGTATTTCCTCACACACTATTGGTTTTTCACGCATGTCCAATATTACATGATTAAAAGTCTCCGACATGTTATTTACTACGTCACAACGAGGATATCCACTGAATGCATGCTTAGACCATTGCATTTTATCTATATTAATTAGATGATCATCGCACTACGTGAAATTGAATGAATTTCATGCACCAATGATTGTCTGTAATAGCCCTGGCCTCCAAGGTGTCTTTGTTTTTCATCGGTACGACATATATTTCTCACTCGCACCCTGTTTTGCATGTATATCTAACTCGTCAGTTGTCATTTTTCATCAACTTTAGACATGGACAACATAAATTATAACTGCATCTTTGAATTGTTTTTTTGAGTTAAACATTAAGCTGTGCTGACTTTTCATACCCTTCATATCTTTTAACAACGAAAAAAGAGGTTGACTAGATTTTATACTATTGGTTGCATCATCTTCGCTGTCACTTGAAATAGCTCGAAGCGAATGTGATGAACACGCATCATCTCGACAAACTCCTTCAACTAGATCTGCGTCCAGAATTCTTTTAAGGGTATGTTCGTTAGGTCGTAATTGGAGCGCTGAAATTGGAATTCAATTGATAATTCCAATTTCAAAGTTCGGCGGCCATAAAAATACCTTGAAATTGGAATTCATTTCAATTTCCATAGAAATTGGTTATAAAGGAAACATGTCTCCCTCAATTCCGGTATCGTGGGGGTTTTATTTGCAATTCTCACCCCTACAAGTGCACCCCGACTCTCTCAAAAAGACCTCGACGTCAACTCTGATGTTCGTCTGGGGGCGCATTTTTTGCCCAAAAGCAATTTTTCGACGGTGCGCGCATTTTTCCGCTCGGGAGAGCATTTCCTACAGGGATTTCTTAGGGCATCCGTAGCGCTAGGTCATCACGAATCGCGTAAAGCACATTAGCTCAAGAGGTGTTGAGCGGTGTATACTCCTTGTATCGCATGTGGGGTCGGTCCTCGCGACGAACCTGCTGGCGGGGGTTGCCCATGCGCTTCTCTTGATGTCTTGGGGGTGGTTCTTCTCTCTTCCTCTTAACTCCTTCAAATTTTCTTTGATGGGTCTCAATTGCCTCGTTGGCCGCTATCTGAGCTTCAACTCGGTGCACTAGGTCCGGGTAGTTGGGGACCGTCTCCCTCATTAATGTGGAGTACAACCTTTCAGGTCGAATCCCCCGAGGAAGATCTCGCGCAGGAGTTCCGAGTCTACCCCTGGGATCTACCTTGACTTCTATGGTGAACCGACGGAAGAACTGCTTAAGGGTCTCTCCCTCGTTCTGGTGGATCCCAAAGAGATGGGAGGGATCCTTCACAATGCGGCGACTTGCTATGAACTAGTCCAAGAACTGCTGGGCAAGCTAGGCGAAGTTCCGGACGGTTCCTTCTATAAGCGAGTGGTACCATGTTCTCGCATGTCCTTTCAATGTGGAGAGGAAGACTTGACAGAGCAATTGACCGGGCACATTGTAGATGTGGAGGATTGTGGTGTGGTGATTTACATGCTCCAAGGAATGTTTAGTCTCGTCGTATGATTCGATGTTTGGTATCTTGAATCCTGCGGGGACCG
This sequence comes from Platanthera zijinensis, assembly GCA_039513925.1. NCBI lineage: Eukaryota > Viridiplantae > Streptophyta > Magnoliopsida > Asparagales > Orchidaceae > Platanthera > Platanthera zijinensis. The sequence continues at coordinate 126,092,095 of CM077098.1, forward strand.
GGTATGTCGGCACCTCTGGCGTTAGCGGCGATCCATTCCTTATTGGATGGTGGACTTGCGCCCCTCGACGGTCGACTTAACTGAACTCTTCCTCAAACAATTCTCTTACTTCTTCTCGGGTCATCCCCTTGCTAAATCCTCAGGGGTTCCCGTCCCCTGGAGCTGATGAAAGAGACCGTTCCTGATAGCCCAGGCCTAACGAGCGGGATGCTCAATGTTTGCTTCTTGCGAGGATTCAAGATCTTCCTCCTTTCAAGCCCATGATACGTTCTTTGGGGATGGTACTCTTGTGGCTTCCTGGGTGGTGGCCATGCCTCTAAGGAGGGCGATCATTTCCGCGAGGTGCTCCCCCAAACAATTATTTCTCCTGGAGAAAGCAACACCCCGGAGCGACGTTGAATTCCTCTTACTGTGGTGTGTTGACAAGGGAGTATGACTGGCCAAGCTTGACACACTCCCGATGTGCTGACCCCTGAGTTGTTCGAGTGTTGCGCCTGACCATTTTTTTCTCTAACTAGTACGACGATGCAGGGTGTGCTATCCTCTGTGCCTCCTTGAAGCTCTTGGGAACTTGCGTTCCCACAAATAATGTCAATCTATTGGGGAATTGCGCGACGCACGTGGTAGACCGGGCATACTCAACCGTCTTAGCCCGTTAGTGGCTGAGCGTGTCAACAGTCAAAGATAAACTAGATGCTGGGACGAATACTTGATGACGTGGAAAACCCCCAGTCGGGGTGAAAAACCACGTGGTCGGTACGATGCCGGCATAACTTCCACTATATAAGCATTTCTTACAGAGCTTCTGGAAGGAAAGCGAGGGCGACAAACAGCACCTCGTTACAATTTGTGAGAGGGGAGGAGAATGAACAATAAGTGTCACCGACCTTCGTGTTACTTTGACAGTCTTCTGATGCTTTTTCACTGAAGATGCGTGAGCTTCCTTCATTCGGAGTTTTCTTGATGTGACGACGGAGGCGGCTTCACGTGTCTCTTTCTTGACTTGCGTACTCGCGAAGCTCGTCTTGTCTTTGCGGCATTCGCCTTGCCTTGCGGTAACATCTTGGACGTAGTTCCTGTAGAGAGAAGTGGGGAGAGAGGGGGTGAAACCGAGTGAATCAGAGAAAAAAGACCCTTTTGAAATAGAGCTGGGCATATTTACATATTTTTACAAGGGCGGTCCAGTAATTTTTCCTAATAACTACCAGATCAGTCAATAGGATTGCTCGAAAATGATCACATGGATCACCACTTTTGGAAAATGACAACCTTGCCCCCGCATCGCGGGAAGGCCCGCCCGCGAAGATTGGTGGTGTGATGACGCCGACACGGGCAGCCGGTCGTTGTCCCTTCTCACGGAGAGCGGCCAAGAGGCGCGGTCGGCCCCGGAGAGGTCGCTTGGAGGCAGGCGGCCCTCACAGGGGCCGACTACGACGAGGCCGCCGAATCCGGGTGGCCTTGGCTGGCCCCTGCGAGGGCCAGCGCGGGGAGGCCGCCCAAGATCGGGCGGCCTTGGCCTGCCCCTCGTGGGGCTGCCACGGCGAGGCCGCCTGGAATCGAGCTGCCTTGTCGGCCCTTGTGGGGTCGGTCGCTGCGAGGACGCCCAGGATCGGGCGTCCTCGGCCGGACCTTGCAGGGGCCAGCCGCGACAAGGCTGCCCGGGATTCGGCGGCCTTAGCCAACCCTTACTTGGGCTTACCGCGGCGAGGCCGCCCGTAGATGGGCGGCCTTGGCCGGCCTTAGCGGAGGCCGGTCGTGTCGGGACCGCCCGTCTCCTGGCGGTTATAGGGGGCGGCCGGCCCCGGGCCTGGGCCGATCAACACCGTTGGGCGGTGGCAGTTGGGTCGCGCGCATAATCCAGCATGCGATAATTACTATGCAGATTGGGCGCACGAATCTCGCGCGCGACGGTTACCTGCGTAACTCCCATGACTTTAGTGGGGGAGAGGGGCGATTCAGCTATGTGCAGCCCGGTTTTCCTATAAATTGGGGTTGATCGCATCAAACCTAACTTTTATTGGAAGGCCATTGAGGGTTAATGTTGTTGTGGTCTAACTCGACGTCATAGTCGGACCGGAATACCTAGACCGCCTTAGCTCTCGGAATGATCGAGCGCGCACACAGTCAATGAGATGAGTTGATCGTACACACGAAGTTTTAACGTGGAAAAACCCCTCGACCGAGTGAAAAGCCACATGACTGGATTTGTGCTGGTCAAAGTCCATTATTTCCTTGTTTGTTACAGCTTGTTCGTTGAATCGAGGGCGACAGACCTATACAACCTGTATTCGACGAGGGTGGACCCTACCACCGCCAGGTCATCAGGAGTCAAGGTCAACAAGTTGAGACGGGGGTCAGGACCAGCGCCCTAGGCCGTGGAAGACTCGTGTGAGTATGGCGAGCTCCCCACGCATACTCGCCTGGTAGGCGATTAAGGCGGGACACTCGCCCATCCCGTGCGAGTTCCTCGGGAAGTCGCATAGTCGTCAGGGTGGGGGTATAAGTATGACCCCTCCCCTCTCTTTGGATTTCCCTATAAATAGGACCCCAGGGGTACGAAGGAGAGGACCGGAGATTCTCGGATAGTTACTCGCGAACCCTAGCTCGCACGTCTCCTTCGTATCTAGCTCGGCCATTCTGGTTGAGAAGGGGTTGCTTCTTCCAAGCAACCGGGTACGTGGTGGGACCTTCCTGTCGCAGCGGCCTGGGGTATAGTTTCTTTAGCTCATCCTTGTTCTCGCTCCTGAGGGCCGTCCGACTTCACTGTGAGACTGGTAGCCTTAGGTCGCCTAGTCCGATCCTGAGGTCGAGATTTTCTTGGCTTCAACACTTGGTGCGGTGAGCGTGGATAGCAGCCAAGGAGGAAAGTTTCGTGGTGGAGAAAGATGGTCAATGGTGGCGATCAAGGTGAGTTGGCGGACAACTCGGCAGGAGTAGGCACCTCAGAGCGAGGTGGCGGGTTTGTGATGGTAGCAGCTTTCGAGGAGTTCGCGTAGAGAATGGAGAGGGTGATACTCGTCGGTTTCGCCAACCCCCCTGAGGTCACGACGACTTCTCCCTATCGCCTGACCCCACCGGGCGAAGTGGCGCCAACCCGGCGAGCAGGAAAGGAGCCCGCCTGGGCGAGGGAGGAGCAACCGATGCCGCCGCGTCAGCACCCAGCGAGCAGCCAGGGCATCAGGTTCCAAGATCCTAAACTCTCGGCGAGGTATGAGAATACTCGCCGATGGAGCGAGTACGAGTACTCGAGTGAGGAGGATAATCGCCGTCGCCAGGAAGGGAGGAGCCCCTTCTGCGCTGAGATCCTCGCGGCCTCCGTCCCCGATAATTTTCGAGAGCCCGCCCTCACCTACTACTCCGGCAGAGATGACCCGGTAAGGCATCTTTAGTGGTTTGAGGACGTGGTCTCGATTCGTAATATGTCCGACGCCTTCAAGTGCCGCTTCTTCTCCATCACCTTCAAGGGAAGTGCAAGAGACTGGTTCCACCAATTGCCGGCAGGTTCCATCTACTGCTTCTCCGACCTTCGTCGGGGTCTCATAACGAGATTCGCGACATCCAAGAAGAGAAAGAAGGAGGCGACGACCCTTTTTAAGATCGTGCAAGGGCAGCACGAGAGCTTAGGTCACTACATCGACTGGTTCCAGGAAGAGGTCTTGGAGGTGGCGGAGGTGGATGGGTTTACCTTGATGGTTGCCCTCAAGTTCGGCCTGAAACATGGACTTTTCAACATGGAGCTGAGGCATAGGCCGTCGAGGTCGTTCGAGGAAATGGTGGAGAGGGTGAATGTCTTCATTCAGGGGGAGGAAAGGAACAAGGAGTTCCTGGCAAGGCTGGACGGGGATAAGCCACTAGGGGAGAACAGGGGAAGACTGCTGGAAAGGGAGAGGCGTCCAGAGAAACACGATGGCAGAAGGTGGGAGAAGCCGAAGAGGAAGGAAGAGAGGAAGAGAAGAGAGGAGCCCAGGAGGGTGGAGGAGATGAGGTAGGAGAGGCCTTGAAGGCAAGAAGAAAGGAGGCCCGTCGAGGCCTCGGAAGGAAGAAGGGAAGAAAGAAGATTCCAGTATCCGAGAGATCGTCCTCAGTGGAGACGGCCGATCCGCCAGGAGGATAGGAGGGATAACAACCCGAGAGAGCAGGGAGAAGGAAGAAGGGAGACAATGGCTGTCGCGCGGCATGCCAACAAGCGTCGGCGAAAGGAGGAGCGCCGGGGAAGACAGCAAGAGGCGGCCATCCCTCTCTACTGCGATATCCATCGAGTAGAGGGGCATGGGACCTTGGCCTGCCCAGAGTTTTGGGAGGCAAGGAGAAGGTTGGATACGACGGAGGAAGAGAGAGAGCAACCAAGGCAAGAGGCCCCGGTCAAGCAAGTAGCCTTCCAAGTTCCGCAGAGGAGGAATGAGGACATGGTTGACCAGGGAGGTCGAGGAAATGTTATTCCCAGTCCGGGAGGCGGACACGTCGGGGTGATCAATGGGGGTGCAGGGCTTGGAGCTTCCCGCAAAGGTAGTCTCCACCAGATCTACAAGAGGAGCGTCGCTTTGACGTCGCAGACTCCTCCGCTGTTGAACGAGATAACCTTCTCGGAAGAGGATATGCTGTGGAACGAGAACCCCTTCCACGACGCGTTGGTGATACAAGCGGCCATCAAAGACTTCACCGTCGACCGAATTCTCGCGGACAACGGGAGCTCGGTGAATGTCATTTTCAAAAGAACCTTTGTCGGGCTTCAGGTAGAAGCATCCAGGGTCCAGGCCGCGGATGGGCCTCTCTTTGGCTTCTCGGGAGAGAAGAAAGAGGTGGAAGGGGGAGTGGAGCTGCTAGTCACCCTCGGAGGTACTTCAATCTGATGCTGATTCATCATCGTCGACGCACCCAGCGGCTACAACGCCATTTTCGGGCGGCCTCTCATTAACTATTTCAAAGCCGTCCCGTCGTCGTATCATCAGTGCCTGAAGTACTGCCGGGATGATGTCCAAGTCCGGATCAGGGGGGATCCGAAGGCCTCCCGGGAGTGTTACCTAAACGATGTCAGCACCATCAGCTGGATGGGAGATGCGGAAAGGCTGGAGAGGATGATGGAGCAGGAGGAGGGCCTGCAAGCTGCCGAGGAGCTAGAGGAAGTGGAGATGATCTCCCAGAGAGGATAGCCTGAGCTGCTGAAGGTCGGAGGAGCCTTGACCCCGGAAGGGAAGGCAGAGATAACTGCTTGCCTGCAGGAGAATGTTGACATCTTCGCGTGGAGTGCCGCCAAGATGCCAGGGATTGATGCTGATGTTGTCTGTCATCGCCTCAACCTGGATCCCGTGGTAGCTCCGGTTCGCCAAAGGCAGAGGAAGAGCGCCACCGCGCTGGCCGAGCCAATTCGGGAGGAAGTGAGGAAGCTGTTGGAGGTGGGGTTTGTCTCGGAGATCCAGTATCCAGGCTGGGTCTCCAATGTTGTAATGGTAAAGAAGTCCGGAGGGGGCTGGAGGCTATGTATCGATTTTTTTTATGTTTAATAAACCTTGCCCGAAAGATTGTTACCCCTTTCCTCAAATCGACGTGCTAGTTGATTCCGCCGTCGGATTTCCCGTGATGAGTTTCCTTGATGTTTTTTCAGGATACCACCAGATCTGGATGCATCCCCCCGATTGCCGCGACGTTTCCTTCATCACCGACGATGGGTGTTATAGCTACAAGATGATGCCCTTCGGGCTCAAAAATGCCGGCGCAACTTATCAAAGAATGATGGACCAGGTGTTCAAAGAGCAAAAGGGGCGAAATTTGGAGGTTTATGTGGACGACCTTCTCGTCAAAAGCAAGAGCGTCACGGAGCACGTAGCGGATCTGGCGGGGACCTTCGCCACCCTGAGGAAGTACAAGATGCGGCTTAACCCGGCCAAGTGTGTCTTCGGCGCGGGAAGGGGAAAGTTCCTGGGTCACCTCCTTACTCCTCGGGGGGTGGAGCCTAACCCCGACAAGGTAAAGGCCATCATGGAGATGGCCTCCCTAAGAGATTCCAAGGAGGTCCAGAGGCTGACTGGAAGGATGGCAGACCTTAGCCGTTTTCTTTCCAAGGCCGGAGAGAAATGCTCCCCGTTCTTCAAGGCCCTTCGGGGTAATCAAAAATTCGAGTGGACCACGGAGTGCGAGGAGGCTTTCGAAAAGCTTAAGCAGCAGCTGACCCGAGCTCCCCTTCTCCAAGGCCCGCAGGGCGGCGAGGATCTTTTACTTTATCTAGGAGTAGGGGCCGAGGCAGTTAGTTCGGTGTTGGTTCGAGAAGAAGGAAAGAGGCAGCTCCCCATCTATTACGTGAGTCGGGTGTTGCGACAAGCAGAGACGAGGTATCCTATCCTGGAGAATCTAGTTTTCTCTTTGGTAGTTTCGGCTCGGCGGCTCCGCCTATATTTTCAGGCTCACTCCATCAAGGTGGTCTCCGATCATCCCCTAAGGAATATCTTGGATGGGATGGAGCATTCTGGCATGGCCAAGTGGGCGGTGGAGCTAAGCGAGTTCGACATCTCTTACTCCCCAAGGGTATCAATCAAAGCCCAGGCGGTAGCAGACTTCCTGGCCAACTTCTCGGCCGAGGTGGAGGTAGACGTGGACGCTTCCCGCTCGGTCTCTTGGAAGATGTTTGTGGATGGGGCTTCCGGCAAGTATTTCGTGGGAGCCGGAGTCGTGTTGGTCAGCCCCCAGGGAACCAGGATCGAACAGGCCGTCGAGATCCTCTTTCAAGTTACGAATAATCAGGCGGAGTACGAAGCCATGATGGCTGGTTTTCGTCTCGCCAAGGAGCTGTCAATCAAGGACATCCGAGCTTTCACCGATTCGATGGTGGTCGCTTCCCAGATTAGAGGAGAGTTCGAGGTCCACGACCCCATCCTGCAGCAATACCTGGTCAAGGTTAAGGGTCTGATCGGGGGGTTCCAGTCTTTCTTCGTCGAGCATGTGCCCCGAGAAGACAATGTCGGAGTTGACTACCTTGCCAAGTACGGTCCCCGGGCCGGGGGAACGGTCACCGAGCTGTTTCGACCATCCATCGAGGAAGGAGAAATGATGGAGATCGAGCAGCGACCCTCGTGGAAGGATCCGTTCGTTACGTTCTTAACAACGGGTCAGCTGCCCGCGGACGGGCAGGACCGAAGGAAATTCCGATACAAGGTCGCGTACTACCTGTTGCAAGACGCCGAGCTTTATCGCAAGACCATCTCGGCCCCCCTAGCCAGATGCTTGTCAGAAATCGAGGTCCCCCGAGTTCTCGAGGAGATCCACTCAGGGGAGTGCGACAGCCACTCCGGGACTCGTACTCTGGAGCAGAGAATCCTGAGGCATGGCTACTTCTGGCCCACCATCCGAAAGGACGCGGAGGCCTTCTCCAAAAAGTTCTCCCAGTGCCAGCTCTTCGCGCCCCTCCAGCTTCAACCAGCTCAACACCTCCGCTCGATCACCGCTCCGTGGCCCTTCGTCATCTGGGGGACGGACCTGATCGGCCTGTTCCCTCAAGCTAGTGGACAGAGGAAGTTCATACTGGTGATGATCGACTACTTCTCCAAGTGGATCGAGGCCAGAGCCTTGGCCAAGACCACCTCCCAGATCGTCAAAAACTTTATCTGGGGGGAAATCGCGTGCAGGTTTGGGATCCCGCTGGCCATCATCACCGACAATGGGATGCAATTCGCCAGCTTGGAGCTGGAAGATTTCTGCAAGCAGTTGGGTACAGACCTTCGGTTCGCTTCAGTGCACCATCCTCGAAGCAACGGGCAAGTAGAAGCTGCCAACAAGCTCATCGTCAAAATGCTGAAGAAAAAGGTCACCAATCTCAAAGGAAACTGGGCCGAGCAGCTCCCCTCGGTCCTATGGGCTCTGAGAACGGCCCCAAACTCGGCCACGGGGGAAACAACTTTCAAGTTATCCCACGGGTCCGAGGCACTCATCCCGGTAGAGTTCGAGGTGCGGAGACCCAGAGTAGTTGCAGCGGAAGACGGCAGCGAAGAGTGGCGTCTGGAGAACGAAGACGCCCAGAGGCTCTCTCTAGACTACGTCGAGGAGCTTCGGGACCTTGCCTCTGTACGCCAAGAGGAGATCAAGAGGCGCATGGCGAAGCACTTTGACAAAAACGTCCGCCTCAAGCATTTCCTAGCGGGAGATCTGGTCATGAAGAAAGTGGACGCTACGAGATGGGGGGACACCGTCGACAAGCTGTATCCTAACTAGGAAGGGCCCTTTATTGTCCAAGAGGCCTTGACCACAGGGGGCTACTACCTAGCTGGAGAGCACTGAATGGGACCTGGAGTGGGGATGACCTGAAAAGGTTCTACCCCTAGTGGTGACACTTGTAATTACTTTGTAAGAATGCTTTTTGATGTACAGTGGCGACTGGATTGTTCTCCCCTTTTGTGCTAATATTTTGTGTTGTATACATCGAGGCTTCTGGGTGCTTCCAGGATCATCCCCGCGATCGGCTACGGGAAGCAGTGGTCGATTTGTTCCTCGTAAATTACACAGGATTGAGGATAGGACGATGCTTCGGGACTTTAAGTGTTCTTGTAAGACCGAGCCTCTGCATTGTCGGCCGAGATCATGAGCTCCCCCCTTGCATGTCGGCCTATGTCTCCTCGAGCGCATCTCTCCTCCGACTGGAGGAATTACCAGGAACAAACTTGTACCCTAGCCTCCCGGACTCGATAAGAGGCCGACCTCGTCAAGCAACCATAAGAGGATTTCAAGTTATTAACAAAGCAGGATAACTTGCCGAACAAGGGGCAAGGACGAGCCTAGGGGGGTTTGTTGGTTCCGAGTGCGTCCTAAGGGACCCTCGATGAAACATCACCCCCAGTCCGGACGCTGGCACTTACGGCCATTAAGCGTAGATGGAAGCGATCTTCGCTATCAAATCGGGATACATGCCTTTAACCCGTTCCTCCTAAATAGCCCAGTACGGATGATAGGACGATGCTTCGGGACTTTAAGCGCTCTTGTAAGACCGAGCTTCTGCATTGTCGGCCGAGATCAGCTCCCCCCTTGCATGTCGGCCTATGTCTCCCCGAGTGCATCTCTCCTCCAACTGGAGAAATTATTAGGAATACGTCTGGACGCCAACTTCCCGATTTGGCAGGTTTAAGAGCGTCTCTCCGAAAGGAAAGAGTATCTTCTTGCCAAGATATCTATGTGATTAATCCTCGACATCCCTCCAGTAACAGGATCTCCTCGATTGAAATCAAGACTTCGAGTGGCAGAGATGTCGTAAGTCCAGTCTCCCACGAGCTCCTCTCCTTGGGGATCGGCCGATCTCCTCAATTGAAATCAAGACATCAAGTGGCAGGAAAGTCGTAAGACCGGTTACCCATGAGCTCCTCTCCTTGGGGATCGGTCGATCTCCTCAATTGAAATCAAGACTTCGAGTGGCAGGAAAGTCGTAAGTCCGGTCTCCCACGAGCTTCTCTCCTTGGGGATCGGTCGATCTGCTCGATTAAATTCAAGATTTCGAGTGGCAGGAAAGTCGTAAGACCAGTTACCCACGAGCTCCTCTCCTTGGGAATCGGCTGATCTCCTCGACTGAAATCAAGACTTCGAGTGGCAGGAAAGTCGCAAGTCCGGCCTCCCACGAGCTCCTCTCCTGGGGGATCGGCCGATCTCCTCGATTAAGAGCAAAGCCTTGAGCGGCAGGGTAAGTGCAATTCCATGTCTCTGCACGAGCTCCTCTCCCGCAGACCGACTACTTGCCCCCGTGAGACAACTATTCGCCGCCCGCCAAGCTCAGATCACATCCTGACAGAGGCGAGCATGCCTCAAGCGCGGGGCGAGTATACCTCGGGCGAGCGGGCGAGTACTTCAGGCGAGCCAGCGAGCATGCCTCATGCGAATAGGTGAGCACGCTTTGGGAACAAAGGCGAGTATATCTTGACGAGCAGACGAATATGTGTTTAATGCAAGTCCAGACGAGTTAAACGAGTATACGTCGCGAGCGCTCCTCACCGAGCCTACGAGCCTAGCGAACGACATCAACCATCATGCGAGTAAAGAGTTGCAAGTGAACTTGTATAAATGACAAAAGCTTTACAAATTACAAGTCATAAATTACACCCGCTGAAAATCGACGAGCAGCTAGGACTCATCGTCACCCGAATCTGGCCGATACTCCTCATCTCCTACATCGGCATCTTCTTCTTCCTCGTCGTCGTCTCTACTCTCGCTGCTGCTGCTTCCACTGTCGCTGCTGCTAGAGTCGCTGGAGCCTGACGACGGAGAGGGAACACGATCTGGCGAGATCGTCCCCTCAGCGAGAAACTCAGGGATAAGCTCGTCAACGGTGAGCTGCTTATCCCCTTCGACGAGCTGTCCGTTAATTCTCAGCCGCGCAAGTATGATGTTCCCAGCCGCCCACGCTATCTCGCGACGGACAGACGACCTCTCCTCCCATAGAACTCGGGACCGCTTGACGACCCACTGAGGGTCGTCCTCCGGCCGCCGCACCCCTGGCAGCGAGGCAGAGTTCGCGCATGCTTCAGCAGCGACTAGCCGAGTCTCCATCTCGGCTGCGCGAAATTGGGCCGTCTCCAGCTCGGCTTGCGAGATAGCAAATTTCTCCTTGCATTCAGACAGTTTCTTCGCAGCCTCGACCTCGGCGGTCTGCGATACGTCAAACATCAGTACATGTCCAAACAGAACGGAGCAAATATCGTTGCAAGTAGGCGACTTACCTCAAAGTCCTTCCAGCGGACCGATTGCATGCCGAGATCAATGGCCTTCTTGGAGACGACTCTCAGAGCCTCCGTCGTCTCCAACAACTTCCTCGCCGTGAAATGTCCCAACTCGGCAGCTCGCGCGAGCGAGCAGGCGGACTGATGTGCAAGCTCTGGCGGGGCGAGCTCCAACATCGACTCGGCGTCGACCCGCCCGTACAAGGCATGGAGGACGGCGAAGGCCTCCCCCTTGTCCTCCCAGTCCGTCGACCAGGATGGGAGGTTGGTGCTCAACGAAACCACGTGCTCCTCCGCCGACCAGGTCACCAGCGGGCGACCATACGCATCCACCACCCCTCGCCCGAGATTGTAGTTGGGGTGGAAGCGAGGTGCCCGAGCATCCGGCGGCGACTCTTGGTCGTCAGGCTGGGGAGACGACACTTTCGCCTTCTTGCTCACAGGCCCCGGCGACCTGGCCTTCGCCTTCCCCTTGGCGATTTTCTTCTTCTCCCCGACATCGGGCGGAGGGCAGGCTTCAGAGAGAGGGGCGGCGACTTCCTTCGTCGGAGGGAGCGGCTTCTCCGGGAGCTCGTTGGCCACTGCAAAAATCACGCGATATGATTAATGCGAGCTTCAGTAAATAGGAGCGAGCAGGCGAGCATACAACATCCCGCTCAAGCTTTACCCTCGTTGGGATGAATCGCCTCCAGCATATCAACGTTGAGCCGCCAGTAGATAACGTCGAACCGGCGACCTCGGAAGGATTCAAACAGCTGCTCGCGAATGCCTTCCAAGATCGGCGGGAGAAAGGCGACGTCGGTGGGTTGGTGCGGCCTTCCCAGGAGACCCTCGAAGTCATTGTGCACGATCACCAACAGCTCGCTCCAGCGATGGACTTTGTTCGCAGTCCCCACTAGAGTGCAGACATGGCTGCTGAAGAAGACGACCCCCTCCGAAGTCGCGGCGAAGGCGAATACTCGGTGAAATACAGAGAGGTCAAAGGCAATCCTCTCCTCTCGGAGGTAGCAGAGGAACCCCATGATGATCGTCATCCCATTTTGATTGATCTGCGCGGGAACGATCCCGAAATATCGCAGAATCTCGCAGAACTCAGGCCAGAAGGGAAGTCGCAGGCCAGCATCAAAATGGCACAGCGACAACACTAGCCCGCCCTCAATGTAGGTGTTGAGTCGCTCACCGCGAGCAGGAAGCCTCGCCGAGTATCCCTCCGGCAGTAGACGCTCCCTGAAACTCTCCAGATCCTTGTCTAAAGTTATCGACTTCTTAAAAGTCGCGTCAGCGAAATTGATGGCGTGAGCTTGTCGGCGAGCATTAGCATCGTCGCCAACCATTTCTGCGAGCTGAGTATGGGAGAAGGTGCGAATGAAGAAGAGAGGAAGGCGAAGCGAGCCGGAGAGATACTCGCCTGACAGATCGAGAAATTCGCAGCAATGTACTTATGTTCTACCTACCCCCCATATTTATAGGCCAGGGCAAAACGGACGGGCGGGGGGGGGGGGGGTCATTCCCGCGAGCATTGATCGACGTCGTGCGAGGGAAGGGGCAGCACACCAGCGACATCGGACTTCTCTCGCGCGACGAAGCGGGGGCACTGCGGCGCTCGCCAAGACCTGCACGAGTAGAATCGGGATACCATGGAAACATATAAAGTCACGGCAAAACGAATGGCAAGATTCATAGTCGCTCATTTTATTTAAATGGTGAATAGTGTTCGTTACAATATCGCCAAATGGCGAATACAACCAAAAAATAAATCTACGTCCTAGGCGGCCGCTCCGGAGGATGAGGATGTCGCCCGGCCCAGCCCATCTCGCGCGCCCTCCGGAAGTGCTCCGTCGCCAGCGCCATCGCGTCGTCACCAAGCTGCAGCTGCTCCTCTATCCTCGTCAGCCGCCCCACAGAACCCATGCTTGCTCGAATCCCAGCCAACTCGTCCAGGACGAGCTGAAGGCGGTGGTTTTTTAACGCCAGCTGACGATCATTCTCCTTCACCATGTGAACGCGAGCCTCGAAGCTCTCCAAGGTGGTCTGGATCTCCTCTACCCTCGCCATGCGCACCTCCAGGGCAGAGATTCGGCGATGAGGTTCGCAGATGGCGAGCTGATCGAACTTACTCTCCAGCTCCATGTAGGTGCGGGCTACAGTGTGACGATACTTGCTCCCCGACAATCCGATGACGTCGATGAAGGCCGACCCAGGAGTCGCCGGGCGATCTGTCAATTCAGGAAGATAAGTCGCGATCAGAAGTCGGCAACCAAATGAGATCGAAAGTAGCAAGCAATAAAGGACTCACCGCGGCGAGGAGACCGAGACCGGCGCGGTGGATAAATGCAACCGGAGGTATCTCGCCTACCCGACGATGAGCCTCCGGGGTGGTCGGCTGGTCTGCCCTGACCGCGACCTCCCTGCCCGCGTCCTCCATGGTCGGGGTCCCCAACCCGCGGCGGAAAATAACTCGGCCGCGGCCTATCTGGTTTCTTCGGCGGGGGCGGAGCCTGTGACGAGCTCGCCGGCTGCTGTGAAGTCTTCAACGGAGGAGGCAGGGATGTCGCTGCAAGGCCACCTTCTGCTGGGCGGACAAGGGAGGCGGCGGTGGCAAAACGGCGCCCCTCGCCTGTTCGGAAGCCGCGTCCAGAGGTGGCGGCGGCGGTAAGGGATTGCTCGCCGCTGACAACGACGAATCCGGCACGGAGGAGGCCGGGAGATACTTGCTCGCCGGGAGATCCTTGCGCGCAGGGAGATCCTTGCTCGCCGGGAGATCTTTACCCGCCGGAGGAGCCTTACTTGCCGGAGGGGTTCCTTTCACCAAATAGGTCCCCGTCATTTTCTTCGCAGCGATATTGATCCGGACCGTATGCGCGATCCGGGGAGGTTTACCAGCGGCGAGGGCGAGCAGCGGCGCAGAGCTCAAGGGGGCGACATCCAGTGGCGCGTCAGCATCACTCGAAGGGGAATCTGTACAAGAAAGCCGGATCAAAGAAAAGCACGACAAATAACGATTGGAAAGGGGGGTCGGAGCGGCGACCTGTTACGGTGACGACTTCAGCTTGGGACGTCGTCGACCCCTTGACGACTTCGGGGTCCTTGTCCGGGCTGAGGGAGACCGAGTCCGGAACATCGCCCAGACCAAGGTCGTTGAGGAGCTTTTGAGTGATGGCGGAGGGTGCGGGTTCGACAGTCACCGCCGCAACTGACCCAGATGGCGAAGGCGAATCGACCGCCGAGGAGGCAGGTTGCTTGGGCTTTTTTATTTTCTTCTTCTTCAGCGGTGGCAAATCGGCCGCGACATCTCCCTCGCGCGGCCTCTTCGGTCTGGCGATGCCGAGGAGGCCAGACAGGGCAGCGAGGCTGTCTTCGAGAAGCTTCGTGTTGGCGTCCGACATCGTGGGCGAGTTTCGGGAATCTGTCCCAGCAACCAGGCCCCCCCTTTTTATAGACTTCGTTGAGTAGTAGACAGAGCGAGCAGTCAGATACTCGGCATATCAGCTCGCCGAATAAGTGATGGATGTTTCTTTCAGGGCTCCTACGTCGCCCAAAAAGAATGGGGATTGTGTACAACCCATATTCGACGAGGGTGGACTCTACCACCGTCAGGTCATCAGGAGTCAAGGTCAACAAGTTGAGACGGGGGTCAGGATCAGCGCCCTAGGCCGTGGAAGACTCGTGCGAGTATGGCGAGCTCCCCACGCATACTCGCCCGTTAGGAGACTAAGGCGGGACACTCGCCCATCCCGTGCGAGTTCCTCGGGAAGTCACATAGTCGCCAGGGTAGGGGGTATAAGTATGACCCCCCTCTCTTTGGATTTCCCTATAAATAGGACCCCAGGGGTACGAAGGAGAGCACCAGAGATTCTCGGATAGTTACTCGCGAACCCTAGCTCGCGCGTCTCCTTCGTATCTAGCTCGGCCATTCTGGTTGAGAAGGGGTTGCTTCTTCCAAGCAACCGGGTACATGGTGGGACCTTCCTGCCGCAGCGACCTGGGATCTAGTTTCTTTAGCTCATCCTTGTTCTCGCTCCTGAGGGCCGTCCGACTTCACTGCGAGACCGGTAGCCTTAGGTCGCCTAGTCCGATCCTGAGGTCGAGATTTTCTTGGCTTCAACAAGACCGCTTCTCGTTACAATTTTGAGGATGAGAGAACACTTAGCACTCAGTGGACGACAGGTCGTCGAGCCTGACGTTTGTTACAAATTGCACTTTGCGACAATAAGCTTTACTGGGCATCCCGCTGACACAGAACGCGGGAGTGGAGCACTTGAGTTTGCGGTCACAGAGGACTTATGGAAGCGGAGAGATCGGGCTTCGCCCGGTGGCTCGAACATAGCTTGGAGATGGCTTGAATGTCGCTCGTAGGAGAAATCTTGCAGAGCTTCGGCCCGAGGAAGAAGAAAATTTGGAAGAAAAAAGGTGAGAAATGAGAAAGCCTGATGCTCCTTTTATAGCCTCCAGGAGGTGGTTATGGTGGTTACGCGGCTATCCGCACACCATAACCACAATTATAAATATTTTGCTATAGTTTAGGAGCGCATATTAGGATAATTAATTCTGCTATTTGCACACAATTAAATTAATAATAAAATTTCCCCACTAACCCGACGGTTAGTGGGTGGTTACACGCGAATCAAACAACGAGAAATGATCTGAAACGATCGGACGACGGGGACGGTCAACCGAGGAGGGCGGCTGGCTCGGCCGCTCCCTCGGTCGCATACCGGTGGCCGGGGAGGAGCGGCCGTGGAGGGGCGATCGACCCGGCCGCTCCCTCGTCCTCGCGTCGGCGGCCGTGGAGACTCGAACAGCGCAGACGCTTCCTCGACCGGGCGACGGCGGCCGAGAAGAGGCGGCCGGCTCGGCCGCTCCCTTGGCCGCGAGCCGACGACCGCCCGCCGTCTTCTCGGCCGCGTGCCGGCGCCCGAGAAATGGGGCGGCGGGCGGCGGTGAAAGGAGGGGCGGCCGGCATCCGGGGATGATGTCGGCCACTCGACGCCGACGAGGCGACGCCCGCGGCGGTTCTGACATCACGCCTAAAAGGATCGACACCTGGGGAGATCGAGTGCGGTGATCGTGTGTGCGTTCAAACCCATGATCCCACTAATTTTGGGTGGAGATCATAGAGAGTGTGATTATGTGCACTCATCTCCTTTTTAAGAGGGATCTCATCCCATCAAATGTCACACAAGGATATGGATCTACAACGGCGCATATTCTAGTGTCACTTTGTGATTTCAAGCTTCCGATTTATGTTTTTAAGATGACTGATGAAATCATGAAATACCCAAATATGATTTTTGTTCAATCATTCGAAGTCAAAGTTCCTGTCGAAGTGGCTGCCGAATCCGATAAAGGAAGATGTAACAGTTGTTAGCCACGTGGCAAGAAGATAATGACTATGGTCATTATATGTCTCTATAAATAGACCTCTCATGTAATAGTTTAAGGAAGGAATGAAAGTAATTAGTTGTTTGTTAGTTTAATTGTCTAGTTTAGGATCCTTATTAGCTCGTTTGCCTTACCAATCCATCACCATCACCCACCACCGCTCCTGCCATTCCGGCCATCTTCTCCGGCGAAGGCGAAGTACCTGTAGCAAGCTTTAGCTTGTTACAGAAGATGAACAAAAGGAAGATGCTCGCCTTGCCGTTGAAGTCGCTGCCTTGTGCGTCTACGTGAGTAAGAAGACGATACACCGTCATTCACGACCCTCGCCTCCTTGTTGTAGTGGTCGCCATGTGGAAGTAGTTTTTTTCTCTCCTGGACTGCGTCCTCCGAATGGAGTAGTAATATCTACCACTAGATTAGAAATAAGGGACGAATGGAGTAGTAATATCTACCACTAGATTAGAAATAAGTGGTGAAATGTCTTTAATATCCGAACCGTCCGGTCGCCTGAAACCGTTCTGGTTTTCGGTTAACGGGTTCAATCGTCCAGTTAATCAGTGCTGAGCTGGTTTACAGCAGGGGCGATTTTTTTAAGAATCTGACTGAACCGCCCGGGAACTGGTCGGCCGTCCGACCTATTCCGGTTGTAAATTATAAATGAAAAAAAAATTAAACCCAAATGGGCCATGCCGGCGATGACCACTTGTATTTATTTTAATTCGAAACAAAATGAAAGACAAAAGACTGATGACAACGAGAAAGTGTGTTTGATAGGACAATTTTTTTGGAGAATTGTTATTAGTAATCCATTTTTTTCTACAATTTAAAAATTATATTTGTAATTTAAAATTATAAATGCAGTTCAAAAATTATAAGCCAAAAATTCAAAAGTTCAATTATACAGACTACAATTTCAAGCAAAAAAAAAAAATCTAAAATAAGCAAAATTGTTGATTTTAAATATATGTCCTCGTTACGATCATTTGTAACAAGAAACATAAACAAAATCAAACAAATACTCCCAATAAATCATGCAATTGAGAAGCAAAATAAACATAGCAGTCAAATACTCACAACAAAATCTGCAATAGGAAAGCAAAATCATTTAGCAATAGTCTAATTTGACAGGGAGACGTCAGATGAGGAAGAAGACTAGACGTCGGATTTCTGAACTGGGACAAACATCGACAGCACACTCACCGTCGGCGAATCACGAACGCCATCAAGATCAGAGAGATCGAGGGAAACATCATCAGGACGCGAACTGAGAGGGAAATCGAAACCTTATTTGAAGCGACGGGGTGCGAGCAAAAAAATAAAAGCGAATTGTTATTCACACCCCCACAATTGGATATTCATACCCAAAATAATACAAATTTTAGCATTTTTTTCTCTAAACCTACCTAATATTTGTACTCAACAAAAATTTCGTTCTGTTTCTCTCAAGCTCTAAACTCCCGCAGCCGAACCTTCAACTCTTCGCTCGCAGTCTCTCACCGACGGTCCGATAATATCTCGCCGCCCGTGGCGCCCTCTATTCCGTCGCGCCTTCCGCCCATCTCCTCGCCGTCGGCGATGGCGGTTTGCGGCGGCGGCGGTTTCGGTGCAGCGTCAACGATGACAGTTTGCGGCGGCGACGATGACGGTTTGCGGCGGCGGCGGTTTCGGTGCAGCGTCGGCGATGGCGGTTTGCGGAGACGGCGATGGCGGTTTGCGGCGGCGTCGGTTTCGGTGCAGCGTCGGCGATGGCGGTTTGCGGCGACGGTGGTTTGCGGCAACGACGACGGCGGTTTGCGGGGACGGCGATGGCGGTTTGCGGGGACGGTGATGACGGTTGGCGCGGCGGCGGTGATGATGGCTGTTGGCGCGGCGGCGGCATGGTGTGCGGGAACGGCTAACGCCTCTCATAAGACCTCATCGTTTTTCTCAATATTATTATGTACGAGTACAAATATCAATTATGAGTATAAATATCTCATTTGGATATAAATATCAATGGGTTACAAATATTGAGGACCAATAACAATTCCCAAATAAAAATAGCCGAATAGCCACAGGAATATCAATTCTCTTCTTTAAAATTAAATAGCCGAATAGCCGATATTATGGATAAATATCAATGTTTTCTCTCCTACTTTCCAACTGCAAATAGCCCAATACCAACTGCGAATATCAATTCTCTTCTTTAAGTTGTTGGGCCGCCGGCAGCCGCTCAACTATCGGAGAGCAGGATGGAGACGGTGATCCAGGAGCTGGATCCCCGGAAATGCTCCGAGCTGGTGGAGGAGATTGCGAGGATGGAGAAGAAGATCTTCCCGAAGCACGAATCCCTAGCCCGATCTCTCAAGCAAGACCTGTCGAGGAAGAACAGCGGCTTAATCTATGCCAAGGCGGTGAGCGAAGGGCGGGGAGACGGTGAAATTGTGGGCTACGTCATGTATTCCTGGATTTCTTCTCTATGCGCCTCAATAACCAAACTAGCCGGTGCGAAAACCCCCAATTTGTTTTTTTTAGACGATTTCAATCGATCGGGTACCTAGGGTTTTCTCGTCTGGTTTACTGTTGACTGCTGTTTACTTATTGAATGCAATTCAAAGATCGAAAGCCTAAGGATGCAAGTTGCTGCTGTTGTTTTTTCTTTGTATTTTGATGCAGTGAGGGAGAGTTATAGAAGGCAGGGCCATGGGGAAGCGCTGCTGAAAGCTGGCATTCAGAAATGTAGAAGGGGGAGAGTCCAGCGGGTCTGTCTTCATGTGGATCCTGAGAGAATTCCTGCTCTTTCACTCTACCAAAAACTTGGTTTCCAAATTGATGATCTTGTTGAGTCTTACTATTCTGTTGATAGAAATGCTTATAGAATGTACTTGGATTTTTGATTGTTGAATGCTACAACTGCCTAATTCCTGCAGATTCTCATCATGCATCCAACATTGTAACAATGAATTTGAAGCCTGATGAATACTACTGTTGCCATGAACAAAAAAAATAACACTATGGTCAATTTTTTTTACTTCACAGCACAACTCTATCATTAATTCAACCATCACCATTTAGCTGCAAAATTATCTTCTTTGCATCTGTATCTATCTCCGACGACCTCGCCGGCCTTCTCTGCGTTCGCTTCATCCTGTTTCATGTTGAACACTTCCTTCAGTTAGCCTTCCACCCAACCGTCCGGCCAACCGCCAACCGTAGATTGTCCCTGAGTCATCCCGAGCTCACTCAAGATGGTATTGCGTGCCTACGCGCATAACGGAGTTTAGTGGCTCTTGATGCATGGTATTTGAGGTTACAAAGTTTCCTAATTGATGTGGAGAACCCTGACGCGAGGGGAGGCTGAGAACATTTGGCTTAGGACATGTTTGGGTGGGTGGTGGCGGTTGGAGACGAAGATAAAATAGTATTTTTGAACGGAGCTCCTTTCCTGTAGTTGGAATCAAGCATAAAACTCTGTTTTGAGGATTGTTCAAACGAGCAAGCCTATGATTATTAGTTAATATACGAGTTTAACCATAAGTGTATTTCCTAATGTTCTGATACCAAACAGAGACCGTGTACCTTATTGTAAATGGTTTGAACCGATAATATATCCGAGTCCAACTTCTTTTACTCATGTTCTTCTTGACATATGTCAACACAACCAAAGATTCAGCTGTCAACGAGTGAATCAGGCGATTTGTAGCTCACGTAAGTCTTGGGAGTCATTTACGATGGTCGAGCAATGCTCAAGAATGAGGACTATCCGGGTGTCTGAATGGTTAACCTATCTTTATTTGTTGTCCTGGTCAGTTTCAAGAGTAACAATGTCCACAAGCCAGATAAAAATGAATCATTTAATGTCAACATTTGGCTAAAATTTGTATTTATAGTCATTAATTTTATAGGGTGAATGAATGCAATTATAACTGTACAGGAGCTTCTCTCAACCATACTTGAAGGGCAAAAGGTTGCAAAGTTGGACAAAATACATCAGATGACAAACCATACTTTCAAACTCCTAAACACACATATTTCTTTCCTAAAATCAGCATGTATTTCATCTACAAACGACCAAACCATACTTTCAAATGCCTAAACACATTATCCACGTCTTAATTACTTAAAGTTATTTACTACTACCTTGTTTTGATCAATGTAAAATTCCGCTTTCCATAAAATCACTTTTAAAAAAAAAATTTATCTAGTGTATTTTCAAATCAAATGTTTGTAATGAAACCACCATTATCCAAGGGTGCAAAAACATCCTTTGCAAGCTAAGGCTTGCTTTGGAACAACACGGCATTTATGGTATGTTTAGGTGGGTAGGGGCGATTGGAGATGGAACAATTGGAGGTGCAGATAAACAATGTTCTCGAATGAAGCTCCCAAATAAAACATAAAATGACATTTTATGAGACCAGTGATTTCAAACGGAGGCTATTTAAATGGCCAACAAATAGTGTTTGTGTTTTCCGAAAAAACCTAATGGAGACAACACTCAAACAAACGGATCAACAAGTACAACCTTGTGGTAGTAAACAAAGTTGGGATTGTTTACTTGCATTCGAAACTTTAATTACAGCTTTTTTACACAACCGCTAGCAATTATTTTTTTAAAAAAAGCATTCATAACCACAGCTATCCAAGCAATACCTAAATTTTTCAAGAATGTATTCAGTATTCACAAGGGCCACACCTCCCCTCAACAAAGCCTAAAAACAAAGATGACCCAGCAACATTTCCACCATCACAAAGAAGCTCCTACACTGCTACAATGTCAATGAAAAAGATGCTTTGCTACACAACTACACCAAAAAGTTGACTTCCGACCCGTTGGGCGGATGGCACGTGGTATAGAGATGACACATGTCAGCTCATCAGCAATTATGCAGCCTTCAACTAAATTTTGTATTGAGCTTCGTATGATCAATATATCGTCAGAGCGAACACCGATATATGTATAACATCATGCCCTTGATATAAATTCTAGACTCCTTTGCCTCCTAACAATTCATATTGAGTTGGATGCATAGATTATAATGAGTACATGATCCGTGCGGAAACTCAAAACGGACCTCAAATATAATTGAAGTACGGAAATCGATGATGATGATCAAATGGAATTAAGAAAAAAGCTTCTTTTACAACACATGGAATCACTTGAAAGTATTATCAACAATCAAACAAAATAATAGATACACTTACAGTTACAGTAGTATGTTCGCTTAAGTAGCCAACAAACACAAACCTTTTGAGTTAAGCAAACATCTATGTACATAGATAAACATAATCAACCAGTTTTGTTTCTTCAAGGTTACCAGGCAATCACCACACATCAGCTCCCTTTGTCGCTCCAAAAACAATGGCAATTGTGCCGATCACAGCCTGGCAAACGAAAAATTCTAACAAGAGTTAGAATTGTGCTCATAATAATCTTCTGCAAATTCATTTTATATTGTTGGAGTTATTTGAGGGCATTCCAGTCATTTTACTGTGTATGTGGCCCTTGACTTTTTCTGTATAAAGACCAACCACTTGAGTATCAAAATAAAAAGTAATAAGACATAGTGAAAGCCTCCATGGGACATGAAACACCGAACTACATAAACTAATGTAGTTTTTTCCTGTACTCTTTGATGCGGTGGTAGGTCGGCTGACTCGCGGTGGACGTTCTAAATGCAGCCTTAGATGCAATGAGGTGTAATGTTAGAGCAAAAGTGGTCCGTTCAAACATTACATCAAATAATTAATTATTATAAAATTAACAGCATGGGGCACATGCAGGCTCGAATAATTAATTAAAGGAGAACAACTATCAATTATACAAAAATAGAGACGCAATTAATTCTAAGCACACAAAATAAAGTCCGCAAGTGGTACAACGAATGAACTAGTAGCAAAATAAGAGATATCTACCACGGTATGAGTACAAAAATAAACAACAGTAAAGAGCAGAACTTTAGATCACAATTTGCACATGCAGGCATCCAAGGTTGTTTCCCGGAGAAGAAGGCGCCGGTCAAGGGATTTGAATTAGGGTTATTGGGTTGTAATGTGTGTGGGCTGAAGTTGTGGGGGGGTGGAAACAAAGAAAAAATGTGACTGGGCTGCTAAGAAACTCACAAATGTGACTGGGCTGCTAAGAAACTCACAGGTAGTGGGAATAGGTTCAGGGAGGGAAGGGAAATTTGGGAGTATAGGTAGAAAGGTGTACCATGGGTGAAGATTTACGTCGGCGGGAGAATGTAAATAGAAGAATTTGCTACAGGGGGAGGGGAGGGATTCACGGGGCTGTGTTGGAGGGGCTGTGTTGGCGAATATTCTGGGCATGGATCTAACGGGAGAGGAGGAAGATGTTGAGTGGGCTCTTTTGGGTAGGGTTAGACAAAAGTGAAGGGGAGTGGAGCGTGGGCTGCTGTAGAGGCTAGGGGAGGGCGCGGGAAGGGAGGAAATCAGGACTTACAGGGGCAGGAAACAGGGAAGATCGTCAAGGTAGGGCTGCGGCTAGGGAGATGGCGGGTTGGACAGGAAAGAAGAAGGGGATGGAGGGCTTACTGGAGAGGGAGCCGGAGGGGACTTCCCGGCGTCACACCGAAAGGAGAGGCGGAGGGGTCAGCATCGCACCGATCAGTGACTGACGGTTCCAGGAAAACTCCAAACCCTTCGATGCCCACTCAACCGGATGCCTGACCTAATTATAGCCTGAAAATTATAACCGCAGCCTGCATTTTAAAACATCATGATAAAACCACTTAAACACTCGAATCGGACAGATCGTAATGTTCGGGCCGATCGGACATCAACAACAACTCAAAATATAAAAATTCCTATATGAACCTGACTCGGCTCGACCATCTGGACGCAACTACGGATTCTGATCATCTATCTGGGCAACGGATCACCGCCTCCTGTGGGAATACATGTGCGTCGGTCGTGGTGCGCCATCACTCTGTCGTGCTCGTCTTGCTTTGTGTGTTTGATTTCTAACAAATATCTGGAGAAGCGTGCACTCCATTTATTGTACTTACTACTTACATACAGAAGAGATGCAAGCTAACATCGCGCTATCCTCTAAAGATGTAAATCATGGCAAAGCATGCGGGGTACCAAGATTTAACAGCATCAAAACACAGTCAAACATGCTATGAAAGATATCAGAAAAAACATGAATGTCTAAGTCATGGAGTTAACAATTGTTTAAAAAATTCCATGCAGTATTTCATTTTTTTTGTGAAAATTTGCAATGAAGACAATTATCATCTAAATTTTTTAAGAAACGAAAACACCGCCGTCTCCTCCTCCATGGTCATCTTGTTCCACTGATAAGATCCGTGGATATTGATGTAAATTGTGGAAGGAGAGGAACAATGGTTTTGAATTGGAAGAGGAAGTGCTATTGTAGGGAGGGGAGGAAGAGGAAGTCTATGGAGGAAGATGATGAATGCCATAGTTTACCAATGTCTTGTCTTCTCAGACCAAAACCTATGAGAATGCCCCTATCATTCTGGAGTGAATAAAGGGATCATTCTATTCCACTCTTGTCTTCTCATGCTTTGACTGATGGGATTTTCATAATCCTCCCGTTCAAAGGGGGAGAAATAGCGAATTCTCTTCCCATTCTGCAGGGACCAGTAGTATAAATCTTCGGTCATAATGTATTCGACAATCGTTTAGGTTTATTGGTATATTGTGAGGTCAACGTATGGTTATATGAAAGATCCTTTAAGTAGCCCTCAATGTACAGTGGACCACACAAATTCTTCATCATAGGGGGAGCAGAAAATTCAAAAGTAGCATGTATCATTTGGAAGTTTGGCAGGCAAGTAATACAAAGTTATGTAGCTATTAACCATAATGATGGAAAATCTATTTCAATAATGTCACGGATGCATTTGTTGGCCAACAATACAGGAGTAGGACTGCGCGGTCCTAGTGTGGCTCATCGGGCCCTACTTTATTTCTAAATGTCGTGTATTTTTGGTTGCTTTGTTTATATGTGATTTGGTTAAGTTCATTTGATTTGATTCAGTTGTAAAAGGGCTAGCCCAAGTTGGTTATTGTTGGTTAGGTTACTGTGTAAAACTGTGTTATACTTGGACTGAATGGAGAAGGAGAAACACAATTTCTATTCAGCTCTTCTTCTTTGTGAGAGGTCTTCCAGAGCTCCCTCTTGGTCAGACGACCCTCCCACATCGCCTCGTCCATCGATCCCCTGCAAATAATGTCATGATGAGGCTCCACCACCACTGCTCACCATAGGGCGAACAGGTGGTGTGACGCAGGGTAAGGCCCTATCGAGGCAAAAGAATGAGTTCTAAATGCAGACACAAATCCGACACTAACTTCCAATGAATTCCAATGATGAAAAAATTATAAGGGAATGTTAGATGGTTCACAGTGGTTAAAGCTTAACAAATAAGAAAGCACGTGTGGTATAATTGTAAGAGAGCTCGTAATAAAAAACCTCAAGTAAATGGCAACATACAATGTTACAAAAAACTTGGTAACAAAGATTACAGGATGATATACCTCAAGTAGAGAACTAACACGAATTCAGCATAAAATTAATGACCACAATCTAGAAACTTACACAATTAGGAAGTAGGGCTTGGTGAGTCTCTGGCAAGCCTTAGGTGGCAGGGAACGGTGCAATAGACTGAATTAAGGACACTGGGGAGGACAGGATGACAGCTGCGGGGAGGGGTGAGGAGGTTGTTTGGAGGTGGCCAGAGGCTGCCTGGAGGTGGTGTGTGTGTGTGCGTGGGTGGGTGGGTGGTGGTGTGTGGGTGGGGGGGGGGGGGTGGGGGGGGGGGGGCTGCCTATATTGTGGAAAACCGAGAATGGGTGCTGGACAATGACTGGCAGTAGGGAAAATGGGAGAATTTTGGGTGCAGGCTGGCTATTGAAGTTCCGGCAGGGGCTGGAAGGACAGTAACTGAAGTTGAGTACTGGGAAATGACAGGGCGCAGATGGAATGCCAGTCTTAGGAGCCAGCTGGTATCTCTGGAGGCCGGGGAGGACTGAGGAGCAGAGAATCGGCCAGCAGGGATTTAATTCCAAGGCCTGGATGGCTGCTGCTCCTCCCTGGATGAGTTCAGGTGGCAATCAGTATCAGTTGGAATGTCCAGGAGGTTGGGAGTTCAGGCTGCCATAGTGGGGATGAATCGATTTGTTCAGTTTTTGAAACCGTCAATCTCCTCACGGTGCGACGCCGACAGGCCCCCTTGATGTGACTCCTAGGTTTCTCATTCTCTTTACCCTCTCCCTGCCTGATATCCCACCAACCGCATCCCAGGACTCTTTTTCCCCACAGTAATCCCAACTACATCCAACTTCCACTCGTTTACATCCACGCCAACCGCATTCTGCGTCTCCCCTCATCAGCAACCACGACCAGTGCGTATTCTCCCCATCCTGACATCGGCCCATCATCTCCATCCCAACCCGATGCCGACCAGCCCGCCTCCACCCCTAACCGGCACCGGCCAAGTCCTCCCTACCCTGGACCGATGTCGGCTGGTACCCTGATCACTGAGTTCCATCCTCCGGACCTCTCTCACAGCTAGCCGCTGCCACTCCAACCTCCGTCCGATTGCTTACCGCCTGATTCGACCCACTCTGTCAGTCCCCACATCAAATTCATCTCCCACGCATCCCTCCAGCATATGTCCAGACCTGGTTCCGCCAATCACTGCATTCCAATAGACCCCTTCATCCCTTGTTTGGATTGCAGCCCCCCGTTCCAAAGTTTCTCCAAGACCCACTTTGTCTCTCACCTTCCCTCCAACATCACCAGATCTTGTTTGCACCCGTAAGTAGTATTTTGGTATTCTTGTTTTCTATTATTATTATTTGGACTATATTTAGTGTGATAGAATTATTATATGTTTTATTTCTGTGAAAAAACTTGACTTGCAGGGCTTATTCAACACATGCTAGAAATATTTTCACATCAATTGCTTGCGAATTATCGCTCGATGTTCTATCTTCTGTAAACGACGGTGCTTCTGACTTGGGCTTTATTTTAACAAACTGTTCGTTGCTAATTTATAATCGGACTGTTTCTTGTGTGTTCACATCCATATTAGAGTTTGTCGGTAAGCGTGTTGCATTCCACCTAGGGTTGCATTTTAAAGCACCCGTATTTACAATCTACCCTTCATCGCATGGACAAGAGCTAAAAGAAAGAGACATGCATACTAAGTGTCCGGCACAATAACTTCATGATATGAACAGATGCACTTACTGCAATTGTACAAGCAACATATCCAGGTTTTTCCCTATGATCAATTCTTCCAGCACAGAGTAATATGAAGGCTGCAACATACCATGGAATAGCAGCAAGAAAGAACCCGATGATGAACCTTGCAGGGAAAGAAATACCATAAAAACATAAATTAATTGACACGTTACTTAAATGGTAGGGATAAGAAAACATAGAAAGAAATTGGCAGTTACAGAGGAAAACATTCTACAGAAACATACAATTAATGGCAACTTATTGAATGCAACAACAATGTACTCACAGAAACCATCCAAAACCAATACCACAGCAGGGAAGGCGTGCCTCCCTCAAAGGCCTTCCTTCGACAACAGCATAGGCTAATAAAATAAGGAAAGAGAATGATCATGAAATCTTTTTTAATAGTGAAAAACAATAAGACAGTTTGCAACAACCTTGAAAAGATCATGAAGATGATTTTTTTAATAGTGAAAAACAATAAACATTATGCTATTAAGGCATTCCGAATATGATAATCAGTTAGCACATGCAGGGAAGGGGCAAAAAATCTGAGATGCAGGTATATAAAAATAAACTTACTACAAGAAAGATAGATTTCAGGTAAAATGGCTAATTCTCCAGTAACTTGGTTAAATATTAATGATATAGCAACATCCAAGTGGTAAGACTAGGTTCAGCCCCACAATAGAGAAATGGCGAACGAATAAACTTAGCACAAGAAAGATAGATATCAGGTAAAACAGCTAATTCTCCAGTAACTTGGTTAATTATTAATGATATAGCCTTAGTTATTAAAGGCGCAAGGCGTACCAAGACGCCTACCCGAGGAGGTCGCTCCGGCTCCTGCGGACAGGGCCGTGGTAGCCGGCCGAGGCCTAAGTGTACCTACTGCGGTAAAGATGGACATCTTGAGGCAACTTGCTACCGCAAACATGGTCTGCCTCCTCGTCCTACTGTCTTTGTTGCTGCTGACACCTCTTCTGCCACCCATGCTGATCTCGATGAAGTGTGTCGCTAGCTCCACCAACTTCAAGGGTTACTCAACCGTCCGCCTTCCTCCGTTACCTCCGTCTCAAATGAAGGTATCAAAAGAAGGTATCGCTTGTATCTCCACTACTCCATGTTGGATAGTGGACTCAGGTGATACTCACCATATAACTTCGCTGAAATCACATTAGTACTTGGACTCCACGCATCTCAAGTTTATCACAGTAGATAATGGTGACATCGTTCCTGTCTCCGGCTCTGCTGATATACCTCTCAACTCTTCTATTTCTCTTCGCTCGACCCTTCATGTCTCAGGCTCTCTGTTTGATTTACTTTATGTTAGTCGCTTCACTGCCGATCTTGATTGCTCTGTCACATTCACCGCTTCTTCTTTTATGATGCAAGATTGATGGACGCAGAGTATCATTGGTAAAGGATGACTGTGCAACGGGCTCTACCTTTTTGATGTCTCTCCTACCATTCTCTCCTCCATCTGCTCTGCATACTGACATCGGCGTTTTGGACATGCTCCACTTCAGATCCTCAAGATGGCCCTTTTTGATGCTCCTCTTCCAGCATTTACTTGTGATTCATGTATTTTGGGAAAACAACAACGTTCATCTTTTCCTCCTCACTGTACTCGGAGTACTGCTCCTTTTGATTTAGTACATTCTGATGTTTGGGGTCCCTACAAAATAGCTAGTCTGTCTGGTTATTGCTATTTTATAACTTTTATTGATGATTATTCTCGTATGACATAGTTATATTTACTTCGTGACCGCTCTGAGCTTACACGTGTTCCGTACTTTTATTCACAGTTTTCCTGCACAGTTAAAAACTCTGAACTGATAATGCTCGTGAACATACTAGTCATGTGTTTGATAATCTTTGCTTTGAGTTTGGGATCGTTCATCAGACCTCGTGTGTTTATACTCCCCAACAGAATGGTGTGGATGAGCACAAAAATAAGCATTTTCTTGATGTTGCTCGCTCCCTCACGTTCCAACGCTTATTGGCACTTTGATGTTTCCACGACATGTTATCTCATCAACCGTCTACCTTCCTTCGTTCTCAACTATGTCACTCTGTTTAGTCTTCTCTTCCCCTCCACAACCATCCTTCCCTCTCACGTCTTGGATATTTGGTTGTACCTACTATGTTCATATGCTTGGCCCTTCCGTTGACAAGTTCTCTCCTCGAGCAACCAAACACATGTTACAATCTGCTGATGTTATCTTTTTGGAAGATCAACTCTTTTGCTCTACTCCAACCCCCCGCTTCCACCACCGTTATTCCCACGAGCTGTCATCCCAATTACGTCTCCTCTACCACCACTCCTTCCAAACCCGGTTTCCGATCCGCACAAGCCGCCTCTTCTTCGTGTCTATACCCATCGTCCTCCTAGCTCTGTCGCCCCGACGCAGTCGCCTTCAACCTCTGACACCATGCGACCTGTTGATCCGGGTCCTGCCTCCACAACTCATCCCATGACAAATTATATATCATTACATCACCTATCCCCGACGCTTCAACACTTTACTACTTCATTATCCTCCATCTCTGTACCTAACTCTGTGCAGGAGGCTCTCCAACATTCGGGCTGGCGGGCGGCCATGGACGAAAAAATGACTGTCATCTGGGCTAATCAAACATGGGATCTAGTTTCTCTTCCTCCAGGGCATAGTTGTGTTGGATGTAAATGGGTCTTCGTGATCAAGCATGCTCTTGATGGGACAATTGACCGTCTCAAGGCCCGTCTTGTGGCTCATGAGTATACTCAATAACAAGACCTCGATTATAAGGAAACTTTCTCCCTGGTGGCCAGCTCAACACGGTTTGTGTCCTACTCTCCTTAGCTGTCCATCGACAATGGCTCTTACATCAACTGGATATCAAGAATTTCTTTCTCAATTACGACCTCCACGAAACTGTCTAAATGCAACAACCTCCCGGGTTTAAGACCACGGGGGAGTCCCGAGTTTGTCATCTCAAGAAATCGATTTATGGTCTCAAACAATCTCCTCGGGTATGGTTCGACAAATTCAGTAGGGTTGTCCGCGAAGTCGGATTTACTCGGAGCTCGACGAATTTCTCTCTATTTACTCGACATCAAACAACATACACTGTTCTCCTTTTAGCATCCTAATCACGGGAGATGATTCAAAGGGAATACAAATGATCAAATAATACTGGAATTCCGTTTTTCAAACAAAAAATCTGGGGAATCTTTGGTACTTATTAGGCCTACAGATCGCAAAACGTCCTGATAACCTTGTCTTATCTTAACAGAAGTACTGTCTCGACCTTCTTCAGGATGCTGACTACTCTAAATGCAAGCTGATTGATACTCCCATGGGTGTCAATCACAAGTTTTGTGTTCATGCCTTTGACACCGATCTTCTCCTTCCAAATCCTGAATACTATCGTCGTCTATTTGGAAAACTAATTTATCTTAAGTCACAAGACCGAACATCTCCTGTACTATTGGGGTTGTCAGCTGATTTATGCATTCTCCTCGGATGTCTCCCCTGCAAGTTGTTGAACGCGTCCTAAGATATTTAAAAATAGCTTCTGGTCAAGGGATGATATACAAAACCTCTTCCTTTACTACTCCAACGTTGGTTGCATATTCGGATGCCGATTATGCTGGCTCCCTGGATAATTGGCGTTCCACCAGCGGATTCTGTACATACTTCGGAGGTCACTTTGTTACCTGGCACAACAAGAAACAATATGTGGTTGCTCTCTCTTCGGCCGAAATCGAGTACCGTTCGATGACATCTGTTGTATCTGAGCTCACATGGCTAGAAAGTCTCCTAGGTGATCTGGGAGTCAAACTTTTCTCACCATTAATCGGTGACATTCAAGCGGCTATACACATAGCTAAGAATCTGATTTTCCATAAACGAACAAAACACATTGAAGTTGCATGCCACTTCATTCGGAAAACGTTCAAATGAAGAAGCTGGAGTTGAAACATGTTCCGGCTACTAATAAAGTGGTTGATCTTCTCACGAATACCCTACCTCGTGTTCTATTTCAGCAGTTCTTATCCAAGCTGGGTGCTTACAACTTGTACGCTCCAGCTTGCGGGGGAGTGTTAGAAGAAGATCCTACACAGGCCCATATAAAGGCCCATCAAAGGCCCTCTTCCTCCTTTTGTATTAGTCTCACATCTTGAATGGGGATTTGTCTCTCTCTTTCTCTTCCTATATTAGTGTACTCATACTTGTATTTATACATGAAAAAGGATTAATAAAGATTTATTTGGTTTTCCCCAAATATTCAAAAAACGTTTTTCTACAAAGGATAAGACAGGAGTAGCAACAACTGCAAAGAAGATGCAAGAAGCTCGACTAAGATAGTTTGGACACGTACAAAAGAGACCATTAGAGGCACCTATTAGGCATTGTGAGAGTCTAGTCACTAGAGGGAGGGGTAGACCAATAAAGACTTGGAATGAAACTATAAGAAATGACATGATGTACTTAGGCATTAGTGAGATTATGACAAAAGATAGAGCACAATGACGACAAAGGATCCATATAGCCGACCCCACTTGATGCATCCTAAAATCTAAAATTGATTTTAAAAGGTAAATTCTGAAAACAAAATTAATTTGAGTGGCGATAGCGAAAGTTTTGCGAGAGATTGCATTCATTAACCGTTCAAGCTTTCACAATCGCACAAAAATGCACAACAGACACTCGCATTCAACGATATGAATTAATGTTCCACGGGTTTTAGCAAGGAAGAAAACAAGCACGAATATTTGAAATTAACGGCAAACAAGGACAGTGTTAATTTAAGGAAGCATTCTCTGAATTCACGGGTCATTTAGTAATGCGCCTAAATATTATACAAATATTAAGGGAGGTAAGAGCTTAGGTGAGGGTTATACCTAGCCAAATGCACAGGCAACACGAGGTGGACTGGATCTATTTTGGGAAGGAAATGGCAGCAGGCTTGGGTGGAGGAGGGGACGGTTTCACGGGCCGGAGTGGCGTAGCCGTCAGTTGGTCCGCCCCAAGGGCCGGAGGAGGGCCAGGAAATGAGCGTCGACGGTCGACTGGCCCAAACAGGGAGGTCGGGGCGCCGACGAGTTTGGCTGCTGGAGATGACGAACAAAATTGGGTCGGTGGTGCACGCCGCTGCTGTGGTCGAACGGGAAAGAAGAACCTCCCGGCGTCTGCTTTGCTACCGGGAAACTTGACGTGGGGGCGGAGTGATTTACGGGAATCGGGAACGACGACGGATGTCGTGCGAAGCTGCGGGGTGGAGAGGGCAACCGACGTCGACCAATGTTGTAGCCGCTCGTTCCTGTCAGAGGTGGCCCGGAAATGAATCGTCGGAAGTCGCCGGGACAGGGAAAGGCAGCAGCGGGTAGTGAAGTGGCGAGGAAGAAGGGGTAACGGCTGGGCAGTGGCGTCGGGTGAGGAAAACGACGAAGTCTGTAGTGACCCGTCGTTTTCTTCTTTCCCAGGCTACCGAGAATAGGGGGATGGGGGCAGGCTATAAAAGACTGATTCCTTTTAATTCTCATAATTAAGTGAAATAAAAGGGGGGTTACATCAGTGGCCAGCCTTAGGAGTTACAATAGTGGCTGAAAATAGGATAACTGATTTAATAAAAGGGGGGTTACAACAGTGGCCAGCTTTAGGGGTTACAATAGTGGCTGAATATTTAAAATAGGATAACTGATTTAATAAGTGGGGGTTACAATTTTCAAACCATGATAATTGTCTTTAAATAAAAAAGTTGAATGATTAGGGGTTTGGGAAAAAACATAGGTTCCTCCCTTAAAATATTAATTTTCAGATTGACTTAACATTTTAATTTATTTTGCTTGCTTAAGTTAACACTACCCCTAATTTGACGAACCTATCCATTCATGATCTTATTGGTCGGTCACTCACTCACTCCAATAAGTCCAACAACAGTGCGTGAATAACAAGCGCGATATAACATGCATGAACATAGAACATAAAATGTGCGAAACAGTGCGCTACAAAAATACAAAAATAAACTATAATTAAGATGTCAACATGGGTTGCATCAATTCTCCCGGGGTTGAAAGGACTCGACCTCGTTGAGAATATGACGAAACCTGCCACTGAAAGAACTAAAAGTTGATCTGAGGAATTGTTGAGTCACTTCCCTGCTGGGATAGATGATGGTGGAACACGGTGAGAACCCGTCGTTACTGCGCATGATCTGGAAGGTCACCCTCTTTCCTGAAAGACGCAGGAAACCAAACTCCATTGGAAAAAGATAACTCCTGGTGTTTAAGTCAACCATGGAGTTATAGTTTTCCAAAGTTACTCCCAAACCATTTAGTCATAATTTTATGCAAAATACGCAGATGACCAGTAAAAAATAGAGCAACAAATAAAGGAGCAACATAAAGTGGAGACGAGGGTGGAACAAAGGAACGAGGTGAGAAACAAAACAGAGAGTAAGCAAGGGCAAGATGTGGAATTATTAAATCATACAACATCTTGCGCGCTCTTGCTAGACATCTCTGTGCGTTTATGAAACCAAGACAAATCACCATAATGACAATACTCGCGAGAATCCAACTAGCACGACAATTTTTAAAACTGTTCTCAAATTTATCATGCAAAATCAACCAGAGGAATCCTTTAAAACGTGTGTCCCTATTAGGAGTAAAAATTCTTTTAAATGTCTCAATTCCCCGACTAAGGCTAACCCGAAAAAATTCAAAGCTCATTTGATGAAGCCCTAGATGCTCACTTACACTTACGGGGTAGCGGTGCGAACTAAACATGTGATCGCCAAATATAAAGTCAGCGTGTGGTGGTGCTGGCAGATCATCTAGAATGGGTGACTCACCAGAGTCAAGTACGTCTTCCTGGAGTAGGGGTACAGACAGAAGTGAGACACTAAATAAGAGTGGTGTAGTGGTAACTAAGGAAGGTGAGACAGACGCTGGTGAGGTCCTCCCAGGAAGCTTAGGGACAAGACTATTCTTCTGGGGAAGAAGAACGATCTTTCGTCTATGATGATCAAAGGAGTGGGAGTTCCTCACACCGTCATGTAGAACACGTCTATCACACTGCCACGCTCTACCTAACAGGATATGTCATACATCGATGGGAGCGACATCACAAAGAACAGAATCCCGATACACATTCCTGATAGAGAACTCTACGAGACAACAATGAGTAATGGGCATAGTCATGTGACTATTAACCCCAGATAAGTGGTAGGGTCGCTCTAAGGGGTGTGTCTCGAGTCCTAGCTTCTCAACCATACGTTTGGAAACGAAATTTTCCATGCTACCGCTGTCAATGATGATGGAACAAAAATGTCCCTGAATGCGCGCAGTAGTGCGAAATATCTCGTGTCTCTGGCAATCACGCTCAGTGGACTCACTATGGGAAATCAAGCTATATTGAAGGACACAAACTAGGTGTTCAGCTTGTTCTCCCTCGGCCTCAACAACGTTATCAGACTCGGGCTCTGGCTCAGGTTTGGAGTCATGAAGGAAGACTTCATATTCTGGCTCACGCCCATCAGAGGAATCAATAATTGCGACAAAGTGGCGTCGCGGGCACTCAGAAGATTTGTGTTCGGGCTCCATACACTTGAAGTATCGGAATACTCCAGTGTTAGGCTTGGATCCCATGGGTTCCTTACCTCGGGTGAGGACAGTGGGAGGAGATGGGGTCCTAGTAGTGACATTAGGAGGGGAATCATAATTCTTAGGGGTGGGTGCAGTGGTGGTGGTGCTCGAGGAAGGCCTATCAGTAGACCTATGCCCAGATGTCCTCTTCTGAAACGAGGCTTCCACTCTACGTGCTCGACTAGACACTTCACCCAAATCTCTAAAGTCGTGCAACTCTAGCTCATCCCTAATAGCGTAACGGAGCCCGTTCAGATAACGGGACACTGTCATATCGTCCTCTTCGTGCAGGTCTAGCCTAGACTGCAATAATAAAATTCGTGGGTGTACTCATCCACGGAAAGCTTGTCCTGTCGAAGGTTGTGGAACCTTCGATAAAGAGTTTGCAGATAATCCGGAGGGACATATCGCTTCCGTAGTTGCAACTTAAACTCTACCCACGTGGTGATAGGTGTTAGGCCCTAGGTGTAACGAGTGCGCTCAAGTTGAACCCACCAAACTAGTGCGGGTCCTTTAAGTCTAAGGACAACATACTCGACTTGTCGATTCACAGGTATTTGTTTTCATGCCATGAACCTTTCCACACGCTCACACCAATCGAGGCATTTCTCGGGCTCTACGTGACCCTCAAAATCACCTACATCAAGCTTAACTCCATCGTCCCAACGGGGTTGGCGACGGAGTCCAAAGTCAGGCAGTGCAGGGTTTGCGGGCCTAGGATTTTATTCCTCTTGCCTAGAATTTTGTTCCTCTTGCCTGGGATTTTGGTGAGGGGGCTGATTTAGTCCTAGGTGTCGAGCGGCTTCTAAGTTATTGACGGAAGTCCGTAATCCGTGAACGCCTTGGGTAACATCTCCCACTTGGAGGGTGAGTGTTTCCATCATTTGCATGAGATTGCCCATGTGTTGATTCAAGTCACCGACGCTCGTTTCGAGTTTGTCCGTTCTACCCTCCATTTTTTTTTGGAAAAAAAAAGTGGACTCAAATATTTTTTTTAAAGACTAATAAAAAATAAATTTTTTTTAAGAAAAAACAAAAAACTCTATAAAAGTTCAGGATCGCCGAATCATGATGGGAGTGATTCAAATTCCTTTGATACCAAACTGATGCATCCTAAAATCTAAAATTGATTTTAAAAGGTAAATTCTGAAAACAAAATTAATTTGAGTGGTGATAGCGGAAGTTTTACGAGAGATTGCATTTGTTAATCGTTCAAGCTTTCACAATCGCACAAAATTGCCCAACAGACACTCGCATTCAACGATATGAATTAATGCTCCACAGGTTTTAACAAGGAAGAAAACAAGCACGAATATTTGAAATTAACGGCAAACAAGGACAGTGTTAATTTAAGCAAGCATTCTCTGAATTCACTGGTCATTTAGTAATGCGCATAAATATTAAACCAATACTAAGGGAGGTAAGAGCTTGGGTGAGGGTTATACCTAGCCAAATGAATAGGCAACACGAGGTGGACTGGATCTGTTTTCGGAAGGAAATGACAGCAGGCTTGGGTGGAGGAGGGGACGGTTTCACGGGCTGGAGTGGCGTAGCCGTCGGTTGGTCCGCCCCAAGCACCGGAGGAGGGCCAGGAAATGAGCGTCGACGGTCGACTGGCCCAAACAGGGAGGTCGGGGCGCCGACGAGTTTGGCTGCTGGAGATAACGAACAAAATTGGGACGGTGGTGAACGTCGCCGCTGTGGTCGAACGAGAAAGAAGAACCTCCCGATGTCTGCTTTGCTACCGGGAAACTTGACGTGGGGGCCGAGTGATTTACGGGAATCGGGAACAACGACGGATGTCGTGCGGAGCTGCGGGGTGGAGAGGGCAACCGACGCCTACCAATGTTGTAGCTTGGGTGAAGGTTATACCCTAGCCAAATGCACAGGCAACACGAGGTGGACTGGATCTGTTTTGGGAAGGAAATGGCAGCAGGCTTGGGTGGAGGAGGGGACGGTTTCACGGGCCGGAGTGGCGTAGCTGTCGGTTGGTCCGCCCCATGCGCCGGAGGAGGGCCAGGAAATGAGCGTCGACGGTCGACTGGCCCAAACAGGGAGGTCGGGGTGCCGACGAGTTTGGCTGCTGGATAACGAACAAAATTGGGTCGGTGGTGCACGCCGCCGCTGTGGTCGAACGGGAAAGAAGAACCTCCCGGCGTCTGCTTTGCTACCGGGAAACTTGACGTGGGGGCCGAGTGATTTACGGGAATCGGGAACGACGACGGATGTCGTGCAGAGCTGCGGGGTGGAGAGGGCAACCGACACCGGCCAGTGTTGTAGTCGCTCGTTCCTGTCAGAGGTGGCCCGAAAATGAATCGTGGGAAGTCGCCGGGAAAGGAAAGGCAGCAGCGGGTAGTGAAGTGGCGAGGAAGAAGGGGTAACGGCTGGGCAGTGGCGCCGGGTGAGGAAAACGACGAAGTCTGTAGTGACTCGTCGTTTTCCTCTTTCCCAGGCTACCGAGAATAGGGGGATGGGGGCAGGCTATAAAAGACTGATTCCTTTTAATTCTCATAATTAAGTGAAATAAAAGGGGGGTTACATCAGTGGCCAGCCTTAGGGGTTACAATAGTGGCTGAAAATAGGATAATTGATTTAATAAAAGGGGGGTTACAACAGTGACCAGCTTTAGGGGTTACAATAGTGGCTGAATATTTAAAATAGGATAACTGATTTAATAAGTGGGGGTTACAACTTTCAAGCCATGATAATTGTCTTTAAATAAAAAAGTTGAAAGATTAGGGGTTTGGGAAAAAACATAAGTTCCTCCCTTAAAATATTAATTTCCAGATTGACTTAATATTTTAATTTATTTTGCTTGCTTAAGTTAACACTACCCCTAATTTGACGGACATATCCATTCATGATCTTATTAGTCGGTCACTCCAATAAGTCCAACAACAGTGCGGGAATAACAAGCACGATATAACATGCATGAACATAGAACATAAAATGCGCAAAACAGTGCGCTACAAAAATAAACTATAATAAAGATGTCAACATGGTTGCATCACCACTATAGTGGGATAAACACTCGAGTGTTGTTGTATACTTATGAGTTCGCTCGTATTTTTTAACCTTATATATTTTGGGCTATTGTTTATATAATTTTGGATTTTATGTATTGCAGTATACAATCGTGAGCAAGTCAAAACTGTAGAGAAAGGCCTCAAAGCTTGTATATACTTCTTGAATGAATAGTTACAAGTATGAATACATTTATATAGGAGAAGAAGGAGAAGAGAAAACCTAAATACAAGATGTGGGACTAATACAAGGAGAGAGAAAAGAGAGAAAACATGGGCCCTTAATTGGGCTTTTCTAACACTCCCCCGCAAGCTGGAGCGTACAAGTCGTAGGCACCAAGCTTGGATAAAAACTGATAGTATAGAGGCCTGGAGAGAGCTTTAGTCAGGATATCTGCAACTTGGTCTTTAGCAGGAACATGCTCCAAATCTATCTTCTTTGACTGTACCTTTTCCCGGATAAAGTGACAATCAACTTCGATATGCTTTGTGCGCTCGTGAAACACCGGATTCTTGGCAATATGTATTGCTGCCTGACTGTCACAAAATAAGGTAGCCGGTGATGAGAGACGAACACCCAAGTCCCCCAAAAGGCTCTCAAGCCAGGTTAGCTCGGAAGCAACCGTAGCCATAGCCCGGTACTCAGCTTCAGCAGAAGAGCGTGCAACCACAGATTGTTTCTTGCTACGCCATGTTATGAGATGACCACCAAAGTAAGTGCAGAACCCCGTAGTGGAGCGCCTATCATCGATAGATCCTGCATAGTCAGCGTCAGAGTAAGCGACGAGTGATAGAGATGTAGATGGCTTATACACAAGTCCTTGTCCGGGGGCGATCTTGAGATATCGAAGGATGCGCTCAACCGCTTGAAGATGAGATGCCCGAGGAGCGTGCATGAACCGACTCACAACTCCTACAGCAAATGAGATGTCCGGTCGAGTCACCGTAAGGTAGATCAGTTTCCCAACCAAGCGTCTGTAATATTCCGGATTTGTAAGCAGCTTGTCAGAGTCAGAACTATGGGCCGAGAGCTTGTGATTTGCGTCCATAGGAGTCTCCACAGGTTTGCATCCAGAATAACCTGCATCATGAAGGAGGTCCATACAGTACTTCCTTTGAGATAACACAAGACCATCAGAGCGTCGTGCGACCTCGAGCCCAAGAAAGTACCGAAGGTTGCCCAGATCTTTGGTCTGAAAGGCGGAATTTAACTGTTCCTTGATCTGTTGTATTCCTGCCGTGTCGTTGCCAGTAATCAGAATATCGTCAACGTAGACCAGAAGGATCACAGTCCCGGTTGACCGGTGGCGGGTGAAGAGAGAAAAATCAGCCGAGCTCCGAGTGAAGCCACTAGCACAGACCACTTTACTGAATTTTTCAAACCACGCACGTGGGGACTGTTTGAGACCATAAATGGATTTCCGAAGGTGACATACCAAAGACTCCCCCGTGGTCTCAAACCCGGGAGGTTGCTGCATATAAACTGTCTCGTGCAGATCGCCGTTAAGGAAGGCATTCTTAATATCCAACTGATAAAGCGGCCAGTGACGATGAACTGCCAAGGAGAGAAGGACGCGGACCGTGTTCAATTTTGCTACTGGAGAGAAAGTTTCCTCATAATCAAGGCCATGTTGCTGAGTAAAGCCCCGGGCCACGAGGCGGGCCTTCAGACGGTCAACAGTGCCATCCGCCGCATGCTTGACAACAAAGACCCATTTGCAGCTCACAGAGGTATGACCAGTAGGAAGAGGTACCAGATCCCAGGTCTGGTTCGCCCAAAGAGCCCGCATTTCATCTTCCATGGCTGCCCGCCACCCTGGATGTGTAAGCGCCTCCTGCACAAAGTTAGGAATAGAAATAGAAGAAAGAGAGGTGGCAAAGGCGTAGAGAGGTGGTGCCAGCCGATGGAGAGAGACGTAGTTGGCCAAGGGATGAGCTGTAGAGACGGCAGCCGGATCTGCCGGAGCCGAGGTATCGCTGGTAGCGGGGAGCTGGAGCACGGGAGTATCCTTGGATGGACGTCGAGAGTAGACCCGGATAAGAGGTGGAGGAACCCGAGGAGGAGCTGGTGGAGAGGAGGAAGAAGAGGGTGGAGACGATGGCGCGACTGGTACGGCAGGCCGGGGAAGAGGTGGAGCAGAAGACGAGGTGGGGCAAGGTAAGTGGAAGGGCTGGTGTTCGCAGAAGGTGACATCTGCAGAAACGACCAGCCGACCATCAGAAGGAGAGTAGCAGACATATCCCTTTTGAGTCCGGGAGTATCCAACAAACATATACTTTGCAGCCCGAGGAGCAAGTTTGTCGGAAGGAGGGCCAAGATGGTGGACATAGCACACACACCCGAAGACCCGTGGTGTGAGAGAGGTGGGGTTGGTGGAGGGGGAGAGAAGTTGGAGTGGTGAGGCAAAATTCAGCACAGAGGAGGGGAGGCGGTTAATAAGATGACAGGCTGTGGAGACGGCAAAATTCCAATATTCGACCGGAACCTGCATTTGGAACATAAGGGAGCGGGCAACGTCGAGAAGATGACGATTTTTCCGTTCGGCGACCCCGTTTTGCTGAGGGGTATAAGCACATGAAGTTTGATGGATGATACCAAACTCGGTGCAAAGAGTAGAGAAGGCACGCCCGGTAAATTCGCGAGCATTGTCGGTGCGGATGACCCGAAGGGGGGTGTCGAATTGCGTACGTATCTCAGTCAAAAAAGCACGAAACACAGAAGGAAGTTCAGTACGATCATGTAGTAAATAAAGCCATGTAGTACGCGAGTAGTCATCGATGAACGTGACAAAATAACGATAACCAAAAATACTGGGGACACGATAAGGACCCCATACATCAGAGTGTACTAAAGAGAGAGGAGTACTACTCCTGGTACAATTATGGGGAAAGGAAGAGCGATGTTGTTTGCCGTAGATACAAGATTCACAAGAGAACTCCTGCAGAGGTACATCAGGAAGAGCCCGCTTGAGAATCGGTAGGGGGGCATGCCCAAGGCGGCGATGCCAATCGACCGTGGAGATAGCAGATAGAGTCGTAGGTGGGATGTCCAAGATATAGAGCCCGTTCAACAGCTGCCCCTTACCAATGGTACTCCGGGTGCGACGATCCTGCATAAGGAAAGAAGAATGTGAAAAAGTTATGCAACAATCAAGGTCGTGGGTGAGACGACTAACAGAAAGTAAGTTGAAAGGGGAGCCCGGAACATGCAGAACCGAGGAAAGAGAGAGAGTCGGAGTAAGCTGAAGAGCAGCGGTGCCAGAGACAGGAAGGGTATCACCGTTGGCCACAGTGATGCAAAGGGGGTGAGGCGTCCGTTGGTACTTGGTGGGCTTCTGGGAAGTGATATGGTGAGTGGCCCCGGAATCAACAATCCAGCAGGGACTATGAGAGAGACAGGTGATACCTTCCGCAAAAAAGGATGCGACGGAGCCAGAGGAGCGGTTGAGAGCACCTTGAAGCTGTTGGAGTTGGGTGCGAAGCTCATCAATATCCTGGCGGGTAGTGGAAGCCAGATCGGGGGCAGACGGCCCAGTGGGAGGAGGAGCAGCAGTAGTAGTAGCAGTAAGATGAGGGGGCAGGCCGTGCTTGCGGTAACAAGTAGCTTCAAGATGATTATCGCGGCCACAGTAAGTGCATTTCATTGAAGACCGACCACCACGTCCGCGTCCCCGAGACGGTGGCCGGCCCCCCCGAGTGGAAGAGCCACGAGTAGGAGGGTTCGGAAGGAGAGGTTGCTGAAGAAGAGCTGGGGCAAAGTCATGAGGAGCCTCAGAGGGAGGCGTGACTTTGAGCAGCATAGAGCAGACATCAGACAGTGAAGGAGTTGTGGCGGAGGAGAGAATCTGAGCCTGAATACTATGTAGGTGGGGAGGAACTCGGGACATCATCATGGCGATGGCGACAGCTTCTTTCTGGTTGCGTTGAGTGGTGAGATCGGTAGTAGGAGGCTGATGCTGAATCCAAGCCTCTGCAAAACTCTTGGCTTTAGCCACGAAGGAGAGCATATCACCAGGAGCACCCGGGGTAAGATTCTGAAGATCGGAAATAATATCATACAGATGTTGTAGGCTGTTATGACCAGAGTAAAAGGCGTGAAGCTCCTCCCACATGGATTTAGCCATATCATGATACATTGCCATCCTGTAGGGTTCAGGGTCCATAGAGTTGAGAACCCAGGACTGGACCCGACCATCGTCGCGAAGCCAGTCATCGGAGGGTGCAGTCGGAGGAGCCCGGGTCAAGTGGTGAAGGAGTCCCTTTGTCTGCAGAACACGGCGAACCGAGTGAACCCATTCCACAAAGTTCCTTTTTCCAGTGAGGGAGATAGTTGTAATCCGTAATTCATCACGAAGTTCGGAAGTCGAGGCAGCCGCGCGGGCTGGCGGCTCAGAAGTAGCAGCAGAGGTATCGGACGCCATGCGCGGCCAGCAGAAGAGGCCGGGCGGTGAGAAGAGGATTGCCGGGCGGTTAGCAGAGAAAGGGGCCGGGAGGCAAGAAAGGAGGAAGTCGCACGGTCTTGGCGGACACGCCAGCGACCAGGAGATCGCGACCAAAATGCGACAAGATAGCAGCAGAAGGCGAGGCCGCAGCGAGAAGCGAGGAGGAAGCAAGCGAGGAGGTCGCGCGGATAGAAAGAGATCGCGCGGCGAGCAAGAGAGGTAGGTCGCTGCGAGCAGTGAACCGCGAGCAGCGAGCAGGGAGACGTTGCAGCGGAGAGAGAGAGACCGCACGACGAGCAGGAGAAACAGGTCGTTGCGAGCAGCGACTAGCGAGCAGGGAGAAGCCGCAGCGGATAGAGAGAGACCGCGCGGTGAGCAGGAGAGGCAGATCGCTGCGAGCAGCGATCCAAAAACAGGGAGAGGCCGCAGCGGATAGAAAGAGTCCGCGCGGGAAGAGAAGTGGCGAGAAAGTGGTCCCACGTGAGAGAGATGAGTATAAAAAAGAGAGGAGGAGGAGGAGGGGAGGAGGTGGAGGCCACGAAAGAAACAGAGGGGTGGGGGGGAAGCGGATAGAAAAGACCAAGCCGCAGGAGGCCGCGGGAAGAAGAGACCGCGCGGACAACCGGTTAGGAGAAGAGACCGGTTGCGGTTAGGAGAAGAAAAAAACGGGTAGGCC
This sequence comes from Platanthera zijinensis, assembly GCA_039513925.1. Lineage (NCBI taxonomy): Eukaryota > Viridiplantae > Streptophyta > Magnoliopsida > Asparagales > Orchidaceae > Platanthera > Platanthera zijinensis. The sequence goes on from CM077098.1 coordinate 126,134,158, forward strand.
GGATACCACAGGAGGAGACCAGTTTCCCTCTGATACCATGTAGAGAAAGGCCTCAAAGCTTGTATATACTTCTTGAATGAATAGTTACAAGTATGAATACACTTATATAGGAGAAGAAGGAGAAGAGAAAACCTAAATACAAGATGTGGGACTAATACAAGGAGAGAGAAAAGAGAGAAAACATGGGCCCTTAATTGGGCTTTTCTAACAAAAACCAATACCATTCAAACTCAAATAATTTATCTCATATGTGAAACCACCTCCTTTTCACACAAATCACTTTACTTTCTTCATGTTATGAATGACCACCATAAGCCACCCTGTTTTGAAAAATAAATCACCTTATTTTCTTCATCCGTCAAAAATGTGACTAAATATCATAATATGAGTCATGCATAGTCACCTTAATCCGCCTCCTTTTCACACATAAATCAAATCTTTTTTTCCATAATCCAAAAATACTTCTTGAAGTAACCTCTTGCAAAAATGTTGGGTAAGGTTTGCCTACATTTAACCCTTGTGGCGGGACCCTTCCCGGACCGTCACTGTGTGGGGATACTTTGTGCACCGGGCTGCCCTTTTAATCCAAAAAGCATGATTTACTTTAAATCACTCCCTTTTTGCATATAAACAACCTTATGTTTCTTCATCATTCAAACATGTGAGTCAGGCGACTAAATGTCACCAAAATGAGCGTCCAACCTCCAACCACCTTTATTGGATCCAAAATCATCCCTTCCTCGCATTTTATGGCTCTCAAAATTTATAAAAAGACATGAATGCTCATGTTATAATTATTTTTAAATGAATGAAATTTACAAGTGTTAATTTTTGCTATATCGTTCTCCCATTGTGCCATTTTCCATTTGAGTGACCGACTATTGAGAGCAATGTCATAAATATCGGATGTCGACGACATATCGGATTGAGTTTTTAAATGTTGGATGTCGGAAGTCGGAGACATGTCAGAGATATTTTAAAATATTGGATTTCCATGTCTTATAAATAAATTTTTTATTTTTATGTATGCTAACTAAAATTATATGTTAAAAAAATAAAAAAAATAATAAAACAAATAGATAAAAATGATCATTTATATTACGAAATAAAATAGAACAGTATCTAAGAAAAAAAATTACAAACAAATACAAAATGATACATTGTAAAATATATTTAATAATATACAATAATTTTATTTTGTTAACAATAAGTTTATTGCAAATAAATAAAATTTAAAAGTTAAAAATTCTTGATTGATTATAAGTTTTTTCAAACCTATAAATTTATATTAAAACATACAAAAAATCAACTAAAAAATGTATTAAATGTTTTCATATTTTTGTAATATTAAATTAAAAATTGTGAAATAATTATACAAAAATAGTTGTAAGAATAAATCGTTAAAAAATTGTGAAACAATTATACAAAAATGGCTGCAAGAATAAAATGTTAAAGAATCGAAACAATAAGTTATATCGATTTAAACATACATAATATAAAATATATATAGGCGATTTAAACATATGTTGTTACTCTGCTAATATAACATAAAATAAATAACGGGCGATATATTTAAAAGTCGCGTCGGCCGATATATCGGAAAAAATCGGACATGTCGGCCTATATTTTACAAAAGGCCAATCTATTTTCTTTAGAAAAACACATCGTTTTTCCCTTAAAAATGACATGTTGGAGGACATTTAAAACAATTATTGAGTGTACGGCCCTTGAAAATAGACTTTCAAGGAAGGAGGGGACAATGACCTTGGAGAAGGACTGTTTGGTAGGTCATAGGTGCTAGCTCGAATTATCCCCTTCAACCAAAAAAACACAAAAAATTACTCTGACAATGATATTACTCTTTCAAAGCCTGAATATTTTCTTCTACGTGCTTGTAAAGACCAGACACAGTCAATTAGTAACTCCCCACATGCCATGAAATTATTGGTGATTGCATTTTCAGTTTGCTAGTTGTCTTTAATTTTTGCATGACTCAAGTTTTAACATAAATAACTGATGCACTTTGTGTTGTATCTAAAGATGCATGACACCATGCATCATATATCTTTATTACGCATTTATTTATTTTATATCATGTATTTTTTTTCATGCAACCACTATTATTTGGAGTTTTTTGGCTTGTTGGTTTGACCGCCTAATGAGACCATAAATAAATGGTTTGATAATTTTAGTAGTTCGGACGGTAAAGACAAGCTCAATTTATTTACGGATGCATAATTTTAAATTAGAGGAAAATCCAACTCAAAAGATTACTCGAAACCAAGTTAGAAAATGATATTTTGAAAGTTTGGAAAATAATTATTAGCAAATCCGAACAAAATCAGATTCCACTCTTTGAAAATCCTGTTTGGAAAAAAATTATTTGGAAATGAAATTTAGGCAAAAATTCAAGGGACCACAGTGAGAAAAAAAGTGGGTCTGCTCTATATTTGAATTCCACGGTGAAGAAGGGAGGAATCGGATAGAACGGAGAATCGACCTTTCGATTCTCTGCCATTGTCGTTCGCCTCTACCATCCCACATCGCGGTGTTTTCCGACCTCCATTCCAGCCGAACGACGGAAACAATAGGAGGAACCAGTTCGCCGTCCACCATCGATCGAGCTCAAGTTTTTTGTCGACGAGCCCTCGGCGATCTTACGCGTCAACACCGCCTCTTTGGTTTTCCTCCTTCAAACAGTCAGCGGCGACCGGCTACATCAACTCCTTCCGCCAAGGTCGTCGTCGACTACGACGCTACACTCTGACAACCATGTCGAAAGACTTTTGCTATTGCGCAATAGGATTTGGAACAAACCGACGTCCCTACTGCCGTGACATCACTACATCCTTGCTCAAATGCTTTAGCTTAACTTATGCAATCCACTTAAAACATTTTAGCTTGCCTCGAACATTCATACTATTCTAATTTCCACTTATTCATAAATTATCGCTATGAAATTTGCTTGTGGGTGTGTGGAACCCGTGAAAGATCCAACTCGGAAATACGCACTAGAAGAATTTCTCAAATACCGATTAACGGTTTATCAAAGTTCAAACGTTTGAGAGTAAATAACGCGTGAAAACTTCGAAGTTGGTCATCTCGGCCCACATCGGTTAAAGTCTATCGTTTAAAAAAATTAATCTCTTATTTTCAAACTCTAACTTTGATTTGCATCAATAACCTTGAATCTCTCAAATATTTTGTATGTCTGTCTTAAATCATCTCATCATCTTACCATGCATCAAATTGATATCTTAGATATGCTATCTTAGAAAGACCTCTCGAGTCGCATACCTCTTACTTTCTTAAAAGTCTACTCATTGAACACCCTGTTATCTAGGACTAATAGGACCAATCGATTAGCACGTCACCCTTTCAGATTTTTACTGGCTATGAGCCAAAGAAACTGGTTGACCTAGCATAACTACCTATCCATAATACGATGTCTTCTTTTGCATCATCTTTTGTTGAGCATATGCATGAACTACATATGGTAATTCGGTAAAAATGTACATTGAAGTATGAACGGTATTAGAATGTGGTTGATCAACACCCCCGTTGAATTTAAGATCGGACAAATGATGCTTGCGAAGGTAAGACCAAAAAATTTACCCTCGGGCACCCTTAGAAAGCTAACCAATTGACCATAGTTCAAGCTCTTCTACAGTAATCCATGAATCATCAATTTAGGATAGACTTTTCAGCAAATAAGAAAGCGCTGGATAACCCCATCTAAAGAACATATCGCCCGTTCATCAAATATTTGCACTTGCGGATGAGACCTCAAATGTCTTGAGAAAGAAGTTGGTGATTGACCATTAGCTAGTTCATGTATGTTAGTACTAACAGGAGTATCCACATCGAAGACATAATATATAGTTAGATTGACAATATTGAATATTGATGAATGACCAGTATTCACGGATATATCTAATTCAAAAGCATTATTATTACTCTTCTTAATACTCTTGTACGAACCAGGTCTTCTATTGGTTAGCTGTTTAAGAGTGCTCGAGGGCATTCTTTCTGGTCATACCTTTACAAGCATTGTCTCCGACCGCAAATTCAACAGGGTGCTTGTGTCGATTAGGTACTTTCTTATAACTATCATATTTTAACGTAAGTTTCTGATGAAACGCTTTAAGTAACTCAGGCATGTGCTCGCGAATGATGATGCAAATGTTAATATCCTATACGTGGCGGGTAAATCTATAAGGTCAATAGGTTTTTTGGGTTATATCTAGTGATAATAGGCTATCTTAGTTCTTAATTTATTTCATAGAGTTTTTCAAAAATGGTTAACAAAACGTACATCCTATCAAAAACAATAGTCTCTGGTAATCCAAGTAAGGCAATATGAGCTGAGTGGGGCACCTATTTCTCCAAGATCGACCTTTGTTCCAATTACCACCAGATCTAGGTGTGTGTGGAGGACGTCTCGAAAACTGCTTTTCGCGTGCATGATGTCCACTACGAGTTATTGGTTGTTCGTTCGGCCTAACCAACGCCAGAGCGACCTTCCAAGCCACTATGAACGACATATTTCAGAAAACATGTGTTGGTTTTCTTTGACGACATACTTGTTTCAACCTGACAAGGCATGATCACTTGTGACACCTGGAAACCACCCAGAGACATTACAGCCTCATTCTTTGATCGTCAATCTGAATAAATGTGTGTTTGCTCAACGTGAGATCTCTTACCTGAGTCAACACTGTTTCCGCGCGCATGAAGGCCACTACGAGTAATTGGTTATGTTGTTGGGCCTAACCAACATCCGGTGGCCTTCCAAGCCACCGTGAATGCCATATTTTGGAAGTATGTGTTGTTTTTTTTATGACATACTTGTTTACAACCTGACATGGCAGAATCACTTATGCCACCTGAAAACCACCCTGAAGACATTACAACGTCATTCTTTGGTCGTGCGCAAGATGGCCGATCAAACTTTTTGGTGGTCCTCGGAGGCGTCTACCACTTTCACAGCTCTACAACAGCCAACAGGCCTTGGTGACAACTCTAATTTTGCCCAGGCCAAATTTCCCTCAGCCCTTTATTGTGGAGTGTGATGCCTTGGGCTCGGGCAACGGTGCGGTGTTAATGCAGAACAGGCGTCCTACTGCATACTTCAGCCGATCTTTTTCCTCCACCATTCGATCCTGCTATGTTTACGAGAATGAGTTTATGCCCTCGTTCTGGCGATCCAATATTGGCGTCCATATCCTTTGGGGCAGTACTTTAGTCTGCACAGACAAACACAGTCGTCAGTACCTTATAAGCCAGAGGATGACCAAATTCGCAACAACTTTGGGTGGCAAAGTTATAGGGCTATGACTTTATGGTTGAGTTCCGTTCAGGCATATCACGTCAGACAACGTCAACAGAGTTGACATGCATATCACGCTCGGTTGGCAAGAGGCAGAGACTTTACAGAGGGAGATAGAGACTGACCCGACCTTAGGCGTCATTATGGAGAGAGTTTACGGGTTGATGCCAACACCTGCCCCACAGACACGCTTCTTGGGGGTCATCTATTCTATCGAGACCGGTTGGTCATTTTGTCATCCTCAGCCAATATTCCACGCCCCCTCACCGAGTTCCACACCACCAACCGCGGGTCATTCAGGAGCATTTTGTACCTATCGCCACCCTGCAACGACACTTTATTGGAAAGGAATGATGCGGCACGTGGAGGGGTTTGTGGTCGTCTGCCTCGTCTATCAATGCTCGAAGCCGTCATTCCAAGAGGCCTTCTGCAACACTTGCCCTTTCCCGACCTCATATGGGATGATCAGGCGATGGTTCCTCATCAGGACACTCGCTTCAAAGGTTTTTTATGGAAAATTTTACACGATAAAATCGGGATCTTCTTAAAATTTTGTGACTCGAGTGGGACGTTAGCGGGTGAAACTAGAACGATATTCGATCTGGGTCTAGCAGACATTTGTAGGTGTCTATCGGATGAGAGCATGTTGCGTCATGAGTTGCTGATTCCACAGGCATGAAATACGAAAGAGTTACACAGTAAGGGAAAATAACGATAATCAGGGGATGAAATTAACTAGGGCAAGCTCTTTAATTAACTGTTCATTAAAAAATTTTAAGCATATAATCAAACTATGGGTTGAGAGTTGGAGGAAGGGCGAGGTATACCATGAGGGGAAGTAGCAGCGGCTGGAGAACTGCCAGGCAACGGTGACCGGAAGCTTGCGGCTTGTGGAGGAAATTGCTGGAGAAGTGCAAAAAGCGACTTGGGTTGCTCTAGGACTGAAGGAGGCCAGCACTGGAAGGGGGAGCTCGTCGGAGCTGGTGGAGGAAGAAGCTGGTGGGGTTTCCTGAACCCTAAACAGGTTCCTGCGACTGCGTCGGGGAAGTGGAAGCGCTTCCCAGCCAGCGGCGGATCTAGAGGGAGGGAAGAGTTGGTTCTCGTCGGTTCCGTCGGGGAAGTTGTCGGAAGACTCGACAGAGGCTGGAGGAAGGGTCGTCGGGCCGTGGTGGAGCGTCCAGAATGGCGCTGCTAGCAGTTGAGGGAGAGAACGGCGGCGTCGGGCTTCCGTCGAGTAGGAACAGCGAAAGGGGCGACGTCGGGCTGTGCGGCTGGATAGGAAATCGAACCAGAGAAATTATTCTCGGTTCAGTTTTCAATTTGTCCAAGCCAACCAATATAGAGGAAGGGGTTAGCCTTTTATAAGGAATAGGTTTAGGGTTTTATATTTGGGACACTTTGGGCTGTTAGCATGCCAAGTGGGAGATTTCAAAACTCATAAATTTTTAAATAAATAGTTAACTAAACTAAAGCTTGCCCTAAGCTAACCCTTCTCCTAATTAACGGACCTATGCATTTAAGGACACATTGGTCGGTCACACCAACGCGCCAAAACAAAATTGCGCGAACAATATGCGCGATACCAAATTACATCAAAATGCGCTAATAGCGTGCGCGATACAACTGCAAGTAGAAAATGCGCGAAAGCGTGCGCTACAATAATAAACGACATGTGCGATAAAAATAATAAAAATAAGGTGACGCAGGTTGCATCAATTCTCCCGGGGTTGAAAGAGTTCGACCCCGACGAGACTCGATGTAACCTGCAAGTAGAAAATCCAAGCGTCGATCGGAGAAAATAATATTGCAACGGTGACCGGAAGCTTGCGGGCTTGTGGAGGAAATTGTTGGAGCAGTGCAGAAAGCGACTTGGGTTGCTCTAGGACTGAAGGAGGCCAGCACTGGAAGGGGGAGCTCGTCGGAGCTGGTGGAGGAAGAAGCTGGTGGGGTTGTCTGAACCCTAAACAGGTTCCTGCGACTGCGTCGGGGCAGTGGAAGCGCTTCCCAGCCGGCGGCGGATCTGGAGGGAGGGAAGAGTTGGTTCTCGTCGGTTCCGTCGGGGAAGTTGCCGGAAGACTCGACAGAGGCTGGAGGAAGGGTTGTCGGGGCGTGGTGGAGCGTCCAGAGATGGCGCTGCTAGCAGTTGAGGGAGAGAACGGCGGCGTCGGGCTTCCGTCGAGTAGGAACAGCGAAAGGGGCGGCGTCGGGCTGTGCGGCTGGATAGGAAACCGAACCAGAGAAATTATTCTCGATTCAGTTTTCAATTTGTCCAAGCCAGCCAACATAGAGTAAGGGGTTAGCCTTTTATAAGGAATAGGTTTAGGGTTTTATATTTGGGACCCTTTGGGTTGTTAGCACACCAAGTAGGAGATTTCAAAACTCATAATTTTTTAAACAAATAGTTAAATAAACTAAAGCTTGCCCTAAGCTAACCCTTCTCCTAATTAACGGACCTATGCATTTAAGGACACATTGGCCGGTCACACCAACGCGCCAAAACAAAATTGTGCGAACAATATGCGCGATACCAAATTACATCAAAATGCGCTAATAGCGTGCGCGATACAACTGCAAGTAGAAAATGCGCGAAAGCGTGCGCTACAATAATAAACGACATGTGCGATAAAAATAATAAAAATGAGGCGACGCAGGTTGCATCACTTGGGTACGATTGCATCCTTGCAGTGGTAGACCGTTTGTCCAAGTATGGACACTTTATACCCTTGCGACAACTATCTAACCAGCATTTTTCACTAAAAAATTAGCTTGGACAAAATCTGGACAAAGAAAATTCTCTCTGTTTTCTGATAGTCTAGCCTGACTCCTCTGCAACGATCTAACCCGCTCCTAGCAGCCTCTCCGTCCTCACCACCACCGCCGACAACATACGCGGGCTCCAACAAACTTCCCCTTCCAATCCCCTGCGGTTTCGACGCCTCCTTCAGCGAATCCGGTTTACAACACACATGGGCTCATCAGTCCTCCTTTAACCCTTCCGAGACTTCGCCGTCTCCGTCGTTAGCCTAGGTGGGCTCTAGCGACCAACCCTCTTCTACCAATCGACGGGATCGTCACATCCCATGCCGGATCCAATTCTAGTCGGATCATATTTTCGCCAACCTTCTGTCGACTCTTGTATTCTACCATTCCCACCACCCCCACACCTTTCCCGTTGAAGTCGAGTAATCTCCAACCCCTGCCAATCCAGCCTAGCTCGCTTGGTGAACCCTGACTTGTATGCTCATGTACCCATGGTATATCTCCTAACTCGTCTCCTTACTCATTATGTGTTAGTAATTTAATATGCATTATTTAATCTTAATCGTAAATTTTAGAGCATGCTTGCCCTTAATTATCTCGTTACATGGTTGTTGTTACTTTTCACATCCTCGCATTTTTCTTCTCTTGTATGCTTGTGGAAGAATTATTCATGTTGTCGATTGTGTTCGATTGTGTGGCTCATATGCGCATTTACTGGATCATAGTTGATTATCACTAATACTTACTCGTTAAAACCACTTTTGTGTTACATGTTTAAAAACGAACCAAGATTTTTTTAAAAAAAATTATTTTGAGGTTCCAACTTATATCAGGCACCTCTCACAGCTCTAGCGGTTGCTGAGGCATTCATTTCCAGCATGGTATGACTACACGGCTTTCCTCATTCCATCGTCAGCGATCACGATTCGATTTTAATGAGTACTTTCTGGCAGGAGTTCTTCAAACTCCAAGGGATGCATCTATAGATGAGTTATGCCAACCACCCCAAGACAGATGGACAGTCCGAGGTTTTGAACCGCTACTTGGATACCTACTTGTATTGGTTTATTTCCAACCGCCCCCGTGAGGCCGTGACTGGAGCAGATGGATGGGTTGGGCTGAGTTCTCATACAACACATCCTTCCATTATTCCGCCGGCAGGACTTGCACGGCCCCCGTGGCTGCTTGGGTCGGCTATATGGATCCTTTGTTGCCATTGTGCCCTATCTTTTGTCATAATCTCACTAATGACTAAGTACACAATGTCTTTGCTTATAATTTCATTCCAAGTCTTTATTGGTCTACCCCTCTCTCGTTTAACATGGCTAGTGACTAGATTCTCACAACACCTAATAAGTGCCTCTAATGGTCTCCTTTGTACGTGTACAAATCATCTTAGACGAGCTTCTCGCATCTTCTTTGCAATCGATGCTACTCCCGTCTTATCCCTGATACATTCATTCCTAATTTTATCCCTGATACTTGTCACCACAATAGATATTAAATCATCACCAAGGCATTATTGTACAAACATCCACAATAGATTGGAAGGGAACACTTCTATTATTAGAAATTATTCATGGTTGATTTTATCATCTGAGCATCCGGGATACTTCAACGGATAGGATTTGAAAATTCAAATAGCAGTTGAGCAGCCGTCAAGAGCTTGCGGAGTGGACGTTTGGCGGGAGTGAATAAAATATTGATTTTGTTGTTCGAATTTCTTAGTTAAGGGTAGTTTTGTAATTCCACAACTACGAATGTTTATAAATAGTTGTTGATATAGTTAAGGGAGGTCATGTTGTAGATAATTCTCAATTGTCCTTTCCACTTTATCCCACTATAGTAGGGTCGGCTATATGGATCCTTTGTCGCCATTGTGTCCTATCTTTTGTCATATCTCACTAATGCCTAAGTACATCATGTCTTTGCTTATAGTTTCATTCCAAGTCTTTATTGGTCTACCCCTCCATCGTTTAACATGGCTAGTGACTAGACTCTCACAACACCTAACAGGTGCCTCTAATGGTCTCCTTTGTACGTGTCCAAACCATCTTAGACAAGCTTCTCGCATCTTCTCGGCAATTGATGTTACTCCTGTCTTATCCTTGATACATTCATTCCTAATTTTATCCCTGATGCATTGTCACCACAATAGATATTAAATCATCGTCAAGGCATTATTGTACAAACATCCACAATAGATTGGAAGGGAACACTTTTATTATCAGAAATTATTCATGGTTGAGTTTATCATCTGAGCATCCGGGATACTTCAACGGATAGGATTTGAAAATTCAAATAGCAGTTGAGTTGCCGCCAAGAGCTTGCGGAGTGGATGTTTGGCAGGAATGAATAAAAAATTGATTTTGTTGTTCGAATTTCTTAGTTAAGGGTAATTTTGTAATTCCACAACTACGGGTGTTTATAAATAGTTGTTGATATAATTAAGTGAGATCATGTTGTAGGTAATTCTCAATTGTCCTTTCCATTGTCAGTTACTTCTGAGTAGAGGGTCATTCGATCCCTTAAACTCGCATGTTCAGGGTTCTCCCTTAAGGTGAGTTGTGTGAGAGTAATTGATGCTTGTTGCAATCCGGCCCTGATTAGATTTTTGTCACTCCGCGCTTGTGAAATTTTGTGTTGTAAATATGTGAAATGAAACTCATCTTTAACAAAAAGATTGTATCATTGGAATCAGAGCGAGTAACTAGAAGATTGCAACCATGCTTGCGTCTAATGCAACCTGTTTGAAGGATCTTCGGAATAAATTGGAAATGCTCAGACAGAATCAGGAATTCATGGCGCGGTCGATCCAACTTCTGACTGATCACCATAGTCGGACCCTAGAAGAGGTGTGGGAAATATTCAGTAGCCTTAAAACAGAGAGATCTATTGAATCCGGAAGCTTGTAATCTTTGGTGGATGCTCGAACTTCGTATTCCTCTTCATCTCACAAAGCCACTTGATTCTCTTGACTCGAATTTCCTCGATTCTTCGGAGAGGTGCTGCAGAAGTGGATCTATAAATGCGATTATTTTTTTGATATCGATGGCACCCGCGCAGATTTAAAAGTGAAGATAGCCTTTGTGCACATGGAGGGGAAGGCTTTGTATTGGCATCAGGTATAAATGAAGTCACGCCTCACCCGTCAGTGGCCAAGTTGGGAAGAGTATAGTCAAACGTTGTTTCATCGATTTTGCTCAATTTTAATCGGTGATCCAATGAGTGAACTGAAAATTTTGCAGCAGCGGAGAAACATGTTAAGCTATTTAAAAGATTTTGATGTTCTCCTTTATCGTGTTCACATTATGGAGAAGTACGAGGTCAACTTTTGTTTTGTTGGGCTTAAGGATGAAATCGAGTATGCAGTGCGGATATTTCAACCAAAGACCTTACAAGATGCTTACTCCTTAACCCAGATACAGGAACAAAAAATCAACATAGCACATAAAAGATTTCTAGCAGGTTCTTCTAGATCTGGAATGAAAGAGGATAAAAACATGTTTATCGTCAAACATACTCTCAACCCTTCCCTTTGCATGCTCCCAACAACAACTCAGTTTCCAGGAAGGGGGAAAAATACTGACGTCCACGAAAATGGATGAGCAAAGAAGGGGTTGTATTTTTTGGAGTGATAATAAGTATACTCATGGACATCAGTGTTTAGAGAAGCAACAATCTTATGCATTAGAACTACCAAAAGGAGAGGAGGACAATCAGGAAGATGCAGTCGGCGATAAAGATTTGATCATGCCAGATGAACCCGAAAAAGATTTGTAATCTCCGCAAGTGTCGGTACATGCTCTCACTGAAATTACTCATTTCTACACCATGTGTGTCACGACATCTCATCAAGGACAACCTATCAACATTCTGATCGATTCAGGCAGTACACATAATTTCCTGGATCTAGAAGCGACCAACTGACTACAATGTAAGATCATCCCAAATCCAGAGTTTCAAGTGGTGATTGCAAATGGGAAGAGCATATCGAGCTCCCATAAGATGGTGGGGTTTAGATTGCAGATGCGGAGGTGTTCTTTACCTCGAATATGTCGGTGTTACCCTGGGTGGGTGTGAGATAGTTTGGGGTGTTCAAAAGCTAATCACACTGGGTATTGTGCAATGGAACTTCAATAATCTTAAAATGGAATTTATAAGCAAATGGAAAAAGTTCTCCTTGTGTAGATCCAAGAATTTGGCCGGCACTTGGATGAAACAAAACCAAATGTAGAACCTGATGTCCAAGAGTGGTCATATTTACATGTTAGTGGTTTGTGACATCTAAGTAAATCCTCAGCTGATTCAGCTTCGTGTAGCTCAGTTAGCACTTGTCTAGAACAAAAAAACAAATTAAATGCAGAAGCAACCGTGGAGCTCCATAAATTAAATACCTTCACGAATTTGTTCACTTAACCAACGAAATTGCCTCCCATTCGAGAACATGAGCATCACATTCCTCTCAAATAAGGTAGAACTGATATCAACTTACGTCCATATCGTTATTCTTCACTAAAGAAAATAGAAATTGAAAAACTAATAAAGGAAATGCTTAGCAACGGGATCATTAGACATTGTTGAGAGAAGTCAAAACCTTGTATGTATTGCTTGTATATGTAAATACAAGGAGAGAATACAATTATATAGGAGATGAGAAGAGAGGAAAAATCCTATACAAGATGTGGGACTAAAGAAGAGAGAATACTAGGGCCTATTTTGGGCCTTTATACATGGGCTTTTCTAATACTCCCCCGCAAGCTGGAGCGTACAAATCGTATGCGCCAAGCTTGGACAGGCATTGATAGAAGAGGGTACTTGACAAGGCCTTTGTGAGGACATCCGCAACTTGTTCAGTACCAGGAACATGTCTGAGGTCGATCTTCTTTAGTTGAACCTTTTCCCGGATAAAATGACAGTCGACTTCAATATGTTTAGTTCTCTCGTGAAAGACTGGGTTCTTGGCAATGTGTATAGCAGCTTGACTGTCACAGAGGAGAAGAGCCGGTGAAGGAATCTTTACACCCAGATCGGTGAGAACTGAGAAGGCTTTCAAGCCACGTTAGTTCCGACACCACTGATGTCATCGCCCGGTATTCTGCCTCAGCAGATGATCGAGCAACGACCGCTTGTTTCTTGCTCCGCCAAGTAATCAGATGTCCTCCAAAGTACGTGCAGAAGCCACTGGTGGACCTTCGATCATCGAGGGACCCAGCATAGTCAGCATCAGAGTATGCTACCAGAGTAGGAGTGGAAGAAGAGACTTTGTACACCAGTCCTTGTCCAGGAGCCGTTTTGAGGTATCTGAGAATACGTTCAACCGCCTGAAGATGAGAGCTTCTGGGGGAATGCATATATCGACTGACGATACCAACAGCGAAGGAGATATCTGGTCTGGTTACTGTGAGGTATATCAATTTTCCAACTAGGCGACGGTAATATTCTGGATTTTCCAGTAGGATATCTGAGTCAGAGGCCTGCGCGCATAACTTGTGATTAACATCCATTGGGGTGTCAACCGGCTTACAGCCTGAGTAACCCGCATCATGAAGAAGGTCAGTACAGTACTTTCGCTGAGAAAGGATCAAACCATCTGGCTGTCTGGCGACTTCTAGGCCCAAGAAGTACCGAAGGGGCCCCAGATCTTTTGTTTGAAAAACGGTGCTCAGATGAAGTTTGACCGCCAGTATTCCATTCGAGTCGTTCCCAGTAATAATGATGTCGTCCACATAGACTAGCAGAAGGACGGTCCCGGTAGATCGGTGGCGAGTGAAGAGAGAGAAGTCGGCGGAGCTTCGAGTAAAACCAATCTCCCGGAGGGCCTTACTGAACTTGTCAAACCATGCCCGGGGAGACTGTTTGAGACCATAAAGAGCCTTTCGAAGATGGCAGACTTGAGACTCTCCCGTGGTCTCAAACCCGGGAGGTTGTTGCATATACACAGTTTACTGGAGATCACCGTTCAGAAACGCATTTTTGACATCCAGTTGGAGTAAGGGCCACTGGCGATGTACCGCAACAGAGAGGAGAACCCGGACTGTATTGAGTTTGGCCACCGGGGAAAAAGTCTCCTCGTAGTCGAGCCCCTGCTGCTGGGTGAAGCCACGAGCCACAAGGCGGGCCTTTAGGCGGTCAATAGTGCCATCAGCAGCATGTTTAATAACAAAGACCCATTTACACCCAACGGGTTTCTGACCGGGAAGAAGAGGGACGAGAGTCCAGGTCTGGTTAGTCCAGAGAGCAGCCATTTCCTCCTCCATGGCAGCCCGCCAGCCAGGATGTTGGAGCGCCTCCTGCACAGAAGTAGGAACAGAAACCGAGGAAAGAGAAGTAGCAAAAGTGTAAAGATGGGGAGAGAGGCGATGTAGAGAGACGTAATGAGCCAGAGGATGAGCGGTGGATATCTGTACTTGATCTGCCGGGCGCGGAGTAACCGTGGTTGAGGCAGACTGCAGTGGGGCCATAGAGCAACGGGGGCGACGAGTATAGACCCGGATGATGGGTGGTGCGGGGGGAACAAGAGGTAGAGCTGGTGGAACCGGTAGCAGCGGCGTCGTAACGGGGAGAACTGGTCGTGGGATGGATGGAGGTAAAGGAGCCGAAGGGATAGGAGTAGTGAGAGAATCCGAAAAAAATGGTTGAGTCTCGCGGAAGGTGACATCCGCAGAGACAGAGAGCTTCCGAGTGGCGGGAGAATAACAGAGATACCCCTTCTGAGTACGGGAATAGCCCACGAATATGTGTTTAGCCGCCCGGGGATCCAATTTGTCCGAGGGCGGGCCCAGATGGTGGACGTAACAAGTGTTACCAAAGATACGGGGCGGAAGAGGGAAAGCCGGAGTCGAGGGAAACAACAGGCTGAACGGAGTAGCATAGTGGAGGACGGAGGAAGGGAGACGGTTGATGAGAAAACAAGCCGTGGAGACCGCAAAGTTCCAGTAATGTTTGGGCACATGCATTTGAAGCATGAGAGAGCGAGCCACATCAAGTAAGTGGCGGTTTTTACGTTCGGCAACGCCGTTTTGTTGAGGCGTGTAGGCACAAAAGGTTTGGTGGATAATCCCGAACTCAGAGCATAAAGTAGCGAAGTCGTGGCCAGTGTACTCACGAGCATTATCTGTGCGCACAGTTTTGATAGTGGTGTGAAATTGGGTACGAGTTTCAACGTAAGGCTCGAAAAATGCGAGGAAGCTCGGAGCGATCACGAAGTAAGTACAACCACGTCATGCGAGAATAATCATCAATGAAAGTAATAAAATACCGGAAACCAGAAATACTAGTAATTTTATACGGTCCCCATACATCAGAATGCAATAAATCAAACGGAGCGGAGCTCCGGGTACAATGAGCAGGATAAGATGAACGCGGCTGCTTGCCGAGGATACAAGACTCAAACTGAAACAGATGGAGAGAGATATCAAGGAGAGCCCGCTGGAGAACAGGTAGAGGAGCGTGGCCAAGACGGTGATGCCACTCGGTGGAGGAGACGGAGGAGAGGATGGTAGGAGGTGTGTCGAGAAGGTAGAGCCCGTTCCGCAATCCGCATTTACCAATGGTAGCGACCAACAGAAAGTAAATTGAAGGGGGAACTCGGAACATGAAGAGCCGAGCGGAGAGGAAACGACGGGCTGAGAGAGATGTCCGTCGATCCGGAGACGGGAACAAGAGCCCCATTAGCCACGGTGATAGACCGCGGATGAGGAGAGTCCGAGTATGTGGCAGGCCGCTGGGACGTAATGTGATGAGTGGCACCGGAGTCCATGATCCAGGATGGACCGGTGGAGAGACAGGTCGTACCTGCTTGGGAGACGAAGGTGGAGGCCAGGGAAGCAGGAGGCGGGTTGAGCAGTCCCTGGAGGTGCTGGAGCTGGAGGCGGACAGCTTCAAGGTCCGGAGAGGCAGGAGAGGAGGCATCTGCGACCACCGAAGCCGTCGGTCGAGGAGGATATCCATTCTTGCGGTAGCAGGTCGCTTCAAGGTGTCCGTCCTTGCCGCAGTAGGAACACTTCGGCCGTCCCCTGCCACCACGCCCGCGGCCCCGAGAGCCGGAGCGGCCACCACGAGCAGAGGGAGGCGAGGGAAGCAGGGGCGGAGGGGCCTGTTGAAGAAAGCCGAGGAAGTCGGCGCAGGAGCATCCGTAGGAGGCGTCACGCGGAGGAGCATGGAACAGATCTCAGAAAGGGATGGAACGGTGGAAGACGCCAGAACCTGAGTCCGGATAGTCTGAAGTTGAGGCGGAAGACGGGCCATCATAATAGCAATGCAAACCGCCTCCTTCTGAGCGCGCTGGGCAGCATGATCATTGGTAGAAGGCTGATGCAGTATCCAGGCCTCGGCCAGAGTCTTAGCCCGAGCGACAAACGACGTCATGTCCGGGGCGCCACCGGTGTCGAGAGCAACGAGATCGGTGAGGATGTCGTAGAGGTGCTGAAGGCTGTCCTTGCCGGAGTATAGGGAGTGCAGCTCATCCCATATAGACTTGGCCGTCTCATGATACATGGCCATCTGATACGGCTCACCATCCAAGGAGTTGAGGAGCCAAGTCTGCACACGACCATCGTTGCGGAGCCAATCGTCCGTAGGGGGAGCCGGAGGAGCCTGTGTGAGGTGAGGCAGGAGACCCTTGGCCTGAAGAACCCGGCGCACAGAATGCGCCCAAGGGAGAAAATTTTTCTTCCCGGAGAGAGAGATGGTAGTGATGCGTAATTCATAGCGCAGGTCGGTTGGACAAGCCGGGCGGTCTGCGGGCGGAGTAGCCGCCGGGCCGGTGGAGTCAACAGAGGAGTCCATAGTCCTGGAAGACAAGCCGCACCGACTTGGAAGGAGGCCGCAGCGATTTTGACGAAGACCGCAGCGACCAGGCACGAGTCCGCTGGAGAGGCAGGCCGCAGAGAGGGGAGGAGATCGCCGCGACTAGGAACAGGCCGCAGTGACAAACAGCGAGCAGAAAAAGCCGGGAGAAGACCGCGAGTTGACGAACTCGAGCGGATAGGAGAGAGACCGCGAGTTACCAAACTCGAGCGGATAGGAGAGAGAGAAGCCGCGAGTTGACGAACTCGAGCGGGAGGAAGAAAAGAGACCGCGAGTTGAAGAACTCGAGCGGCGAGAAGGAAACCGCAAGGAGCAGACGCCGAGCGGATAGAACTAGAGACCGCGCGAGGTGCACGGGAGGTGGGGTCCACGAGAGAAAGGAGAGAAACTATAAAAAAGGGGTGGGAGGAGGAGAGAACCTGGATCCACGGGGAGAGGCAGCGGACTGTCCGTCGAGGCCGCGGACAGTGAGCGAGTAGCGGCGGATAGAAAAGGAGGCAGACCGCTGGAGACCGCAAACAATCCGCGAGGAGACCGCGGAGTCCGCCAGAAGGCGGCGGGTAGATGCGGTTTAAAAATTGCACAGAGCGGTTAGATCAGAACCTCCCTCTGATACCATGTTGAGAGAAGTCAAAACCTTGTATGTATTGCTTGTATATGTAAATACAAGGAGAGAATACAATTATATAGGAGATGAGAAGAGAGGAAAAATCTTATACAAGATGTGGGACTAAAGAAGAGAGAATACTAGGGCCTATTTTGGGCCTTTATACATGGGCTTTTCTAATAGACATAATTGCAACCCTCACGCCTCTCTTGTGGTGTTAGTGAAGAAGAAGAATGACACGTAGAGACTTTGCATTGATTACTGCCAGCTTAATAAAGTCATAGTGAAGGATAAATTTCTTATTCCTATCATTGAAGAGCCCGTTAATGAATTACAGGGGGCTGTCTTCTTCTCTAAACTGAATCTGCAGGTCGGGTACTATCAAGTGTGAATGGAAGCTACAGATATTTACAAACCACTATTAGAACTAAAAACATTATGAGTTCTTGGTAATGTCATTTGAATTAACAAATGTGTCTTCTACCTTCCAAAGCCTAATGAATAGAATTCTCCAAAATCAATTACGCAAGTTCATTCTTATCTTTTTTGATGATATACTGGTTTTCAGTAAATCGTGGCAAGAGCACCTTGATTGTCTCTCATTCACTTTTGATGTTTTGCAACAACACCGGTTGTTCCTCAAATGCAGCAAATGCAACTTTGGACTACAACAAGTACATTACTTGGGCCATGCTATATCAAGCAAAGGGGTTGCCACAAATCCCCTCAAAATTACAGCCATGTTAGATTGTTCGACACCAACAACGTTAAAAAAGTTGAGAGGATTCTAGGGTTTGACGGGCTACTGTTGTCAATTCATTCAAGATTATGGATATAAAGCTAAACCCCTGACTGAATTATTGAAGTTGAAGCAGTTCAAATGAAAGGAAGCGGTTGTAACATTTGATCTACTAAAGAAAGTTGTTTCTCAACCCCCTGTACTAAGTTTACCTGATTTCCTCAAAGCCTTTGTTGTAGACACTGACGCTTCTTAAGCTGGAGTGGGGGCAGTCTTGTTGCAAGAGGGACAACCCATCCGTATTTTAGTAAGGCAATGGGTAAAAAGAGCTCTCTTTTGTCATCATATGAGAAAATTTTGTTGGCAATAGTAATGGTTGCCCAAAAAGGGATACATTACCTGATTGGGTGTTGTTTATGATTAAAACTGACCACCAAAGCATTTCTGCTGGGACAAAAAATCGCAACTCCGTCTTAACAAAGATACATCGCCAAGCTCTTGGGCAATGACTATACGATTCAATATAAAAAGGGAAATAAAAATGTGTGTGATGATGCCTTGTCTAGACAGTATGAACTTGCAGTTGGTGAATTGCATGTGATGATCACTATCACTTCCGATATTTTGAAAGACATTAAGGAATCTTGTAGCCAGGACATGTACATACATAAAGCCATAGCTGAGAAAGAAGACAACGGACTTAGTAAATCTAAGTACCAATGGAACAATGGGTTGGTTAAACGGAAGGCCAAACTAGAGGTTGGTAACGAAGGCTCATTTAAGTTGGTGAAGTTGTATCATGATGGAGCTTTTGGGGTGGGGGGGGGTGGGGGGGGGGGGGGGGGCTCCAGTGTTACATCAGCTTACGAACGTTTGAAAAGAATGTTAGAAATGCAAACCTGAAAATCAAAAACCTATGGACTTGTTGCAATCATTACTCATCCCAAGACAAATTTAGCAAGATATATCCCTTGACTTCACTGAAGGGCTTCCGAGGAGTAACGACAAATCAACTATCTTGGTAGCGGTCGACTGGCTGAGTAAGAAAACTCACTTTATGGTCATCTCTCAACCCTAAGTAGCTCAGATTTTCCTGGATTCTATATTTCACTTACATGGGTTGTCGAAGTTGATCGTCGGTGATTGTGACCCCATTTTTAGCAGTCAATTCTGGTAAAAGCTATTCTGCATCCTGCAAGTTCAACTGAAACTCTCCACGTCTTACCACCCTTAAACAGATGGCCAAACCGAGGTGGTGAACCACTATGTCGAGAGTTATCTAAGGTACATGTGTTTTGAGAAGCCGAGAAGCTGGGCTAGCGGGTTAGCGTTAGAGGAATGGTGGTACAACACGACATTTCATAGCACCATTAAAATGACCCCCTATGAAGTGGTGTTCGGGAAAGAGCCAACTTTACATTCACCGTATATATCTAGAGCTGCCAACTTGGAAGAGGTAGACTGATCTCTGGCGGCTAGAGAAAAATTCATCTCCATCTTGAAATACAACTTATCGCAGACCCAAAATTGAATGCGAGTGATGGAGGAGAGAAATGTCATTAGAAGTTGACTCATGGGCCTATGTCCGCATACAATATAAACAAACCAGCATCTAATCTCATGAATTTCACAAGTTGTCGCCAAAAAACTTTGGTCCATTTCAAGTGATATAAAAAATTCAAACTGCCGCATACTGCCTCGATCTTCCTGAAGACGCCAAAATAGATCTCACCTCCCATATATCGCAGCTGGGAGAACACAAAAGCGCGAGCCCAAACCAGAGCATTCCTCTTCCTTCCATAGTTAATGCAGATAGAAGTTTAATGGTAGAACCATTAACCATTTGAAATCGCTGTATCGCCTCCAAAAATGGCAAGGTAATCACTCAATTGCTTGTGCAATGGCGTAATGGGACAATGGCCGAAGTAACTTGGGAGGATCTCTGATTATTATTACAACGCTACCCTGACTTTGTTCCAGAAGATCAAGGAACATTTGGAGTAGGGAGTATTGATGCATCCATGATTCTTCAACGACCAGGATTTGAAAATTCAGATGGCAGGTGGGTTGCCGCCAAGAGATTGCGGAGTGGAAATTTGAAGGGAATGAATAAAAATTTGATTTTGTTGTTTGAATTTCTTAGTTAAAGCTAGTTTTGTAATTCCACAGTTATGGATGTTTATAAACAGTTGTTGGTAGAGTTAAGGCAGGGATTGGAAATAATATATTTATCGAACAATATATTATAATATATTGTACACAATATATTGTATTGTCCATTTGACAATAACAATATATTGTATTGTTATTTTAACAATAACAATATATTGTCAATATTATTGTACTTTTAATTTTTTTTAAAAACCTAATATATAAAGATAAAATTTCATTTTTATAGATATTTGTCACAAACAATCATCTAAAACAGGCTGAACCGAAATTTGGCTGAACCTAAACTTGGCTGAACCGCTGAACCCAAACAGCACCTACAAATACACGGAAATTTTGCTGAACCCAAACAACACTTACATTGATACTAGGTTTTTAATGCCCACATCGAATCATGTAGAACGGTTGTTCTCCATGAGCAATCAAATATTTTCGAAGACACGACGAAGGCTGCTACCACGTACTTTGGAAGCGTTGGTTTTCCTCAAACAAAATCGACATTTATGGAATTTGCCTTTGGTCTCTGTTGCCGTGAATGAAGAAACAGTTGATGATGAAAACCAAAGTGACGAGGATGAGGAGCTGAACTTTTGAGAAGTTATATTATAAAGTTTGTTTGTAACTTTTATTATTGGTTTTGGAAACTTTTGAAATGCTATATTATATTATCTGTTTGAAACTTTTGAAAAAATTACAATATATTGTTTTTTTATTTTTAGCATTTACAATACAATATATTGTATTGCTAACATTGCAATATAAATATATTGTATTGTTAGCATTACAATATCAATATATTATATTGTTTATTCTCAAAATTACAATACAATATCAGATAGTATTGTTCCAATCCCTGAGTTAAGGGAGATCATGTTATTGCTAATTCTCGTTTGTTCTTCTTTCCATTGTTAGTTGCTTTTGAGTAGAGGGACATCCGATCCCATGCTTATGCTCGCCTCTTCAGGGTTCTCCCTTAAAGTGAGTTGTGTGAGAGTAATTGATGTGTGTTGCAATCCAGCCCTGGTTAAATCCTTGTCTCTCTGCACTTGTGAGGTTTTGTGTAGTAAATCTGTGCAATTGAACTCATCTTTAGGAAAAGGATTGCATCCTCTTCTAGGTCACTCCCCATGGTTTCTTCCTTCAGGTGTTTCCACATAAAAATTATGTCATCTCAAGTTTGTATGTCCCCAAATATTAAACCTAACAGAAGCGTAAATCTCGATCACACCCTCAGGTAGCAAGAACTTCAGACACAAAACTAAATGGTTGTCATTGTCCATAAGTGCATGTGACATAGATGATAGGGCGATCAAACGTGTGAAAAGGCATAAATTAATTTGAACCCTAGGTATCAATCCAAGAAAAAAAATGCGGTAAATCGCAGGAACTGGAGAGAGATCGGAGATTGCCGATGCATGATGTGAATAATTTACCTGGAGCAGAGTGGTAGCCAGAGGGATAGTAGGTCGGGCCGGGATGCGTGGGATATCCAGAGGCGCCCGGCGGGGGAACCGGCTGGGGGAACCCCATCGCCGGCGGCTGGGAACTGACATCTGGGAACGTCCCATATTGAGGTATGGGCTGATGATGCTCGTGGTGGTAGTGTTGGTGATGAGGATCGCCGCTCTCTCCAGATCTGCCCTTCCACTGATCTTCACTCATCTCTCTCTCTCTCGCTCTCTCTCCAGATCACTCTCTCTCTCTCTCTCGCTCTCTCTCCAGATCTCTCTCTCTCTCTCTCTCTCCAGATCTCTCTCTCCCTCTCTCCCCCTCTCCCCCGTCTCCTAGTTGCGGAATCCGATCGTTGACCCAGGAGGGCTTTTGTCGCAGCTGTTCTCTGGAAGTTTGATCTTGATTATAGTTGGATCAGATCTTAATTATGTTAATAAATGATTTTTATGTGGAAATTTATTTTGAACATGTGTGCAGATGTATTTTAAGTGCAAGTTAAAAAAATTTATAAGTACATATTAATTTACTGCCTGTAAATCAAAATCAATCGTTAAAATGTAGAATGGAGAAGAGAAAGAGCCCTCAGACGACCATAACTTATAAACTACTCACGAAATTTGAATCGTGGCAGTGGATTTGTGGCTGAAAAACGTTTAGGATTGGTAACTTAGGTTGCGTTTGGCGCGGCTTATCGCAGCTTATTTGCTTTGGTGAGGTTAGACAAAAAAGTCATTGTTATAGAATGTATATTTGGTATGATAAATGTTACTACCATTTCCAAAAAAATTAGTTTGGAGCATAAGATGTTGATATGACAATGACATTTTTGTCCTATCTCACCGAAGCAAATAAGTCGCGATAAGTCGCGTCAAACACAACCTTAATCAAAAGCTTTGGTGAAATTTTGGTGAAATTTTGGAGATGAAAGTTTCGAGTTTTACAACTCTGAACAAGAATTGCATGAGTTTTATTACTCCAATTGCAAAATTGTTTTGAGGGATAGACACGTGACAACAAAGAGAACAATTCTAAAAAATTGTCACATTTTGAGAATTGAAATTTTATTTTTCTAGATTGGTTTGCCCATGTTGCGGACTAACTCGGCGTCTCGATTGGACCGGAATAAACTGGACCGTCTTAGCTCTCGGGACGGTCGAGCGCGCACACAGTCAATGAAAAGAGAGGGTTGACACTAGAGGTTTTAACGTGGAAAAACCCCTAAACTGGGTAAAAAAACCACATGACTTGATCTGTGCCGGTCAAAGTCCACTATCAGGTCAGAGAATCGAGGGCGACAGGCCGCTCCTCATGTAACGACCCGGGAATTGGCTCACAGCCCCCCATGATATCGCTACCGGGCTGCAGCCCAAGCACCCCAACCCCTCTCCAGCCCACTGACGGGTTGTTGGTAGCCACAGCCTCTCTTTGATGAGCGAACTCGACAGTTAAATGTTAGGTTTTTGCCTCCATTAACTCCCCAACACCGTACCAAACCTCCGGGCGCGCAAGGAAATTTTTCGGGGCGAATTTCTGCAATTTTCAAATTCTGGCCGAGAAGTTGCAACCTGGAAAAAGGAGGTTGCAACCTCGCGAGTGCTGACTACATTCAGGAATTCTGAACCGGATTTATTTTTTGGTTTTTTTATTAGGGAATATTAAAACATATATATATATATTATTTCCTGCAGCCCTAGTTTAAAACCCCCGACTCTTCTCCCCCCTTCAGCCGTTTTTCTCTCACTCTCTCTCTCGTTTTCATCGGGAACCGCCGCTGGCCGTCCGCACCCCATGCCGCTCTCCCTGCTCCTTCACTCTCTCTCTCTCTCTCTCTCTCTCTCTCTCTCTCTCTCTCTCTCTCTCTCTCTCTCGTCGCCTCCTGTTGAAGGAGCACCGACCATTCGTGGAGGAGAGGGGGCCGCTGGCCTTGCAGCCATTTGGAGAAGGGGGGCGGCTGCCGTTGTTCCGGGGAAGGAGGCCGCCGGGTTTGGGAAAGGCTACTGCTTGCTGCAGTTTTTTGGAGGAGACGCCGTCGTCGTAGAGACGCCGTCGGAGTTTGGGTTTGCCGGCGTGCTTGGCCGTGAGGAACTTCCTCTTTCTTCGGCCGTTTTGCCGCAAGGTATCCGGGAGTCACTTTTTTTTATCTCATTTTGGATATGGGTAATTTATCCCCATTTGTAACACTGTGTATTTTGTGTTGAATGAGATTGTGACTGTCATTTCCGCCCGTGGACGTACCCATTCAGCGGGAACCACATTATTCTGGTGTTCTTTTTGTGCCTTTTGTGTTTTCTATTATTATTACTTGTGCCAGCATCAGGTATTCTGCACTTCAGCACCGCTTCGAATCCCAACAAGTGGTATCAGAGGGAGGTTGCGGGCTGACACTTTTGTTTAAAAGACGAGTTATTTCTGATCTCGAGTGTACACTTGGGTGCGGTAGTTTACGACCGTTGGTCCGCTGGCTATCCCCTTAGTTGTGCACTGCTGAGATCGCCAACTCAAGTTTTGTGTTCCGTGCAGTTTCTGCGTTCCGTTCTCAATGGCTTCGTCTATTTCTGGTGTTGTGGCCAAGTTTGACGGGAAACAAAACTTTGGTCTATGGCAGGTCAAAGTTCGTGCACTACTTATAAAAGAAGGCTTACACCGTGCCCTACTGGGCAAGACCAGTAAGGATGTTGAGGTTTCTGATCGTATGTGGGAGGACATGGATCTCAAAGCGTTGTCCACCATACAACTTTGCTTACATGATGACGTGCTATATGGAGTTCTTTCAGAGACGACTGCCTCTAGCATTTGGGCAAAGTTGGAGAGTACCTACATGACAAAGTCTCTCCCCAATCGGATCTACCTCAAGCAGCAGCTGTACAAGTTTAGCATGAAGGAGGGATCCTCTATTCATGACCACCTGAACAGTTTTAACAGACTGTTATCGGAGTGTCCCAGCATGGATATTCAGGTGGATGAAGAGGACAAAGCAGTGATCCTTTTGAACTCTCTTCCAAAGCTCTATGAGAGCATGGTTACTACCCTTACCTACAGTAAGGACGTCTTGGACTTGGAAGAGGTGACTGCGGCCCTACTCTCAGATGACATCCGGAAGCGGTCTTCAGGTTCTCGTGTTACTGAAGACTCCGTTCTATACTCTCGGGGTCATTCTGGTTCTGATAGAGGGGGCAAGTCTAAGTCAAAAGACAGTTCAGATTTATACTGTAAATACTGCAAGAAGAAGGGTCACGTGATCAAGGACTGTTGGAAGCTTCAGAACAAAGAAAAAGGGAAGAGCACTGGTGATGAAAAGGGGAAGTCTGACATATCCCTGTGCTTTGAGGATGTGGGGGACAACCTCATCTAGGTCATCCTTCTCTCTGCTCTTCTACTTTCCGTTTATATGTTCGTGCTTCCTGTTTCGTTTGTTCCCTATGTTGCTTGCTTTCCTTTCCCTCATTATGTTCATGTTATTCCTGTCATCTTTCTTATAACCTGTCTTTGGGTTATTTATTCCGTCATTACTCCGTTGTATGAATGCTTTTGTTTCACCCTAGTACCTAAGCTCTTTCATTGTTACTCTTTCATCACATGAGCTTAGTGTGTGTGTCTAATCAACATTTCCTGATTAGCTCGTATAGGGGTTCTCTTTATCCATGTTGAGATCAGTTTTGCCCACATTCAATTGTTGATGTGTTTGCATTTATCATTTCTCTCCCGCGCACATCATTTCTGGAGTCTGTGATTTTTTTCCTTTGGGAGACCACCGCTGGAGGTGGAGCAGTTAGACCTTTGCTTCAGGTGGAGCATTTCTGGAGTAGTCACGTCAGTCCAGTTTGTGTACTACTCAGATTGAAGGAGTTCACTTTATCTGCCCTTGGCGGGAGCAGATTCAGTTGATGCGATTTGCATCGTTCTTGCTGGCAACTTGGTTGGTTGGAGTTATCTCGGCAGGTGGAGTTTGTTAGGTTTTTGCCTCCATTAACTCCCCAACACCGTACCAAACCTCCGGGCGCGCAAGGAAATTTTTCGGGGCGAATTTCTGCAATTTTCAAATTCTGGCCGAGAAGTTGCAACCTGGAAAAAGGAGGTTGCAATCTCGCGAGTGCTGACTACATTCAGGAATTTTGAACCGGATTTATTTTTTGGTTTTTTTATTAGGGAATATTAAAACCTATATATATATATATTATTTCCTGCAGCCCTAGTTTAAAACCCCCGACTCTTCTCCCCCCTTCAGCCGTTTTTCTCTCCCTCTCTCTCTCGTTTTCATCGGGAGCCGCCGCCGGCCGTCCGCACCCCATGCCGCTCTCCCTGCTCCTTCGCTCTCTCTCTCTCTCTCTCTCTCTCTCTCTCGTCGCCTCCTGCTGAAGGAGCACCGGCCATTCGTGGAGGAGAGGGGGCCGCTGGCCTTGCGGCCATTTGGAGAAGGGGGGCGGCTGCCGTTGTTCCGGGGAAGGAGGCCGCCGGGTTTGGGAAAGGCTACTGCTTGCTACAGTTTTTTGGAGGAGACGCCGTCGTCGTAGAGATGCCGTCGGAGTTTGGGTTTGCCGCCGTGCTTGGCCGTGAGGAACTTCATCTTTCTTCGGCCGTTTTGCCGCAAGGTATCCGGGAGTCACTTTTTTTATCTCATTTTGGATATGGGTAATTTATCCCCATTTGTAACACTGTGTATTTTGTGTTGAATGAGATTGTGACTGCCATTTCCGCCCGTGGGCGTACCCATTCAGCGGGAACCACGTTATTCTGGTGTTCTTTTTGTGCCTTTTGTGTTTTCTATTATTATTACTTGTGCCAGCATCAGGTATTCTGCACTTCAGCACCGCTTGGAATCCCAACATTAAGTTGGGTCGTACGGGGACTTCCCAGGAGGTCACCCATCCCAGTACTACTCTCGCCCAAGCACGCTTAACTATGGAGTTCCTTTACTTCTCATCACCAGTTGAGATGGCAGTAAAGGAACTCCAGAGTTAAGCGTGTTTGGGCGAGAGTAGTACTGGGATGGGTGACCTCCTGGGAAGTCCCCGTACGGCCCAACTTAACTGTCGAGTTCGCTCATCAAAGGGAGGTTGTGGCCACCAACAACCCGTCAGTGGGCTGGAGAAGGGTTGGGGTGCTTGGGCTGCAGCCCGGTAACACGCTCGCTGGTGATGAATATGGTGTAGTGGAGAGGTGTTACACCTCGTTACAACTTGGAGGTGAGAGAGAATTTCTGACTCGCAACGGGCAACAGGCTGCGCCGAGGAAGTGCTAGATGCAAAATAGTGGTTGACGTGTTTGCGCGCTGGCGGTGGTTGTCTTCTTCCCTTCTCCGCGCACTTGGGGACTCGGCTCGTAGGCGGCTTGAAGATGACCCGAGGGAGGAGTTCGACAGAGCTCTGGTTTGAGGAAGAAGAAGACTCCGGGAGCGAAAAGGTGAGAAATGAGGAGGCCTGAGGCTCCTTTTATAGCCTCCAGGAGGTGGTTATGGCGGGCCCCCTAACTTGGTGGTTTAGTGGGTGGTTACTTGTAGATCGAACGACGACGGATGCTCAGTAGTGATCGGATGGTATCCATCCTGCAAGCGGCGGCGGCCGGCGGTAGTTGGCGAGTGGGAGGCCCCCATGATCTCTCTTATTATGGTGGAGATCATGGGGAGTGGGTTGACCGGTCAAACCCATAATCTCCACAATAGGAGGGATCATGGGGGAGATGGTTAAGTGCACGTCCAAGCCTATAAATGGGGTTTCATCCTCATCAATTGCCCCCCAAATCCTTTGTTGTCGGAGGTTTGCACAAGCGAGAGGATAAGGATTTTCCCCCATTTTCCTCGACCATGACGGCAAGCAGCGAAAGACCAAAAATATCGGAGAGCGGCACCCGGCTAACCCAGGTAAAAATATGTTAAAAGATTTCTGAGTGAGAGAAGAGACAGCAAGAGGAAACACCAGCGCGCCTAAAAAGGGCGGGGCCTCCGGCACTCTCGCAGTTGGGCGACGCGGCGGCCGGTGCATGAGGAGGTGCGCGAACTCGCGAGGAGGCGCGCGGGCGAAGTTGTTCGGGTGCACACGCGCGTCCCTGAGCGTGTGCACGTTGCGAGCGTGCGGGACCGCATTAGCGGGCGCGTGGGCGCGTGGGCCCTGCGCGCAGCACCATATGCATGCGCAGTTCACACACAGTGCGTACTGTGCGCACGCATTGTAGCGCGTGCAGTTCGCAGTAGCACGCACTGTGCGCGTTGCTGTGTGCGCGCCCTGCGCGCACAGTGCAATCGCTGCGGGCATTGTCAGCGGCCGCGTGTGTGCGGGTATGTGCTGGATTGTGCACGGGCTAACGTGCTTGCGCGGGCGTGCTCCGTTTCACGGGGCCCGTAGGTATTATGCTTTGAGCGTACAACAAAATGCACTGCAGGTGTAGAGATTAGGCCGTATAAGGTACGTCTTGCGTGTCAGGTTTTGCATCCACGAGATGTGTAATGTGCATTGTGCATGCTATGCACATGAAGTGTGCTTAAGGCGCGCAATATGCACTGATTGTGTGTAAGAGTGCAATGTGCACATAGTCGTAAGATACACTTGCTATACTGGAGATAAAGATCTTGCACGCGGTGATGGTCATGTTTTGATATGTGTGGTGGGGCGCGGGGTACGCGAGGTGAACGTTTGGATTTTATGCGCGCATGGCGCGATATGCACAATTGTGATTTGTGTGTGCGCAAAGCGCATGACATGTGACATGTACACGAGGTGCGAAGTGCACAACATGTGATGTGCATGGTGCATAACGGGCGTCGCGTGTACGATGCACGCTGCGTACGCAAAATGCGCAAAGTGTAATATGTAAGATGCGTTGAGCGCTTATCTATGGAAGGGAAGAGGTCACTGAGATGCGGAGTTTCTAGTGCCCCGAGTGTATCACCGGGTACCTCTTGTACAAGGTCGGAAGGAGAAACTTGTTGCGGCGAGGTGCATGGATGCAGACACGGTGCCTCCAGAATGATACCTCAGTTGGCAAGGTTCAAGTTGTTCTGCGTAAGTTTAACGTGCAGCGTCGTTTTGCGCGAGACTAGCTCGCGACTTTTGCTCGCACGAGACTGGCTCGCGACTTTTGCTCGCACGAGACTGGCTCGCGGCTTTTGCTCGCACGAGACTGGCTCGCGAATTTTGCTCGCACGAGACTGGCTCGCGGCTTTTGCTCGCACGAGACTGGCTCGCGAATTTTGCTCGCACGAGACTGGCTCGCGGCTTTTGCTCGCACGAGACTGGCTCGCGAATTTTGCTCGCACGAGACTGGCTCGCGGCTTTAGCGCGCACAAGGCTTACTTGTGGGGAAGTTTGCACGAGACTGGCTCGCGGCTTAGTTCACACGGTTTTAGCCCGCGGCTTTGTTTGCGCGAGTTATAATCGCAGCTTTACCGTGAGAGGGGAAGGCCCCCGCGGGGAGTTTGCACGAGTTGGGTTCGCGGCTTAGTTAACTATGGACTAATTACCGGAGAATGTAAATACTTGATCCGGGTATAAAAAGGAACGCACTGCCTGGTGACAGATGTGGTAAAGAGCGCATTGCCAGGAGGCAATTGTTGTGAGGAGCGCGTTGCCCGGAGGTAGTCGTCGTGAGGAGCGTGCTGCCCGGAGGCAGTCGCTGTGAGGAGCGCGCTTCCCGGAGGCAATCTCCGTGAGGAGCGCGATGCCCTGAGGCAGTCACCGTGAGGAGCCCGCTGCCCTGAGCCAGTCGCCGGGAGGAGCGCCCTGCACGGATGCAGTTGATGTGAGTGTAAATAGACGCCTTCGCACTTGGGCGAAGTAAGTACGCATTTCAAACTATGCGGATGATGTTTGTCATCTACAGACCTGAAATGAGAAAACTTTAAAAAAATTTAGAGTTACAGTCGTGAGACTGTTCTTGTGAAAATTCACATGAAGAATTCATAGGAAAATAAAATTGATAAACACTACAATGAGCAAATATTTGCTGATAGGATGAAGCCCTCTCTTGGGTCGGTCGACTTAGGGGTTTCCCCCCCATTCCGTCCTAGCAAGCAGTTGGCCGATTTCCTGTCAGCGGACTTGGTTCTTAGCCCCGTAAGAATCTCCCCATGAGGCCTTGTTCGACGAGATACTCGATTTCCTCTTTAAGCTTTGAGCAATCTTCTGTATCATGTCCTCGTCCCCCGGTGGAACTCACAGTACTTTGTCTGGTCCCCCGTATTTTTAACGAGGGGTCTGGGCTTGCGGAGAGCCTCGTTGCCCTGGATTGCATAAAATACATTGTCTTGGAGGTGTTAAGGGGTGTGTAATCTCGGGGCGGCTGATCTCTCTGATGATTACGTCGGCGTTGCCCGTTCTGACGTTCTTGTCGGAATCTTCCTTCTTGGTGATGAGGGGCCGACTCCTCCCTTTTTCGCTTCTGATTGCTGCGAACTGTTGACGATGAGCTTACCTCATTAATGCTGAATAGAAGCCGCCAGGACGGAGACCCCCAAGGAACACTCCTCTTAACAGCTCTGGGTCGACCCATGGGATTTGGCGAGCTTCTGCGGAGAACCTGCGGAAGAAGTCCTTCAAATACTCCCCTCGTTTTGGCGGATACCTGATAAGTGGGAAGGGTCGCGGACGATTCTCCGATTTGCTATAAACTGATCCGCGAACTGTCTCGTTAGCTCTGTGAAGTTGGCAATGGTGCCCGCCCTCAAGGAGTGAAACTATGTGCGGGCCTGTCCCTTGAGGGTGGTTGGGAACACTTGGCAGAGTAACTGATCAGGTGCGTTGTAGATCCTCATGATGATAGTGAAGTGGTTGACATGTTCCAACGGATCGCCTGTTCCGTCAAACGTCTCGATATTCGGCATCTTGAAATCATGAGGGATTGTGTGAACTAGGATTTGTGGTGCGAGGGGGGAGCCTTGGCAGAGTGGTCGGTGAGTATTAATATCCCGTCGGGCTGCCTGTCGGAGTTCTTCTGCGATCACCTCCCGAATTTCTTCCCAGGTGAACCTTTCGAGCGGAGTAAGTTGAGCCTCGTCTCCCCAGTTGTGGCGGTGTCACCCAGTTTCAGATTCGGCACGAGCCGGGTGAGTGGGGCTGACAGCGTCAGAGTATTCTTCGGGCGCCTCTTGTCTTGGAGCTTCCTACGCCCTGCCATGATTTGGCAGTGACGGGTTAACTAGTGTTAGAGGGAGAGCAGGAGGCGCTCCCAGATTCCTGAGCAGAGCGAGCATTTCAGTTTGCTGCTCCTCCATTTGTTGAACTCGCCCCTTGATGGCGGTGACAAGAGGGAAAGCGGCCTCTGCGGTCAATGACACGTCCACCAGAGAGTGGGAGTGTGCTGGTTCAGTGTGTCCTTCTGGGACGGATCCTTCAGCTATGCAGGCGCTTCTTTTCGCCATTGAAGCGGAACTTGAATGTTGCAAGGAGAGAGGTCTTGGCTTCTAAAGGATGCTGGGAATCGTGGTTCCCACAGACGGCGTCAAACTGTTGTGGACTAACTCTGCGTCCCGATCGGACCGGAATAAATTGGACCGTCTTAGCTCTCGGGACGGTCGAGCACACACACAGTCAATGAAAAGAGAGGGTTGACACAAGAGGTTTTAACGTGGAAAAACTCCTAAACTGGGTAAAAAACCACGTGACCACATTTGTGCCGGTCAAAGTCCACTAGCTATCAGGTTTTGGTTACAATGTGTTTAGAGAATCGAGGACGACAGACCGCTCCTCGTTACAACTTGGAGCTGAGAGAGAATTTCTGACTCGTAACGGGAAACAGGCTGCGCCGAGGGAGTGCTAGATGCTAACTTGGTGGCTGACGTATTTGCGCACTGGCGGTGGTTGTCTTCTTCCCTTCTCCGCGCACTTGGGACTCGGCTCGTAGGTGGCTTGAAGATGACCCGGGGGAGGAGTTCGACAGAGCTCTAGCTTGAGAAAGAAGACTCCGGGAGTGAAAAATGTGAGAAATGAGGAGGTCTGATGCTCCTTTTATAGCCTCCAGGAGGTGGTTATGGCGGCCCCCCACTAACTTGGTGGTTTAGTGGGTGGTTACCTGTAGATCGGACGGCGATGGATGCTCAGTAGTGATCGGACGGTGACCAACCTGCAAGCGGCGGTGGCGGTGGCGGTTGGCGGCGGCGGCCGGTTGGTGGTGGCGGCGGCCGCGCGACGGCGGCGGCGGGCGGCGGCGGCGGGCGGTGGCGGCGAAGGTAGTTGGCGAGTGGGAGGCCCCCATGATCTCTCCTATTGTAGTGGAGATCATGAGGAGTGCGTTGTCTGGTCAACCCCTTGATCTTCACAATATGAAAGATCATGGGGGAGATGGTTAAGTACACACCCAAACCTATAAATGGAGCTTCATCCGCATCAACCCCTATACATCTTAAAAAAAAATTATAAATAATAAAATGACCCGTACATTTCTAAAATAGGTTTGCACAGAACAATCATCTTATGTTATTGATGGATTAATTCATACTCAGTGATGCGATTCCCCCTGAAATTCTCGAGTCAAATCAGGAAGATTTCGATCAAGGGCACAGAGGTAAGCCAGCGCGACCGAGCGAGCTGCGTCCCCCGAGTCGCACTCGTCTCAAAGGTCCGATAACACCCCAAAACGGGAGCCAAACCAAGAATGACCGCGTGCACTCCCCGGCGGTCGCGGGCGTGCAGCACTCCCAGGCACACCTGGGCAGGTGCGCGCCCCCGCACCATGCCCAGGAGGGCTCGTGCGCGCAGCACTCCAAGCCGGGAGCGCGCGCCTCAATAACTTCCTATTTAGGTAAGAATTGAGGAGGATGGTTTTAATTTAAGTTGAATAACATTTATTATGAACTCAAAATCAATTCCAACTTCAAAACCGTGCAATAAAACATGACATTTGCTTTACTTATTCCCAAATCCAATATCAAAAAGCCAATCCCGTTCAACCAAACAGACCCTAAAAGCCTTAGGACTTGTTTGGGTAAATGGCAGCGCTAACGGTTGAAGATGAAGATAAAGGCTCTGTTTGGGACAGCTCTGGCGGATTGAAAAGCTGTTGTTCGTTTAAAGCTGTTTTAAAATAGATCTTTGGGAAGCAGTTTTGAAAAGCTGCAGAGTGTTTGGGTGTTCTGTGCAGAAGTGCGATCGGAATGGCCGGAGAAAGGCCGTCGGGGGCTCGGAATCGCCGGAGGAAGGCCGTCCGGGGCTCGGAATCGCCGGAGGAAGGCCGTCCGGCCTCTGAGCATGTTCCAACTGAAGAAACCATTAGATTTCCAAAACCTGTGAGAGAGAAATCTATTTTGCGGAAGCTGAAGCTGGGGGGGGGGGAGATTTCTGAAGAGCTGCAAAACAGCTCCAGATTTCTGAAAAGCTGCTGTTAAGGAGCTGTCCCAAATAGTAAAAAACAGTTCTGACGGCTGGAATAGAGATTCTCCTGCCGCCAGAACTGCGCCAAACAGACCCAAAGTAATGCTCTTGAATAAAACTCCCTCCTTGTAGTTCACATCACGCATAAAATGATGTGGATATATGCTTACCTTAAAATGGAACCTTAATTATTATTTGTGTTCTTATGAAAAATAGAACCTTAATTACAATTAGTGTTTTAAGAAGGTTATTTTGAATAATTAACGATCACGAAATATTTTTGAAAATTTAGTTAAAAATTTAGGGCCTGTTTGGGAGGGCTTTTTAGCTCCTTTTCGTTTTCTGGAAAACGCTACCACACTTAATAGACCGTTTGGATTGTCTATCGGTGGGAAAAGCTACCGCAAAAAATTCCATTTTCTCATCTTTTGGAAAAGTCACATGTCACCTACTTTTCAATCTTTTCGAAAAGCACTTTCTCATTCAAAAACATTTATCTCTTAAAAAAATCTACAACTTGATTTTTTTTTATCTTGGCGCGATTTTTTTCCCGGGCGTAATTTTTTTGTCCGGGTGTTTTTTTTGCCCGGCAGGAATTTTTCGCCCGGGCCCGAATTTTTCGCCCAGGCGCAGATTTTTCGCCTGAGCTAGCATTTTTCGCTCTGGTTGGCATTTTTCGCCCGGGCTGGAATTTTTTGCCCGGGCGCGCTGTTTTTCGCTCGGGTGAGTTTTTTTCGCCCGAGTGCGGTTTTTTGCTCGTGCATGATTTTTTTTCGCCCGAGCGTGTATTTTTCGCCCGAGCCGGTTTTTCGTCCGGCGTGATTTTTTCGCTCGGGTGCGTTTTTTTCATCCGGGTGCCATTTTTAGTCGTTGCACGATTTTTTTTCGCTCAAGCAGATTTTTTTGCCCAGACGCGCTATTTTCGCCCGGGCTTGATTTTTTTGCACCGACGCGATTTTTTTTGCCCGGGCGCGATTTTTTTACATCGGTGTGATTTTTTCGCCATCGCGTGATTTTTCTCCCGCGGGCGATTTTTACGCCCGCAGACGTTTTTTTTCGCGGGGGAGCATTTTTTCGCCCGGTCGCGGTTTTTTCGCCCGGGCGCGGTTTTTTCGCCCGGGCACGATTTTTTCGTCCGGGCGCGATTTTTTCGCCCGGGCGCGAATTTTCTGCCCGGACGCAATTTTTCCGCCCGGACTCGAATTTTTCGCCCGGGCGCGATTTTTTTGATCGGGAGCGGTTTTTCGCCTGGTCACTATTTCTTTCGCCCGGGAGCGAATTTTTTTTCCTCGACGTGATTTTTTTCCCGTTCGTGATTTTTTTGCCCGGTCGTGTATTTTTTTTGCTTGTAAGCTATTTTTTTCGCTTTCGAGCGGAAATATCGCGTCCGGGCGAAAAATTCTCGTCTGTGCAAAAAATTCGCGTCCGGGCGAAATTTTCCTGCCTAGTCGAAAATTTAGTGCCAGTCCGAAAAATTCGCGCCCGTCCGAAAAAATTGCCGTCTTCCGAAAAAAATCGTGCTCGTCCGGAAAATTCGTGCCCGTTCAAAAAATTTGCGTCCGCCCGAAAAATTGGCACCCGGCCGAATAATTGGGACCCGGCCAAAAATATAGTGTTTGACCGAAAAATTGGCGCCCAAGCGAAAATATCGCGCCCGGGCGAAAAATTCACGCCCGGGCGAAAAATTCACGCCAGGGCGAGAAAAACCACCACCCGGCGAAAAATAATTGCGTCTTTTCCCCCGGACGCACATTTTTAATAAAAAAAGTTACCGCAACGGAGATTTGTTAAACGATTTATAAAGTGTTTCTCCTTTTTGAAAAGCTCTGCAAAAGAAGTTCACCCAAACAGTTCTCCTTTTCTAATAGACATTTTCCAAAAGCTCCTTTTCCTACCATCCT
Source organism: Platanthera zijinensis (assembly GCA_039513925.1). Classification (NCBI taxonomy): domain Eukaryota; kingdom Viridiplantae; phylum Streptophyta; class Magnoliopsida; order Asparagales; family Orchidaceae; genus Platanthera; species Platanthera zijinensis. The sequence goes on from CM077098.1 coordinate 126,169,223, forward strand.
TTTGTCACCGCTCCTTCTCCTTTCTGAAAAGCCTTCCCAAACAGGCCCTTAAATTAAAATTAAGAAACTTAGGATATAAATCTAGACTCGCCCGCATTTCAAACTCAAGGCAGTCGTTTAGAGTCGTCGGCATTTCATTACTCCATTAATGCTCGCAGTTTTCTGCTCTACTGTACGTACCCTCGGGGCCTGGATTAGGATTTAGGGGTGCAAGTTGAGTTGAGTCGGCTCGAAAGCTCGATGAGCCGGTTCGAAAAAAGCTCGACTCGAGCTCGAGCTCCATTACGAGTTGAGCTCGAGCTCATCTAGTGTTGTTCATGAGCTCGCGAGCCGGCTCGTGAGCTTTTTTATTTATACATTTAAAAAAAAAAAGTAAAAAATAAGAAAAAAAGCTCATGAGCTAAAATCTCTAGAGCAGCTCGAGCTCGCGAGCTGGAATAAATGAGCTCGACGAGCTCGAGCTCGAGCTGGGATAAATGAGCTCGTCGAGCTCAAAATGAAAAGCTTGAGCTCGAGCTTGAAAATTTTGTCAAACTCGACTCGAGCTTGACTCGTTTGAACCCCTAGCCTGGATCTCTAGTCCTCTCTGCGGCCTCATGCATAGTCGTCATCTCTCCTGTTCATGTATCAATTCTCTATCCACTTCTCTATTCAACGCGGAAATATATATGCTTTCCTTAATTTCTTTGCTACACTACTAACTTTACTCTATTTACGCATGTTCTCTGTTCATTTTGTGATGATAAATGTTTTTGAAGAGTGACGGGTTCCCCTACAAATTCCATGCCAAACCAAAAGAACTCGGGCCAAGGGCGCGGGAAAAGTCAATCCGATGGGACAAGACGTGTGCGACGCACCGCGCTCCCCCCCAAGGCCCGAAAGCATCCGGGCGGCAAACAAAACCCGCGCGCACGCACAGATGGCGCCCCACATGCGGGCACCCGGCCCACGGCGGCACGCGCAGCCGGTGCGCATGCGGCCTGCGGGCGGGCAGGCACGTCCGCGCCCCCACGCAGGCGGCATGCGCGCGCGGCCTGCCCCGTTGTCTGCACACGCGCGCCCCGCGCGGGTCCTGCACGCGCACGGCCGCACCCCGCGCGCGCCCCGCACGCCCCCAATTTTGGGAAACCACTTTTGCATTGTGTTTTTTGTGTGCAGTGTTTCTGTAAAGATTTGAGAGAGAAAAATTGTATTGAATTGTGTTCATGAACTGCTAAATACATGTCCCAATATATAGGGAGAGAAAAAGCTAAACAAGGAAAAGAATAAGAATATAATCACAATATTCCTAGCTATAATTACGGAGGTACAAACATGGAAGGAATCAACATATTTCCAAACACAACATATTTCCTAACACTCCCCCTCAAGTTGGAGAGTGAATATCATGAAGTCCCAACTTGCCGCTTAAATATTGAAATTGTTCTTTGCCCAAGGGTTTGGTGAGGATATCTGCAAGTTGTGATCTTGACTGAACATATGATGGTGCAATTACTCCGGCTTGCAACTTTTCCCGAACAATGTGACAATCAATTTCTATATGTTTTGTGCGTTCGTGAAAAACAGGATTTTTAGCGATGTGTAGAGCTGCCTGATTGTCGCAAAACAAAGATGCCGGTTTGCTCTGTGGAATTTTGAGATCCTGTAAAATGTATCGGAGCCATGTGATTTCCAAGCAAGTCGCAGCCATAGCTCGATATTCGGCTTCAGCGGAGGAACGAGCCACAGTGGTTTGCTTCTTTGATTTCCAAGATATTAAGGAATCTCCGAGAAATACACAGAATCCTGAGATTGAACGTCGAGTTGTCTCACAACTTGCCCAATCTGAATCGCAATAAGCCTTTAAGATACCATCATTGGAAGAAGGAAAAAATAATCCTTGACCAACATTCCCTTTAATGAATCGTAGAACTCTTAAGGCAGCTTCCCAATGTGGTGTTCGAGGATTTTGCATAAATTGACTGAGGATTTGCACAGAGTATACCAAGTCTGGCCTTGTTACTGTTAGGTAAATCAATCTCCCGACTAATCTTCTATATTTGGTCGGATCATGTAATGGGTCCCCCTCGTCAGGACTCAGTTTCAAATACGTCTCCATAGGGAAAGTAGTAGGACGAGATCCCAGTAATCCCACGTCACTCAACATATCCAGCGCATATTTCCTTTGGGTAATAAAAATACCTTTTTGGGAACGGGAGACTTCTATACCAAGAAAATATTTGAGATCGCCAAGATCTTTGATATGAAATTGCTGAAAAAGGAAGTCTTTGAGAGACTTAATTGCTTGTGCATTATTGCCAGTGACAATAATATCATCCATATAAATAAGAACGGCAGTGAATGTGTTGCTATCAGACTTGGTAAATAGAGAATAATCTGCCTTTGATTGGATGAAACCTGCCTTTTGAATAGCACAGGAAAATTTGGCAAACCAATTACGAGACGCCTGCTTTAAACCATATAATGATTTGTTGAGCCGACATACCATATTCTCCCCTTGTCGGCGAAGACCAAGGGGAACATCCATATAAACAACCTCATCAAGATCGCCCTGTAGAAAAGCATTATGAACGTCCATTTGATGAATGAACCAATTGCGAGAGGCAGCCACTGCCAAGAGACAACGCACAGTGGTAAGCTTGGCAGTGGGAGAAAAAGTCTCCAAGTAATCAACGCCTTCAACTTGAGTATAGCCCTTGGCCACAAGACGGGCCTTGTATCGTTCAATAGAACCATCAGAATTGTACTTGATCTTATAAACCCATTTGCATCCAATGGGTTTATGAGTGGCAGGGAGGGAAACAAGAGACCAAGTGTTGTTTTGAGCAAGGGCGTCGAGTTCGACTTGCATGGCAGCCTGCCATTTCGGATCAAGGATGGCCTGATCATAGGTAGTGGGCTCACGAATGCTAGAAATAGATGTAAGAAAGGAATAATGGGAGGGAGAAAGACGTGAATAAGATAAAAAAAGTGAGAGAGGGTGCCGTGTACCTTTCGAAGAACATGACACAGGGGACGACGATGATGGCGGGGAGGCGGCAAAATGCATTTGATAATCGGTATGCCATTTTGGTGGGGCACGAGGCCGGGTTGACTGGCGGGAGGGGGATGGGTCGGATATGGTAGCTGGGGTAGGAATGGTCGTAGGGGTAGGAGAGGTTGTGGGATTATCTAGAGGGAGCTCGGGTGGTAGAGTCTCAGTGGCATGGAGAAGATTTTGTGCAAGAGGGTCAAGAGTGTCAATGTCTCGGGCAATATCATGGGTAAGGGGATCAATGTCGTGGGTGGAAGATGGGTTGTAATGCAGGTTGGGTGCAGGTATGGGAAAGGTATTTGGAGAAGGTATCTTTTTGTAAGGGAAAATATTCTCATGGAAACGGACATCCCTGCTAACGAAGATTTTATGTGATTCCAAGTCTAACAATTTATAACCCTTTTGTCCAGTAGGATAGCCCAAAAAGACACAACATTTTGCTCGAGGTGCGAATTTAGAAACCTTTTGGACAACAGTGGCATAACATAAGCACCCGAAAACACGAAGGTGGTCATAAGGTGGTGGATGACCATATAAGCGCTCAAAAGGGGAAATGTTAGAAAGTAGGGAATTAGGTAATCGATTGATTAAATAAACAGCAGTGGACACACATTCTCCCCAAAAACGGATGGGCATATTTGATTGAAAAAGAAGCGCACGAGCAACTTGTAAAATATGGCGATGCTTGCGTTCGACAACTCCATTTTGTTGTGGAGTGGAGACGCAAGAACTTTGAAATTCAATTCCTTTAGAGACTAAAAATGAACGTAGGGAAAGAAATTCATTGCCATTGTCACTGCGCAAAAATTTGATTTGAGTATTAAATTGGTTGGGAACAAAATTAACAAAAGATTTAATCAATGGTGCAACATCAGATTTATGAGACATAAGAAACACCCATGTGCAACGAGTAAAGTCATCCACAATTGTTAAAAAATAACGAGCATCAGAATGTGTCGGGTGTCTATGTGGCCCCCAAATATCACAATGAAGTAATTGAAAAGGTATGGTAGAAGAAATTGAACTTAATGGAAACGGTAACCTTGTTTGTTTAGCCATAGGACAAACACTACAAAAATTGTCAAAAGGGGTAACAGACTTATTAGACTTGGAAATAAAACGCAAACAAGCAGGAGATGGATGTCCAAGGCGGTGGTGCCAAGTAGCATCTGGGTTGGAGATGTGGCAAATGGTTGGTGTGTGATGAACTGGGGACATGTAATAGAGGCCACCACTTTGCTTACCCAAGCCAATCATCTTCCCCGTAGCCAAGTCCTGCAAAGCACAGAAATCCGGAAACAAGATCACGCAACAATTGGAAGATTTTGTAATTTTACTGGCAGACAATAGGTTTAATTGGAAAGAAGGCACATGTAGGACATCTTTTAAGGCAATATCTTTGTTAAAAAAGATGGTCCCAGTGGAGTTTATGGGTACGGCGGAACCATTTGGCAATTTAACAAAAGGTGCGTGAGGCGGACGAGAATGAAGGAATAAAGAAGAATCTGAAGTAATATGATCTGTGGCACCACTATCTAAAATCCAGCAATTCGAGGAACCAAAATTGACAGAAGGAGCTGTATACAAACCTGCGACATTTGCATAAACATCATCATTATCCTTGGATAAGTGTGGCATGTTAGCCATGGCTGTGCTTAACTGTTGGTACTGCTTGGCTGAGAGAGACTGTGCCACAGAGTCGGCAGTCACGGCATGCGCAACATTGGAGTTTGAACGGGCACCATGCGGCTGATTTTGGTGCTCGGTACGATTGCCTTTTGGTTTGAAATTAGGATCATGACGTGGGTGCCCAGGAGGATACCCATACAGTTTATAGCAAGTATCAATTGTATGTGTATCCTTTTTACAATACCTGCGGCTGATATGAAGGACCTTGGTCCTGTAGATACCCTGTTAGGTATGAAAGTTAGAGTACACAATGGACGTGTCACTCTAAGTCAAGCTCATTACATTGAGCAGATTCTCACTACCTGGGGTTATAAAGATTGTAGGCCCGTTGAAACACCAATTGATCCAAATGTCAAGTTGAGTCCGAATGAAGGAACCAGCGTTGATCAAGTAAAGTACTCGAAGATCATTGGTAGTCTCATGTATGCCACAAGTTGTACAAGACCAGACATTGCCTTCTCGGTTAGCATGCTGAGTCGCTTTACCAGTAGTCCAGGCAAAGAGCATTGGGATGCCTTAGATCGGCTGATGAGGTACTTGAAAGGTACTAAAGATCACGCTCTGTGCTACACTGGTTACCCTCCTACTTTGGAAGGATACTCTGATGCCTCATGGTGTTCAGAAGTTGGGAACAGCAAGTCCACTAGTGGATTTATTTTCACTTTGGGTGGCGCTGCAGTCACTTGGAAATCCAAAAGACAGACTTGTATAGCTTTGTCGTCTATGGAAGCCGAGTTGTTTGCCTTAGCTTCAGCTGGTGAAGAGGCAGATTGGATCAGGAATTTGATTCTAGACATTCCCTTGTCTAGACTTCAAGTCAATTCTTTGAGCCTGTACTGTGATAATCAAGCAGCAGTCCAAGTCGTGAAGAATGTCCTTTTTAATACTAAGAGGCGACATGTACGACTGAGACACACTCTACTGAATTATCTGAAAGAACAAGGCATTATCACTTTGATCGATGTGCGATCGAAGGATAATCTGGCTGATCCACTGACGAAAGGAATGCCTAAAGACCGATCAATCAAAACAGTGGGGGAAATGGGACTCAAGGCGTTGTAAGTTCAGCCTTAGTTTCAAGGTTAGGCGATTCAGTTCCGCCTTTGTCCAAATGTCTTGATTTTTCCACTTTCCTTTGTCAAAACAAGCGTGTTGTGCTCCGCTGATGTTCGGGGTTACTGAGTACGAATTTGGTGAGTTGTTTCATTCCACATTTGATGTTAACAACTTCATCTGATTTCGTCTTCCTAATCTAGGAGGAGAGTGTTATTCCACATTTGATAACATAATCTGACTAGGTTTGGCTCTTCTTCCGTTTATTGGTTCCATTCCACATTTGATGAGTTCCAATTAACTTTAGAAGAACAGTAACCGTGACATTCCACATAGGAACACAGATACAGCTGCGGTGTCCAGAAGTCTGGAAATCGTTTCTTTTGGAAACAGATAACAGATTCTGAGGTAGAACCTAAATACTCTACTACTTGCCCTTCTAGCTTAACTTTTCAGTACTACGTTCTTATAAGTAGAACTAGATACTTTGTACATTTTCCATGGTTGAATTCATTCTGAATGAAGTTCTCTGTTGGAAATTACAGGAGCTGTTACTGATGGAGGAGCATTTGCAGTCTGAGATCCTGAGGATGATGACCTGTTGGGCGATGACTACTAGAGTGTTTGTTTGGTCTTTCTTGTCTTTGGCTTTAGAGCACTGTTTAGCTCTCTCTTTTTCCATCTGTTGTTTGGACTAATTTTTCCTTTGTTGCTCTTCAGTTGGTCATGAGACACTAGGTGTTTTAGTACCTGATTCTCTGATTGTACTTTTGACTATGATGTGATGCTGCTGAGTTTATGTTTTATTCTTATGCGTGCATACAAACTTATGTTTCTTTAAGTCCAATTTACTCTGACAGATGTTATGGACACGGTTGTGTATTGAGTCGAATTCTAGTTGAACATTACACACACCACCCCTTTTTCCGACGCCGGTCTCACCACGGACATAGGAGGAGATTGTTAGGGTATTTTGTTATATGTCCGCGCGTGTAAGGACCGACTCGGAACGACCCAATGGGTTTCGTGTCACTAGGGTGTAACGGCTCTACGCTGGAGATACTATATAAGGCCATTCCACATTTGATGAGCCTTAGTGGACTATCTTGAGCGGAGCCTCAACATACCATGCGACTTGCTTGGATTAAAGCCTTTTGGAAATCGCATAGCCGCTGCAACGGAGAAATTTTCAGTGAGAGAATTATTCCCAATTTCTCGCTGTTTTTCATCTTGAGTCACCATGTTGTAGGCTTCCCGAATATCTGGTACCGGTTTCAGAAGAAGTATTTGGCCTCGAATGGAATTGTAAGTATCATTGAGCCCCATGAGAAACTGCATGATGCGATCCTCATTATGATGTGCAGTTCTCTTACTGCCTTCACCACATTGACAGCAATCGCATGTGGATAAAGGACGATAAGAGTCCAACTCATCCCAAAAACCACGCAGCTTTGTGTAATAATTCGCAATTGACATGGTGCCCTGAACATGTGAACCAATGGAACTTTTGATTTGAAATATTCGAGGTAGATTACCTTGAGCGAAACGAGCCTTAAAATCTTCCCAAACGTGTTGGGCAGTGGGAGCGAAGAGCACACTTGGAACGAGATCCGGTGAAACTGAATGAGAGAACCATGAAATCAACATATGGTTGGCTCTTTCCCATAAGTCGAACTCATCAGGTTTTTCAGACTTAGAAGGCTTTTTGAATTTTCCTGTAACAAATCCTAATTTGTTCTTAACAGAAAGAGCAATTTCAACGGATCTGCTCCATGTGGCCCAATTTTCGCCATCCAATAATTGTGAGCAAAGCTTGATGGCGGAATGATCAGAGCGGTGAAAATAATAACGGCTTGATGGGTCAAGCCCTTCTTTGAGGTTGAGATTAGAAGCTGAATCGTCTCCCATGGTAGGTTGATAGAGGAGATGGAATGCTTCAGAGAAATCAAAAATAGATTCCAGTTCGAAGGTAGAGGAAAGCTTGGATTGAGAAGGTGGCAGATGGATATTGCGGGTTTGTGGAATTGTAAAGAAGGGAGGTGATAGATTTTCGTGATGATGGTGTGGAAGCAAGAATTAGGTTAGGAGCATAACCTGCCTCTGATACCATGTAAAGATTTGAGAGAGAAAAATTGTATTGAATTGTGTTCATGAACTGCTAAATACATGTCCCAATATATAGGGAGAGAAAAAGCTAAACAAGGAAAAGAATAAGAATATAATCACAATATTCCTAGCTATAATTACGGAGGTACAAACATGGAAGGAATCAACATATTTCCAAACACAACATATTTCCTAACAGTTTCTTATTATTTCGTGTTTATCGATTTTCGTAACCTCCTTTTTAACGTTATATTTTTTTAAAAAAAAATTTAAAAATTATTTGTCTGAGATTGATTTTTGATAACAATGACTTGCCTGAATCGCTCAAGTGGTAGTTGGTAGTAGAGAATTGAACAAACGAAAAGATGTGTAAAGCATGCAAACTATTTTAAGTTTGACTATTTCATGAACGTCTTGCTTTTGATCATTTGACTATTTATTAATTTATTCTTTATATATTAAAGTTGTTGTGATTTATAAAATTTTGACTTTGAGGATGAAACCATCATTGTGGGCAGAAAGTTTTTAAATTTGGGAGAGCTCAATATCAAAGCTTTGCATAGTTAAGGTTGAATTTCATGATTAAAATTGCATTTGTTATATCATTCGTTTAGATGCGCTCGTGAGCATATATATATCACGCTGGGATGAGCTCAAGCTTGCGTATTGTAAAGGCACAACTTGATGTCACAAATGCCTTATTCAACATTTGATGAGATTTTCATATTTTCTTTAATGTTGTTGTATTGGCCTTTTTGTATCAAGTTCTTGAAGTTATTGCGTTGCTTCTCCTTTTATTTTGAGACTACAAGTTTTTCAATGGATGTGCATTTGTCGTGGAGAGAAACAATGGAAGATTTAACCTTTTTATACTCCCTCTCTTCATACTCATCTGCTTTCTCATCTCTATACTACGTGGTATGCAATGCACGCTCAAATTCACAATGTAGGAAGTATTGTCTATTGTGATTCAACACATTCCATTACGTTGAACCGCACAATTCGTCATCATTTTTCATGGATGGTTTATAAGTATTTCCTTAGATTTCATGTATTATACAACTAATCTCATCAGAAAAAGCAAATTTAATTCTGAAATTTCTACTACAACTTCGGTAGGTTTTTTCCATTTCAGTTGGAAAATGCAGTCGGATGTTTTAATCTCAAAAGCTTGCGCTTGTAACTCGTTCATGACTGTGCACAACTTCTTGTAATCTTGTTCAAAAATATTGAAATGCAAAGTGTCACGGGAACTACTTAATAGGCGATAGCGATGATGATAGAAAGAAACTATAGGCATGCTACAGAAGTCTTGACAGAAATGGGAATCGACTGACCAACTTCTCCTACTCTTCCTTAAGGCGCGGGTTCTGCTTGAACTAGATTCTCTCAAGCAAAAAAGGTAGTTGACGTCACTTTCTCTAAAAAATATCTCTACTATCCGAGGGGTCCAAAATATTACCTAAGCACAGTACCATTTTCTCAGATTTTAATGTCATATTGAATCCCCACTAATCCAAATTAGTTGGCCTAAAAAATTGTCAACTTAGAAGTCAATAGTGAGCTGTCTTTCTTTGACATTTGTTACCTCAAAGTCACTCATTGCCCTCAACAAACCACCCTCATCAATTTAGCAAATTATTTAGATGATAGATTATAATTATTGAATTTGTTAAGTTGATTAAGTTTATTTTGGTATCATCACTCTGAAGTAAATTTAATTATATGTTCACCAATTATATTAATTCAAAAATATTGATTGCAGTATTTACTGTAATATTGTCTCCTTATTTAATTTGGGTGGTGTTAAAGGCACACCATTTTCGGCTATGTGCACACCAATCAAAATATAATCTTTAATAATTTAGGTTTTCTAAACCCCACCCAACTAAAACCGAAGCAGCCCGCCTCCCCCTTTCCGATACGCGTCTTTTTGAACTGCGTCTTCTACGTGCATTTTTATGAAACATGTTCAACATGAAAGTTGTAGATCTCGACGATATCTACAACTTTCATGTTGAATACTTTTTGATTTAAAGCCGTTTACGCCCCCGATTTGGCCCCCGAAAAAAATCACGCGGAACACTTTGATTTGAAAAATCACGCGTGATTTTTTTCGGGGGCCAAATCGGGGGCCTAGACGGCTTTAAATCAAAAAGTGTTCAACATGAAAGTTGTATATATCGTCGAGATCTACAACTTTCATGTTGAACACGTTACATAAAAATGCACGTAGAAGACGCGGTTCAAAAAGGCGCGTATTTCATTTTTAAAAAAACTATGCAATCACGGCAACGTCATCCTCCCCACAGCTCTTGTGGACATGTACTGCAGATACGGGTGCGTTGAAGCAGCTTTGGAGGTGTTCCGCCGAGTTTCGAGCAAAGACGTCGTGCTTTGGAACGTGATGATCGGAGGGCTCGCGATGCACGACCATGACCGCCTTGTCGTCGATCTGTTTGCTCTGATGAAGGAGACGACAACGGCGCCCAACGAGTCCACATACATTGCAGCTATGCTTGCTCAGACTGTGCACATAGTATTGGTGTGCACAAAGCCGAAGATGGTGTGCACATAAAATTTCAATGGGTGCACATAGTATTGATGTGCACAAAGCCGAAGATGGTGTGCCTTTAACACCACCCATTAATATTAATTTAGGGGAGGGCCCATAAGCCACTCTTATGCTGGGAAGACCACGTGACCAGCAGCTTAAGTAGATTATTATATTTTAATATTTTATTATATAAACAATAATAATAATATTTGATATCAGTGTGTTTCGCTTAAGCAATTTTGTCTCGGCTTGAAGCAGAAGAAAAAGAATAATACTCTTAAAAAATATTTAGGAGGAGAGTTCAAAGTTTATATATATTAATTAGGCTGTCCAATCTGACGGTGAAAACTTCTCCACGTGTTATTATGGACTCTTCCCGGCAAGGGATTCCAATTGGCAAATGCTTGGCTATAAGTCCACACATATAGCGCCAAGTATCCATGCACTATTTACGGTTAGGACTATTGTGAAGTATATACCTCATTTGCTCCTCTAGCTTTGTCTCTCTGTGTAACCGTGTTACAGTGTTAGTGTCGTTTCAGCACAATGCTTTTGCCGTAGGTGTTCTTTTCGATCCCTACGCATTTCACTGCTCCGCTGAAAATTTCTCCTGACCCTATCGTATTTCAGCTTGGTAGTTTCCACCGCTTGTCCAAGGTTGAGCCTTGGGATTTGAATGCGGACTTGAAAAGCCACCTAGACGTGCACGTTTTACGCTCAATCACTCAGTATCATTTGCATCCTCTATCTTACTGTAGATGTTGGCACGTAATTAGTTGATGCTTAATCCTCAGATATCGTTATTACTTCTCCGATCCGAGAAAAGAAGGGCACGACCATTGGGCCTCCTACCTCCATGTAGCATTGCTCCGTGAGGCTTTTGCCCATTGCAGAAAATTCCTATTGTTTGCTCCATTCACATTGAAATTGATGGAAAAGTATTGAATCCTCATATACCTAAGGCTTCTTTTCATAGCAAGTAGTGAAGTTATGTTAGGAGATACACAATTAAAGCTCCGTTTGGGGGGGACATATTTTCACCGGTCACACGGTTACTGTTGAAGCTAAAAAAGACCGAAGCCAAAATTGACCTCCGTGGAGTTCGACCCTTGGGGAAAGGGGTGACCTCACACCTACTACACTCAGAAGAAAGTCACGGACCGAAGACTTGGGAAGCTATGAACTGACCCTCGGCTCTAGCGTGGAGGTCCCACCTCACACCCGGAAGACCTTTGAGGTCTCCCCCTCCCTAGCCAATGCTTGAGCTAGGTGCCTTGGAGGAAGAAAGCCAAAGAGATTTGTGGCTAAGGAAAGAATGACAAGATCCTCTCCAAGGCACCCCTAAGGGTCTATTTATAGTTTTTCCAAGTCTTGGGGGTAAAATGACCAAAACGCCCCTGGGGCCAAAATGCCTTCAGCCAATAGAAAACCTCCACACCGGGGGGCAAAAAGGGAAAATCCACCTCGGGGGTAAAACGGTAAAAGCATGAGAGGTCACGCCCTCAGGCCCCCCCCTGGTCGGTCTCGCCCGGCCTGACCGCGAGGCCGCGAGGCAGGGGCGAGAACCCGGCCCCGGGCCGGTCTCGCCCCGCCTGCTCTCGCCTGGCCGCGAGGCAGGGGCGAGAACCCGGCCCCGGGCCGGTCTCGCCCCGCCTGCTCTCGCCTGGCCGCGAGGCAGGGGCGAGAACCCGGCCCCGGGCCGGTCTCGCCCCGCCTGCCCTCGCCTGGCCGCGAGGCAGGGGCGAGAACCCGGCCCCGGGCCGGTCTCGCCCCGCCTGCTCTCGCCTGGCCGCGAGGCAGGGGCGAGAACCCGGCCCCGGGCCGGTCTCGCCCCGCCTGCCCTCGCCTGGCCGCGAGGCAGGGGCGAGAACCCGGCCCCGGGCCGGTCTCGCCCCGCCTGCCCTCGCCTGGCCGCGAGGCAGGGGCGAGAACCCGGCCCCGGGCCGGTCTCGCCCCGCCTGCCCTCGCCTGGCCGCGAGGCAGGGGCGAGAACCCGGCCCCGGGCCGGTCTCGCCCCGCCTGCCCTCGTCTAGCCGCGAGGCAGGGGCGAGAACCCGGCCTCGGGCCGGTCTCGCCCCGCCTGCCCTCGTCTAGCCGCGAGGCAGGGGTGCGCCTCTGGACTCCGGCCGGTCCCGCAGCTTCCCCTCACGCCTATCATGCAGGGACGGGTGTCTGCCTACTCGCCGCCCCCGCCCCTCAAAGGGGCTCAAAAGCTTAAAACTTACTAGCATGCCTTATGCCTTGCTTGGGTCCTCCCGTCGCGAATACGGGGTTGTACACGATCCCCGCTCTTTTCGAGGTTGGTACAAGCTCGGAAAGAAACATCCAACCCAACGTATTCGCTGAGCGAAGCTTGCTCTCGCGGTATCGAAAGACTATGAGGTCTCTTCCGAGGGGTCAACCTGCCATGCCTGCTGATGAGAGCCTGGATGGCGAGACCCCCACAGGGTAAAAACACTTAGCCTCCTGGGGGGGTCAACCTGCCATGCCAGCTGATGAGAGCCTGGGTGGCGAGACCCCCTCAGGGTAAAAACACAACCTCCTGGGGGGGTCACCCTGCCATGCCAGCTGTGAGAGCCTGGGTGGCGAGACCCCCTCAGGGTAAGAACACTTAGCCCCCTGGGGGGGTCAACCTGCCATGCCAGCTGATGGGAGCCTGGGTGGCGAGACCCCCTCAGGGTAAAAACACTTATCCTCCTGGGGGGGTCAACCTGCCATGCCAGCTGTGAGAGCCTGGGTGGCGAGACCCCCTCAGGGTGAAAACACTTAACCTCCTGGGGGGGGGGGGGGGTCAACCTGCCATGCCAGCTGTGAGAGCCTGGGTGGCGAGATCCCCTCAGGGTAAAAACACTTAACCTCCTGGGGGGGTCAACCTGCCATGCCAGCTGATGAGAGCCTGGGTGGCGAGACCCCCTCAGGGTAAAAACACTTAACCTCCTGGGGGGGTCAACCTGCCATGCCAGCTGTGAGAGCCTGGGTGGCGAGACCCCCTCAGGGTAAAAACACTTAACCTCCTGGGGGGGTCAACCTGCCATGCCAGCTGTGAGAGCCTGGGTGGCGAGATCCCCTCAGGGTAAAAACACTTAGCCTCCTGGGGGGGTCAACCTGCCATGCCAGCTGTGAGAGCCTGGGTGGCGAGATCCCCTCAGGGTAAAAACACTTATCCTCCTGGGGGGGTCAACCTGTCATGCCAGCTGTGAGAGCCTGGGTGGCGAGACCCCCTCAGGGCTAAGTACTTGGGCTTCCACGAGAGATCAACCGGCCTTGTCAGCTAGTGAGAGCCTGACAGCGGAATCATCATCGGAGCTAAGGACTTGGCTCCTACGAGAGATCAACCTGAACCCACCAGCTAGTGAGAGCCTGGCAGCGGAATCATCTCGGAGCAAAAGGACTTGGCTCCTACGAGAGATCAACCTGAACCCACCAGCTAGTGAGAGTCTGGCAGCGGAATCATCTCGGAGCAAAAGGACTTAGCTCCCACGAGAGATCAACCTGAACCCACCAGCTAGTGAGAGCCTGGCAGCGGAATCATCTCGGAGCAAAAGGACTTAGCTCCCACGAGAGATCAACCTGAACCCACCAGCTAGTGAGAGCCTGGCAGCGGAATCATCTCGGAGCTAAGGGGCTTGGCTCCCACGAGAGATCAACCTGAACCCACCAGCTAGTGAGAGCCTGACAGCGGAATCATCTCGGAGCAAAAGGACTTAGCTCCCACGAGAGATCAACCTGAACCTACCAGCTAGTGAGAGCCTGGCAGCGGAATCATCTCGGAGCTGAGGGGCTTGGCTCCCACGAGAGATCAACCTGAACCCACCAGCTAGTGAGAGCCCGGCAGCGGAATCATCTCGGAGCTAAGGGGCTTGGCTCCCACGAGAGATCAACCTGAACCCACCAGCTAGTGAGAGCCTGGCAGCGGAATCATCTCGGAGCAAAAGGACTTAGCTCCCACGAGAGATCAACCTGAACCCACCAGCTAGTGAGAGCCTGGCAGCGGAATCATCTCGGAGCTAAGGGGCTTGGCTCCCACGAGAGATCAACCTGAACCCACCAGCTAGTGAGAGCCTGGCAGCGGAATCATCTCGGAGCAAAAGGACTTAGCTCCCACGAGAGATCAACCTGAACCCACCAGCTAGTGAGAGCCTGGCTGCGGAATCATCTCGGAGCTGAGGGGCTTGGCTCCCACGAGAGATCAACCTGAACCCACCAGCTAGTGAGAGCCCGGCAGCGGAATCATCTCGGAGCTAAGGGGCTTGGCTCCCACGAGAGATCAACCTGAACCCACCAGCTAGTGAGAGCCTGGCAGCGGAATCATCTCGGAGCAAAAGGACTTAGCTCCCACGAGAGATCAACCTGAACCCACCAGCTAGTGAGAGCCTGGCAGCGGAATCATCTCGGAGCTAAGGGGCTTGGCTCCCACGAGAGATCAACCTGAACCCACCAGCTAGTGAGAGCCTGGCAGCGGAATCATCTCGGAGCAAAAGGACTTAGCTCCCACGAGAGATCAACCTGAACCCACCAGCTAGTGAGAGCCTGGCAGCGGAATCATCTCGGAGCAAAAGGACTTAGCTCCCACGAGAGATCAACCTGAACCCACCAGCTAGTGAGAGCCTGGCAGCGGAATCATCTCGGAGCTAAGGGGCTTGGCTCCCACGAGAGATCAACCTGAACCCACCAGCTAGTGAGAGCCTGGCAGCGGAATCATCTCGGAGCAAAAGGACTTAGCTCCCACGAGAGATCAACCTGAACCCACCAGCTAGAGAGAGCCTGGCAGCGGAATCATCTCGGAGCAAAAGGACTTAGCTCCCACGAGAGATCAACCTGAACCCACCAGCTAGTGAGAGCCTGGCAGCGGAATCATCTCGGAGCTAAGGGGCTTGGCTCCCACGAGAGATCAACCTGAACCCACCAGCTAGTGAGAGCCTGGCAGCGGAATCATCTCGGAGCAAAAGGACTTAGCTCCCACGAGAGATCAACCTGAACCCACCAGCTAGTGAGAGCCTGACAGCGAAATCATCTCGGAGCTAAGGGGCTTGGCTCCCACGAGAGATCAACCTGAACCCACCAGCTAGTGAGAGCCTAGCAGCGGAATCATCTCGGAGCAAAAGGACTTAGCTCCCACGAGAGATCAACCTGAACCCACCAGCTAGTGAGAGCCTGGCAGCGGAATCATCTCGGAGCAAAAGGACTTAGCTCCCACGAGAGATCAACCTGAACCCACCAGCTAGTGAGAGCCTGGCAGCGGAATCATCTCGGAGCTAAGGGGCTTGGCTCCCACGAGAGATCAACCTGAACCCACCAGCTAGTGAGAGACTGGCAGCGGAATCATCTCGGAGCAAAAGGACTTAGCTCCCACGAGAGATCAACCTGAACCCACCAGCTAGTGAGAGCCTGGCAGCGGAATCATCTCGGAGCAAAAGGACTTAGCTCCCACGAGAGATCAACCTGAACCCACCAGCTAGTGAGAGCCTGGCAGCGGAATCATCTCGGAGCTAAGGGGCTTGGCTCCCACGAGAGATCAACCTGAACCCACCAGCTAGTGAGAGCCTGGCAGCGGAATCATCTCGGAGCAAAAGGACTTAGCTCCCACGAGAGATCAACCTGAACCCACCAGCTAGTGAGAGCCTGGCAGCGGAATCATCTCGGAGCAAAAGGACTTAGCTCCCACGAGAGATCAACCTTAACCCACCAGCTAGTGAGAGCCTGGCAGCGGAATCATCTCGGAGCAAAAGGACTTAGCTCCCACGAGAGGTCAACCTGAACCCACCAGCTAGTGAGAGCCTGGCAGCGGAATCATCTCGGAGCAAAAGGACTTAGCTCCCACGAGAGATCAACCTGAACCCACCAGCTAGTGAGAGCCTGGCAGCGGAATCATCTCGGAGCAAAAGGACTTAGCTCCCACGAGAGATCAACCTGAACCCACCAGCTAGTGAGAGCCTGGCAGCGGAATCATCTCGGAGCTAAGGGGCTTGGCTCCCACGAGAGATCAACCTGAACCCACCAGCTAGTGAGAGCCTGGCAGCGGAATCATCTCGGAGCAAAAGGACTTAGCTCCCACGAGAGATCAACCTGAACCCACCAGCTAGTGAGAGCCTGGCAGCGGAATCATCTCGGAGCAAAAGGACTTAGCTCCCACGAGAGATCAACCTGAACCCACCAGCTAGTGAGAGCCTGGCAGCGGAATCATCTCGGAGCTAAGGGGCTTGGCTCCCACGAGAGATCAACCTGAACCCACCAGCTAGTGAGAGCCTGGCAGCGGAATCATCTCGGAGCAAAAGGACTTAGCTCCCACGAGAGATCAACCTGAACCCACCAGCTAGTGAGAGCCTGGCAGCGGAATCATCTCGGAGCAAAAGGACTTAGCTCCCACGAGAGATCAACCTGAACCCACCAGCTAGTGAGAGCCTGGCAGCGGAATCATCTCGGAGCTAAGGGTCTTGGGGACGGGGCATGCTACCCGAACTCTGCCAAAATTCAACATCCTCAAAAGGGGAAAAAAGTGATGGGTTACATGACCCCCCCGACTCTACCGGTCGAGGGTTGGACTCATTACAACATAAAGAAAAACAAGATACATGACTCCGTCGATGCGAGGCTTCTTTAGGGGGCCCGGGCATAGTGGTCGCCATCCGATTACTTCCCACTAGATACCTCCATCCTGCTCAGGCTCTCCATGATCTTCTCCATCTCCTCTGCCTTAGCCAACCAAGAGATGGTGTTGACTGCCGTGACGTAGCACTGCCTCGCCATCCTGGAGTCGCCCTTGATCCTGACCTGGATCCCATCTGAGTTGAACTTGAGACATTGGTGGAAGGATGAGGGCACGCACCGGAAGGCGCTTATGAGGGGCCTTCCGAAGATGGCGTTGTAGCTGCTTGGAGCGTCAACAATGACGAACCTGCAGTTCCTTGAGGTCCCGCCCAACTTCACCTGGAGTCCGACTCCACCTTCCACCTCCTTCCTCTCCCCTGAGAATCCGAACAGAGGTCCATCCGACGCCACTATCCTCCTTGGCTCCACCTTCATCCCCTCGAACGCCTTCTTGAAAATGACGTTGACCGAGCTTCCGTTATCAATCAGAATCCGGGAGACGGTGAAGCCTTCGACGGCTGCTTGGATGACCAGGGCGTCGCAGAAGGGATCCTCATGCTCTGGCATATCCTTTGATGAGAAGGTGACCCTTTCCTCCGGGGGAGGGGTCTGGGATGTCGAGGCAACGCTCCGCCGATACATCACATGGAGACTTGCCTTCCGAGCGGCTTCGATCCCCACCCCCCCGTGGATCACGGCTATACCACCTCGGGGTCCTACATCGACCCGGTCCTCGCACACATCTTCACCCCCTCCTTGGGGTAGAACTTCAATCCGCTCCGGCGGCGGTTGCTGGGCAGGACCCCTCGCCCCTCTCACCTCCAGGAACTCGGGGCAGGTAGCCGTGGCGTGACCTTCCAACTGGTGGAAGTCACAGTACGACAACTCTACCCTGCCTCCCCCTCTTCCCTTGCGGTTCCTCCTATCTCTTCGGCCAATCACCATCGCTTGCTGGGGTGGGGGCAGGAGATGTCTTGGGGCCTGCCTTTGGAAGTTGAACCTCCCTTGGCCCCCATGATGGTTCCCTCCATCCTGGATGAGAGCCCTTCCTGGACCATGGGCAGGTCCTCCCTGCTGCCTCCAACCTGGCTCCGGACCCTCCTGTCTCTGGAACCCTTGAGCTCTATGCTCCTCTCTCCTTCTCCCTTCATGATGCCTCGAGCCGCTTTGCTCCTTTGACTCCACCTCTGTCAACCTCGCCAACTTCTTCACAAAGGCCGGGTTGGCTGCCTCCATGGCTATCTCCTCTGCCGCCCTTTCCATCAGCTCCTCAAAGGAAAGAGGGGCCTTCCGAGTCAAGCTCATCTTGAAGAACCCTTCGCGCAACCCCACCGTGAACGCCATCTGGAGGGCATACCCTGGCACCTCCTGGATGTCAAGGACCTCCTCCTGGAACCTGTCAACGTAGTGGGCCAGCGACTCCTCAGCCCTTTGCTTTAACAGGAAGAGGGACTCAGGACCCTTCTTCCTCTTCTTGGAGGTGGAGAAGCGAAGCTGAAAGCTCCGGCTCAAGTCTTCGAACCCGAAGATGGACCTCGGAGGGAGTTGATGGAACCAGTCCCTCGCCTTCTCTTTCAAGGTGATCGCAAAGAGGCGACACTTGAAGGCGTCCGTCATCGGCCTGATGGAGACGGCATCCTCAAACCATTGCAGATGCTGGACGGGGTCATCCTTCCCGGTATAGTAAACCATGTCTGGCTCTCTGAACCCCTCGGGAACGGGAGCTGAGATGATCAACTCACTGAAGGGTGACCCCCTAAGGGGAGCTCTCGCCACCTCCACTCGCGCGACCTGCTCGCCTGGAGGGTTAGCTCTCGCCGGGCTTGGGAACAGCTCCCGGCCTGAGAGGTCTCGCTCAACCCCTTCTACCATCCTCTCCTTCCCAGGCCTCCTATCCAGCAAACTCACTTCTCCCACTGCTGGGGTGATCTCGCCTTGCCCCCTAGGAGCCAGCTCGCCGAGACCACTCTGGGTTAGCTCACCGAGACCCCTGGGAGCTAGTCCCTGGGAGGTGGGGGTTGAGCTGTCAGCCCGAGGGGCAATGCTTCTAAGCATCCCCATGATGCCTTCGATGGAAGCCATGAACTCCTCCCTTCCTACAAAGGGTCCTGGGTTGGGGGAACCACCGAGGTCATCTCTACCTCCCTGATCTCCAGCCATGACACTCTCCTGAGATCTTCTGTGCTGGTCACTCTCCACGCTCACCGCACCAAAACTGTTGAAGCCAAAAATGACCGAAGCCAAAATTGACCTCCGTGGAGTTCGACCCTTGGGGAAAGGGGTGACCTCACACCTACTACACTCAGAAGAAAGTCACGGACCGAAGACTTGGGAAGCTATGAACTGACCCTCGGCTCTAGCGTGGAGGTCCCACCTCACACCCGGAAGACCTTTGAGGTCTCCCCCTCCCTAGCCAATGCTTGAGCTAGGTGCCTTGGAGGAAGAAAGCCAAAGAGATTTGTGGCTAAGGAAAGAATGACAAGATCCTCTCCAAGGCACCCCTAAGGGTCTATTTATAGTTTTTCCAAGTCTTGGGGGTAAAATGACCAAAACGCCCCTGGGGCCAAAATGCCTCCAGCCAATAGAAAACCTCCACACCTGGGGGCAAAAAGGGAAAATCCACCTCGGGGGTAAAACGGTAAAAGCATGAGAGGTCACGCCCTCAGGCCCCCCCCCCTGGTCGGTCTCGCCCGGCCTGACCGCGAGGCCGCGAGGCAGGGGCGAGAACCCGGCCCGGGCCGGTCTCGCCCCGCCTGCTCTCGCCTGGCCGCGAGGCAGGGGCGAGAACCCGGCCCCGGGCCGGTCTCGCCCCGCCTGCTCTCGCCTGGCCGCGAGGCAGGGGCGAGAACCCGGCCCCGGGCCGGTCTCGCCCCGCCTGCCCTCGCCTGGCCGCGAGGCAGGGGCGAGAACCCGGCCCCGGGCCGGTCTCGCCCCGCCTGCCCTCGCCTAGCCGTGAGGCAGGGGCGAGAACCCGGCCCCGGGCCGGTCTCGCCCCGCCTGCCCTCGTCTAGCCGCGAGGCAGGGGCGAGAACCCGGCCTCGGGCCGGTCTCGCCCCGCCTGCCCTCGTCTAGCCGCGAGGCAGGGGTGCGCCTCTGGACTCCGGCCGGTCCCGCAGCTTCCCCTCACGCCTATCATGCAGGGACGGGTGTCTGCCTACTCGCCGCCCCCGCCCCTCAAAGGGGCTCAAAAGCTTAAAACTTACTAGCATGCCTTATGCCTTGCTTGGGTCCTCCCGTCGCGAATACGGGGTTGTACAGTTACGACCGCATGAACCGGACCTTAACTAAGTGTGCTCTGATGTGAATAATTCTTGGATGAGTGATTTTCTCGAAAATATACAATTCAAAAGTAATTCATCTCATCTCTTGCCTAGCTACTAACCATGCAAAAAATAAAAACTTTGTATTATTTATAGTTTTTAAATAATATTTTGATATGGTAAATTTTCAAATTCTATGGCCATTTATAACATTTCAATATTCTAAAATTAAAACTTTTAATTTGCATTATTGTGGAGGTTGCAACTCATTTGGCTTTTGCTTTGTTCTTTTTAGAAGGGTTTTGAGGCTTATTTTTGCCCCCTTTCAGTTTTTTTTTAAATTTAAATTATTAGGCACAGTCAACGCTGACCCGATCAGACATAAGTATATCTGTTCCTTTTATTTGATCTCATCATATAAAGAAGCAATGCATTTTTGCAAACAAATGGAAGATATTTGGGAAGATGTGATACAATTTTAAATTGGTTGAGCGCATAATTAATTAATGGCCTATTTGAATTGGTGATGAAAGTTTCAAACGAAGTTAAAACTATGTTTTTGAGTAGAACTCACCCCCGAAGAACATGCTAGGAAGGAAAAACAAATTTGTCTTCAATTTTGATGGCGTTCTCCCTGTTCTCCCTTTTCCGACGTTTGTCGTCATTCAAACCAAGCAACCCCGCCAAACCAAGCCAAAATCTAATTATTGTATGATTTAGGCTCCGTTTAGGGGGACTTATTTTCACCGGTCAAGCGGTTACGACCGCATGACCGGTGAAAATAAGTCTCCCCCAAACGGAGCCTTAGACTTTGTTTGATGCAGTGGTGACGGTCGTGAACGCGATGGTCATGAACTGTCGTTCGTGAACGCCCAACTCCAACTAAAAAAAGCATGCATATTCAGCTCAAAACTAGTGAACTTGGTAAAAAAAAATATTAATTGCACTCAAATTATTTTAGCTACGGGGAGCGGAAGACTAATATATATGACAATTTTTGTGTGCAAAATAAGGTAATGCCCAGCAATAGTGGTGGGAGAGAAATGCATGTCGCAACACCGGCTAGTGTGCAGGGGCCGTCGTGCCTTCTTTAAAATATGGATATCAGGTCTCCTCCTTTGAAATTAAGTAGTTTTATGCTGCGTTTGCCGCGGCTTATTTGCTCAGATGAGGTTGGACAATGACGTTTTTGTCGAGGTTGGAGAATGACGTTTCTGTCCAACCTCATCAGAGCAAATAAGTCCGTCAAACCGAGCCTTAAACCGAAGTTTATGTTCTAATATAATACCAAAGTACCTTTTATTCACTACAAAAATTTTACTTTTATTGACAATATATTGTCACTAAATAATGATTTTGACCACTAAAATTTGAAGCGGAGAGAACTTGCGGATGAGTTGAGGGCGCTGAGTGTTGAGAGCGCTGCAGGCAGATTGCTTGCTGTAGTGTGAGGCGTGCGCACGGAGCGAAACGTTCGTGGGGGCACACGAAGATGGATGATAATGGATGAAGATGGACAAAGATCTTCGTGTTGCGAAGAAGATTCCTGACGGAGCTCTCTGTTGAGGTATATTGATATAATGGTAACGGATCTTTATTGGATTTTGGTTAGAATCTGATAATAATCCAATAAACCATTAGGGATTTAGGGTTGCACATATAAATACCTCTGCTGAGGGCAACGTTGAGGTCGTTCCAAATTTGACGGTCACACGGGATGTTTCGAGCGCAGTAACATTCTCGAAGTTTCGTTTCCCGCGCCCTAGCCCCCCTCCCGTAACCGTCTATCCCGCTCTCGTTTTCTGATTCTGATCGCCGCCGCCTCTGATTCCCCGATCACAAAGGGGGTTTTTTCCCGTCGGGTTGCCCGCCTCCGTTCGTTCATCCTTGCTAATCGATTACGAAGGAGGAACGAGTCGTCGTTCTCGTAAAGCCTGCATGTGAAGGCCGGGCCGATTGCAGAAAGCTCTCATGTGCGCGATTTTATTGTGATTTCGCCCGGAAGGGTTTTGATTTTTGCCGCCGGTTTTTGCCGTCGCCGATCGCTGGAAGAGTTTTTTGTCTTCTCCCAATCGCAAGTTGTTCTGCGCTGGACAGAGGAAGTTTCGCCCTAGATATTTCTATCACAAGTTATACTGCACGGGATCATCGTTTCCCAGTGCTCGATTGTTGTCGCCATTGGTTTTGTAGAGGAGGATCTTGAGCGACGCAACACGTTTCCGCCGGATCTAGGGCACGATCGCGATTTCTTCGTCGTCGTTTGCGCATCATTGCTCGATTGTGGAGGAGAAAAGACCGATCTAATCTTAGTCAGAGTTATTTCCTCCCGCCCGGATTTAGGGCTGCCATAGATTCCCATCGCCATTCTGTTGTCGGTCGCAACTCTCGAGATCTGGAATTCTTGTTGTTGTCAAACAGAGGAAGTTCCGATCTCTGTGTGGATAAGAGGAAGCCGTTGGGGGTTTCTCGCCTGGATTTAGCCGCCTACATCGAAGGAGTCACAGATCTCTGTATTGCCCTTCGATCGTGAAGAATAACGCTCTCTTGTTTTAGGTTTGTCAGGTCCATACGGCGAGAGACAAATCTTGGTGGAGTGATTATTGTCAGAGTTGCAAAACTCTCTCCTTGCTGGTCCGCTCATTTGAAGTCGGGAAGACCACGAATCGAAGTCCTCTCAATTGCTAAATCACTCCACTCTAGAGGAAGAACAAGCTCTCTGTCAAAAGAGACGATCTCCCCATCGCTGAAAGTTGTGGTGTCGTCAGGGAGGCCGGTTGCTGCAACCGATTTTTGTGAAGGAATCACAGGGAGGAAAGCCTCTTGCCGATCTCTTTCAGTTAGAGGAAGTTTTTTTGGATCGCCTCCAATGTTGTGTCCTGGATCTCCAAAAGGTGGTCTTCTTCGCTTCCTTGTCTGTTGCTGCTCCCAAACAAGAAATCACCGTTAGATTCATACAAAGGTCTCTTAGTACGGCTTACTGTTTTCTGGAGATTGTAGTTTTTCTGTTGCTCGATTCTAGATTTTGGCAACTGCGTTCAGCCGAAGGGAAGGAGCAAAATAAAATTTACTAAATTTGATCCGAAGACTTTGTCGTCTCTGCACGGATCAGGTGACTTTGTTTTAGTTTTCTGTTTTAAATCCAAACGAAGATGTATCAGAAGAAAACACAGGTCCGTTTTAAAGACCTCAAGCGATTCATCTGCATTGAGGATAATAACCAGATTAGGTATGTCTTGGAGACGGTTAGTAAGCAGAACTCTGCTGCTAACATGACCACGCATCCTAAGAGGAGCCTAAGCCTGGAAAGACTAGACCGTCAATCAGTGCAACTGCAGTTGCTGACACTAGCATGAAGATCAAGAAATGTAAAGGCAAGTGTTACAACTGCAATAAGTGGGATCATTATACTTCCGAGTGCAAGCAACCTAAAAGAGGTGAATCCAGCATACCAAAGACTAATAATAAAGCAAACATATTTTATCAGACTGTGTCTGCCAACTTTATTGTCATGGTTAAAAAAGGAAAGGTCAGTATTGAGTGGTGGCTAGATTCAAGTGCTATATATCACATGTGTAACAATCTTATGCTTTTGAAGGATGTTACTATAGCAGACGAGACTGTGACTGTTGCGAATGGAGACACTGCTCAGGTACTCAAGACTAGAACTATGGATTTGTTACTCTCTTCAAGTATGCATTTAATTTTGAAGAATGTTAAATTTATACTTATATTAGCTATTAATTTAGTCTGTTATGTGATGCTGGTATGTCATTTAACATTAGTGGTAGCAAAGTAATTTTAATGGTTAACTCGCATTATTTTGGTTATTCTTATGTAGTAAATGAGATGTATAAGTTGAGTCTAGCAAACGAAATAGTAAATCAAGTTAGTTTAAATTTGATAGATCTTAAGACTTTACATACAAGACAAGGATACGTGAATCATAAAAAACTATTACTGCTAGCTAAAACTCATAATATCCCCTTAGACACAACAACCAAGTTTGATAAATGTGGAAGTTGTGCTCAGACTAAAATAACTAGAATACCTTTTAGTCAGATTTCTAGTTGCAC
This sequence comes from Platanthera zijinensis, assembly GCA_039513925.1. Lineage (NCBI taxonomy): Eukaryota > Viridiplantae > Streptophyta > Magnoliopsida > Asparagales > Orchidaceae > Platanthera > Platanthera zijinensis. Next base: position 126,193,583 of record CM077098.1, read on the forward strand.
ACAATTACTAGAGTTAATACATTTTGATATTTGTGACTACAAAAGTTTTGTCACAAGAGGAGGTTGAAAGTATCTGATAATTTTTATCGATGACTATTCTAGATTCAGTAACATTTATCTCCTTAAATCTAAAGTTGAAGCTTTTGAAAATTTTCATATATTCAAAAATATGGTTGAAAATCAACTTGACATGAAAATAAAAAGACAAAGAAGTGATAGAGAAGGAGAATATGTATCAGGGAAGTTTAGATATTTTCTCGCCAGCAATGACAGTATCTCTAAAACCACAACCCCACATTCACCACAATTCAACGGTATCGTCAAAAGGAAAAATAAAACTTTAACAGAAATGTTGAATTCTATACTGTTGACTGCTGACATGTTTGTTATTGGGGTCTAATAATGCCCCCGATGTTGGGAGGTACGACGTGACTCGTGAGGCGCTATGGCCCACACTAGTTGAATAGAAAGGCGTGTCCCCTGGGCTTAACTGGCCGCCTCGTGGATCTTGCCTAGGGTAGCCAACTCTATAAAGGAGTGGTAGTGCCTTCCTCAAATAGTCCGGGCTTTTAGGAGAGTTGGTAGCGTCATGCCTCTACAGTATTGGGAGGTACGACATGAGGCACTATGACCCACACTAGTCAAACAGAAAAGCATGTTCTCTAAGCCTAATTGGCCGCCTCGTGGATTTTGCCTAGGGTGGCCAGCTCCATAAAGGAGTGGTAGCGCTGTCCTCATACAATCTAGGCTTTTGGGAGAGTTAGTATCCCCGGCCATGTCCCTATAAGTGGTATTAGAGGACAAGATTAATAAGATTCCTAATAACCTCATGGAAATGATTTATCAAATTATAGATGATCCACATGATAAGATTGAGGAAGAGCTAGTGGCTCAAGAGAAGATGGATGCCCCAACTGAGAGGGAGAAAGAGCAGTTGATTGAGGATACAGAGGACAATCCTCTTGATCACTTTTTGAATTTTGATGATCAAGTTGAGAGGGAGCTTCAATGCCTGAATCAATCATGGCCAGATTCTGAAAAATATTGACAATATATATTCAAATGAAGAATTGATCAAACACCTTGAAAGAAATTCTCTAAGGGAAAGAGTTTTCAAAGAACACTTGGTGAGGGGAATAATCCAAGAAGGATGCCCTCCAAGTACATTCCCAAGCCCTTATTATATTTCAAGAGACGAGACAACAAAGCCAAACAAGCTGAGAGAAAGGCTACTGCTCAAGGAGAAGCTTCAGGTTCAGCAACCAAGAGAACGAAAATAGATTCAACAAGCCAACAAATGGACAAGCAACCAATCCCATAAAATCTAAAATTTCTTTTGATGTACCTATGTTAAAACTCTATTGGACTTATGTGTCTTAGTGAACATTTACTTTATATATATATGGAATGATTTTTTGCTTTGTGCCTTATGCTTGATGTTATTTTGTTCATGATAATATTTTATTTGATAGTTATCTGTGATAACATTTCTACTGATATTATCATGATATCTGTGTTGATGATTTGATCTATTATATTATTATCAAATGATTATTTATTGGTTAATACACCTTAGCACTGATGCGTGTTCTGCCTTCTTCAAATAGAGGGAGATTGTTGACAAAATTGCACTAAGTATTCCTAGATTTGAAGAAGTGTCATTTACAATGCTAAATGCATATTGTATTTGACAGTACATCTACTTCATGTCTATGCATGATTATTAATTCTATAATAGGTTTAGAGCAAAGATGTTTTATACCACTGAGATGGTATACTAATATCAACTGTATTGTTGACATACCGCTAAGAATAAAGTCTCGTCTCAGCGATACTGTAGAGAAGCCGCTGAAAGCCATAGATATCAGCGTCAAGGCAGATAACGTTGAGAATGAAGTTTCTACTTAACGTTACCGTATAGAAGATTTAAAATGTTACCATTGAGGTTGTTCAGCTTGGTGGAAGTAAAAATTGATGCTGGTGCCAAAAGTAGGGATAAATTATTCTATTCCTGCCCATGCTTTTGACAAGACATTTCCTAAGGACATTGCAGATTGTCAAAGAGTATAAAATGGATATTCAAGGGCAATGGAACAGCGTCGTTACACAAAGAGAAAACCTAAAGAAGTTCAACGATGCTCTGAGAAAGAGAAAGATAGTTCATGTTAAACACTTTCAGAAGAATAAGGAGAGTCATTCATCAGACTCAAGATAGATCTTCTTCTATCTACTGGAGAAGAAGATCAAGGTATAGAAAACCCTAACCTGTGCAACCTGAAGATTACTCTATTTAGGGACCTGCTTTAGATCTTGTCATCTGTTAGAAAACGAACTAAAACAAGCCGCAACGAACTAAAACAAGCCGCAACGAGTATAACTGAAACTTTATTATCTGAAAAAGGTATCTATTACAAAGGTATGCCCTCCCTTATATAGAATGGAGGAGAGAAGAGAGAATACAAATAAGAGATGTGGGACTAAAAAATTATAGGACTAAGCGGACTATACAAAGCAAACCGCACAGGCCGCGCGGTTAGATAGGAAGGGCTAACCGCACGGCTACCACCAGAGAGAGAGAGACCGCCAGGGGAGACCGCCAGACCGTTCGGCAACCAGACAGCAACAGCACAGAACCAAACCGCTGAGGGAGACCGCCAGACCGTGCGGTCTCCAACTCGCCAAGACAGACCGCCCGGTCACACTTCAACACTCCCCCTCAAGCTGGAGCATATATATCGATCATGCCCAGCTTGTCACAAATATGATGAAATGAGGCGGAAACGGGCTTGGTGAAGATGTCAGCCAGCTCTTTATCAGAAGTGACAAAGGGAGTGCAAATTTGTTCCTTTAAGATCTCTTCACGAATGAAATGACAGTCAACCTCAATGTGCTTGGTTCTTTCATGGAAGACCGGATTTTTGGAGATGTATATGGCAGCCTTGTTATCACAGAACATAGGTAGAGGATGGTGGTATACCTCTCCTAAATCCAACATTAGAGCCCGTAGCCATTTTAGCTCACAAGTGGTTGACGCCATACTCCGATACTCTGCTTCAGCGCTGGACCTGGAGACAACAGACTGCTTCTTGCTCTTCCAGCTTACCAGATTACCCCCAACAAAGGTGCAGAAACCGGAGGTAGACTTGCGATCCCCTTTGTCATCAGCATAACTCGCATCTGAGTACGCTTCAACCCTCAGATGACCATTCTTCTGAAAAAGCAATCCTTTCCCAGGGGCGGCTTTGACGTACTCCAAGATCCGCAAGGCGGATTGTAGATGACACTCCCTGGGTGCTTGCATGAATTGACTTACCTTGCCCACAGCATAGGAAATGTCGGGCCTAGTCACTGTGAGATATATGAGCTTACCAACAAGTCGCCTGTACCGCGTAGTATCTGAAAGAAGAGGCGAATCATCTGTCCAGGTTTTGTCTTCTCCAACAGCCATGGGACATCGAGCAGGTTTGGCCCCAGTCAGTCCTGCATCTTTTAAAAGATCAAGGGCATACTTACGCTGGGAGAGGACTAAAGAATTGGGCTTTCGAGAGATTTCGATCCCCAAAAAGTACTTTGGAGAGCCCATATCTTTTGTGACCAGATGTTGACGAAGGTGCCGCTTTGTCAAGGCTACCCCTTCCTGATCATCGCTAGTGAGAAGAATGTCATCAACATAAACTGCAAGAACCACCAGTCCCGAGGAGGTTTTGCGAACAAATAGAGAGTGATCAGCAGAGCTGCGCACAAAACCAACGGCCGCCACGATGCCGCTGAACTTGTCAAACCAAGCCCGAGGGCTCTGCTTGAGGCCATAAATTGCCTTCTGTAGCCGGCATACTCGTGTCTCCCCCTGAGCAACATACCCAGGAGGTTGCTCCATGTAGACGGCCTCCTGAAGATCACCGTAAAGAAATGCATTCTTTACATCCAGCTGGGAAATTGGCCAGTCTTTATTGACCGCCACAGAGAGAAGAACCCGTATAGTGCTGAGACGAGCCACGGGAGAGAAGGTGTCAAAGTAATCAACTCCATAGGTCTGAGTAAAGCCCTTAGCAACAAGGCGAGCTTTATAACGGTCTACAGTGCCATCCGGGGCAAATTTCACCACAAAGACCCAGCGACAGCCAACAACATCAGTACCAAAGGGAGGAGGAACAAGAGTCCAGGTACCCCGCTCCGTTAGGGTGGCCATTTCCTCATCCATGGCCATCTTCCAGTGAGGAATAGCAAGGGCCTCCTGGTAGGAGCGGGGCGTGGCAGTGGCAGAGATAGCTAGAGCAAAGGCCCTGCGAGAAGGGGTAAGACGATCATATGAAACAACAGCAGTAAGGGGGTGTAGGGTACACGTCCGCACCCCTTTGCGAAGAGCGATAGGAAGATCCAGGGCAGTTGGTCCTTCGGCATCCGGAGCATCCGTGGCAGAGAGAGCTGGCCCAGGAGTAGAGAGCGACGGCGGCGGAGACGGTGGCGGAGAAGATGGAGAGAGAGGTGGAGGGAGAGGAATGGATGTGGGCGGTGTAGGGGTGAATATCGTAGTAGGAGACGATGGAACAAAGAGATCAGCAGGAGAATCAGAAGCAGGGAGAGGATGAGAGGAATCATCCGAGAAGTAAGAGGTATTTTCGAAGAAGGTGACGTCAGCAGAGACGAACTGCTTACGAAGGACGGGATCAAAGCAACAATAACCTTTCTGAGTGGTGGAGTACCCCAGAAAGATACATTTAGTGGAGCGCGGGGATAGCTTATCACGGGTGGCAGAAGGGGCATGCACAAAGGCAGTGCATCCAAAGATTTGGAGAGGGAGAGAAAACGGCTCCTTGCCCGGATACAAAATGGAGAATGGGGTCTTTCCGTGGAGAATGGTGGAGGGAATGCGATTGATAAGGTAGCAGGCAAGGAGAACAGCATAGCCCCAATAGGAGCGAGGAACATGCATCTGGGTCATCAAGGTGCGAGCGACATCAAGAAGGTGACGGTTTTTGCGTTCAGCCACCCCATTTTGTTGTGAAGTATAGACACAACTAGTTTGATGAATAATCCCATTCTGCATGCAGAAGGCGTGAAAGTCATGACTGATATATTCTTTAGCATTATCAGATCGAAGAACTTTGATAGAAATATTAAACTGAGTTTTGATCATGAGATAGAAGGACGTCCATACAGAGAACAATTCGGAGCGATCTTTTAACAGATACACCCACGTACTGCGAGAGAAATCATCAATGAATGTGACAAAATATGAACTACCCCGACCAACTGTAGGAGTAGGAGAAGGACCCCAAATATCGGAGTGGATGAGATCAAACGGACGGGTGGATCCACGAACGTGCTTTGGAGGGAAGGAGGAGCGGTGATGCTTGCCAAGCTGACAGGCCTCACAGTTGAGCGGAGGACTTTGTGCAGGAAGGTGGGGCAAAAGTTGACGAAGAAGATGAGGAGGAGCATGACCAAGGCGGAGATGCCATTGGAGAAGATCGGTGGAGGTGGAGGAGAAGGTGGAGAAAGCGGAAATGTTGTCCAGGAAGTATAGGCCGCCACTCTCAGTCCCAGTAGCAATCGTCCGTTGGGAGTCCGGATCCTGAAAAGAGCAAGTAGTAGAAGTAAAAGTAACAGAGCATTGTAATTGCTTGCATAGAGAGGTAACGGATAATAAGTTGCACGGGAACTTGGGCACGTAGAGAGTATCCTCCAAGCGAAGAGATGGAGTGACCTGAACAATCCCCGTTCCATGAACTGATGATGAAGAGCCGTCAGCGATAATAACCGGGGGCAACCGATCGTGTGTTTCCAGGATAGAAAAACACTGGAGATTGCCGGTCATATGATTAGTAGCACCGGTGTCGATCAGCCATTTTCCATAAATAATAACATGGGCACTACTAGAAGACGGGACCACCGAGGCGAACGGCTTAGAGGAGTATATAAAAGCCATGAAGGAAGCACAAGCCGCGCGACTAAAGAGGAGGTCGCGGCGACTAACAAGCAGGAGCGGCTAAAGGACGAGGGGCAGGCCGCCAAAACAAGGATTAACCCGCGCGAACAGAGAAAAAAAGCACGGCGGTTAAAAGAAAGAGGTCTACGACGATCACGATGAGAGGCACCAGCGGCCAGAACAGCCACGACCAAGCCGCAGAAACAAACAAAGGGTGAGAAGTCGGGCGGCTAGCAGATAGACCGCGCGAACAGAGGAGGAGGATATCCGGAGGCAAAAGGGAAACAGGTCGCGGCAACAGGCCGGGGCGACCAGAGAAGAGGAGCAGCTAGAACGGAGGGCGCGACGACAAGGACAGGTCGCAGCGAGAAGAAGGAGAGGCAAAGAAGTCGCGCACACTAAAGGCAACGACAAGGAGAGAAGCCGCGTGAACAGGGCGCAAGCAAGCAGGCGGAAGAAACAAGTCTCGAGGACAGGTCGCGAGAAGAAGCAAGCCGAGCGGACAGGGCGGACAGAATCAGGAGCCAAAGATCGATGCCTCTGATACCATGTTAGAAAACGAACTAAAACAAGCCGCAACGAACTAAAACAAGCCGCAACGAGTATAACTGAAACTTTATTATCTGAAAAAGGTATCTATTACAAAGGTATGCCCTCCCTTATATAGAATGGAGGAGAGAAGAGAGAATACAAATAAGAGATGTGGGACTAAAAAATTACAGGACTAAGCGGACTATACAAAGCAAACCGCACAGGCCGCGCGGTTAGACAGGAAGGGCTAACCGCACGGCTACCACCAGAGAGAGAGAGAGACCGCCAGGGGAGACCGCCAGACCGTTCGGCAACCAGACAGCAACAACACAGAACTAAACCGCTGAGGGAGACCGCCAGACCGTGCGGTCTCCAACTCGCCAAGACAGACCGCCCGGTCACACTTAGAACAACAAAAGTGATAAACCTTGAAGGTATATTCTTTTTAGACTTTCGTTGTAATATTTAATTACATTTTCTGTAGGGCCTTTGTGCCTGAGTTGTAGGGTCATTGTGCCTGAGTTGTAGGGTATTTGTTCCTGAGTTGTAGTGGTGTACTTCCAGCCAGAGTGGTAGGATTTCTGGGTAAATCTAAGATAGGACTTAGGGATAAGTCTGAGGTAGGAAACCTAGAGTGTTTCTAAGCTGTCGGAGTTGGAGTACTCTAAGGCAGGGCTATTAGCCCGAGATAGGGTTTCTTGAAAAACCCGAGTGTAAGGCCTGCGTTCTTGAGGTAGGGTCATGGAGGAGGCCTGAGAAATCTTGAGGATTTTGTGTTGTAAGCTCAAGGAGCTGAAGATTTGGAGAGTTTGCATAGTCTAGCTCATTGCTAGATATGTATAGAGGTAATGTGGATGTACTTAGACCTTAAAGAACCACTATAAATCAATGTATTTTTGCCACGTGTTTGTTTTTGTTCTAACCTTGCTTTCAATCTGCTAAAAGCTGAAAAAGTATATAATTAAAGTGCAATCCACCTATTCATCCCCCTCTTCTAGGTGAGTTAGACTACCACTAACAATAAATTGTCAAGTGGTATTAGAGGTGGTCACGGGTTCGAAACCCCAAGTGTTGGAGCCAAAATTGATCTCAACGAATGTTCAAAATAGGGGTACAACCAACACCTACTTCTCTCAAGCCCCGCCCCTTGACTGGTTGCTAATGACCTAGGACTGACCCAAAGCCTCAACAGGGAGGTCCCACCTCACACCCGGAAGATCTCTGAGAGCTTCCCCTCCAAAGCCAAAAGCTGGGCTAGGAGCTCCTCAGAAAGCACTAGAGATTCAGAGAAAAATGAGAGTCCGCTTTATAAGGAGCCCTTATGGGTCTATTTATAACCTTTTGCTGACCTGAAGTTACTGAAAAACCCCTGACAGGTCTGCCAATAGCCAAATCCCGCTGTTTGAGAAGTGTTAAATGCAGCCCCTGGGGGTATAAGGGTAATTTTACCCGAGGGCAATTAAGTAATTTTACCCTGAACCCTGGGCCCCATTCGGCGAGAAATCTATGCTGATAACCCTCTCGCCTTCATTTGGCGGGAGCTAAAAAGGAGTGTCGAAAGCCTTAAGCTGAGCCGGCCCCCGCCTTCTGCGAGACGCAATCCTTCTCGCTGACTCTGCCGGAAGCGGGTCCCGGCTGACCGATGGTGAACGCTCTCACCCGTTTCCCGGCAGGAGCTCCTCTAATCTTGACGTTGTCGCTACTGGACGTGACGTTGAGTGAGTGGAGCTCACCCAACGCCCTTGCTGCTGACTACGGCGTCGAGTGAGTGGAGCTCACCCAACGCCCTTGTTGCTGACCACGTCATTGAGTGAGTGGAGCTCACCCAACGCCCTTGTTGCTGACCACAACGCTGAGTGAGTGGAGCTCACTCAGCGCCCTTGCTGCTGACCACGACGTTGAGTGAGTGGAGCTCACTCAGCGCGGCATTGAGACCACTCAACGCCTTCTCGCCCGCTTTTGGTCACGAGCGGGATCTCACCTGCTCCTAGGCGGGAGCTCCTCCGGCGCGAGATCTTTTCTGGTCTTTAGGCCCAAGCTAGCCCGAGGCTGGTCCTACCCAACGAATATGGGTTGTAAACCAGGATCATTTATGGGGGGATTGTTGGTGGTCTAACAATTCCCCTAATGTTGGGAGGTACGACGCGAAGCGCTATAGCCCACACTAGCAAGTTGAACAAAAAGACGTATCCTCTAGGCCTAACTGGTCGCCCCATGGATCTTGCGTAGGGTAGCCAGCTTCATAAAAGAGCAATAACACCGTCCTCAAACAGTCCGAGATTTTGGGAGAGTTGGTAGCGTTATATCCCTACAAGTGGTATCAGAGGAGGTCACAGGTTCGAAACCCCGGGGTTATTTTTGGGGGGGGGGGTGTTGGGGTCTAACAATGCCCTAGTGTTGGGAGGTACGACATGAGGCACCATGACCCAAATGTTGAAGCCAAAAATGACCTCAACGAATGTTCACAAACCAGGGTGCAGCCGACGCCTACTTCTCTCAAACCTCGACCCTTGACTGGCTGCTAAGGTCCTAAGACTGACCCAAAGCCTCAGCAGGGAGGTCCCACCTTACACCCGGAAGATCTCTGAGAGCTTCCCCTCCAAAGCCAAATGCTGGGCTGGGAGCTCTTCAGAAAGCACTAGAGTTGGAGAATAATGAAAGCCTGCTTTCCAAAGAGCCCTTATGGGTCTATTTATAGCCTTCCCTTGACCTAAAAATACTAAAATACCCCTGACGGGTCTGCCAATAGCCGAATTCCGCTGTCATCCCAGGGGCATATAGGTAATTTTACCCGAGGATAATGAAATAATAAAATAATCTTTTCCTGGGCGCCAGGCCCTACCATATGGACCCACCTGGCGAGAACTCCGGCCGAGAAGGCTCTCGCCGGGTCCCAATTGAGCTTACCTTGGCGAGAGCTCCGGCCAAGAAGGTTCTCGCCTTTGGTGGTCTTAATGCCATTGTCGTTGAAGGCTCACCCAATGCCCTCTCGACTACCTCTGGGCGGGAGCTCCCTCAAGACAGAAGCTCGTCTAGCCTGAAGCCCGAAGCCTGGCGCGAAGGGTCTCGCCTACAGCTAGGCGGGAGCCCCTTAAGAAGCGGGAACTCTGTTTATTTGCCCTTGGGCTAGCCAGAGGCTAGCCCAACTCAGACCACTAAAGCTTCTGGGTTCTACCCAGCGAATATGGGGTTGTACAGAATCCCCGCTCTTTTCGAGCTAGCCCTGCGCTCGACAAGACAAGTCTAACCCCAAAATATTCGCTGGACGCGTGCCTGTCAGCCAAGAGAATCTTTCGGTGGGCCCTACTGCGGATATAAATACGCGCTGACAGGCGACCATAATTCTTGCCTCTGAACTACTGTTTCTTGACTGAGCTCTCGCCTAGGGTTTTTTGCGCGAGACCACGATGTATGCTAAACGCGCTTCCAAGCCACTTCCGCAGGACCTTCAAGATCGGTTAATCGCGGCTCAGACGCGAGCCCTGGCTAATAGTGCTGCGGTAGCACCCTGGCTATCGAGGAAATCTCCAACCGCTGATCCTTCTGAGCCGAAGAAGAAAAAAGAAAAGAGAAAAGCGAAGGTGGTCCGGCGAGACCTTGCTCGCGAAAACAGGGATCCACCTTCTCCTACTCCAAATCCCGCGGGGGATCCCTCCCCGCAAAAGGTTTGCCTTCCGACCATGCCTACCGAGATGATTGCGTTATAGGACCAATAGCTAACGTGACCTCTCGCAGGAGTCTGTTCCAAATGACAACGCCGGGTCTTCCCCGATTCCCCCAGACTTGTCAACTCCCCCTCCTCAGGATCAAACGAGGGTCTCGGAGGCAATTCCTTCAGTCGAGACCTGGATGATAGGTACATTTTCTATCACTTCTCAATACTTTAACCATGCCCTTTCTTTTCTGAACTGTCTTCTCGTAGTGCCAGCTTCCGCCGACCCGGGTCTCGTCACCCGGTAAGATGAGGCGAGAACTGTTGAACTGCCTCCGCCAGCGGCTAATCCCGCCCTGCAGGCGGGAAGGGTGGCTTCTGAACCTTCCGCTACTCCCAAGGATGCCGATCATCCCTTGATAGAAGATAACTCCCTCATGCTTCCGGCCAGGCTGGGATCATCATGCGCAAGCCATTCCGCCCGGGGCGAGGCAAGCCTCTTCACCTCCTTTATGGAACCGATGGGGGGGGGGGGGGTCGGGCCTTCTCGTCCGACGACAGTCGACGGTTCTCGCCGGACTGCAGGTATGCGAGACATTCTTGTCAGCTAATCGTTACGCCTTAATCAAATCCTTGGGCGCTCTTTTGAAGGGGATCCCAGCTCGCGGTCGGGAGCCAACTAGGGAGAAGAGGAAGAAGAAGAAGAAGATGGCGAGGGCTCCCCCTCCCTTCATCTGGCGAGATAGATAAAACCTTGAACATCGCCGGGAACGCGAAGGGGCGAAGGAGGAAGGTCTCGGCCATTTTGTCCAAGCTCATCCAGCGAGACCGTGCTCATACCGCCGCGGCGAAAGTGTTCCGCGAATCCGTGGAGCAAAGGCCGGAAGCTCTGGAGCGAGATTTCTTATTGGGCGAGACTGATCGACCGGGAGGGCCTACTGCCGAGTCTTCGCCAGGGAGATGCATCGCGCAGATCCGGGATCATGCTCGGCGGATCAACCTAGGGTGTACCACCCTGTCATCCTATTTCAACCGGCTGGTGCCTCCAAGAACTAGGCGGCGGGAACGAGGACGATGGCGCTGGGAACCCTACTAGTCCTCTAGATCTCGCCTCTTCTCTCTTCGTAGCCTCCCCTTCTGCCAATGTACCTTCATGCTTGTTTGTAATAACAATTATTATTATCAATTTTATTTAGCTCTCGCCAGCGAGAGCATGCCATTATCCGTCTCTTCTTTTATTGTGCTGCAATTTTAAGAATATGTGCCGGAACTAGGATGTTTGCGCCGAAACTAGGATGCTTGCGCCGAAACTAGGATGCTTGCGCCGAAAATAGGATGTTTGCGCCGAAACTAGGATGCTTGTGCCGATTAGAAACGATGGCGCGAACTGGGATGCTTGCGCCGAAACTAGGATGCTTGCGCCGATTAGAAACGATGGCGCGAACTGGGATACTTGCGCCGAAACTAGGATGCTTGCGCCGATTAGAAATGATGGCGCGAACTGGGATGTTTGCGCTGATTCGAAACGAGTGTTGATTGCTGTCATCCCGAGGGGGAAAACCGAGGCGTCGCCAGCCCAGATCGTGACAGCTGTACTCCGCCGTTATTTTCTCTCTCTATCAGACGGAACCGTAATGATCACGGTTCCCTATAAATAGGGAAGTACACCAACCGCATTTACTTCTCCGATCTGGAACCTCAACACCCTTTCATTGCTCTCGCACTCTTGCTTCCGCCTCTACCTCTCTATATCTCTCGCTCTTACCCATAAACCAAAATGTCGGGCGAGAACGAGGGCCGCGCTCATTGCGCGGAAGCGTTCCGAAAGCATCTCTTTCCTTCTTGCACCCTTACCCTGGACGAGTACAACATGATCGTTAATCGCTTCATTCCTGCTGGCTTCTCGACGAGGAACCCGAGTAATCATGACAAGGTGAATACCCCGGGGGCGGGAGAGCTTGCCATCCCCCTCGAACATTTCGAGGTGGGTTTCCGCCTTCCCCTCTGGCCGGAGATTCGCCAAGCTCTTCGCTACTACGGGGTAGTTCCCGCCCAGCTGAACCCGAACTCCGTCGCGATCCTTGTGGCATTCATATGCTACAGGCGATCCGAGAGGATCGAGTTCAGCCCGCCAATCTTCCGGAAGCTGTTCAACTTCCGCGCCAAAGGAGGGGTGGTCTTCTTCTCCCGGCAGCTGCTCAAGACCACCGGTCTCGCCAACAAACATCACCACTGGGGAGAGAAGTTCGTCTACGTCACCGGCGACTTCGACAACGTCCCACTCCAGCCTGTACAGTACGAGGATGTCGCCCGCTCTGGGGTCGCGCGAGAGCGCAATTCTGGAGTTCTTTGGCACGAAGGAATTCGACGTCGACTTCCTCCGGCGAGACGTCGACTCCCTTCCTCCCGTCTACCCGGGCGAAGGTATGGTCTTGCCCTAGATTTGATTCCTTGTCAGGATCTTCTTGTGCTGAATAGTGGCAACTTTGTAGGAGAGCAGGAGGTCCCCCTGCGCCAACCTTTCGCTGATGCCCAGGGTGTCGAGAGTCGGGCCGCGAGAGATTCTCTCGCTCTTGCGGGAGCTAGCGCTCGTGCCTGCCGGGATGAACCGGCTCATCCCTTGCCGCCAAAAGCCAAGAAGCGGAAAGGCACCATTCCCGCCCTCCGATCGTTGAAGAGGCCAAAGCCATCTGCTGCTGAGAAGGGGAAATCCTTGGCAGTCTCGCCCGTCCAATCTCCCCCCCTGGGCAGGTCCTTCGAAGGGCTTCTACAGAGGGCTAGCGAGATGGATGCTGCTGCCAGGAGCCGTGCCGAGGCTTCCGCCGGGAACCCACCGGCCGCAAGCGAGGCTGGGGGAGAAGGGGCCGTTGCCGAGACCTCTGCCCGGACTCCGCCCAAGGAGGTGCCGAAAGGGCACAGAAAACTACGGTTTCGGCGTGAAGTACCTCGACGCTGAGGGGAAGCCTCAGCTCCAGTGGGACCCCGCGTCCAACCTGATCAAGGTTTCGACACTCCTTCCCAGCTGGGCGGAGCGAGACGAGGTCACTGGCGAGGCCTTCTCGCTAGGCTACGACCTCTACAGCCGAGAGGACGCCAATGTCTACGACCAGATGCCCACCCGACTCTTGGCCTTCGAATCCACTCGGGCCCTGCTGCGCGGGTTCGAGCTCGCGCACATGTGCGCTCGCCGGAGCATCAGAATAGATAAGAATTTCGCGGATATGTATAAGGCGAGAGATGGAGCGGTGGCACAAGCGCGTGCTTTGGATAAAGAGCTCGCGAGTGGTCAGCAGGAGCTGGCGAATGCTCAACAACTGCTATCCCTACGCCCCGCAGTCGAGGTAAGCGAGACCTTCCTGGACCCTTGTTCTCGCTTCTTAAAGCCATGTTTGTGCAACATTTCTCTGAGCTGATCTCTTTTCCACAGGATTCCGTCCCATCCATGGCGCTCCGCGCGGAGCTGGCTGACGTGCGCTGCGAGAACGTCCTGCTGAGGGACCAACTCCGGCGTGCGGAAGCGGTGAAAGGCCTGCCTCCTCCAACGCTTGACGAAATGTTGAAGAGTCGTTACTTCTAGGAGTACGACATCGACAAGCTGCTGCAGGCGAATGCCCAGGCCACCGTCAAGCTCACCCTCGAGACGTTGCGGGACGTGAAGCTGCTGCGGGAGGCGGGCGAGACCATCATTGCCGACCGACTCCTTCCATGGCTCTTCGACCCCATCCTGAAGCCTCCAGGCGCGCCCGACTCCCCGCCCTCGGACATCCCGAAGCCTTCTATCGTTGTAGGCGAGACGTCCGAGGCGAGCTCTGGTGAGGGATCCAGCGAGGATTCGAGCGAGAGCACCAGCGATGATTACAGCGCTCCCCCTTGAAGGGTCTTTTCTTTTGTTATTATTCTCTTTCGTAATGAGCGATAAGCTCCAAACTCCTGTAATTTATTATAAAATATAATGTAATGTTTTACTTATCGTTGTCGATGTGTTTGCTTGAATGAGTAGGTTAGTCAGCCAAGTGACTTCCGCGCGGGCTTCCGCCGAGACCCTTAGTCTCCTTAGGGTAACCTTACTTAGAGATCAATTAGGCGGGAGCCTTGCGCTATCGATTAGGTCGTCCTGCCTAGGTCTGCCGGAAGCCTTCTTCGGCGAGGTCCCCCTAGCCGAGACCTTCGGGCCGAGACCTCTACTGGCCGAGACCTTTAGGGCCTTGTCTCCGATTTAGGCCAGGGCCGTGTCTAAACATCTTCCGACAAACTAAACCTATGCCCCACCGACGAGCCTTCAGACCTGCCAACTAGATGGGAGCCTGCGCAGCGGATCTACCTGGGGCCGAGCCGAGCTCGTCGTAACGCAGAGTAACTACAAATCAAGAACCAAGGACCAAGAGTCAAGGACTCAACCTATCCCCCACAGGCAAGCCTTCGGACCTGCCAGCTAGATGAGAGCCTGCGCAGCGGGTCTACCTGGGGCCGAGCCGAGCTTGGGGTGTCGATGAAGATCAAACTCAACCTCTCCCCCACAGGCGAGCCTTCAGACCTGCCAGCTAGATGAGAGCCTGCGCAGCGGGTCTACCTGGGGCCGAGCTGAGCTCGGGGTGTTGATGAAGATCAAACCAAACCTCTCCCCCACAGGTGAGCCTTCGGACCTGCCAGCTAGATGAGAGCCTGCGCAGCAGGTCTACTTGGGGCTGAGCCGAGCTCGGGGTGTTGATGAAGATCAAACCAAACCTCTCCCCCACAGGCGAGCCTTCGGACCTGCCAGCTAGATGAGAGCCTGCGCAGCGGGTCTACCTGGGGCCGAGCCGAGCTCGGGGTGTTGATGAAGATCAAAACAAACCTCTCCCCCACAGGCGAGCCTTCGGACCTGCCAGCTAGATGAGAGCCTGCGCAGCGGGTCTACCTGGGGCCAAGTCGAGCTCGGGGTGTTGATGAAGATCAAACCAAACCTCTCCCTCACAGGCGAGCCTTCAGACCTGCCAGCTGGATGAGAGCCTGCGCAGCGGGTCTACCTGGGGCCAAGCCAAGCTCGGGGTGTTGATGAATATCAAACCAAACCTCTCCCCCACAGGCGAGCCTTCGGACCTGCCAGCTAGATGAGAGCCTGCGCAGCGGGTTTACCTGGGGCCGAGCCGAGCTCGGGGTGTTGATGAAGATCAAACCAAACCAAACCTCTCCCCCACAGGCGAGCCTTCGGACCTGCCATCTAGATGAGAGCCTGCGCAGCGGGTCTACCTGGGGCCGAGCCGAGCTCGGGGTGTTGATGAAGATCAAACCAAACCTCTCTCCCACAGACGAGCCTTCGGACCTGCCAGCTAGATGAGAGCCTGCGCAGCGGGTCTACCTGGGGCCGAGCCGAGCTCGGGGTGTTGATGAAGATTCCTTCAAACAGACCTATTCTACCATCAGGATGAGAAGACATAGTCGGTCAAAGCTAGCAAAAAGCATTATGATAGCATTTTTGGAGACAGTCAATGTTTTGAAATGGTAAGATTGAAAAGATAATATTTATTTACAACATTACAATCCTTCTCTCCTCTTATGGGTAGAAGCGTTTTAAGTCATCACCGCTCCAGGTGTGGCTCAAGGTCCTTCCCTCCACATCCTGGAGGTAGTAACCCCCATTAGCCAGAGTCTTCTTTACTATGTAAGGCCCTTCCCAGCCGGGGTTGAGCTTGCCAACCGGGGCCGACCTTCCTGCCGCGTCGACCTTTTTCAGCACTAGGTCCCCCTCGACGAATTGCTTGACTCTAATTTTCTTATCGAATTACCTGGCCATTCGCCGTTTGATCTCTTCTTGCCTGATGGCAGCAACATCCCGCAGCTCTTCCACCATATCCAACGAGAGGCGCAACTCTTCCTCGTTCCCCAACCTCCAAGCTTCGCTTCCTTCACCCGCGGCCGTGACCCGTGGAGACCGAACCTCAAACTCCACCGGGAGGACAACCTCACATCCATGAGAGAGCTTGAAGGGGGTCTCCCATATGGCCGTGTTCGGAGTTGTTTGCAAGGCCCACAGGACGGAAGGGAGTTGCTCCACCCAGTTACCCTTCAGGTTTTCCACCTTCTTCTTGAGCAAGTTCACAATGATCTTGTTCGCCGCTTCCACCTGGCCATTGCTCCGGGGGTGATGGACAGAGGCAAACCTGAGGTCTATCCCCAATTGAGTACAGAAGCTGATGAACTCTTCGCTGGCAAACTGGGGACCATTATCCGTCACTATCGCTTGGGGTATCCCATGCCTGTATATGATTTCCCCCCAAACAAAGTTCCTGATGACCTGGGAGGTAACCTTGGCTAGAGCTTTGATCTCCAGCCACTTTGAGAAGTAATCGATCTTGACTAGGAGGAACCTCCTCTGCCCGCTAGCTGGAGGAAAGGGTACAACTAGATCCATGCCCCAAATGGCGAAGGGCCATGGTGCCGTGATGCTTCGAAGCCTTTGAGCGGGCAAGAGCTGGAGGGGAGCGTACACTTGACACTTTAGGCATCTCTTCGCAAACTCAACTGCATCCTTCCTCAAGGTCTGCCAGAAATACCCTTGCCTTATCACCCTTGCCTCCATCGTCCTTCCTCCTGAGTTACTGCCGCACTCTCCCGAATGTACCTCTTCCAGGATCCTCGGGGCCTCCTCCTCGGTCACACATCTCGCAAGGAGCCCCGACAATATCTTCCGGTGCAAGCCCCCTTCCAGCATCAGGTAGTAGGCTGCCTTTCGCCTGAAGCTCTTCGCATCCTTGACCTCCTCTGACAGCTCACCTGTGGTAAGGAAGGTCACCAACGGGTCTACCCATGAGGATCGCCGACCTACCTCCATCAACTCCCCGTCTTCAATTGCCGGTCGGAATAGTTCAGTTAAGGTTCCTCCTCCCCGAGGCCCAAACTTTGCCAATCGATCAGCTGCTGTGCTTTCCTCCCTGGGAACATATTGAATAGAGAAAGAACGGAAACCTCCGATGATTGCCCTTACCTTGGATAGATACTTCACGAGGGTAGGCTCCCGAGCCTCAAACTCCCCTCGGATCTGCGATGCTACCACCATCGAGTCGGTGAAGGTCTCCACATCCTGAATCTCCAACTCCTTTGTCAATCGAAGGCCGGCTATCACAGCCTCATACTCCGCTTGATTATTGGTTACAGGGAAGTGGAAAGCCACCGCCTGTTCTATGGTAACCCCTTGAGGACTCACCAACACTACACCCCCTCCCAGAGAGTGCTTTCCCGAGGCCCCATCGACCATCATCCTCCACGCTTCCTGCGGCTTCGGCTCTTCTTTCTCAGCTTCAGTGGCATAGTCTGCCAGAAAGTGCGCCACGGCCTGAGCTTTGATGGAGAGTCTCAGAACAAAAAAGATGTCGAACTCGCTGAGTTCGATGGACCACTTTGCCAGCCTTCCTGAGTGCTCTACCCCCTCGAAGACCTTATGAAGGGGATGGTCGGTTACCACCCTAATCGAGTGCGCTTGAAAGTAAGGACGAAGCTGCCTAGCCGAGACGATCAAGGCATACACCAGCTTCTCTAGGATGGGGTATCGGAGCTCCGCCTTTCTTAAGATTCGGCTTACGTAGTAGATGAGTAGCTGTTTCTTCCCTTCTTCCCTAACCAAGACGGAGCTCACAACCTCTATCCCCACCCCGAGATACAAGGCTAGATCTTCCCCCTCCTTTGGGCTTTGAAGTAGCGGAGCTTGGGAGAGTTTCCTCTTCAGCCCTTGGAAGGCCTCTTCGCATTCGACCGTCCATTCGAACACCTGGTTACCACGAAGCACTTTAAAGAAAGAAGAGCACCTATCCCCGGACCGAGAGAGGAACCTGCTTAGCCCGGCCAACTTTCCGGTTAGACGCTGGACCTCTTTGGCGCTGCGAGGTGATTCCAAATCTAAGATAGCCTTAACCTTGTCAGGGTTAGGTTCTACCCCCGCCGGAGTCAAGAGGTGTCCGAGGAACTTCCCGCGACTAGCCCCGAAGACACACTTCAAGGGGTTCAACCTCATCTTGAACCTCCGCAGGGTGGCGAATGTTTCTTTTAAGTCTCGCAGATGTGAATCCACGCACTTGCTTTTGACAATCAGGTCATCGAAATAGACCTCTAGATTCTTTCCCCTTTGATCTTGAAAGATCCGATCCATCATGCGTTGGTATGTTGCCCCTGCGTTTTTTAAACTAAAGGGCATCATTTTATAGCTGAAGCACCCCTCTCTCGTGATGAAGGAAACATTCTTGACATCGGGAGGGTGCATCCAGATCTGGTGGTAACCTGAAAAAGCATCCAAAAAACTCACAACAGAAAAACCGACGGCTGAATCAACCAGCACGTCGATTCGAGGCAGGGGGTAACAATCTTTAGGACATGATTTATTCAACAAAGAGAAGTCGATACACATACGCCATTTTCCTCCCCCTTTCTTTACCATTACCACATTGGAGATCCATCCTGGATACTGGATCTCTGAGATGAAGCTTGCCTCTAGGAGATTCTTGACCTCCTCTCAGATGAGCTCCTCCAGCTTGGTGGCGATGGCCCTCATCTTCTGGCGTATGGGGCGAGTCCTGGGGTCCAGGTTCAGGCGATGACAAGCCACGTCCGCGTCGATGCCCGGCATGTCTGCCGCGCTCCAAGCGAAGATGTCGATGTTGCTTTGTATGCAGGCTCGCATCCGCTCCTGATCCTCGAGGCTCAAGCCTCCGCTGACCCGCACCTTCTGTTCCTGCCCAGCTCTGGTAAGCACCTCCATCTCTATCACTTCCTCGGTCAACTCCAGCCTCGACCGCTCCCAACCTGCCCTTGCCTCCTCCTGCTCAAGTTCTTCTCCTCCGGCCTCGTCAACCTCCATCGCTTCCACCAGGCCTTCTCCTTGCCTCTGCTCTTCTTCCCTTACCTCTCTCAGGCTTATCTCCTCTACTTCCACTAATTCCTCCGCCTCCTGCGGGCTTGCCTCCTCCACTTCTACCACTTGCTCCCCTGCTACCTCCAACGCCTCCTCCAGGCTCGTCTCCCCCTCCTCGACACTTCCTTCTTGTCCAGCCATCTCCTTTTCCAGTTCCTCCGCCTCAGCCATCCACGACACAGTGTTGACTGCTGTCACATAACACTGCCTCGCCACCTTCGGATCCCCCCTGATCCTAACCTGCACCCCTCCATTGTTGAATTTGAGGCATTGGTGAAACGAGGAGGGGACGCAGCGAAAGGCGCTGACGAGGGAACGACCAAAGATGGCGTTGTAACTGCTTGGGGCGTCTACGATCACGAACCTACAGTTCCGTGAGACGCCCCCAAGCCTCACATGTAGGCCCACTCCTCCTTCTACTTCCTTCCTCTCTCCAGAAAAACCAAAAAGCGATTCAACAGAAGCCATGACCCTTTTCCCTTCAACCCTCATCTCGTCGAAGGCCTTTTTGAAGATCACGTTCACCGAGCTCCCATTATCCACCAGTATCCGGGAGACTGTGAAGTTCTCCACCGCCGTCTGGATCACTAGCGCGTCGTAGAAAGGGTCTTCGTAGTCTGGCATATCCGTGGATGAGAAGGTGATCTTTTCTTCTGGGGGGAGCTAGGGAGGTTGATAGTTTTACTTTCAAGACAACCTAAACACCTAGAGGGGGGGGTGAATAGGTTCTAATTTCTTGTCTATAAATCTAGGCAGAATTCAATTGTAATTTAAAACATCTAGCACAACATTCACAGACAACTAAGCATCACAGATTGCACAATGTTTTATAGTGGTTCCCCAAGGTCTGGGTACATCCACTTTCCCCCTTCACCTATCTAGCAATATGCTAGATTCGGCCAAACTTCCACTATACTCAGATCCTCAGATCCTACAGCTCAAAACCAGGATAGGTTCCTATAACTCAGGCTCAACAGCCCTACCTCAGCCTTGCCTCAAGGCTACCACTCAGAGAATAACCTTCTCCTACACTCAGGCAAATAGCCCTACCACTCAGAGATCACCTCTCCTACACTCAGCCTTTATAACACAGGCTTACAACTCAGATCTGTGTAAACAGATCCTACAGAAATTTAGAAAAGATATTTTGATGTCCTGCCTTTGTTGAGAGAGAAGAGGACAAGACACTTCTTGATCAGCTGATGAAATCAACTGAATCTGAGCTTTCTTCAAAGCTTCTTGAATCTGAACTTAGCTGAGTTGATTTCCAAACAGCTTCTTGAGAAACCACTGATGGCTTCCTTCTTCTTCTTCAAGATGACTGGATCTCCCTCTATCCAACACCTTTACTGATACTTCAGACTTCTTCTTCTTAGACCTTCTGATGAAGATCTTCTTTTTCACTTTCTTGAATTGAAACTTCAATAGGATCGTAATCCTTTTATTTATTCTTCTTAGATCTTCTTCAGATATTTTTCTTAGCTTAGCTGCCTTTTAATTCCTTCTGAATGTGTCTATTTATAGACTTTCTTCATGGTAACCGGCTGATCCGGTTTCTAACTGTTTTCTGACAGGTTTGACAGCTTCAGTTAAATGGTGGCAACCCACAGCTGTCAAGTCTTCAAACAGTTCCTGTGCCTTAGCCTTGGACAGCAAAATGTCGAGACAGTCTGTTAGAAAGTGTCGAGACCAATCTGTCTATCTGTGTCGACACAAGTGACTTTGGTGTCGACACAGTCTTTGATGATGTCGACTGAGTTGCCTTTAAGTCGACACAACTTCTTCAGAAAATAACTTGGTCTAGACTCTGCAGTGTGTCGACACAAGTCCTGTGTGTCGACACAGTTGTTGTAGATTCAGAACTCAGTATGTGTCGACTCAGCCTTCAGGTGTCGACACAGCAATATTCAACTCTGCCAAAATGTGTCGACTCAGTCTTCTGGTGTCGACACAAGCATAGTCGACTACTGCCAATATGTGTCGACTCAGTCTTCTGGTGTCGACACATCCACCCAGTGTCGACACAGTTGTGGTCGACTATCTTCTTCAGTGAGTCGACTATCTTTCTCTGGTCGACTATCTTTCACTAGTCGACTAACTTTCTTTGGTCGACTATCTTTCACGGTGTCGACTAACTTTCTCTGGTCGACTATCTTTCACGGTGTCGACTAACTTTCTCTGGTCGACTATCTTTCACGATGCCGACTAACTTTCTCTGGTCGACTATCTTTCACGGTGTCGACTAACTTTCTCTGGTCGACTATCTTTCACGGTGTCGACACTGCTTCCCAGTGTTGAGGTCGACGATTTTCTTTATGTGTCGACACTGCTTCCCAGTGTCGACATAAATGTGGTCGACTATCTTTCTCTGTGTCAACACTGATATTCTGAAGTGTCGACACAAATATTCTGAAGTGTCGACACAATTTCTTCAGGTGTCGACATGTGGACTTAGAATATTTTTCTGCATTATTTAATACTTCTTCACCTGCACATGTCAACTCAAAACAACATCAAATACAACTTGATGTATATCATTGAGCTAAGTTGGGCTTCTTCAAATCATGTACACATTTTCTAATGTACCCAACAATCTCCCCCTATTTGGAGAAGTCATAACCCTATAGCCAATGATATACATCATTTATAAAAAGTATAAACTGATGATATATGACATAACAAGAATACTTAATATAAACAAAACATAAAAACAATCCATCACAGAATGAACATAATATGATACCAAACAACATTATGTTTATAACTTGATAATGTTTGAATACAGAGATTTACATTTAATGATTTAATCAAAATATTACAAAATACTTTGAAAGAACTAAAAATTAAGACTGATCAGGCTCTTTAATGACAATCCCTTTGCCAGATAGAACTTGAGCCTTCACAGGAGCTTCAGAATCTTCAGCTGGCTTCTTGCCTTTTAGATCAGCCTTCTTCTTTGCTTCTTCCTTGAGCCTTTGCCTTTCAAAATAATGAAAGGGCTTTGGGAAGTACTTGCTTGGCTCCTGAGCATCTGGAGGCAGCCTACCCATCTTTGCTTTTCTTCTAAACTGTACAATGGCCTCTTGCCTGGCTTCATACTTCTGCCATTCCATCTCATTGTACCACTTGCCTCTTTCCTGCACTTGGTCTTTGACAGCCTTCCATGCAGTGAGTATTATATTTCTGGAAGTAGGACTCCACTGCTCAAAGTCTGGCTTAAGTTCAGCCTGCTCTCTAAACCTTTTCTTAGATAGAAGAGCATCTTGCTGGTCTTTCAAAGTAGCCTCAGGCTTATCAACCTTCCCAATAATAATATTAGTAACCTCCTTTGGAGGACTATACATCCCTTGAACCTGCTGATCAATCATATCATAATCTGGAGGGGGGTAAATGACTTGGGCAACCTCAGGTTGATTGCCTTCAAGTAGACTTGTTTGTATTCCTGACTCAGCCACCATAGCATCATCACACAATGGGGGATATCCCAATGTGGCTCGAATACTATTAGTCACCCATTTGGTGTGCTCTGAGCCTGCATGAACTAGCATCCTCTCCCCCTTTATGGCTTCTCTAGAAACATGATCTCTGAGATCTTCCTTTTGAAATCTGATTTGGCCATCCAGATAATTCACACCCTCTTTAAAAAATGGTTTTAACTTTTGAAGCTTGTCAGATATTTCTTTTTGAGAGGAAGTTATAGCAGTTTTAACAGAATCAATAGCAGCTTGAAAGTTTTTATCAAATTCTTCCATTTCTTTTGCTCTAGCTGCAGACAGGCCTGGAACAATCTTTTTCAATTCCTCTATAATCTCATGATGAGATTCAGTTAAATTATCATTCATTCTTATCTGATTTTCCAAGACATAGCTTTGCTTTAAAGCAATATCATCCACCTTAGGGATGATAGTCTGCTGTTGTTTTGCCAAATACACCACAACATTACCTCCCTTATGGAAGCAATCTGTCATCTCCTTTTTATGCATATTGACCTCAAATCTAATAGATTTTATATCTTGAGCTAAGTCAAACTGCAGGGACTTGTTGTTCTCATCAACATATTTTTCAATGGCCACCCTGTGTTCATCCAATTTCACTTGTAAATCTACCAAGAACTTGTTATAATCAAAGTCAGAAGGAGTGTGATGTGCTGTAGACTGTAGAGTCTGCTTATAGCTCTTGCTCCTTCTCTGGAAGACCATAAGTTTTCTCTTTTTAGCCACCCTGGCTTCTTCAGTCTCTGAATCAGAAGTACTATCAATTTGAACTCTTTCTTTGGGAGGAGGAGAAACAGCTGCTTCAGTGCCATGTTGTACAGTCTCAACATGTACTTGCTCCCCCTCAATTTCTTGCTCCACTTCCAGACTATCAGTAATTATTTCATCATTTGGAAATAACTCCTTCAGAGTATATTCCTTCTGGGCTTGATCATTTGCAGTATTCAAATTTGGAGATTGATCAATTTGAGCATCTTCTTGCACTTGCTCCCCCTGGACCTGTGCAGAAATAGAAATATTAGAAATCTCTTTTGTAGGAAAATACACCAGCTCCCCCTGCACCTGTACCTGGTCATGAGTAGATACAGTTTGTGTAGGTGAATAAACTTGCTGAGCTGGTATACTTACTTCTTCTTCTTGAACTGCAGGTATTGTGGCATCCTGAACTTGTGTAGATGCAGGCTGATCTTCAACCTCTAGTCTTACTTGCTCTTCTTGTGGATGCCCAGTACTAGTAGCATGACCTGGGGATTGCTCAGGTGAATCTTGCCTTTCCACTTCAGGCATCTCTTTGGTCAGCACCCTGTCCCATCTGGAGAATAATCTCATGTCCATCCTTCTCATGTGATTAATTTTAGTTCCAGGTTGTTGTTGCATAACCTCAGGAATCTCCTTACTTAGTTATATACTCATTATCCTAGCCAGATTTGGCTTCTTGATTCCTTCCTTAATCTTCTCAAAGATTACAGATGACTAATCCGTTGGAATTGTAAAAACAATCCTGGTCATTAGGCTGAACATATAGGCAGAAATCCTATCATGTCCACCTGGCTTGCACAGAATAACTTTTCCAACTACTTCTGACAGAAACTTGCCTTGTTGGTTCATTCCTTTCCGATTGAACGCAGCTCCAATTTTCATGGTGGATTCCAATCCACACCATTGAAGATCCTCCCTAGATTTAGAAGTAGGGACATCCTCTTCATTCTCAATTGTAGGTAATTGCAGAATTGTTCTTATCTTTCTTGGTGTAATCTCCACAGGTGACCCATGAACTGTGGATTTTATCTGTTGACTTTCAGAGTTTACAGATGCAGAGGTAAAGAACTCATGCACCTCCTTCTTCCATATCTTTGATGGTTCGGAGACCAAAAATTCTAAACCTGAGTCGGAGAGGAGAGAGATAACCCCAAGAACATCTGGAGGGGCAGCTGCAAAGGCCTGGCGCACCAACTCATATCCTTCATTCACATTGTCTTCAATCTTTGGCGCCATTGATCAGTCGAGAAAGCTTGAAAGATGAGAGAAAGAGAGAGAGAGGGAGAATGTCGACACAGGGTTTCGAAAACCTTGTAAGCGTGTCGACAGAATGAGTTTTTGACCTATTTATACCTTCTGTTTAAAGAAGATCAAAAGTCGCCAAAAACAGACTATAAGTGTCGACACAGATGGATTGTGTCGACACAAGCTTCTATTGTCTCGACTACAAGTTTGTCTACTATGTGTCGACACCAATTTGCGGTTATGTCGACACCAGAGATATATAGTAGAGCATCAGAAATTCTGTGTCGACTCTTAGTATAAGTGTCGACACAAAATCTGTAAGTGTCGACACCACTATCCTGGTGAAGTCGACACTACATTCCTGGATAAGTCGACAATAAGATTCTTAAGTGTCGACACATATTTTCTGTGTCGACACAATATCTCTGACTTGTCGACATTACTACCCTGAGTCGACACATTATTACTGAATGTGTCGACACCATCTTACTTAGCCAATTTCTGTTTGTTCATCACAACTTATAAGTACAACAAAGTACTTTATACTACTTCAATGTGTCTTAATATCACTTGAATGTCTTGTTACCACTTCAACTTTATTGTTGATGATTTTGTGATTACACTAATCAATGGTTAACATACCTAATTCAATTTTGAATTTATTGAATTTTGTCTCATCTAGGGGCTTAGTAAACACATCTGCTATTTGATAATCTGTTTTCACAAATTCCAATGAGATGTCTTCTTTTTCTACATGTTCTCTAAGAAAATGGTATTTTATTTCTATATGCTTAGTTCTACTATGAGAAACAGGATTATTAGCAATAGAAATTGCACTCTTAGAATCACACAAAAGAGGTGTTCTACTTACTTGAATACCATAATCCTTTAGCTGATGCTGCATCCATAATAGCTGAGCACAGCAGCTTCCAGCAGCAACATACTCTGACTCAGCTGTGGAAATTACCACACTAGTCTGCTTCTTACTACTCCATGATATTAGTCTTCCTCCCAGAAATTGACAAGTACCTGTAGTACTCTTCCTATCCTCTCTACATCCTGCAAAATCTGCATCTGAATAGCCTGTTAGTTGAAAATCTCTATTCCTAGGGTACCAAAGACCTAGATTAGGTGTGCCCTTAAGATATCTCAGAATCCTTTTAACTGCAGTATAGTGAGATTCTTTAGGGCAGGCTTGGTACCTAGCACAGACACATGTAGCATACATAATATCTGGTCTACTAGCAGTGAGATATAGTAGTGAGCCAACTATCCCTCTATACAAAGTCTCATCAACAGGTTTACCTGCATCATCTTTGCATATAGGCATACTTGTTCCCATAGGAGTTCTCATGGTGGAGGATGACTCCATACCATATTTCTTAATCAATTCTTTGGTGAACTTAGACTGTGATATGGACAAGCCATCATCAGTCTGTCTTACTTGGAGTCCTAAGAAGAATTCAGTTCCCCCATACTGCTCATCTCAAACTTCCCTTGCATAAGTTTGGCAAACTTTTTACAAAGGTTGTTTTCAGTAGATCCAAAGATTATGTCATCAACATAGATCTGTACTAAGATGATCTTGCCTTTGGATTCCCTAAGGAATAGAGTTTTGTCAATTTTTCCTCTTGAGAATTTATTCTCAATAAGGAAAGTAGACAGGGTTTCATACCAAGCCCTTGGGGCTTATTTTAACCCATACAGAGCTTTCCTAAGCTTATAAACAAAATCAGGTTTAAGAGGATCTACAAAACCTGATGGCTGCTCTACATATACTTCTTCTTTAAGATCACCATTCAGAAATGCTGACTTCACATCCATCTGGTATACTTTGAAGTCTTGATAGGCTGCATAGGCAAGGAATATTCTGATTGCCTCCAGCCTTGCCACTGGAGCAAAGGTTTGATCAAAGTCAATCCCTTCTTCCTGCCTGTATCCTTTTGCAACCAATCTTGCTTTATTCTTTACTATTATTCCACTTTCATCTAGCTTGTTCCTATAGATCCATTTTGTGCCAATTATGTTGTGGTCTCTTGGTTTAGGAACAAGCTCCCAGACATTGCACCTTCTGAATTGATTCAGCTCCTCTTGCATAGCATCAATCCAGTGCTGGTCTTGGATAGCTTCTTCAAACTTCTTAGGTTCCATTTGTGACAGGAAACTTGAATGCAGAACTGTGTTTTGATTTCTGCTTCTAGTTTGCACCCCTTGTCTTGGATCACCTATTATCTGATCAGCTGGATGATCTCTTAAATGTCTTGTAGCTGGAGGAAGATTTCCTTCTGGTTGAACATTTCCAGCTCCTTCATTTAACTGATTCTCTTGATTTTCATCAGCTTCTATAGTGTCTTGTTCTCCCCCTGGACTGAAGCCTTCATTTTCCAATGCCCCATCTTTCTTTGATACTTCAGTAATGGAAAGCTTGTCCATACTTTTGCTTATACCTGTTGAGTCATTTGATCTACAAGACAACTCACAGTTGATTAATCTTGTTTCATCAAACACAACATGCACAGATTCTTCAACAACTTGAGTAGTCAAGTTGAAGACTCTATATGCCTTACTATTTGTGTTGTACCCAACAAATATCCCATCCTGGGATTTGGCAGCAAACTTAGTCAAATATGACTTGCCATTGTTAAGTATATAACACTTGCAACCAAAGATCCTAAAGTAAGATAGATTTGGTTTTCTGCCTTTCACAATCTCATAGGGAGTCATTTTGTGGCTTTTGGTGATAGTAGCCCTATTGATTGCATGACAAGCAGTGTTAACTGCCTCAGCCCAAAAATATTCTGGGAGAGAGGTGTCACTCAATAGAGTTCTACCAGCTTCAATTAATGTTCTATTCTTTCTTTCAGCAATTCCATTTTGCTGAGGTGTTCTAGGTGAGGAGAACTCTTGGAAAATCCCAAAGTCTTTACACAAGTTTGTTATGCTTTCAGATTGAAACTCAGTACCATGGTCACTTCTGATTTTGACCACTGTACTATTCAGTTCATTCTGAATTTGCTTTACAAAATTAAGTAATACACTTGGGGTTTCAGATTTTTGTCTCAGAAAGAACACCCATGTAAATCTAGAATAGTCATCTACAACCACAAAAGTGTAGACCTTCCTACCTAGACTATGAACTGGCATAGGACCAAAAAGATCCATATGCAAGAGGTATAAGCACCTCACAGAATCCTTGTTTTCAAGGCTTTTAAAGGAGGATTTTGTCTGCTTGCCCTTTTGACAAGCTCAGCATATTCCTTCCTTTATACACTTAATTTGAGGTCCATTCCTCACTAACTCTTTGCTAAAGAGTTGGCCAATTGTCTTGTAGTTTAGATGAGCCAATCTCTTGTGCCACTTAACACAATGAGAAGCATTGTCATCAGCTACAAGACAGATAGGAGAAGCCTTATTCTCACATTCAAAATTAAGACAATATACATTTCTCTTCCTATACCCAGTCAATATGATCTTTTGATCACTTGACCTTTTGATATGACATCCATCTTTAACAAATGAAATGTCATATCCTAAGTCACTTAGCTGGCTTATGCTTATTAGATTATGTTTCAAACCTTTTACATAAGCCACTTGAGTGATAGTAATTAGGTTAGAAGAAATGTTACCAAACCCTTTGATGACTCCTTTTTCAGATCCACCAAAGATCACTTTAGGTCCATCTTTGACAGATGAATACTCCTTCAGCAGCCCCTTTGTTCCAGTCATGTGCCTGGAACAACCACTATCCAAGTACCATATAGGGGCATGGTAACTTGGATTCACCTGCAACACAGAATTACTTACTCTTAGAACCCAAGTAAGTCTTGGGTCCTTGGTTCAGGTTAGCATTAATAAAGCTACTATAACCTCTTCTAACAGGTAGACTTTTGTTCTTTATAACACTTGTGTTATACCAGCAGTCTAGTGCAAAATGGCCTCTCTTGCCACAGCACCAACATTCAAACTTATTGTATCTAGATCTAGATACATCCTTGTCAGAAGAATTTCTGTTCATTGCTGGTGCTACGACAACTTCACCTACTGATTTCTTAAAACCATTGGGTTTATGACCATAGGTAGGTCTGCTTGCATTTACACCCTTGTTCTTCAGAACATTAGTCTTAATATAACCTTGAATATCTTCATGATCATATTTGTTAGAAGGCACTTTCACCTTACTAAACTTTATGGGGACTGAAAGATTTAGTGGCTGAACAGGAGCTTTGCCTTTCCTCTTGAATCTGCCAGCCCTGGAGTTACCTTTAAATCCTAATCCAGCCTTACCCTTTTGAGTGACAAATTCATCTATCAAGGGTAAGATAGATTTTGGCTTAGAGTAACTAGCCACTAAATCCCTTTCAATTCTAAGTCTGGCCTCCAGACTCTTCACTTGATCATTAGTATAATTAATTGTGCCCATCTGAATAATAGTTATATTCTTCAGCTTGGCAATTTCATTTAATTTTTGATCAATAACTTTCTCTAACTCAGTTGTAGCAACCCTTAGTTCAGCAATTTCCTGAGCCTGAGATTTAACCAGGTTCTTGCTTTTCTTAAGGGCCTGCAACAAATCCCCATACTTGTCTATCAATTGATAGACATCTCCTTCAGATTCAGATGCATCTACATCACTTGATGCAGATGTAGCTGATTCTTCACTTGTACAACAAACATATGTAATAGAAGGACATTATACCTTATTATGACCAGACTGATTCTGGCATATGTCCTCTTCTGATTCTGCCATCAGCCCCATACACTGATGATCCTTTTGTTCATTGATGGAGTCTAGCAACTGCAGAAACTCCTCTTCTTCAGATGCAGCATATAGTCCAATATATGCTTCAGCTTCAGATTCTGACTCTGAAGTTGACTGGTCTGTTAGACTCTTATCTTTCTTTGCAACAAAGGATTTCTCCTTCTTGCCTTTCTGATAAGTCTTCTTTTTGTCTGAAGATTCCTTTCTCTTATCAGGACAGTCAGCCACTACATGTCCATGCCTATTGCAATAATAGCAGACAATCTTTGAAGTAGTGGCTTTGCTGGGCTTTGATCTGCTCTTCTCTTTCCTTGAGGACCTTTTCTTCTGATAATAGTCATCATCTTGCTGTGATGTGGAAGGCCTAGACTTCCATTGCTTCTTTTTCAAGAACCTCTGGAATTGCCTTGTGAATGCAGCTAAGTCTGCATCTGAATCACAGCTTTCTGAACCCTTATCTGAATTTTCAGAACTATCTTCTACAACTTCCTTAGGAGGAGATGAGGATTTCCTCCTATTCTTTCTGGTGGCTTCTGCATTGAATGCCACAGTCTTTTCTCTATGCTCTCCTCTTGAATTCTTTTCCTCCTCCTTCCTCACCATAAGTTGCATTTCATATGATAACAACTTTCCAAACAAGGTGGGAGGAGATATCTCTGCCAATTTAGCCACTTCTCTTATGGAACAGATTTTTGTGTCCCAATCCTTTGTTAAGGATCTCAAGAATTTGTCATTCAGTTCATAAGTACTGAAGACTCTTCCATAGGACATAAGCTCATTCACAATTCTATAGAATTTCTTGTAGCACTCAGTTATGCTATCAGATTTTCCTTGTCTAAAACTTTCATACTCCTGATTGAGCATAGATTTCCTGTCCTGCCTTACTTCTTCAGATCCCTCCATGTAGACAATCAATGTGTCCCACATCTCTTTGGAGGTCTTGCAGTGAATCAGATTCTGAAATGTTGAATCATCTATGGCACTAACAATAATGTTCTGAGCTCTTTTATCCATGGTTGCCAAGATGATTTCATCCTTGGTCATTTCTGAATAACTCTTTGGAGTTTGGATATTTGCATCAAGAACTGATACCTTCATTGGAATGAAGGGGCCTTCCTGTACTGTGATGTAAATCCTTGGGTCAGATGCCTCCATGAACAGTCTGACTCTTTCTTTCCAAATTCCAAAAATTTCTTTCTTGCATATGGGTAATTTCATAGACCCTAGCTCCTTATGATTCTCACCAGAACCCATCTTTTTGAATCTTGATTCTGCCTATCAGATCTACCTCAGACTGTTAAGTCCTTTTTGAGGAACCTCCCTCTGATACCACTTGATAGTTTTACTTTCAAGACAACCTAAACACCTAGAGGGGGGGGGGGTGAATAGGTTCTAATTTCTTGTCTATAAATCTAGGCAGAATTCAATTGTAATTTAAAACATCTAGCACAGCATTCACAGACAACTAAGCATCACAGATTGCACAATGTTTTATAGTGGTTCCCCAAGGTCTGGGTACATCCACTTTCCCCCTTCACCTATCTAGCAATATGCTAGATTCGGCCAAACTTCCACTATACTCAGATCCTCAAATCCTACAGCTCAGAACCAGGATAGGTTCCTACAACTCAGGCTCAACAGCCCTACCTCAGCCTTGCCTCAAGGCCTACCACTCAGAGAATAACCTTCTCCTACACTCAGGCAAATAGCCCTACCACTCAGAGATCACCTCTCCTACACTCAGCCTTTATAACACAAGCTTACAACTCAGATCTGTGTAAACAGATCCTACAGAAATTTAGAAAAGATATTTTGATGTCTTGTCTTTGTTGAGAGAGAAGAGGACAAGACACTTCTTGATCAGCTGATGAAATCAACTGAATCTGAGCTTTCTTCAAAGCTTCTTGAATCTGAACTTAGCTGAGTTGATTTCCAAACAGCTTCTTGAGAAACCACTGATGGCTTCCTTCTTCTTCTTCAAGATGACTGGATCTCCCTCTATCCAACACCTTTACTGATACTTCAGACTTCTTCTTCTTAGACCTTCTGATGAAGATCTTCTTTTTCACTTTCTTGAATTGAAACTTCAATAGGATCGTAATCCTTTTATTTATTCTTCTTAGATCTTCTTCAGATATTTTTCTTAGCTTAGCTGCCTTTTAATTCCTTCTGAATGTGTCTATTTATAGACTTTCTTCATGGTAACCGGCTGATCCGGTTTCTAACTGTTTTCTGACAGGTTTGACAGCTTCAGTTAAATGGTGGCAACCCACAGCTGTCAAGTCTTCAAACAGTTCCTGTGCCTTAGCCTTGGACAGCAAAATGTCGAGACAGTCTGTTAGAAAGTGTCGAGACCAATCTGTCTATCTGTGTCGACACAAGTGACTTTGGTGTCGACACAGTCTTTGATGATGTCGACTGAGTTGCCTTTAAGTCGACACAGCTTCTTCAGAAAATAACTTGGTCTAGACTCTGCAGTGTGTCGACACAAGTCCTGTGTGTCGACACAGTTGTTGTAGATTCAGAACTCAGTATGTGTCGACTCAGCCTTCAGGTGTCGACACAGCAATATTCAACTCTGCCAAAATGTGTCGACTCAGTCTTCTGGTGTCGACACAAGCATAGTCGACTACTGCCAATATGTGTCGACTCAGTCTTCTGGTGTCGACACATCCACCCAGTGTCGACACAGTTGTGGTCGACTATCTTCTTCAGTGAGTCGACTATCTTTCTCTGGTCGACTATCTTTCACTAGTCGACTAACTTTCTTTGGTCGACTATCTTTCACGGTGTCGACTAACTTTCTCTGGTCGACTATCTTTCACGGTGTCGACTAACTTTCTCTGGTCGACTATCTTTCACGGTGTCGACTAACTTTCTCTGGTCGACTATCTTTCACGGTGTCGACACTGCTTCCCAGTGTTGAGGTCGACGATTTTCTTTATGTGTCGACACTGCTTCCCAGTGTCGACATAAATGTGGTCGACTATCTTTCTCTGTGTCAACACTGATATTCTGAAGTGTCGACACAAATATTCTGAAGTGTCGACACAATTTCTTCAGGTGTCGACATGTGGACTTAGAATATTTTTCTGCATTATTTAATACTTCTTCACCTGCACATGTCAACTCAAAACAACATCAAATACACCTTGATGTATATCATTGAGCTAAGTTGGGCTTCTTCAAATCAGGTACACATTTTCCAATGTACCCAACAGAGGTCGAGGCGATCCCTCTGCGGAATATGGTTTGAAGGCTCCCCTTGCGGATTGCCTCGATCCCTACTCCCCCATGGATCACTCTGATCCCCCCGGGTCCCCACATCAACCATGTCTTCGCATCTATCCTCAGCCTCTCTGTGCTGCACCTCAATGATCCTTGCAGGCGGATCTTGCCTCCTAGCTCCTCTGGCCTTCCTCATCTCCAGAAACTCTAGGCAGGTGGCCGTTGCGTGACCTTCCTCCTGATGGAAGTCACAATCGGGCAACACCGCCCTGCCCCCTCTTCCTTCTCCTCCTCACCTTCTCCCGGCTCCTCGTACTCTTATTCCTCTTCCTCTTCCTACCTCCATGGCCTCCTGCGGTGGTGGGAAGTGACCCCTCGATCCCTGCCTCCATCCTCCCTGCTCAAGCCTTCTCTGCTCTCGGTAATTGTCTCTTCCCTGAAGACCCCCTTGGCCCTGGGGAAGACCTTCCTGAGGCTTCCAACACAATCGGTTGTTCAGCTCCCTGTCCCCCCCATGCTGCTGCCCCTGCCCTCGGGGTTCTTCTCTCCTCATATCCTCTCTTGGCTCCCTCTGCTCCCTCTGCTCCCTCTGCTCCCTCACTTCTCTCTGTATTCCCGCTGCCGGCTCCTTCACATCATCCCCTGCCAACCTGGCCAACTTCCTCGCAAACGCAGGGTTTGCCCTCTCGAAGTCTATTTCCTTTGCCTCCCTCTCCATGAGCTCCTCAAAATAGAGAGGGGGCACTCTCTTCAACTCCATGCTAAAAAATCTCGGCCTCAGCCCCAGGGTGAAGGCAAGCATCAGTGCGTACCCCGGGACCTCCTGGACCAGGAGAATCTCCTCTTGGAACCGGTCGACGTAATGACCCAACGTCTCCTCCGGCCTCTGCCTTACTGCAAACAGGCACTCAGCCTCCTTCTTCCGCTTCTTCGAAGTCGAGAACCTCAACAGAAAACCCCTGCGCAGATCTTCAAAGTTGTAGATTGAGCTCGCCGGCAACTGGTGGAACCAGTCCCTTGCCTTCTCTTTCAGAGTGATGGCAAAAAGCCTACACTTGAAGGCATCCGACATTTGCCTGATCGACACCACATATTCGAACCACTGCACGTGCTGAACCGGGTCATCCTTCCAAGTGTAGTAGGTCATATCCGGCTTCCGGAACCCCTCCGGCACTGGAGCTGAGATAATGAGCTCACTAAAAGGGGTCTCGCCCCTTGCTTGGCGAGAGGGCATGTCCCGCGACCTCGGCTGGCTGGACCGATCCGCGAGACCGTGCCCGAGGAAAAGCTCCCGCACTGTCGCCTCCCTCTCGCCCAGATCCACCGGAACTTCCTTTCCAGGACGTTGGCCTGGGAAGAGCTCTCGCGCTGCCACATCCCTCTCGCCTACCTCCACCGGGACTTCCTTCCCGGGGCACTGCCTGGGGCGTTCTCTCCTAACAGCGGGACCACCTCCATTGGAACCTGCGGCGTATCCCACTCATTCCTTGCCGAGAAGGCCAAGCTGATCATCTGTAGGACCTCTCGCCTGAAGTCCTCTAACATCTTTCTTATTGCTTCCTCTCCCCGGGTGGGGGATCCTCCTGCGCCAGATCCTTCACCTTCACCTTTTGCCATGGGACTTGACTCAAGATTTTCTTGTACCGACTGCTTCCATGCTCACCGCACCAGAACTGTTGAAGCCAAAAATGACCTCAACGAATGTTTACAAACCAGGGTGCAGCCGACGCCTACTTCTCTCAAACCTCGACCCTTGACTGGCTGCTAAGGTCCTAAGACTGACCAAAGCCTCAGCAGGGAGGTCCCACCTCACACCCGGAAGATCTCTGAGAGCTTCTCCTCCAAAGCCAAATGCCGGGCTGGGAGCTCTTCAGAAAGCACTAGAGTTGGAGAATAATGAAAGCCTGCTTTCCAAAGAGCTCTTATGGGTCTATTTATAGCCTTCCATAGACCTGAAAATACTGAAATACCCCTGACGGGTCTGCCAATAGCCGAATTCCACTGTCATCCCAGGGGCATATAGGTAATTTTACCCGAGGATAATGAAATAATAAAATAATCTTTTCCTGGGCGCCAGGCCCTACCACATGGACCCACCTGGCGAGAAATCCGGCCGAGAAGGCTCTCGCCGGGTCCTAATTGAGCTTACCTTGGCGAGAGCTCCGGCCAAGAAGGTTCTCGCCCTTGGTGGTCTTAATGCCATTGTCATTGAAGGCTCACCCAATTCCCTCTCGCCTACCTCTGGGCGGAAGCTCCCTCAAGGCAGAAGCTCGTCTAGCCTGAAGCCCGAAGCCTGACGCGAAGGGTCTCGCCTACAGCTAGGCGGGAGCCCCTTAAGAAGCGGGAACTCTGTTGATTTGCCCTTGGGCTAGCCTGAGGCTAGCCCAACTCAGACCACTAAAGCTTCTGAGTTCTACCCAGCGAATATGGGGTTGTACACCAAAAAAGTCGTACAAAAAGACATGTCCCATGGGTCTAACTGGCCGCCCCGTGGATCTTGTTTAGGGTAGCCAGCTTCATAAAGGAGTGATAACACCTTCATCAAACAATCTTGACTTTTGGGAGAGTTGGTAGCGCCATGTTCCTACACCTATGACCTATTAGGGTGAAGCTTTACTCACTTTAAATTACATTCTTAATAAAATTCCTAATGCAAAGTTGAAACAAACACCATGTGAGCTTTTGTTTAAGAGACATCCTATATTTGACAATCTTAAGACTTGAAGCTATGACATTTATGTTAGGACCTGACTTAAGAAGAGCTAAGATTAGACCTAGGACAAACACCTGTCTATATAGGATGTGTAGAGGATAACACTATAGTTAAATTTCTAGATCTCTCAACTAATACTGTAATAGAATCTAGAGATGTTATTTTTTATGAAGATAAGTTTCTTAAAGATTAAAATCTGACCCTTCCAGGTCTGTCAGCCACTAGTACTGAGACTGTTGTTGAGCAAGAACTAAGGATTTTTGACACTGAGCTCATAAACACTAGTGGTTTAACATCTAAAATGTTGTCTAATAAAGAATGAGTGCCTAAAAGCTTCAATCTAGATTTTGCGACATACCAAGTTGAAGCTAAAATATCTACCTATAAGAAAGTGATTCAATCTAGAGATTCTTTATTATGGAAAGAAGTTATAGATGATGAGATGAATTCACTTTTGCAAAATCACACTTGGATATTGGTTGACTTGCCCAAAGAGGCTAGAACCATTGAAAGTAAGTGATTTCTGGAAAAAAAAAACTCAATTCTGGTGGGAGTATCGCCAAATACAAAACACGTCTAGTTATCAATGACTTCACTAAAGTGATTAGTGTAGACTACTTTGATATATACTCATTTGTTTGTCACATTGTGACAATTAGAATTCTTCTCGCATTAACATATATTGAATATTTAATTATTCATCAGACGGATGTCAAGACTGTATTTTTGAATGAAAATTTGAATGAAGAAATCAATATGCACCAACATAAAGAATTTGTCACAGAAGGTTTAGAAAAAAGATATGCAAGTTGATTAAATCACTATATGAATTGAAGCAAACACCAAAACTATGACACATGCAATTTGATACTTGTGTTAAAGTCATGAGTTTCAAAACCAGATTATCAAATAAATATTTGTACGTAAGAATAACTTCAAATAAAGTTACAATTATATGCATGTACGTTGATGACATGTTAATTCTAGGTACTGATTAGTCTGATGTGGAAGATGTGGAAGTTACCTGGACGAGACAATTTGCATGAAAGACTTAGGTGTAGTGAAAACTATCATAAGAATGGAAGTGAACTTCACTGAGAAGGGTATCCCTAAGTTAGAGTCACTACATTATTAATCTACTATAAAAGTGGAGTTACGATAACAGCAAAAAGTTGAGACTCTATACAACTACAATAATAGACTGAAACTGAATGAAGGTTCACCTATTAGACAGTTGGATTACTCCAAACTCATAGAAAGTCGCATGTATGCTACAAACTGCACTAAGCCTAACATCGCTTTTGCGGTCGACATGCTGAGTAGATTCACTAGTAACCCTGAAAAAGACTACTAAAATGCCTTAGAAAGACTAATGAGTTACTTAAAGTACACTAAAAAGTATGTTTTATATTACAGTGGACATCCTCTAGTTTTTAAAGGATATTATGACGCCTCCTAGCACTCAAAAAATTATGATAGTAGATCCACTAGTGATTTTGTGTTTACACTAGGAGGAGCTACAATAGCTGTAGTAGCTTGGAAGTCAAAGAGGTATACATTCATTACACTATCATCTATGAAATCAGAACTTTATGCACTAGCTTCATCAGAAGAAGAAACGGAATGGATAAGAGATCTAATAATGGACATTCTAATGACGAGTCTGAAAATGCACTATATTTTGATTTACTGTGATAATCATGCCTAGTTGACCTATCTCATAAATTAGGGGATAATCTTCCTATTGAACGTGAGATCAAAAGATAATGTAGTAGATGTCCTTACAAATGGCTTATGTTAGGTTTTTATATCTAAAAGATCTGGAGAGATGAGATTAAAGTGTATTTAATGGGACTTGATGGGCTCCACCTTAATTAATAAGGAAAAGGAGACCCCCATGATCCCCATCAATGGAGATCACGGGTGGGCCCCCCTAGCCCCCATGATCTCTCATGGAGATCATGGGAGTGGGCCCCCTTACTCCCCACCTTTAGGGGAAGGAACCGCCGCCGGCGGTTCCCCTCTGGCCATGGCCGGCCGCGGCCATGGCCGGCCGCGGCCATGGCCGGCCGCGGCCATGGCCGGCCGCGGCCATGGCCGGCCGCGGCCATGGCCGGCCGCGGCCATGGCCGGCCTCGGCCATGGCCCCGGCCTCGGCCATGGCCCCGGCCATGGCCCCGGCCATGGCCGGCCATGGCCCCGGCCATGGCCCCGGCCATGGCCGGCATCGGCCATGGCCGGCCTCGGCCATGGCCGGCCTCGGCCATGGCCGGCCTCGGCCATGGCCGGCCTCGGCCATGGCCATGGCCCGGCCATGGCCGGCCTCGGCCATGGCCGGCCTCGGCCATGGCCATGGCCCGGCCATGGCCGGCCTCGGCCATGGCCATGGCCTGGCCGGCCTCGGCCATGGCCGGCCTCGGCCATGGCCGGCCTCGGCCATGGCCATGGCCCGGCCATGGCCGGTCTCGGCCATGGCCGGCCGCCATCGTGGCCGGCCGCAGCCGTGACCGGCCTCGGCCATGGCCGGCCGCCGCCGTGTCCGGCCACCTCCTCGCGGTCGGCGTCGTCCGGGCGGCCCCACCTCGGGATGACCTCCCCACCGTCCGATCAAGGGGGAGGCCCCGCCGGCCGTCCGATCGGGGCAAAACCACCCACTAACCCACTATGTCAGTGGTGGGGCCCGCCATAACTTCCCCCTGGAGCCTATAAAAGGACCCCAGGGGCTCCTCATTTGATCATCTTCTTCTCCTACGCCTTCCCCCCTTCTTCTTCCTCAGGTGGAAGCTCTCCCGTTCTTCTCCGCCGGCGGCCACCCCCCGTCGCCAACAACTAGCGGCCGCCTCTCGCCGCCAACCACCGGCCACCGCCCGAGATCTCCAGCGGCCCCCAGTGGCTATAAGCACCCGCCAGCAGCTATCAGCACTCGTCATAGGCCGTCGGCCCCGTCATCAGCTATTGGCACCCCACCAGCGCTCAATCGCAAAGGAAGCACCCCCAGAACAGAGAAAGACGAGCAAGGGAAGCAACAACAACCCTGGAATACACACCGCCTCTGAACGTACACGCCTAAAGCGTCCCGCGCATTCCACCGTCCAAGTCCCTTTGGTGAGGCAGTCTGTTGCCCACCAACGGCGGCATACACTCTCCCCCTCTTCAAGATTGTAACGGGAGCGGCCTGTCGCCCCGATTCCCCCATCAAATTATAACCTCCAGCAATCTAGTGGATTTTGACCGGCAGCGACCCGGTCACGTGGTTTTTCACCCGGTTGAAGGGTTTTCCACGCTAAAACTCTCTGTGTTCATTCCCCCTTTTCAACTGACTGTGTGCGCGCTCGACCGCTCCGCGAGCTAAGGCGGTCCAAGGTTATCCGGTCCGACCGGGGCGTCGAGTCAGTCCGCAACAGTTTGGCGCCGTCTGTGGGAAACATTCCCAATATCCTTCGCAGAGAAAGTTCATCTTCCCTAGTACTGTAATGGCAAAGAGGAGTGCTCGCATAGCCGAAGGACCCGCACTTGGCGGACACACTGAGTCTGCACGATCTCACTCTCCGGCAGACGCACCGCTAACCACGGGAGCAGCCCTAGCTCCCGCGCCTGCCTTGGGAGGACGTATCCGCCAGATGGAAGAACTACAAACCGAAATGCTCACCTTACTCCGAAATTTGGGGGCACCAGTCATTCTCTCACTGCTGAACCCGACGCCAGAATCCCAGCAAAGAAAAGAGCAAATTAATACAGGACAAGAAGAGTGGCGTCAGCCTGCCCCGCAAAGGCAAGACCCTTCAGGGACTGGGGGGCAGCATCTACCTCAAGGATACTCCCCTCCCAGCACCATCTACGTTGATACAACCCATGCGGCACAAAATGAGCCGACATTCCACCACCTAAAGACGCCTCAGCCATTTGAACAAGTTGTTTTACGGCCGTCAGAAGAACTCCCTGCCCCCACCAGGCCTGGCCTACACAGAGAATACGACATAGAAAAGGAATTCTCAAGCACAAATAGCTCCCCCGTGCCTGCAACATCACTCCAGGAGATGTATGGCCACTACCTCACACGTCCTCGTCATAAAGAAAGCGCTGGAAACACAATGGCCCCTGGCACTTCTGCCACAAAGCAGGAGCTAGATGAATACCTACCTAACGATAACTCACCTAGCTCCTGTACAGCCACGGGCGCAGAAATCCGTAGTTTCAGTGGGACAGGCAACCCACTCGCACACCTGAAGCATTTTTAAGCCATCATGCACGCTCGCAATGCCTCAGATCAACTCATGATCCGAGTATTTTCAACAACACTAATAGGAGAAGCTCGGACTTGGCTTCAATCCCTACAAAGAGAAGATACTGACATCTACATCGAGCTTGCCGCCCTCATCATCAAAAGGTTCATGACAATCGTAAAGCCCTCACCAGAAGATCTGAGACCAAGCAGAAGACAGAAGAGGAAGAAAGAAGGTGAACCAACCCATACAATGCGAAAAGAACGACGCCAGAAGCAGAGTCGCCTCAATGGTAGTCAGCACAGCCCTCCGAGGAATGGAGGGCAACATTCACTCCAGGAATACGTCCCTCTGAATACTACC
Source organism: Platanthera zijinensis (assembly GCA_039513925.1). NCBI lineage: Eukaryota > Viridiplantae > Streptophyta > Magnoliopsida > Asparagales > Orchidaceae > Platanthera > Platanthera zijinensis. Next base: position 126,233,360 of record CM077098.1, read on the forward strand.
TGCACTAATGTGATGTATGCAATCCCGAATAATTCATCATTTCAACGACCAAGAGCGCCGCGGCCGAACACCAAGGCAGACCAGGCAAGATACTGCGAATATCACCGAAGTCACGGCCACAACACGAACGAATGCAATGGACTAAAAGAAGAAGTCCAACGACTGACCAACTCAGGAGCAGTTGATCAATTCATATCAAGAAGAAGACCACCTAACAACCAGAACATAAGATGCACGACGGTCAAGATTGGCGAACCACCCACCAAACTGAATCAGGTTCTAGTAGACAAGGAAGTCACCACCAATATACTATTTTTATCAACTCTGCTTCAACTCAAACTCACCGTCGGATATCTCAAACTAACATCTGCAAGCGCTCGTGTTCTCGGGGATCACCCGGTACCAATCATTGGCACCATCACTCTGCCAGTCACTCTCAAAGATGCACACCGACAGACATCCTACGACGTGCAGTTCGTCGTCGTCCAAGCTGATTCCGACTACACAGCAATACTCCAGCAGTCACTTTGGGATGTCTTCCAATCCTGCTCAAGCCACCTCCGCCCTTAAGTCGTTTCCTTCATTTGTTTATTATGTTTATTAAAAATTATAGAAATCCGCCCGTCTGAGCTAGTAAGAACTATCCAAATGGCCTATATCTCGCCTTAAACTATTTAAACCGTGGGACCAACCCCGGACATGTTACCACCATTCTTAAATTACTTCATTCATATTATTCTTCTCTTTACTTATCTTAACAGTACAAGAACCGAGAAAATGACTCGCCCGCATGGAGATCATACAATTATATGAAACATATGGCGCTAATCAGAGCAACACCGTGGGGGCCTGCCCCCTCACGAAGAAGCCGCGAGCCTGTATCGCGCGAAAAGCCGTGGACCTGTTCCACGCAACACTGTGGGGGCCTGCCCCCCTCACGAAGAAGCCGCGAGCCTGTCTCGCGCGAAAAGCCGTGGACCTGTTCCACGCAACACCGTGGGGGCCTGCCCCCCTCACGAAGAAGCCGCGGCCTGTCTCGCGCGAAAAGCCGTGAACTTGTTCCACGCAACACCGTGGGGGCCTGCCCCCCTCACGAAGAAGCCGCGAGCCTGTCTCGCGCGAAAAGCCGTGGACCTGTTCCACGCAACACCGTGGGGGCCTGCCCCCCTCACGAAGAAGCCGCGAGCCTGTCTCGCGCGAAAAGCCGTGGACCTGTTCCACGCAACACCGTGGGGGCCTGCCCCCTCACGAAGAAGCCGCGAGCCTGTCTCGCGCGAAAAGCCATGGACCTGTTCCACGCAACACCGTGGGGGCCTGCCCCCCTCACGAAGAAGCCGCGAGCCTGCCTCGCGCGAAAAGCCGTGGACCTGTTCCACGCAACACCGTGGGGGCCTGCCCCCCTCACGAAGAAGCCACGAGCCTGTCTCGCGCGAAAATCCGTAAACCTGTTCCACGCAACACCGTGGGGGCCTGCCCCCCTCATGAAGAAGCCGCGAGCCTGTCTCGCGCGAAAAGCCGTGGACCTGTTCCACGCAACACCGTGGGGGCCTGCCCCTCCTAACGAAGAAGCCGCGAGCCCGTCTCGCGCGAAAAGCCGTGGACCTGTTCCACGCAATACCGGGAGGACTTGACCCTCTCACAAAGAAGCCCTCATACAAACTAGGCCGCGAGCCAGGCCCACACACTAAGCCATGGGTCACTCCCATACTAATACACCATGACAAAGATCAACTCCCACCAACAACCATCTCGTGTCAAAATGCATCTGTGAAAAACACAGGACAACGACATACAAGTAAGGCTATCATAGAAAACAATGAATTGGAGCCCTAACGGCGACAATCTCAAAAGCTATAACAGAAGCAAATGACTACAAATAAATGACGAGGCATACAATATCAGATAAGCACTACAACTACTCATCATCAGCATCCGAGCTAGAACGTTCATCATCTGAAACATCCGCAAAGTTGAAACTGGAAGTATCACACCCAAGATGCTTCCCCATGAAGCGAAAGGCCTTCGAAACACCACGACGAAGCGCTAATTGGCGTATGTCATTCATCTGAGGCTCTACTTCCTTGGACCAAATGTCATCACGAACCTCCTCCGCGATCAGGCTACGATCCCGCATATAGTCCAAGGATTCCAGGTACTCCGCAAGACCTGCGGCCTTCAGTTCTGATGTATGGTCATCCGAAGATAACACCTCTACCTGCGCCCTTGCCGCACAAAGCTGGGTCTCGAGGCCCGAAACCTCATCTCGCGCCGCACGCAACTGAGTCTCCAAGCCAGACGTCTCCTCCCTCGCATACTTCAACATCTGGGCAGTCCTCTCCACCACGGCTTTCTCCACATTCAAGGAAGCACACACGTCTTCTAGCTCGGACTTCAGCTCTGACCCAACTCGATGATACTGCGCGATGTCCCGGTCATGTTCTTCCTTGAGAGAAGAGAGTGAGCCCATCGACAGTCGAAGCTTCTCCTGCAAAGCGAGATATCCATCATTCAGGCTCACGTAATGATCGTTCCAGGTGACCGCTATCTTTGCCTGAGTCTCGATCTGCAAAAGGAAAACACACGATTAGCCGCCTTCAAACAAAAAATAAAAGAAGAGCGAAGAAACAGTAAGGCACCAACTTACCGCGTCACTCATCGCCTTCAAAGAAGAAGACATCCGGGGAACCGCTGCGCTGGCAAGTGCCCGTGGAGCCGGGGAAACAGGTAATTGTGTCTCTGGGACTGAATCATCAGAAGCTACCACCACAACGTCAACATCACTAACGGGGGCCATAACCGCTTTCTCTTGCGGCCCCCTCCCTGAGAAGACGACACCACCCGTCCCGTGCCAACAGAAATACCACATCCCAACAATCGCCTCTCTTCGACAAAAGCATATATATTGAAGAGGCGATTAGCCACCTCGCGATGCTCGGAAAATCCCAGCACAGGGGAGAAGTCTCGCTCCCTCCCTTTCACACGGCGACAACGATCCGGAAGCGCATTCCACACCTCAGGAAGACCCCAGGAGTTCTTCACATATCCAAACAAAGTGTTACCATGGCGACGATCTTTGCGGGACTCAAACTCCAGCCAAACCTTGTTGCTTCGCACCTCGATCCACTCACCACCATCGAAGCGCACGTCGCACCAATCCCGAAACTGGTCCAGAGAAAGAGAGCCCCCGTGCTCACGAAGAAAAGCAATCAAGCCCATAATACGAGTAACCCCGGTTGGAGCAAACTGGGAAATAGGAACTCCACAAAACTTCAGAATCTCCACCACCTCGTCGCAGGGAGGAAGACGGAAACCAGATCTGAGCGACACTTCGCAGACAGTCAGCCAACCACGGGGAGGATTCTGAACCCGCTCCTCGGGACGCGGGATCCTCACCTCTAAGTCAGGAGGAAGTCCGAACTTCGTTCTCCAAATAGCCACACCATCTTCAGTCAACGAGGAGCGTAGACGCATTGGTCCAGCAGAGCGCTTCGGTACCTGCGCACCACAAAAAACTAGTCAGTCCAAAAGCGGTAAAATTACGTAATTATTCACACGCACAAACCGCGCACGGCTTGCAGGCGCGCACGGCATGCACGTGCGCCCGGCCTGCACGTACACACGACCTCCGCACAAGCACCGTCGGCGCACGCGCATAACCTGCGCGCACGCGTACCTGCGCCAGGACCAACCTGCGCGCGCGGCCAGCGCGCGCGGCCTGCGCACACGCATACGAGCAGCCCGCGCTCGTGGCGCGCGCGGCACGCACGGCCAGCCCGCGCGCGCGCATGGCCAGGGCGCGCGCAGCCAGCGCGCGCGGCCTGCGCGCGCGGCCTGCGCGCGCGCGGCCTGCGCGCGCGCGGCCTGCGCGCGGGCGGCCAGCCCGCGCGGCCTGCGCGCGCGCGGACACCCCGCGCGGCCTGCGCGCGCGCGTCCTGCGCGCGCGCGGCCAGCCCGTGCAACCTGCGGGCGTGCAGCCAGCGCGCGCGCGGCCAGCGCGTGGGCGGCCAGCGCGCGGGCCGCCAGCGTGCGCAGCATGCGCGGCCGGCGCACGCAGCACGTCCGCGCACGGACCGCCTCCGCGCACGCACGGCCACGCGCAGCCGATTCTTGCACCTTGCCGGCCTCCGCGCATGCTCGCCTGGCGTCCGCTTTCCAAACTAGCGCGCACCATCGTACCTTAGAACCGCACGCCATCGCCGCCATCCCGGATTCCACGCTGGCAATCACCACCGCGACCAGAGTTAGAAATCTCTCCCCGTGCTCGCTTCCCTCCTAACTGAAAGAGATTTGGGGGGCAATTGATGGGCTCCACCTTAATTTATAAGGAAAAGGAGACCCCCATGATCCCCATCAATGGAGATCATGGGTGGGCCCCCCTAGCCCCCATGATCTCTCATGGAGATCATGGGAGTGGGCCCCCTTTCTCCCCACCTTTAGGGGAAGGAACCGCCGCCGGTGGTTCCCCTCTGGCCATGGCCGGCCGCGGCCGGCCGGCCGCGGCCATGGCCGGCCGAGGCCGGCCACCGGCCGAGGCCGGCCACGGCCATGGCCCCGGCCATGGCGCCCCGGCCATCCATGGCCCGGCCATGGCGGCCCCGGCCATCCGGCCTCGCCATGGCCCCACCTCGGGCCTCGGCCATGGCCATGGCCCGGCCATGGCCCCCGGCCATGGCCGGCCCGGCCATCCGGCCCGGCCATCCGGTCTCGGCCATGGCCGGCCGCCATCGGGCCGGCCGCAGGTGACCCCGCCGGCCGGCCGCCGCCGTGTCCGGCCACCTCCTCGCCGTCCGTCGTCCGGGCGGCCCCATCGGGGCCTCCCCACCGTCCGAAAGGGGGAGGCCCCGCCGGCCGTCCGACCCACTAACCCACTATGTTAGTGGTGGGGCCCGCCATAACTTCCCCCTGGAGCCTATAAAAGGACCCCAGGGGCTCCTCATTTGATCATCTTCTTCTCCTACGCCTTCCCCCCTTCTTCTTCCTCAGGTGGAAGCTCTCTCGTTCTTCTCCACCGGCGGCCACCCCCCGTCGCCAACAACCAGCGGCCGTCTCTCGCCGCCAACCACCGGCCACCGCCCGAGATCTCCAGCGGCCCCCAGTGGCTATAAGCACCCGCCAGCAGCTATCAGCACTCGTCATAGGCCGTCGGCCCCGTCATCAGCTATTGGCACCCCACCAGCGCTCAATCGCAAAGGAAGCACCCCCAGAACAGAGAAAGACGAGCAAGGGAAGCAGCAACAACCCTGGAATACACACTGCCTCTGAACGTACACGCCTAAAGCGTCCCGCGCATTCCACCGTCCAAGTCCCTTTGGTGAGGCAGTCTGTTGCCCACCAACGGCGGCATACACTCTCCCCCTCTTCAAGATTGTAACGGGAGCGGCCTGTCGCCCCGATTCCCCCATCAAATTGTAACCTCCAGCAATCTAGTGGATTTAGACCGGCAGCGACCCGGTCACGTGGTTTTTCACCCGGTTGAAGGGTTTTCCACGCTAAAACTCTCTGTGTTCATTCCCCCTTTTCAACTGACTGTGTGCGCGCTCGACCGCTCCGCGAGCTAAGGTGGTCCAAGGTTATCCGGTCCGACCGGGGCGTCGAGTCAGTCCGCAACAGGACTTAATACCTATCTTATGTTTTAAATTTTAGAACCAAACTCTGTCTACATTCAAACATCTAGATTGAGTATACTGAAGTATTTCAGATGCTATCTGATGAAAGTCAGAGATGAATAGTTTTAAGTCATTCTTGATGATTTACACAATTATTTTTATTCAAAGACGGATTTATTTGGGTATCATTCCAAAAGGAATACAAGTTGCTGATATGTGTCATGATATTATGATTATTAGTTATATCATTCCAAAGTTGATGATATAATAGTCACAATTTATTGTATCATTACAAACTTGATGGTATAACACAATTGTGAAATAGTTAATAATAATTTTAATAATCAAAGGAACATGGTTTGATTTTATAAAATCAATTTTTTTTATTTTTTGTAAATTAGATAGAGATGTTAATTTGTGATTCGTTCATACTGGTTAGAGTATTACGTTCTTTTACAACTAGAACTAATCACTTTATCTTTGATAGCAAATATTTGAATTTATAGAGATTGGTCTCATGATATTCTTATTGTAACGGTTTGCAAATTAAAAGGAGAATGAAGGAAAGAAAGTTGATTTCGACCCAGATGATGATGATATGTTGCTTGCGTAGATCAGAGATCAGTCATCAGTTTGAGTTTTTAGTTTTACTTACTGTTATGTTTGGAACTATGATTTAAGTTTAGATTTATCATGTGCTGTAAAACTCATATTAACGTTTCTGAAAAACATAATTTTGTCGTTATTAACTCTTGTTTTAAGTAAACTGTTATGTAATATCATTTATATATAATATATGAGGAGATTGTTGAGGTATATATATAATGGTAACATGTCCATAATGAATTTTGGTTAGGGTCCGACAGAAATTTAAAATTCGTCAGGGATTTAGGATTACGCTTATAAATACTCATGCTAGGGACAACATGGAGGTCGTTCCAAACTTGACGGCCACACGAAATACTTCGAGCGTAATAACACTCTCAAGCGCGTAGGAAGAAAAGCGGGGCGAGAAAAGATGGAAATGAAGGAGAGATTGAGGTCCTATTTATAGGTCCCGGCCAGTGGTGGTTATGGCCGTTACACGATTATCTGCAAATCATTACCACCTTATTTATTATTTTCAAGCCAAATTAATATTGTTTACGACAGGTACTTTTTTTTTAATAATTTCACTATATATATGTCGATCATTATTTCAGTTATGTGCACTCTCCATAATGAGTGGTTACAGAGGGTGGTTATGCGACAATCAGACGATGGAGATCGCATGATGGAGATCGGACGGAGGAAAAGAACTGACCGACAGTGGTGTCCGGTGACGAGGCCCCGACGACGGGAGGTCACCCAGGGGAGGGGAGCGACGGTCGTCGGGGGGCCGACTGCAGCACCTCGCGGCTGCAGCCCGCAGGTGCGCAACCGAGAGGCGCGATGGCGCTCGACTGAGATAACTTGCGACCGCATGCGTGTGGCAGCCGGCTGGGCGGCCGACCACGAGTGGTTGGCACGACGGCAGATCGGCGGCGCGAATCACGCATGGATCGCACGTGAGGTGGCTTCCTCCGCAGACCATACCCACACTAGAATGTTCTTTTCCTCTCTAAAGCATAAAGAGTGAAAAATTCAACCAAAGTTTTCATGGTGTAATTATATTTTGAAATATTTTTAAAAATTATTTAGGTAATCGTTATGGGCAAACCAATTTTGGGTAGGGACAAACCAAATTTTAAAATTAAAAATATTAAATAAGCAGTTTTTTATGGCATGAAATAGATGAGGGCAAACCAGGTCGAACCACTTCCTTCACAGGCTTCGGTGTCAGTCGTCGGAGGCGCCTCTCCTAAGTCTGTCTGTAACTCTGGTAATTGCGCTCGGACAAAGATTGGCTTAAAGCCAGGGCAGCCAGCTCCGATAAGGATCGAAGGTTTTGACTGTCACGACATTTTCTTCTATACATTCGGCTTCCGCTTCCCATGGATGGACGGTCTCTCCCTCACCGCGAGGCAGTCAGTCGTCCTCTGGCTTGCATGCTTCATGGAAGCTTGCCGTGTCCACCGAGTCTTCATCTTCTGCCTCAGGCTTGTCATCATCATTTATTTCTTTCACTTCTTCCGATTTCGTTTAATCCACCCTCTTTTACTATATATCTTTTCAACTGTATCATTGATGCCCCTTCTAGGCCCATTCAGTTTTAATGTTTTAACCCCAATTGATTCAGTTCGAAGGCGCTCGCAATAAGAATCAGACAATGTTTCCTACCGAACGACCTTATCTTCCTAGAAAGGTAATTTTTGTTATATCTCCTGAAAATTGCCTAGGATTTTATGCAGGAGAACAAGAGAGGAAGAAACGTTTCCTCATTGTACGGAGGATTTAGGAATTTTTCCATCTCAATCATGACTGTGATTGCAACTGAGAAGGATGAGATACTGGCGGCGGTTGCGAAAAAAGCGATGCAGACGATAGAGACTGCGGCAGGTTGCTGCGAGGGGAAGGAGGCGATCTGTACCGAGGCAGTGAGGTGCGTGGATCCTGTGGTGGGGACGAAGATGCAGATAGGGAATGCGGGGAGAGAGGCGGCTGTGAGCTCATATAATTTTTTGATTAGCCCGCATAATTGATTTGCACATATAATTTCTTGATTTACCCGTATAATTGATTTGCCTATCCAAAATCAATTTGCCCATAAGGGATCCTCTCCATTTCATTGAAATGGAGGGGATCATTTCCACAAGACAAGTTGGAAAGAAATTTGTGGTGGAGAATTTTTTGATTAAAAAAATCTAAAAAAACATGAGAAATGATGAACCCGTCGGATGAAAGCATTTCAATCTCGACCGTGAAATGTATCCCCTCCATTTCACTCCACCCCTCCATTTCACTTGAAATGGAGAGGATCCTGAAAATCACCAGGGATCCTCTCCATTTCACTTGTGGTCATTTAATATCCCATGCACTCTGCAAAAGAGCATCATTTGTATTTAAATAATCACACAACCTATGTTTTAGTAAATGCAAAATGATTTTATATTTTGAACATCCCCGAATGAAGCTCATTCTAAAAAATTTCTCCGAAATCATCTTCATTTTGACTTTGCTAAATTATTAAATAGTACAATTGTCTAATTAAGAAAGTAATTACTTTAAAAAAAGAAATGCAGAGAATTAGTGCTAATCCAGCCATTAAGCAAGTAATTATTCAAAGTCCAAGTTCTTTGTTGAGACAAATCGAATTCCATTTCCCGGTCCAACGAGAATTAAATATGGCGGTCCCACGACCGGCCGAAGCTTCACTGCTGATTCCAGCTGTCCCGGTGGGGGGTGGTGGCATCCTCGTACCAACTCTGGTACTTCCCACGTTTGATTAAATGACATGAACGGATTATTTCTCTGTAAATTTCACCGCTTTTAATTTGACCAGAACAGCGACCCCGTTTTCATTTGCATTGCAATTGGCAAGATCACACTTTAATTTGACCAGCACAGCTTAGTTTGATTGAGCGGTGCGGGAGGAGCAGGGGGAGGCGGGGCTGGAAAAGCTTCGATTTGGTGGCTTTTTCTTTCTCTGACGAATGCAAATGCCGCCGGCGCCTGTCTGTTTACCCACCGTCCGGTGATATTTGCTCCAAACGGAGGCCGGCGAAATGCCAAACCAAACGATGCCTAAGATAACTATCACTATTATTATTGGACCGAAAATAAAGAATGATCAAAAGTAGAGCAGTTTACTAATAAGAAAGCAAACCGGATCAAAACTGAAACAAAATTAAATGAAATTCAAATTATAAGAAGAGGCTGTGCTTGGCGATGTATTTGAGGAAAAAAATGACTGAAAAATTATTTAAAATTAAAACTAATCATATAAGATATTCAATAAGTATGTTAAAACAATTATATAATTTTTTAAAATATAAATAAAAGCTTGTATTTAGGCATACCCTGTGTATAAATACATATTATTTATGAAGGACAAAACACCTTGTAAAACTGTAGTGAGCTATCACATAAACGAAGATTCAAGAAGATATATCGAGCTACCCCAATGAGGTCGTACCCGGATCCTCACCATTCGAGATCAAAAGGCTAAGGTTTTGTTTGGGGGGGACTTATTTTCACTGGTCAAGCGGTTACGACCGCATGAATCAGATCTTAATTAAGGTCCGATTCATGCGGTCGTAACCGCTTGACTGGTAAAAATAAGTCCCCCCCCAAACAGAATCTAAATCTATTTGATGGTCAAGACACTTTGTCAAAACATTTAACTAATCTCATCATTTTATAATATATATTTAGGGCCATTTACCGGGATCTCCCCTCTAACTTTGCTAAATTACTGACAGCACCCCTCTTATTTTCGAAATTATAAAAACTTTCCCTAAAATTTTCATTTCATTACAAAAACCTCCCCTGAAGTTTTAATTTCATAACATCCATGCACAAAAACACCCCCCTGGGTGAACAGTGTCCAGGGGGTATTTTTCTTCATGGATGCAATGAAATGAAAAGACCAGGGGAGGTTTTGATAATGAAATGAAAACTTAAGGGGAGTTTTTTGTAATTTCGAAAATAAGAGGGATGCTCTCACTAATTATGCTAGTTTACAGGGGAGGTTTGGGTAATTATTTCTATATATTTATATATATAATAAAATTTACACTCTCAGATAAGTAAGAAGAAAATCCTGATAGTGAAATAAATACTATCCATTTGATACAAATCAAGAAGATCTCGATCTATTCAACCATATCAGAATTATCTCCCTTTGAGACCAAATGAATGGTTGAGGTTTTCAAAAATTTGTTTTTTGCGCCTGCAAACAATGCAAGTGAGTCAAATGAAGCTTGAATGTAAAGAACATAACTCTAGCTCGAGAGCATGGAAGGGACTATTGGGAGAAGATGGAATCATTGGGCACACGATGCCCATTGTAAGTGTTCACTTGGGCTCCGGTTGGAGGGACTTAATTAAAGTCCGATTCATGCAGTAGTTATCACTTGAACGGTAAAAATATGCCCCCCGCCCCAAAGGAAGCCTTGATATGCTTCTTCTTTATTAGACTCCTCTTCGAGAGTACTCTAATTTTACCAATCTGGTTAAGCTTGTCACCATTTTCCATCCCATCCCTATCTCCCCTAATGCACATCTTTCTTTCGGTCATGACTTTATGTCCCTAACTCCATAGGTATCTTGTCTCACCAACAGAATAACTTGTTATAAGTGACAATATCATGAAAGGAGATCTGGGCATGGTCAAAAACGATCTGCAGGGAAATAAGATCAGGAGGTTGACTCACTCACGAGATTTCCAGTCCTAGCGGGTATCGATCACATTGGGGGATCGATCGCTAGCTCTCGATCGGCACCGGTCTGTTGGGGGCGGCGACAAGAGGAAGGAGGAATGTAGTGTTGAAATTTATTTTATTAATATTTTTATGTCTGCAGACGTACACCCCAACCCTTCTCCATTTTATTCATGCCAGGTTGTTGAGGTCAAGTCTCTATCCCTTGACCTTCTTTATGGAGTGAAGTTGGGTATGAAGAGATGAATAAAATCTCTCATAAAGGAGGTCAAAGGATAGAGGCCCGACCTCAACAACCCGGCATGAATAAAATGAAGAAGGATTGAAGTGTACATCTGCAGACATAAAATAAATTTCAACATGTAAGTGGGTTCGGTGGTCAATGGAGGAGGGTTTTTTCTTTGTGCTAAACTTAATTTTTTTTTGTATGGATAATGAGAACTGAAGCGTTTATTGTTGATTTGGTTCGGATTTGGTTCGATTTAGATCCGATTTGAAATTTTAATTCCCTACAATGCGGAGCTGCCAATCAAATTGAAAAAGGAATACTTTTTATTCCTTTTTATGGGTTTTTTGTGAGTTGGCAAAAATAGAAGTGGGAAAAATTATTTTCCTTTTTTGAGGAGTGATCTGTACGAATGGACAAAAAGAGCACCTTTTATTGGTGATATTGCTTTGTTCAGTGAGAAGAGAACAAGCACAGCCCGGGAGAAAACTTGTTCTTCTATTGACTGAGAAGGAGACGCCTTGCTCGAGTTGAAGGAAGGCCGCCGCCGCCGCCGGTGGTTGCAGTGGTCACCCCGTGCGGCGGCATCGGCGTCGCTGGTGCCGATCTCGCCTTGTTTCTTCCTCCTACGATGAACCCTCGACGCATCCCCCGGCTTTGGAGATGATAGCCACCGGTTTGGAGGAGAGGGTGTTTGCCAGTCTTGGAGGAGATGATGTGGTGCGAACATCGGCGAAGGCATGCGGGCGTCATGACCTTGCAGTTTCTCTCCGGCGGTGCAGATGGCGGCGAAGGCATGCGGGAAGTGGCATTGTGGTGTTTTTCTCCGGTGGTGCGGCTTGGCGTCGATGGCGTGCGTGAGGTTGGCCTCGACGGTGCTTCTCTGGTGGTGGCGGGTGGTTTGGTCGTCACGCCAAGGTCTAAGTGCGTCCGCTGTGCTAGCGGAATTTCTCTCTCCCGCGGATCGAGCGAGTCCGGCTCTCCGCGGTGTTTTCTGTACGGACGTTACACTTTCGTTCAAACAGATGATATTTGTTAAGCGGTCATTAATGAGTGATGATTTAACCCGTGCATTTACGAGCGAGCACCGTGCCAAACCAGGCCTTAGCATTTAGGTGCTATATTGAGAATTCTCTTTTTTTTTTTAATTTTAATTTTATAATTTAAATATATAGAGAAAAAGAAAGAAAAAAAAATTGGCGGTGGTTGGGGCGTGCCAAGGATACTACAACATCAATATAAGGAAAAGTTTAGAAAATCGTTTTATAGGCTTGTATCTGTCATGAAGCTTTATTAATAGCGACCAACTTATGTAGGCCCCCCCTCAACACCCCATCGCCTTTCCATTTTCGTGCCACTTATTTATTTGACCCATCATTTGCGCTGATGGTTGAACCGGTCTAAACCGAGTAAGCATATAATTTTGAGCACTGTAACGCCGTTCCATGTGAAAGCTACAATGACCGTTAGTACAATTTTTAGACTTCATTTGGCGGTCGTAAACGTATGAGTTAAACCGTCATTCATTAAGGATCAATCATTTGAACATAAAAGTGAATGAAATTTCTTAGATGGGTGTTAAAGAATGATAATTTAACCTTATATTCACGGCCACCGTCAGCGTGTCAAACGGACTTGTTTTTTGGCTCAATAATAAAATATTTGTTCATTTTTTTTGCGTCAGACAACACAACAGGTGTGTCTTGTTTATTGGCTTGCCTCGGCATCTTAGTTCTAAAACACGCGACTTTTGTTGACGGAGCATTAATTAATTTATTTATAATAATTGAGTTGATATTTTTTTTTTATAAAATTAGATAATTAATATTACAATTAGGAGAGAGCTGTATTGAGTATGCCGCTCAAGGATAGACGTGCATTAACATCCGACAAAGTAGGAAAAGAAAGAGGGGGGCATGCTGATGGTGGTACCCGTACACTTGTACTCATTTTTATATGTAAAGACTATATATTATTAGTGTTGCCTAGGGGTGTGCATAAAACCCAGCCCGGCCCGGTAAAAGCCCCGCTAGGCCCGGGCGTGGGCTAGGCCCGTCCTGGGCCCATGCCGGGCTATGGGGCCTAACAAGGCCTCATATATGAGCATTTGTCCGGCCCGGTGCCCGGCCCGGGCAAAGCTCGGTTTCTAGGCCCGGGCTAAGCCCGGGGCCCGGCCGGGCAAAGACAGGGCCCGGCTCCTACGTGCTTTTTTGAACTGTGTCTTTTATGTACATTTTCGGAAGAAGTGTTCAACATGAAAGTTGTAGATCTCGACGATATTTGCAACTTTCATGTTGAACAAATGTTTCGAGTGATTTTTTTCGGGGGTCAAATCAGAGGCCTAAACGGCTTTAAATCAAAAAGTGTTCAACATAAAAGTTCTAGATATCGTCGAGATCTACAACTTTCATGTTAAACACTTCTCCCAAAAATGCACCTAAAAGACGCATTTCAAAAAGACGCGTATTTATTTTTTAAAAAAAATTATTATTTTTTTTTATAAAAATAGGGCCCGAGCTAAGCCTGGGCCCGGCCCGGCCCGGGGCGCCTTAGCAGGCCCCTCCCGGAGCTAAAAGCCCGGCCCGGCCCGACTGCAATCAGGGCCCGGGCCCGGTTCGGGAAAGCCCGGGCCTGGGAGGCCCGGTTTAGGCCCGGGGGGTCTTTTGAACACGACTAGTGTTGCGGATCGCCTGATTTTCCTCCGGTTTGGAGAATATGGAAGTCTTAGGCTCTGTTTGGCATACCAGTGTCGTTTTAAAAGGGAGAAGTTCAAAAAGGAGATGCTAAACTGTATTTTAAAAACTGTGATTTTAAAACTGAGGTTTTGTTTGGCTAATCTCCGTTTTGGTGACAGTTTAAATTATTTTCAAAATTATCTTCACATGAATTTTATTTATTTCGTGTCAATTTTTTATGAATTTTTAAAAACATAATTATGTATTATATCTGTTTTTTTTTATATAAATTTATGGATATAATTATATTTTTTATAGGGGTTAAATTGATTAAATAAAATTAAATTAGATTTAAAAAATAACTCAAACGACCGTTTTGAAAGGGTGAATGGATGTCTCTCTGACCTTTTCAAAACAGAGGAAAAAATAGGTTTTAAACCGGTCGTTTTAAAATGACAACATTTTAGTTGTTTCCAAACAACTTTCCTCCGGTCCGTTTAGAACGGAATAGAGTCAAAACGGGCTCCCAAACATAGCCTTAGCTTTTATTTGAATTGGGCGCGCAAATAATTAAAACTATTCCAACAACAATGGCACAAAGACGTTTTAACGCAGAAAACACGGAAAAGGTGAAAATCACGCGGCTAGATAAGTTCTGGACCAAAATTCAATATATTACTCGAGTTTACAAGTGTTCGAGTTTCCTAAAAGTTCACAAGTCACCACACCGTTACAAGCTTTAAGTACAAGAAAATGTGGAGAAATGATTAAGTCCACAAAGCCTTGAAGAGAGCTTCCACTTAAATGCCCACAAGTGTGTTCTTCTAATTTGTTCCTTCCTGCATCTACTGTTGCGTCTACGAGCGTGTTGAGCGTAAGCGGACTAGAAAGGGAACAGAGCAAATTCCGAGCGATGGAACTTTCTAAGTCTCACATCCTCTCCGGAAAACCTCAAAGCTTTTCCTAATCTCTCAAGTTGTTTGCCTTCAAATGAAGGGACGCGTTAATATTTGAGCACAGTGGAATCATTGGTTGGCAAATGACGTCGATCCGTTCTAGCCAACCAGATCACCAATTTTCCTGAAATCACGAGCATGCCCAGAGCAGTTCGGGAGGCCCCAAGCAAGTTGTTCGACGGCGACAGTGGCTGGAAGCGACGACGACGGTGAAGTCAACCACTAGCATGTGTGCGCAAGGGGCGGGCGCACCTGCCTTGGGGGCGTGCACCCTCCTCGGGCGCGTGCGTGTGGGGAGCGTGCGCACGGGTCGTGGGCCCATGCACTATGGGGCAGATGAGTGACGCCGGTCGCTAGCTCGTACTGCAGGAGGTGCGCGTGTGCGGCGCAGGACCCACACGCCTGTTCCCGTGGACAGCTACGTGCGCGCGGGGTGAGTCCCCTTTGGGGCGGCTTTAAGGTCGTCCGAGCGAGCGTGACTTGTTAGGATATTTGGTGTATATGTCCGCGCGTGTCTGGACCGACTCGGAACGACCCAATGGGTTTCGTGTCACTAGGGTGTAACGGCTCTACGCTGGAGATACTATATAAGGTCATTCCACATTTGATGAGCCTTAGTGGACTATCTTGAGCGGAGCAATTACATTCTCAAGATATTGTCATGTTTACCTATTGAAATCGAAAGACGAGACATTCGAGACCTTTAAGATCTTCAAATCTCGGGTAGAAAATCAATTAAATCTAAAGATTAAGAGATTTAGAAGTGATCGAGGAGGAGAGTACACTGCAACTGGGTTTAGGGACTTTTGTGCCTCTGAGGGCATAATCCTAGAAACCACAGCTCCTTACTCACCCCAGTCTAACGGCATAGCTGAGCGTAAGAATAGAACTTTAACAGAGATGTTGAATTCTATGCTCCTCACAGCTGGCATGCCTAACTCTTTTTGGGGGGAAGCAGTCTTAACTGCAAATCACATTCTAAATAGAGTGCCTCATTCAAAGCTCAACTCCACTCCGTATGAGTTGTGGCATGGGCATCCTTGTAGATATGACACTCTAAAGACTTGGGGTTGCATCGCCTATGTAAGGATACAAGACCTCAAGAGACCTAAGGTGGGACCTAGAATAACGACCTGCGTTTATCTAGGTAGTGCAGAAGATAGTGCAGCTGATCGATTTCTGGATCTATCCACTAATACAGTGATAGAGTCTAGAGATGCTATTTTCTTTGAACACAAATTTATCAAAGATCATGGCTTGACCGTCTCTGGGTCTACTGACATGATTTCAGAATCTACGGTAGAACCTGAAGCTGGACCCTCTGGCACTGCTCCCCAACCTATAGAGGTGGAACCTGTTCCTCTTCGAGTATCTTCAAGAGATAGAATCCCTAAGGATTTTGGTGAGAATTTTGTCACCTACCACTTAGAGGATGATCCATTTTCCTATCAGGAAGCAATGCGATCTAGAGATGCGTTGATGTGGGCAGAAGCCATCGATGATGAGATGAACTCGCTGCTACAAAACAACACTTGGCATCTAGTTGACCTGCCGAAAGGAGCTAAAGTCCTAGGATGCAAGTGGGTATTAAAGAAGAAGTTACACAGTGATGGGTCTATAGCCAGATATAAAGCACGTCTAGTAGCTAAGGGTTATAAACAACATGGAGGAATTGACTATTTTGACGTCTATTCACCTGTATGTCACCTATCCACTATCAGGATTCTTCTTGCCTTAGCCTCTATCGAGAACTTTATAGTTCATCAGATGGATGTAAAGACAGCCTTCTTAAATGGAGAGCTTGATGAGGAGATCTACATGGCACAACCTGAAGGTTATGTACATAAGGATCTAAGAGATAAAGTATGCAAACTCGATAAATCGATCTATGGTCTTAAACAAGCACCTAAGATGTGGCACATTAAATTTGATCAAGTGGTAAAGAGCGTTGGATTTCAGTCCAGTCTCTCAGACAAGTGTCTCTACTACCGCTCGATGTCAAATCAAACAGTCATCATATGCCTGTATGTGGATGACATGTTGATTCTGGGGTCAGACCTTGCCGCAGTGAGGGATACTAAATCCGCTCTCGCGAAAGCATTTGACATGAAGGACCTTGGTCCTGTAGATACCCTGTTAGGTATGAAAGTTAGAGTAGACAAAGGACGTGTCACTCTAAGTCAAGCTCATTATATTGAGCAGATTCTCACTACCTGGGTTATAAAGATTGTAGGCCGGTTGAAACACCAATTGATCCAAATGTCAAGTTGAGTCCGAATGAAGGGACCAGCGTTGATCAAGTAAAGTACTCGAAGATCATTGGTAGTCTCATGTATGCCACGAGTTGTACAAGACCAGACATTGCCTTCTCGGTTGGCATGCTGAGTCGCTTTACCAGTAGTCCAGGCAAAGAGCATTGAGATGCCTTAGATCGGCTGATGAGGTACTTGAAAGGTACTAAAGATCACGCTCTGTGCTACACTGGTTACCCTCCTACCTTAGAAGGATACTCTGATGCCTCCTGGTGTTCAGAAGTTGGGAACAGCAAGTCCACCAGTGGATTTATTTTCACTTTGGGTGGCGCTGCAGTCACTTGGAAATCCAAAAGGCAGACTTGTATAGCTTTGTCGTCTATGGAAGCCGAGTTGTTTGCCTTAGCTTCAGCTGGTGAAGAGGCAGATTGGATCAGGAATTTGATTCTAGACATTTCCTTGTCTAGACTTCAAGTCAATTCTTTGAGCCTGTACTGTGATAATCAAGCAGCAGTCCAAGTCGTGAAGAATGTCCTTTTTAATACTAAGAGGCGACATGTACGATTGAGACACGCTCTACTGAATTATCTGAAAGAACAAGGAATTATCACCCTGATCGATGTGCGATCGAAGGATAATCTGGCTGATCCACTGACGAAAGGAATGTCTAAAGACCGATCAATCAAAACAGTGGGGGAAATGGGACTCAAGGCGTTGTAAGTTCAGCCTTAGTTTCAAGGTTAGACGATTCAGTTCCGCCTTTTGTCCAAATGTTTTGATTTTTCCACCTTCCTTTGTCAAAGCAAGCGTGTTGTGCTCCGCTGATGTTCAGGGTTGCTGAGTACGAATTTAGTGAGTTGTTTCATTCCACATTTGATGTTAACAACTTCATCTGATTTCGTCTTCCTTATCTAGGAGGAGAGTGTTATTCCACATTTGATAACACAATCTGACTAGGTTTGGCTCTTCTTCCGTTTATTGGTTCCATTCCACATTTGATGAGTTCCAATTAACTTTAGAAGAACAGTAACCGTGACATTCCACATAGGAACACAGATATAGCTGCGGTGTCCAGAAGTCTGGAAATCGTTTCTTTTGGAAACAGATAACAGATTCTGAGGTAGAACTTAAATACTCTACTACTTGCCCTTCTAGCTTAACTTTTCAGTACTACGTTCTTATAAGTAGAACTAGATACTTTGTACATTTTCCATGGTTGAATTCATTCTGAATGAAGTTCTCTGTTGGAAATTACAGGAGCTGTTGCTGATGGAGGAGCATTTGCAGTCTGGGATCCTGAGGATGATGACCTGTTGGGCGATGACTACTAGAGTGTTTGTTTGGTCTTTTTTGTCTTTGGCTTTAGAGCACTGTTTAGCTCTCTCTTTTTCCATCTGTTGTTTGGACTAATTTTTCCTTTGTTGCTCTTCAGTTGGTCATGAGACACTAGGTGTTTTAGTACCTGATTCTCTGATTGTACTTTTGACTATGATGTGATGCTGCTGAGTTTATGTTTTACTCTTATGCGTGCATACAAACTTATGTTTCTTTAAGTCCAATTTACTCTGACAGATGTTATGGACACGGTTGTGTATTGAGTCGAATTCTAGTTGAACTTACACACACCACCCCTTTTTTCCGACGCCGGTCTCACCACGGACATAGGAGGAGATTGTTAGGATATTTGGTGTATATGTCCGCGCGTGTCTGGACCGACTCGGAACGACCCAATGGGTTTCGTGTCACTAGAGTGTAACGGCTCTACGCTGGAGATACTATATAAGGCCATTCCACATTTGATGAGCCTTAGTGGACTATCTTGAGCGGAGCAATTACATGACTCATGCGTTCGGATCATTTGGACAGGTCGATATGTTCGAGCGCTTCAGCCTAGTTTAACTATGAAAATCTTTATGGGGCACCCCATCAATTACATTTTTAAAAGAAGGATTATCAATACACTCTTCAATTAATCATAAATATTGATTTTTTTCCTATTTTTTTTAAAATACTGCGCTGTTATTAGCATCGTAGTTTTGGCTATTAGTACTTTTGGTTATCCGCAAGTATTGTTATTTTTTTAAATTAGCTATCCGCAAACACGAAACCTATCCGTAGTCAAAAATTTGAAAAAAGGAGCAGAGCACTACTGCCTGGAGGAGGAATGAGCGCTTGAAAATCACAGAATAGTGGAGCACCACGGTCAAGGGGAAGAGAGCTCGTCGGATGTGGAAAAGATAGCCGCAAAATAATGGAGGAGAACATGTCAGGATAAAGAACGCCGCTTGGGAAATGGATGAGTAACACTTGTTGGATTTGGAACCCTTCAGGCCAGACGGAAAGAGAGGAGAAAGGGTCGCGGGTGGAATCACGGTTTGGAGGGGAGGCGGAAGCACGAGAGGGACACGTGCAAATAAGGAATGATTTTTTATGTAGTGCTTGCTAATAGAAATTCTAAAAGTCCCCTCAAAACTCAAATTTTAAGTACGGATAACCAAAAATATGGTGCTAGTATCAACCTCCTAAAACAATTATATTATATTAATAATTTAAACAATGATTTAATAGAAATATCAGTTTGATATTTCAATAAAAGAGGGGCACTATGGGCATTGTGAAGGAGAATATTACTACCATTAAATATTAAATACTCATGTTTCTTATAACGTGCATGAGCAATAAATGATACTGTCGCGAGTGAAATTACCCCGACTGTTAGAAACAACCTTATTGGCAGTGAAGGGGGCTCGATGCAGGCTGAATTTCGGAAACTTTGTGTGCATGAAAATGTTCCAATAATTGTCTCTCTCTATACTATGAGAGGATCGTCCATCAACAAGAATCTTATTTTCACTCTAAGGAGAGATGCCATTAGACCCGATAACTTAATATAAGTGGAGGTTTATCATGTTGCTAAATGTGGTTCGAGTTCAACAGTAGCCCAATTAAGCCTTTGGGTTTTAGATCTCCATCCTTTTGCGGGCATTCACCCAATGGTGAGCGAAAGTAAATCGCGGACCATTAAACATAATGGGCATTGTGGGAAAAATGAAATTATGAGTGTTGCCCCACCTCTTGGTGAGCAAATTTATGCTTCATAGAATGTGCATGATCATGCGAGCCTTCAACATAACACTCAAATGATTAGGATCGTAACGGTAAGACATTGTGGCGGCACTCCTAAAACCACGCGGTTAGGGGAGGATTGGCCACACCGCTTATACATCCAAGACCAAGGATCACGCTAGGCGGTGTGAGACTAAACCATCCCTTTTAACGAGTCGCGATACACGCTCGGACATCACCGTCCATTTCACGTGGCGCACTCAACCCTCCCCGCCACATACCCCCCTCCTCTGATACCATGTAAAATTTCACCAAAGCGGGAAAAAAATCGTAGAAACACTCAAGCAAACCAAGTCCAAGTAAAACCAGCACAAAGTAACTCACTCAACAGTAACTCACTCTTGGACATCACTGCACATTCCACGTGGCACATCAACAGTAACTCACTCTCAAGACGAATGATGGCGAAATATACATAAATCCTAGGGTGAGTGGGCTTATCTCCATGGTGAAGGGCCAGTCTGATCAAGTTATATATTAGGGAAAAAAATTCATATTGAAAAAGTGTTAAGCTTTCGACAATGAGAAAAAGAGAAGTTTGTCATAGTGGAGCTCACTAGAAGAATTGTGTCAAACGGAGATTTACGTACTACATAGAGTATCTTTTATAGCTCTCCGAATACATTAATTGAAGTCTCTCTAACCGAAGCTTGTTAAGAATTTCGAGCTCGGCGAGTAAGGAACGCTGACTGTCGGCTGAGTAGGAAGGGTATACACGAAGGCTGCATTGTCAATCAATGAGGGATGATCAAGCAGGAGAAGGCGCACCGTAAATGAGCGGCGGGTAGAATACAAATGAGCTTCCAAAGTTGAGCTGCACCCAAGAATTTTGGGTTGAAATGGAATAGATTTTGGGTTTTTTTAAAGGAAATAAAAAGCCTCTTCTAAGTTCTAATAACAATTAATTTCCTTTTCTTCTTATTCTAAGTAAGATCTCCCCATAGAGGTTAAGGATGCTCGTTGTGTGAAGACTGGGGTTGATGTATGTTTGAGCGAGTTGACTAGATTTATTTATTTATTTATTTACAGTAATAATAATTTTCCTTCAATTTTAAAATATAAAGGTTGAATTTTTAATGTTCTAACAAGTTTATACAAAAGCGCCGGTCATGGCTGCCAATTGCCATCCGCTTCCATTCCCCAGTCTTGTTCAGAGGAAGCGCGTACAGCCATCGACTCTCTCCCACAGCTCTCATCTTCTTCTTCAAGAATTCAGTGCTAGAAATTAAAGCCACCTCCTTTTTCTATTCTATTTATTAATCTTTTCTACATCGTCTCCCCTCTTCTGGATCTCTCCTTTTCATCTATTTGATGCAGGAAATTCTTTGAAAATGGCGACTCCTTTCCGGCGATTCCTCATCTTCCTGCTCCTTGTATGCTCCGCCCTCCGCGCACCCGCGATCGATGCCTTCAGCTTTAACTTCTCCCGCAATTCCTACATCGCCGGAATCATATTCCCCGCACCTCTCAGCTTCAACTCCGCCACCTCCGCTGCCGCTTCCGGCTGCCACAGCAGCCACCGACTCGTTGCAGACGCGCCGCCAATCAAGCTCCATCTCAAGCATCACAAGCCAGCGGCCGATAAGACCAGAACAGAGTCTATTTTTGACTCGGCCCAAAAGGACTCCCTCCGTCTCCAAACCCTCTACCGCCGCGTGACGGAGAAGAAAAATCAGAACCGTCTCTCCCGCGCCGCCTCGGCTGCGCCCAAAGCCGGCGAGTTTGGTGCGGCTGCTCGGGAGCTATCGGGTCGGCTGTCGGCGACGGTGGAATCCGGCGTGGCGCTTGGCTCCGGGGAATACTTCATCGACGTCTATATCGGCACGCCGGAGCAGCATTTCTCTCTTATTCTAGACACCGGAAGTGATCTCAATTGGTTGCAGTGCCTCCCCTGTCACGCCTGCTTCGAACAGAGCGGCCCAATCTACGACCCATCTTCCTCCTCCTCTTACAGCAATCTCAGCTGCGCCGATCCCCGATGCGGCCTCGTCTCCCGGCCGGAGACTCTCTCCCCGTGCCGCCGCGCTGACGCCGGAGACGACCATCCTTCCTGCCCGTACTTCTACTGGTACGGCGACCATTCCAACACCACCGGCGACCTTGCTACGGAGGTCTTCACCGTCAACCTCACTTCCCCAGGCGGCAAAACAGCAAGCCGCAAAGTTGCAGACGTCATCTTCGGCTGCGGCCACTGGAACCGCGGCCTCTTCCACGGCGCCGCCGGCCTCCTCGGACTTGGCCGCGGCCCGCTCTCCTTCGCCTCCCAGCTCCGCTCCCTCTACGGCCACGCCTTCTCCTACTGCCTCGTCGATCGCAGCAGCGATCTGAGCGTCACGAGCAAGCTAATCTTCGGCGAAGACCCATCTCTCATCGCCCACCCACAGCTAAACTTCACCTCCTTCGCCGCCGGCAAAGAAAACACGTCCGACACCTTCTACTATCTTCACATCAAAGGCATAAAAGTCGGAGGGGAGATGCTCGACATCCCAACAGAGACATGGGAGTTGTCCGACAACGGCGCCGGAGGGACAATCATCGACTCCGGCACCACCCTCAGCTACTTCTCCGATCCCGCCTACAGAATCATCAAGGAGGCGATTGAGAAGAAGGTTGCATACAAGGTGTTCGACGATTTTCCCGTGCTGAGCCCGTGCTACAATGTGTCTGGGGTGGACAAGGTGGAATTGCCCGAATTCTCCATCATTTTCGCCGACGGCGCGGTGTGGGATTTCCCGACGGAGAACTACTTCATCCGCCTCGAACCGGAGTCGATTATGTGCCTCGCGATCCTCGGAACGCCGCTGAATTCGCTGTCGATCCTGGGGAATTACCAGCAGCAGAACTTCCACATAATGTATGACACCAAGGACTTACGGCTTGGATTTGCCCCCATGAAATGCGCCGACGTTTAGGGTTGCAGGGACTCCAAAGAAGATTGGGAGGAATTTTGAAGGCCTGTTTTTTTGCAGGCTCAGCAGCTCCACCCTCCAAAGAGAGGTGAAGCTTGCCATACTCTGTGCTATTACATTCATTTCTCACTAGTTCTCTCTTTTTTATCCCTCTTATTTTAGGGTTTTTTTTAAAAAAAAAACTTTGGGTTCTGTTATTGTATTTATACTGATGACACATAAAATATGACAAATTGTTTTGTTAATAATATTACCAGCTAGTTTCATGATTCATATTCATATACTTTGTTAATGGTTAGTTTCTACTAGTTTGGAATTTTATAAACATTTGTTATTATTTTTGTATCCCAGCTGGAAGTTGGATTCATGATCATAATCCTTACATAACGCATCGGCGTCTGATTGGTTCCTCCCGTGGGGTTATCATGGTAAACATCCGCTCCAACAAATACGTTAATGTTTCCTTGGAAGCAAGGAGGGTTCCTTCTCCCTCACCGAGGAGTATTTTTTCTGCACGTGTAGCGCATATAGAGGATCGTGCATGATCTTTTTTTAGTGCAAAATTACAATTGCATAAATGGTCTGTATTCTCAATTGTAAATTACAATTGTAAATATAGTTCAAAATCTTTTTTTTGCACCCTTCTAATTGAAGCCTTTGGGATGCAGTCGGTAAAAACCTCATAATTAGAGTGTGCTTAGTGCCAATACCATAACAATGTCTTATAACCAAATACCAATACAAAACACGACACAAATATTATGGAGGGGAGTGGTTGAAGAAATTTGTTAAGGAAGCATTCTTTTTGACCTAACTCTGCAGAGGAAGCTTGGACTAGGAGGTGAGGTGGAGGTGGATATAGCCTTTTGTGCATTGAGAGTTGACACTACTTTCTTATTGGTTTAAATGAAGGAATGCAATTTGCTAATTATGAGGTTAGCATTGATTCATATATGTGTTGTTGATTACATTTATAACCTAATAATTGGAGATGAAGATTCATGGAGCTAAAAATTGAGCGAGGATGAGAAGGTCGGTGTTGGAAATTAAGCATTAAGCGAGGATGAGAATGACCATGTTAGAAAAGGAGCGAGGGTGAGAAGGTCGGTGATAGAAATTAAGCGAGGACCAATTGGCCCTCAAGTTATCTATTTGGATGCGACTTTATTCTCTCGGGACAGTTCATCAAAAGTATGTCGGAAGCGGAAAAAAAAATATGGAGTTTTGATGGAGAAATAAGGAAAAATTGGAAACGCATGGTTTAAGAGGACTTGATAGGGGTGATCCTAAGAAAGGAGAGCATGGATGTTCACATGACTCAGTGTATCTATTCTTGAGGCTTTTTCATCATAGCTAAAGAGGAAGGAAATGTTAATACATATTGCAATTCGGATCTGTTCGGTTCAGTTCCGCCCTAAACTAAGGACCATTCAAATAGGTTTGGTTTCAATTTTTTGGAATCGGAATCGATCCACAATTCTAAAGTATAAAATCAGATCCGAACTATTCACTTCTGATTGGTTCCAATTCGGTTCTCAGTTCTACCCATGTTTCAAAATAATAAAAAATGACTATTCAACTCATGATTCCGCCATACAACTACACAAGTTCAAAATTTATTATTTTGCCATACAACTATTTTCTCAATCATTTTCGCGTATTAAATCATACAAATATAACAGTTATCTCAAAAGAAATTTGTTGGCATTAATTTTTGGTTCTCAGTCACATTCTGGGACCCGAACAGTGGAATCGGGAATCAAATCGAATTGTCGGTTTTTGTATTACGGAAATCAGATCCGAACCAAACATATTTGAAACCAACATGACTGTTTGATTTGATTCCAATTTTTTGGTTATTTATATGAGTTGTTATATACAACAATCGTGAATCACTCTAAATAATTATTCATGTGTGGCCCAAAGGTTGACAGATAAATTTAATAAAGCCTAAAAAATAATGTAATTCAACATCTCCTATCCAGCTATCTAAAAATTAGTGTTTTTTTTTCTTCACAGTTATAAGAAAACTCATTTTCTTAATACCTTTGTAGTTCATCGCGGATAATCTTTTTGTTCGGATTTGCTCACTGTGCGAGGATTTGAGCGGATTTATTAACGTCTCCGTTACAAGCCACGCCACTCTTGAGGGGACCAAAAATCACCCCAAAAGAAGGGGCCGAATCAAGCACGGATATCCAAGCACAACACCCAAGCGCGGCATGCACTCGCGCTCCCTGCGCGTGTGCCGGCGGCCGCAGCCACCGTTTGTCGCCCCCGCCACCTCCGGCCACCTCCGCCGCTGGGCAATCTGCCCGGGCCCCCCTTAGCTGTCCGGGCAGCACTTTCGTCATTTTGCTAAAATTGGCGATCTAGGTGATCAAAACGGAGCGACGTCATTCGCTAGCACAAATTCTGCTCGACACAATTACCGGCATTTGAAGACAAGCCCCCAAACCTTCAAAGACAGGCAACTCCAGAAGCTAGAAAGAGCTCTGATGTTTTTCGGCAAAATGTGAGACTTAGATCATTCCTCCGCTCTGAATTCTCTCTGCTCCCTCTTGAGCGCGAAGACATCTCGAGACTTCAAGAACACAACCTTTTCTTCTCCAAATGAGTGCTTTTATCAAGATTCCTGCTCAACATGAACGATTCCATCGAGGCTCTGAGTACTTAGAGATTTTCACTACTGGAGCGCTTCCACCCGGACTCCAAGAACTTAGTTTTTTCTCCGTTATTTTCAGATTCTACACTTGTAACGGAGAGGTGGACAGTCAGTGCCACCCTCCAAGAAACTGTTCCAACTCTTATAATCTTCAACAAAATAGTGGATTTTGGCTCGACACAAATCCGCCAACTCGGTTTTTCAACATTTCCGAGTTTTACACGTCAAAAAAAGTCTTTTGTCATTTGCTGTTGTTTTGACTGTTTGCGCTCCCGGTACAATTCCGAGCTAAGATAGCTAGATTCTCCTCATCGAGGAAAAATCGGATGACCCGCAACAATATAATATAATATAATATAAGAAATATTAAATACTATATTCATGGGTGCATGATCATTATACTTAATATATAATTAGAACTAGTAATTAAATATGTTAAATATTTATTTCGATTATAAAATTTTAACTAAACAAGTTTACCGGGTTAAAGTTTTTGACATTAATATTAAATACTTAAAATATTTAATATTAAAGTTTTTGATTATATATTCATGGGTGCTTATAACATTAATTTTACAGCCAAATGTCAAATGAAATGGAGAAGAATCAAGTCTGAAAGGACAACTTTATTTTTAGCCCTGCAGGCTTGTGCACTTAATAAAATATTTATTTAAATACTTAAAATATTTATTGGGGAATTGCATGACGCTCCTGTTAGACCGGATATGTTCAACCGTCTTAGCCTGTGAGCGGTCAATAGTCAAAGATTATCTACTTGTTGAGACGAAAACTTGATGGCGTGAAAAACCCGCAATCAGGGTGAAAAACCACGCTGTCGGTACGGTGCCGACCTAACTTCCACTACATGAGTTTATTACAAAACTTCTTGGAGGAGGGCGAGGGAGACAAACCGTGTCTCGTTACACTTAATGAGATGAGGAGAGTGAATCTTGGGTGTCGTTGGCCGTCATGCAGGTTCCACCATCTTCCGCCGTGCGCTCACAGGAGGTGCGGGCGCTTTCAGGCCTTCGGGGTTGTCTTGACCTGTCGGCGGTGACGACTTCGGGCGTCTTGTTCTAGACTTTATTCTTCACCAACTTCCTCTCCACTTTACGGCCTTGGCGAAACCTTGTAGAAGCGGTCTTGGATGGGGATTCTGTAGAGAGAAAGAAAGAGGAAAAAAGAGTGAAGTGCAGTGGAACGGGAAAAAAGATAATTTGAAATGAAAAATGGGCCTATTTATAGATTTTGACGAGGGCGGTCTGGTAATTTTGCCTAGTAACTACCAGACCAACCAATAGAATCACTCGGAAATGATCACGTGGATCACCACTTTTAGGAAATGACCACCTTGCCCCCGGGTCAAGGGAAGGCCCGCCTGCGATTAATGGCGGCCTGTCGACGCCAGCGCGGGCGGTCGGTCGCCGCCACTCCACGCGGAGGGCGGTCGGGATGGGCGGTCGGCCGCAGAGGGGCCGCCCGGGGGAGGGCGGCCTCGGGCGGCCCTCACAGGGGCCGGACGCGGCGAGGCCGCACGGTCCCTGCAAGGGCCGGCCTCCCGGGATCGGGCGGCCTTGGCCGACCGATCGCGGGAACGGCCGCGGCAAGGCCGCCCAGAATCTTTCAGATATTTTTTTGCAAACAAATATAGGCTCTTAGAGAAAAAGTGTTGAACATAAAAATTGTTTCCATTGATGAGGGCTTCCTCCACAAAATTTTTGAGAATTTTTGGAGTTTATTTGGTATTTTTAAAAATCCAAATAAATTTTATTTGGCCAAATTTAAGGCCCAAAATTGCTCAGAAAATTTTGGGAAAATTACCAGGCTCTTTTTTAGGCCCTCTTAAAGGTTGTACCAAAATTTGGAAACCATGAGGTAAAAATTAAAGATTTTCCAATTTCTTGGACCTTAGGGTCGCGCTCGGAAAACTGATGCGCTCAATTTCTTCGAAAATGAAGATTGAAGCGCGCGACTATCTTTCAAACTAAATAACAAGTTCAAATTATTTTACTGACGAGAGTGGTCGAGGCAAGTGCCCAAGCTCTGAGTGTTTCAAGATTTTGTGAAACCGCGGATCACCTCGTTTTCTTTTCTAACTCTCAAGCAACTTGGACAGACTCGGAAAATGAGAGTACGAGTGATTGAATTGTTAATTATTCTCGACGAATAATAAAGGGTAACTCCTAAATAAGCCCCCTGATCTGATTAAGTCGTAAATTAAAAAGGTGCAACTGAATTATAGTCGGATCTTAATAATGGGTGAAATCCCAAAAAAGCCTCTTAAGAACGGAGATGAAACTGAACTTACCTCCTGTGAACAAAGATGAAACTGAACATGCCTCCTGAGAACGGAGATGAAACTGAACTGACCTCCTGAGAATGGAGATGGAACTAAACTTGCCTCCTGAGAACGAAAATGGAATTGAAGCCTCCTGTATGTAGTGATTGGATTAGTAACCATTTTCTTTATGAATTATTCCAGGTACTGGTCCAGTTCTTTTATTTATTTTAGTTCATTACTTTATGTTCAGTACTCCAGTCTCGTACTGCTCCTGCTTATTTACTTTCAGTTCAGTTCTTTTTTTTAAAGTACTATTTCAGTCTCGTACTGGTCAAGTTTCTTTCAGTACTTACTTTCAGTTCAGTTTTTTCAGTTTAGTACTACTCCAGTATCCTACTGGTCCTATTTCTTTACAACATTTCAATTCTGCAGATTATACTAACAACAATTTCTATTACCGCACTTTCATTTCAGTAATTTATTATTCTAAGCACGGGCCCTGCCCTGACGGGCTGAGATTTGATAGGTTGAGCCTTAGTTGGGGATAACAGGAGTTGAGATGTTCCTCCTAAGTTAGCCCCAAATAACGTGCCCGCACGCTCCTTGTCGAAAGTCGCTGTAGATTGTTGAAATTATTGAAATTATTGAAGAGAAAGTGGGGGTTGATTGGGCAGACCGCGCAGCCTGGGCGGACAGTCTGGCAGACTGGTGTGCGACCTATGCGGTCTGTTGTTTGTGGCCTGGTGGTTTGTCCTTAGTGAGTCGTGCAGATAGATTGTTTATTCGCGGCTTGAGCGGTCTGGTTTGGAGTCCGCGGAGTTCGCTATATGTGGACTGTTCTTCGAGCTCGCGAGATCGGCATTGACATGTGCCCTTGATCTAAGGTGGTGCGGTTAGGAGGTAACCACAGAGTACGCGTCTAGGCGAACTGGTTTGGATCTGGCGGTCTGAGCGGACTGATATTTCATGTCCGCGGAGCTCGCACTAGAAGTTTTCTGGTTGCTGGACTTGGTCACGATCTGTGACAAGTCCAGTTTGATCGCAGAGTCCGCAATGTCCGCTGGTTGACCGGGCGGCTTGTGCCTTTGGTCGTGGACGTTGCTTATTGCGGACTGGTGCAGTGTCCGGCCTTGTCCATGCGGACTGAGCGGACTGCTTGGTGCTAGCTACGAGTTAGGGTGGTGTTTCTATCCACTAGGGCGGTGACCACACTCCTCTCCGTGCCTATAAATAAGACCCCCCTATGACAACATATTTAACTGAATGAACAGTATGTTGGACTTGGGTTAATTGTCGCGGCCTCAGTTTTTCTGTCTGTGTGGTTTGAGAAGGATAACCGGGTTGCTGTTTGCAGGTTGTGCGACTAGCACTGAGAAGCCAATACTTTGGTGCTGACTGCGGTCAGGGATCAGTGAAACTTGTGGTTTACAATCAGCGGTTAGCAGCAGGTCGCGGTTGCGGCCAGCTGGTCTTCTCTCCTTAAGCAATTCCAGTTCAATAACTTGTCCGCCGGTCTGGGAGGTCTGGGCGGTCTGTTCTTCAGTTCGGCAGCGGCCTGTTCGCGGTCTAACTGGCGGCTAGGCGACCTCAGCAGTCAGGCGGCTTGCAGTTTGCGGACAGCTCTTCTTCAGCTTGAATAACGGGTAGTCCGCGCGACCTCACAGTCTCGGCGGACTTTGCTGTTCAGTTCGACAATGGCGATGGTCTCGACGGTCTCGGCCTCTGTCCGCCCGGCTTTTGTTTTTGGTTGTTTTATGTTTCCTTGTTTGTACTTGGTGAAATCATGTCTCGACATGTATACCTCTTGTTGTAAATAAGATTGTTAATACATGACCTGCTTGTTTCTTTCCTTGCATCTGATTTATTGAGCTTGATTGTGATTGGAGTGTTTCTGCGCTTGGTTTTCGTTTTCCGCTTCATCAAGATGTCATCTTGATAGCTTTGAAAGTTTTACTTGGTATCATAGCTATCACCTTGATAATCTTATGAAATTTTAACATAGACCTGGTGCATGCTAGCAAAATTGATAAATTTGATTGCTTGAAAATTTTTTGCGGTAAATTGTGGCGGGTCAGTCACTTCCACAGACCGATCGTACTGGTGCGAGAAGTTCGACGACTCAAGGCGACGGGGAGATGTGCATTACGGGTGACCGACCGTTACGTTTTTCCCCGTTGGGTTTCCTCCGTTGGTCGGACAAAATATTGAATCGCCAGATGCCGCTCACATCCAAGAGTACACGAGGTTGTACGTTGGAGCCTGGGTTGTGCGGTACGACCACCCCCAGAAGTGGCAGGACTGACCACTGTCACCGACGACCACATCGGTAAGACCCGCAAGGCTCGCTATCCTGCTTGAAGAGAAGCGGTCCATACTAAATCGATATAGGGTATTGTGCGCGGCTATGAATGCCAGCGATGTGTGCGTGGCTGTGAATGCCAGCGATGTGTGCGCGGCTGTGAATGCCTACGATGTGTGCGCGACTTGAAAGCCTGCGAAGATCATTCAGGTTTTGAATACCTACCGTGCTGATGTTCTAATGGAGCCTAAATTATAACTGATGTACATTACTGTTGTTAGTCCAGTTATATCGTGTTGTACTTCTTTTGGTTGCTCATAGCTTATTCATGAAATGCTATGATAACCCTCTCTTGCTTCAGCTATGTTTTTTGTTGAGTGCGTGCGCTTGTCCCAAGGATATGGATCCGGGGAGGAGATTTGATTCCACTTAGCTCTGTGACTAACGGTTATCTTAATAACCATTCACAGGAAATGGATCACCGTAGAGACCAGCTGCTGCAGGACGATACGCCAGCCGATAGGACCACCCGAGCAGAAGTACCCCCGCTATCTCCCGAGTTTCGATACGAGAGTGATAGTTAGCAGAGTTGGAGAGAGAAGAGTTATTAGCTATAAATTGAATAGCCTACGGGCTTCGTGTATAAACAATGGCTACGACCTTCTTTGGTTCCTTCTTTATATATATATTGTTATATATATGTTGTGACTTCCTGTTAATGCTTCCGCAATACTCTATGATGTGATGTGAATGTTGTGATTCAAGCCAAGAAAGGCGGCCAACTAGTGATTAGTAGTGCGGGTTGTTACCCCTTAAGGAGCACTGAGTGGTCGTCTTGGGCAAGTAAGATCCCCTCCGACCCGACCCAGGCAAGGTTGGGGGGGGGGGGTTACACTCAATCTCTTCCAAAAGTCCATTTCTAGTACCCCTACGGGTCTATTTATAGAAAAATCCTGGGGGAGGGGGGGGGGAGGAATGGGCGAGTATCCAGCTTCTGCCAGCGAGTTCCAAGGGTCTACTCCCTCATACTCGCGAGGCACTCTTCCATACTCGCGTCTGCTCACCCAAACTCGCCTCTGCTCGCCCAAGCCCACCTCTGCTCGTCTAAGCTCGTCCAAGCTCATCTAAGCTCACCCAAGCTCACTCAAGCTCGCCACTGCTCGCCCAAGCCCGCCTCTGCTCTCCCAAGCCCGCCTCTGCTCGCCCAAGCCCGCCTCTGCTCGCCCAAACTTTTTGGTATAGTTTATTAAGCCATATTTATTGAGCTCTTTCAATTGTTTACCTGACTGTTTTTGGGAAGGAGTCCCTTTCGAAAATTCTTTCTTACTGCTTTTTGGTATAGTTTTTGTATTTTAAAATCTTACTTGTAGAATCTGATCAAGCTGGGGGTTGACAGTGTTCAAACGTTCTTCATGAGTTTGTAATGATCCCATGAGAGCAGTGAGAGAAATGGTTCTAAGGTCCTTAGACTCTTCAATTGATGTTACTACTGGATAGTTACTAGGCGGCAAATTTCGTAGTAATTTGGGCACAACTTGCCTATCTTCAATTGTGTCCCCTAAACTACGTATTTGATTAATAATATGGAGTGTTCTCGTGAGAAGGCTTTCTAATTTTTCCCCAGCTTTGCTGGATAAGTTTTCAAACTCTTTCCACATATTTTGTAGTTTCAAGACTATAAATTACTCATCCTCCTTATAAGTTTCTTTTAATATATCCCAAACAGCTTTTGACGTCTGAGCTTCCATGATTCAACTACACCTTGAAATATAAAACAGATGGCTTGAGCATCCTTCTGTTTTACTTTTTCTTGTAACTTTGCATCTTTAGAAGACTCAATGGCTTTTGTAAAGGTAATTAAGACAGGTCCTAATACTGCAGCTTCTGGTGATTCTGGTCCATGGTTGACAACATCCCACATTCCTTGTGAAATAAAGATTACACGCATATGAATACTCCAAAAATCATACTTATCATCTGTAAAAACCGGAATGGTAGTTTGGGATAGAGAGAAAGTTGAAGACGTCACAAACTCCAATGATGATCCAAGAAATCACCTGCCACCTGCTCTGATACCACTGATAATTATAATGGACTGAGGTATGTGTATATCTTAGCACACAAACACAGGAGCACAATATTAATATGTTACTGTTTTAATATTTATTGGTGGTGCCTTTTTACAAGTACAAGAAAGCCTTTAATAGGCTGTGCAAAAAGGGTTACAAAGCCCCTTTCTTTGACCACTAATAAACAACATTAGTACAGGAGATAACTATGACTTTCTCTAGTCATAAGATAGCTACATCACATAAACATGTCATAACTAAGCTGTCTTTTTACAGGTGTTTCCGGAGGAAATTATTCATTTCAGGAGGTGTTGCAGCAGGGCCCCCTTAATCTTCTTGTCTTGGCTTAGGTCATCACTTTCAGGCACTTCCTATATGTATCTCCGAACCATGTCGCAAGTACATGTGTTTCTTTTACATTTTATTTATTTGTTTGATAAAGTGTAATGTCATGTATTCATGATTTCAACTTTGCAGAATTTGAAAAAAATAATCTGAGCGGCAAGACTTTGGTAAACTACTTTACAGCATATTCGATAAACTTAAACTGGCGAAAAGAAATGCCAAGATTTCGAGCAAAAATTGCAGCTGAATTCTTCGGGACATTCTTGAACATTCCTCCTTTACATTAACAATTTACTAACATTATTATGTTTTTGTGACCTAGGTGTTCTTTAAGGACCTGACTGAACATGAAGATATGTTCTTTAAGGACCTGGTTGAACATGAAGATGTGTTCTTTAGTAGTCTTCTTTTTTACATGTTAATGCTTGTAGGTGGACAACTTAAATTATTTTGGTTCTGGTGATTGAATGAATTTAACTTAGTATTCTGTTATTTTTTTTAATTCTGTTATAATTTGGGTGATTTAACTGAATGAATTTAGCTGGACTACTTGAGTGTTGTGATTGACCAAATGCACAAGGTTGTGCTAACTACATTGAAGCTCTTTTCAATGATCTGAAACTTCGCGCGGTCGCCCAGTGGAATTATTTGCATGATGTAAGCGCTATATTCAAGTGTGTTAGACTTTGCCAAATAGATTAGAAGTAATCCATACCTGTTTCAGTCTTGCTTTGATCGTCCAGTGTTTTCCGTTATTTTTCCCCATGCAGGTCGTGAAAGATGTAAACTGATATTTTTTTGCATCAGCTCGGGAAATATGATCGTATTTCCAACAATACGATCATAGAACTGTCATTTTTTTCAGCCTGATAGGAAATATGGTTGTACAAAAATGCATTCCCTTCCAGTCTACAATAAGTCTGCATTCATATTTCTTCATAAATCTTGCAAGAGTAGATCTATTTGACCTACTCATGATCAAATAACTGGAGCCTACACATAACTCTGATTATTAGCAAACGACTTAAAAATTTCATGTGAGACACTCAAACTGATCATTTATGATAGTCATCATTATCAAATAATGAAACATAATTGACATAACAATTTATACAAATGTAATATATTTTATACTATTATCATTTTTTATTCAACAACACATAGAAAACAAGGTATCAACATGAATAAGAGAAAAGTTACTTTTAAAACTTTATTTTATATTAATAATTTTAAAGCTTTATGTCTGTTTTTCACTCTTCTACCACTTCTTAAATTATTGAATCCATTTAATAGTGCACACAAACTACAATTAGGCATCACAATGGCAGTTAAGTATCTATATTTCTTCATAAAGCTTACAAGAATAGATCTAATATATAAGATAATAATCCTCTTAAATTGGTGTTACAAGAAAAAAAATTGTTTGAATATAGTTTTCATTATTTTTTATGTATTGTTTTCTGTAATTTTGAAGGCATGAGTTTCTTAGGTAATGAATTTGAAGTAATATAGATACAACTTATCTGCTACAACACACATCATTTGCATAAAATAGCTTTGCAACAATAATACATAGATCACGCCCGGTGAAAGTATCAACGAAAACGTAAATTACAATTCACCATTTAAACACATTTGGAATACACGAATAATCTAAATGCACATTTATAGAGAAGTTATCATTTATATAAAAATCATCATTTAGATCAACAGAAGCTGGAGTTGGTACTGAATTTGAATCTATTTTGCAAGAAGAAACATCCATGAAGTTATGCTCATTCAGATGTTCTGATACATCAATTATCACAGTGCATTTACCTTTGTCAGATATACAAAAGATGCAGCATACATAAAAAGTAATTAAAATATATAATATTCCAAGTTTTTTTTGACAGAGGACTCTCAATAATTCTTCAAACGATCATTTGATATTCTTTTAGGTCACATTGATGTTGAATCCTTTACAATGCTTTTTCCTTTGTAGTTGTTGTTAGGAATTCCTTTCTTAATCTTCTCATCGCAGTCCGCCAAATCTTCTAGACTTTTACCCACATCGTTCATCACGTTCACTGGATAGTCTTTCGCCAGTTGACAATTTTCAATTCGATGACATAAGTCATAAGTGTACCACATCATTTGATTTCAGTAAAGTAGATTGGAGACACAATTATAAGAGGTTGTGGACTGACAAAGATAGATTTCCTTCTTGGCCTGCAAAGTAAATCTCTTTAGAATGTATTTTGTTGGAATATACTTCGCATTCTGAATATTGTACACATGTAGAACATGTTTGCATATCAAACTTTTTGTTTGAAAACCCTTACAAGAGCATTCCGCATAATAACACTTTGTATCTACTTTCACAATTCGTTGTTTATCACATTTGTTTCATTGCAATGTCTTATGCTATATACAAGCCAATCTTGGTTGTACATTGCCTCCTCTCCAACCATTAACCCGACCGCACCTTCCATAAATGTTTGCTCAAAGATTGAATAGATTTTCATTGTATAGAATTTGGACATTTGCTTAACTAATAAGCAATTTCTGAATTTTAGGGTAATTCTACCTTGCTTATATCTGAAATCTTCATCGTGTTCACTCCTACGCCAACATAAAATCATTTTTTTCATTCCAATGAAACATCAACACGTGAACTTGTTGCTTTTGAGCATCAATGCATGCCATTATTAACCGATTCACTTCGTTGGGAGGATAAAATGCCAAAATCTAATTATTCCTTATTAAATCCAGTAAATCACTTCATTCTAATATTGTAAAAAAAAAATCAATCATGAGTTTTCATGCAATTTACCCCTGCTTATCATCTCACTACAATGTCTCTCAAACTCCATATCACCATCACATTTGCTCAAACAAACATAGAACAAGAATCTAATATGCTTTCATGGTTGAAAGTCAGTACATTAGATGGTGTTTTTTTAGAAATATGTCATTTGCGCAAATGATGCCGAGTCGTGGTGAAAACTCTCTCAATAGCCGTTGTCATCATCTGATCTTGGCCCGTAAAATGGTGGTTGATTGTTTACCGCCAAAACTTAAAAAAGTATCAAAAATCCAACAAAAAGGTTCGATCGTCTTCACCGCTAAAAATGCCCCACTAACAAAAACATTTTATTTGTGGTGGTTTACTACAATGAAGGGAGCGCGTGCCAATTTGCACTTGT
The DNA here is from genome assembly GCA_039513925.1 of Platanthera zijinensis. Lineage (NCBI taxonomy): Eukaryota > Viridiplantae > Streptophyta > Magnoliopsida > Asparagales > Orchidaceae > Platanthera > Platanthera zijinensis. Next base: position 126,269,257 of record CM077098.1, read on the forward strand.
TCAACCTATAAGTGGTGTTAAAAATGATTACATCATCAAAACAATCATAATCTACTTTTTCATGTCCGTCAATCCAAAAGAAACTGCGCAACCTATTCATTTCATCTATTTGCACATCAAAAGAAAACATGTCGTCCTCAAACAGTTCCATTTTAAATATTTCCAACAACCTTGTCGAGTCTACATTTCTATCACCACTTTTCTTTCTCCATGAACTAAGTTGTATGCATCTATCTTAAAAAAATCTAATATTTTAAATACCGTCAACTTCTTTCGCTAAGAAGTTGAATGCGTCAACGATTTTAATTTCTATTCCCATCATATTCTTGACAAGTGTTGCTTGGCCATTAGATATATGGCAATACGATCTCAACAAATGTATATCTTTTTGTAATGCAAGAGAATGATTGTGCTCTTCAACAAATTTTGAGACCTCAAAATTCTTCCCCTCTTGATCAATAATGAAGTGTATCCACGCCAAACATCCGGTGCAGGTATCTAGCTTGTGAAACTTCTTTCGCACATCAATCGCCGGCTTGAAAATCTTATGACCTGCTTTGGCACAAGAATATTATCTTTCCTTGATGATTCTTGTATGTATCCAATACTGAATATGTTATTTTTGAACACTAATATCACTGTTGTGAGCATACTCAGAGTACATTGTATACGCTTTTTATCGGAATGAACAATAGGGGAAACGACAACTTCCTTGTTGGCCTGCAAAAAAGGGTACAATTGTTGGTAATTGAAGCTCGAATTAATTTTTAATTCATTCATTTAGGATTCAACAAATACGGATACTAGCGCTTTAGCTAAACATCCGACCGTATTTTAACAAACTAACACACTTTTGCCTGGTCTTCACCTGTACAAACTAACAAGGGATACCAATCCAACAAGCAAGGAGAACACAAAAAAAGATGAGTAAGTGGCTCACAGTATCCATTGCCTCCTTAGCATTCCTGGCTTGCAGTTCGTCGGTGGACGTATTACAAAGATTTGACAACCCGCCCTGATTTTCTTCTATCGGAAGAGGCAATGGTGATTTTGATTCGCAGAGAGATGTCAAGAAGTTTCCGGTGTAGCAATGAGGATTCGCGAGTTGACGAATGTTCTGAGCACAGCTCCTGTGCTATTTATTCTGGAGAAGATGGGCTGTAAATTTCCCGATTCCAGCGGTCAAATTAGGCGTATTTTGCCCCTGGATGTTGAGAGATCGCTTCGGTGCGAGACAGAAGTTTCGAGCAGCGCTTTTCGCGTGATGTGTTGTAGAGCACAATACGTTACACGTACCTAAAAATTTCTCCTTTCCGACCAGAGAGGCTCCAGCACCAACACACCTCCCTTTCCAGCAGCAACAAAGTCCCACCACGCTAACAAACAGTGCTGAATCATCCTATTACTTCACATTGCCTTTGAGATTAACGTTATCATTGGAGTCTTGAGTGGCAATGAAAATAAATTTAATATAAAAAATGGATTACAATAAATTATAAAAATCAAAATCAAAATCAAAATCGTATATATTACATATATTTTTAAGATAAACATTATAGAAATATAATTTCTCTTATATTTTATAGATCATAAACACAAGATCTTCAGTTGTGTTATGCAACAATAACAACACCGAACCATTTTTTTAGTTGTGTTTGGCGAAAATCTTCTCCCACTAGGAACAGTGATTAACTGTAGCCTATAACAAGGGGTGACCCAATAGCTAGGACAAAAACGTGAAATAGATACTAATTTGCTCGCCCTTGCCCTACATCTTGCACTGCATTAGTCGTAAGAGGAATTTATAGGATTTATTAATTATTTCTATTGATTTTTTTGTGATTTTCAAGCAAATTCATACCCTAAATTTAAGAATATAAAACTGTGCCCATAAAAAGCCCCAGCAGTAATCACTAATTTCAATTTCAAACGCCATGAAAATTTATGCAAGTTCCATTTTTTGGGCAAAACTCCGAGTACTAAAGTTTCCAAGAGTTTCTTGATCTAGTTTGTGAGTACTTATCTTCACTTTGCTTTCTCATAATTTTTTTTGGTGGCATTTGGCTTAGCTAATAAGTTGTTGGAGCGGCTGAAAAAGCTAAAGTCGCACTATAGAGAGAACAAATGTGTGGCATAAAGTTGGTCAAAGAGGAGGAATAGTTAAACTCATTGAATTTAACTTTGACTTGACCATTGACTAAATCAAAGGCGATTTCAAATAATTAAGCTCATTGTAGGTCTTAGTCATTATAATTTATGGCAACAGGTCAATACAAGTTAGGATGGAGCTCATTTGTCTTCACACACTAGCTTTTAGTCCTATGGAAGTATAACCAAACACGAGAAGGGGATTAGATTTAGGGTCCGTTTGGCACAGTGGTGGCGGTCTTGAACATGGGGGTTAAATTGTGATTCGTTAATGCTCACCCAAGGAACTTCATCCAGTTTTATGCTCAAACGGATGATGTTTGTTAGGTGATCTTTAACAAATGACGGTTTAACCCATGCGTTTACGACCGCCGCCACCATGCCAAACGTAGCCTTAATTCTATTCTTGATAGTTGATAAGAGATAAAGTATTATTTTCGTATTAACCTGGTATAATTTATGTTTACTTTATTTTACATGGTAAAGTCTAGGCATACATATACAGGTTTATTTCCTTTTCGATGATTTAATATCTGTCTTTTTTTAAAAAACTGGTATGCCTTAGATTATAAAGGGTTACGTTAATTTCTTTTGGCACATCACGTGCTCTAAGCTCCGTTTGGTGGGGCGGATCCGTGCCGGTCGTGCGGACAAAACCGCCTTATTGTGATTTCCGCAATCGGGTGGTGGGACTCCGCCCCGCAGCTAGCAACCGTGGAAATCCCGCGGATTTCTTCCGCACCGCAGGAACCCCGGTGACGGTCACGCGGTGCGGTCGACCGCCGCGCCAAACTAGCCCCTGGGGTTAAACTTTCTTCTGGGAGGATTTCGGATTGTTTACACTTTACCTGGTTTCTCCAAGGGTTTGCTTCCCTGTTTATACCATGCTAACTACATCGAAGATCAATCAACGCCACATAATCACAATGCGCACCTCACACCCGATGGATGCTAACACGTACTATGATTGATGAAATGGCAATTCCGCCTACAATGAGAATAATCAGCCATTAATTCACATTATCTGGCCGTGCTAGAGAGTGTTGAGATTGTGCCACCTCACCGATCCGTGTGCCCTTTTTTATTTCTGTTTTGGGGAAGTCCTAAACATGGAAATGCTTTATGAGGGGGATATAATCTAGGGGATATTCTTCGTATTTGGTTGAGCCCAGTTTTGGCAACCCCCTCCATATGTGTTCATCTCCATATTTTGATGACTTTTGATCCTATTATAAATAGGGGTAAACCTCCTTTAGCCATATGATGGTTCAGTAATATACAACATTGGTGAGAATTCAGAGAGGGAAAGCTTTGAGCTTTTCAGGCGGTTCTTCCGACGAACGGCGGCATCTGGCGCGCAAGGTTGCGGCGCATCCGGTCACCTCAGGCGAGGCGACATCCGGCCGGCCACCTGCAGTAGGCCCCAGAGGTTCGGCGGAATCAGGCGCGGCGACGACGGCAGCAGGCGCAGAGGCGGCGACACAGGCGGAGCTAACGGAGGCGGCACATCCGGTCACCTCAGGCGAGGCGACATCCGGCCGGCCTCCAGAAGTTGACTCCAGGCGTTCGGCGGCTTCAGGCGGCTGATCCAGGCGGGATCGGCATCAGGCGGCGGAAGCAGGCGGTGATTCCAGCGGGGAAGATAGACAGTGTTTTCTGTTTTCTCTTGTTGTATCTTGTAAGCTCATCTGTTTTAGTGGATCTTTCTGGCGCGCTCTCCCCGTGGACGTAGGAGCCCAACTCCGAACCACGTAATCTTTTGTGTCGTCTGTGTATGCTAGAATCTCGTTCCGTATTTTATTTTGCGCGATATTGGTTCTTGCTCATTCGTGAAATTCCGTTGCGCTACCGCGGCTTAACTCGATCCGATTTCACAACAATTGGTATCAGAGGCAGGTTCCGCGGGGGTGATCGTCTGGACGTTCCGGTTTTCTGATTTGGGTCAACGGTGGGTGACGACATTGGTCCGCTCCCTATCTTCCCAGATCGGTTCCGCGAATATCATCTTGATCGCCCAGTAGCTCTGCGAGCAAGACAATGTCGGCAAAATTCGAGATTTCTAGATACGACGGCAAGATTGATTTTGGCCTTTGGCAGAAGCGCATAAAGGCCGTCCTCGTCCAGCAAGGTCTTCATAAGGCTCTCCTCAGAAAGGAGAAGTCCGGGAAGAAGGGTAGAGTGTTATCTCAGAAGTGCCCAGGCACCGCAAGGGGAGCCATCTGGCTCAGGAGTCCCACCAAGGAACTCAGGTTTACTCAGAAGAAGGTGGAGCTGCACAGTGCTAGTTGTCTTGCAAAAGACACGGTCTATCGTGCAAGGATAAAGCACATTGGAGTGCGCCACCAGGAGTCGAGGGAGTTCGCTGGAGGTGGAGGCATGGAGTTGCGGAATATCTCTACGGAGGATAATGGTGCGAACATGCAGACGAAATCAGTGACAGGAGTCAAGTTCAAGAACGGTCTTGACTTGACTCATTCTGATGCATGTTAATCGAGGTGGACCCCAGGGAGAGGGGGTTTGTAGTCGCCAGTAGGGGAGATCCAGATTGGAGGTAGAGTTTTGTTCGTTAGGCTTCGAGGTGGAGTTCATCGCGTGAGGTGTCAAGGTAGAGTTTGTTGAGATTGTGCCACCTCACCGATCCGTGTGCCCTTTTTTATTCCTGTTTTGGGGAAGTCCTAAACATGGAAATGCTTTATGAGGGGGATATAATCTAGGGGATATTCTTCGTATTTGGTTGAGCCCAGTTTTGGCAACCCCCTCCATATGTGTTCATCTCCATATTTTGATGACTTTTGATCCTATTATAAATAGGGGTAAACCTCCTTTAGCCATATGATGGTTCAGTAATATACAACATTGGTGAGAATTCAGAGAGGGAAAGCTTTGAGCTTTTCAGGCGGTTCTTCCGACGAACGGCGGCATCTGGCGCGCAAGGTTGCGGCGCATCCGGTCACCTCAGGCGAGGCGACATCCGGCCGGCCACCTGCAGTAGGCCCCAGAGGTTCGGCGGAATCAGGCGCGGCGACGACGGCAGCAGGCGCAGAGGCGGCGACACAGGCGGAGCTAACGGAGGCGGCACATCCGGTCACCTCAGGCGAGGCGACATCCGGCCGGCCTCCAGAAGTTGACTCCAGGCGTTCGGCGGCTTCAGGCGGCTGATCCAGGCGGGATCGGCATCAGGCGGCGGAAGCAGGCGGTGATTCCAGCGGGGAAGATAGACAGTGTTTTCTGTTTTCTCTTGTTGTATCTTGTAACCTCATCTGTTTTAGTGGATCTTTCTGGCGCGCTCTCCCCGTGGACGTAGGAGCCCAACTCCGAACCACGTAATCTTTTGTGTCGTCTGTGTATGCTAGAATCTCGTTCCGTATTTTATTTTGCGCGATATTGGTTCTTGCTCATTCGTGAAATTCCGTTGCGCTACCGCGGCTTAACTCGATCCGATTTCACAACAAGAGAGTGTGGTAGCAAGCTCGTGCAATTCAGAATGGTTCCTTTCATGCATGGGCGAGTGCGACAAATTTTGTGTTACCAAGAGGATTCCTCTAATATGTTACCGTATGTGCATGGGCGAGTGCGACAAATTTTGTGTACGCATAAATACCAAAAAAAAATAGGCTGCATGTTGGTTCGGATTCATTTCTCCCGCTGTTTTCCGTCTCCTTGCAGGTTGGCAACACTATTCCAACGGAGAAAGCAATCTTCCACCACAATATTTGCCTCTTGAATGGATTTCTAAGCGAAGACAAAGAGATTTGAAGGATTTAGCATCAACAGTGTGGGGATTTGAACAAACGTGAAGAGAAGACGGGCTATTAGAAGAGGTGCCAGCTCTACCCTTATCCCAGAAATCAGCCACGGTGTGCTTGAAGTGGATGATTGACAACCCGATCTCTTCCCACTCCAAGGAATAGCTTTTTCCTTCTCTCCGTGAATAATTCACGGTGCTACCTTCACCTCTTGCCTTCTCTTTTCTCAGTTTGAATAGTTTAAATTGATTGCTAATTAGGAATCTGATCTTTACTTGCATTGAATAGTTTCTAATTGATGTTATCTTGATTTTGCCATAAATTTCTCTTGTGGTGGAATGATGTGTAATCTCTATTTGGATATGTTTCTTGCAATAGTTGGTTTATTTAGGTTAAGTGATTAGGAACCAGTTAAAAGCCCTCGTTTAACGTTCGCTAAGATAACTCAAGGTTTAGAAAGTCTAGTATTTTCACCCGCACTCCACGTGATTGATATTTCGAGTGTATTCATTGTCTTGTATTATTTCGACCGATGCACTGCCAACATTAATCTGCGAGGATAACGTCCGTTATAGTTCCAACGATCAAGTTTAGAGTGAGATGAGAGTACTAGCTCGACAAGTTAAATTTATACTTTCTTTCACCTTGGCTAGGTAATTGTTCGCCTAGCCTGGAAGAACAAAGAAGATATTGTCTCGAATGAAAGAAAAAATGCATTGAATGAGCAAAAGCCTGGAAGAATATTTGGATCGCCATTTTCTAATTACTACGGATCGCACTCTTCACATAACAATTTCCACATTCAGGGGAAAACTCCACTTATTGTATTAGTTTTTTTAGCCTAGCCTCGTTGAAAGATCGGAAAAGGCAGAAAGCACAATAGAGTTACATACATTCTTATGCTACGAGAAAGGGTGAGGTGAGTAATTTCGGGCATATGAAAAATAGACCCCTGTTTATATATAGATCCTACGTGAAAGCATTTCCAGAGCCTGAACCTTCCTTCCTCGTCGTTTATTCCTAGCAGGGCCTGAACAGTTAAGTTTTGGTTTAGTAGCACCATTCCGCCAATTTCTATTAAATTTATAACAAAAAATATTTATTGATTGCAGACAATTTACATGTAGAAATTAGATTGCCAATGAGCATGCTGTTAGACATAATCTATGCAAATGACGATCACTCCCTCCAGATGGTGTAGGATAAATGAGTGATTGAATATGGACCAAGTACCCCTCTGAAGGAGGCCGCGGACCCACACACGTGTATTCCCAAAGGAACTGGTGATTCACTATCCGTTCGGGCGATCCAAGTCCACGGATACGTCCGGACGGTCGTTTCAAGTTATTTTCATAATTTTTTTTTATTTTGAGTTGTATTTAACACCCGATTATTTCGAACATTATGATTCGTTCAATTTGGGTGTCATAGCTAGGTTTTAGTATTTATAGGTTGTGCAGGCAGTGGTAAAGAGGATCGAGGGTTTATTTATACAAAAGGAACGATCAGTTTCCTCTCACGGCGCGGCATCGAAAATCTTGGTGTGACTCCAAAGCTTCCATGGTCCTCCTTTATCCCCGTCGACATCCTTTGTATCCTTCCCATCCAACTCTATGCAAGCAGCTCTGCCTATTCCCGCATCCAACCGTCAGTTTTGCTTCAGGAAGTCTAGAATCAGAACCACAACAATCTTTCCTTCTTCTCCAAGCGCAGGAAGCTAGAGATCCCCTTCCAGTACTCTAAACCCAGAGATCCCCTTCCAGCACCCAGAACCACAGCAGCCCACACTTATACTCTAGGCGCAGAAAATCGGAAACCTCCTTCCAGCGCCCAGGAGTTGGTCCCAGCAGCATTACTTCCCCTCCAGCAACCCTACTTCCAGTCCACAGCAGCCATAAACCCTGAAAATCAATTCTGAGTTCTGAAATTTCATTTCAGCACCCTAGAACTTGATTCCAGCACCCCTATCGCATGTCCGCAGCCATAAACCCTGAAAATCAATTCTGGGCTTGAAATTTCACCCCTTTCACTTCCACCCAAACTCATTCAAGTGTCAGACACCAATAGTTTTCAACATCCACGTAATGCCAACAGCCACAGAAATCTACTTTTGCTGCATTTTGTAGCTGCCTACATGTGTAAGTCATTATTTGGTAACTTTGTTTCCTATTATTGTGTATTTGGACTATAGTTTGCTGGATGCGACTATATGTTTTATTTCCGTAAACTCACTGATTTGCAAGACTTATTCAATGTGTCATTAATTACTTGCACCAAGATCATTTGAGAACTGTAGTTTACTCTTCCAATTAAGAGTTACTGTGATCACTCGTGCACCTTAGGGCATTCTCCGTCATCAACTTGCTCGTGCATCAAATTAGTATTAGAGCCCAAGTTGGGCTAAATTATATGTTACGTAGTGGTAGGTTGTTTTGTTCATCCATGTCTGACCAGAATCTTACTCACGATTGAGCTGCTCGTTCAAATTCGGACATGATGCCCGCAAAGTTCCAAAGGCTCATCCAGTCATCCTGGATCGATTCGAGCATATAAGAGCCCATTTTAACATCATTGGGAATTACATTGCTATGATTAGCACTAGAGTTGATCAATTAGACATCCCTACAGGTCAGGATCCACACCCATGTTATGATGATCTTCCGGAGGATCCCCGGGATGTTCCACCCCCACCCCGATAGACATGTTAGAGACCAGCCACGTCGAGATCCCGCTCCTCCCGTTAGAAGGAACCTCGAGCATGTCTATCACTCTATGTTTATCGACAGGGCCCAACCACTATGAGACACCACCACTCTCTCGTCGAACCTCATCCACCAACGCCACCGGGTCGCAAAGGTCGTGCTCCATCAGCACGAAACGATTACAATTATGATGATCATTATGATGAGTACCCCGAGCCACGACGTGGAGTCACACCAGCCGAGTATCCGGCACATTCGAATAGACACACTATCCTTTAATGGGCACCTGGACCCGAAGGCATTTAGTGACTGACTTCTGGTTATGGGCCACTACATTGAGTGGTACAAGATGAGTGACAAGAGGCGGGTACAATTTGCCAAAATGAAATTACATGGCAGGCCAAAATCTACTGGACAAGCATATAACGATCTCTTGAGTGAGACAGATACTATCCCATCACCAGATGTGTTGAGATGAAGCAAAGACTGAAGGACAAATACCTTCCCACCTTATCGTGATCAGCTGTTAGACCAAATTTACACTCTTTGATAGGGTACCCTTTTCGTTGCGAGCATATGTCGCGCTTTGATGAACTAGTGGTGAGAAACGACATTTTAGAGGAACCCATCGCGACGGCGTCCCGCTTTTGGATCAGACTCAGATCTGAAATCCAGAGGGAACTGATTCCCCACATGGTAGAGATAGTCGAGCAGGTGTTTCAGCTGCACATGAGTATGAGCAGTACTTGCGCACCGCGGGTCCGAGATAGGTCGCCCCTCAACCTGGTAACTCTACATTTAGGATACCCACCCCGACCACTACCCCATCGCCTCCTTGCACTCCTTCGAATGTGAAAGACAAAGCGATCATTATCGGACCTCCCAAACCGGGGGTGCACAATGTTATAGGTGCTCTGGTAGGGGGCACATATCTAAGCAGTGCCCGACTAGGAATTTATTGATTGAAAGTGAACCCAGCGCTGAAGTTGAGGATACACCCATTGAGGAGATTATTGCTACTGCAGAGGACAAATGAGAAAGTAATGTTGAGAGATCACTTGGATTAGGAGTTATTCATCGCCTTTTACACACCCCTCGTGTAGAAGAGGAATGACACCGCACCACTATATTTTACACCTATTTTCCCAATGCAGGAGGTCTCTACAAATTAGTTATAGATAGTGGTAGTTGTGCAAACATAGTAGCTATGAGAGGTCTGGAGCATATGCAGCTCACAACTGAGGCGCACCCACATCCTTACCGCATCCTCTCGGTGGACAAGTCTACCATTCCGATTACACAGAGGTGCTTAGTGCCAATTCGTAGTGTCCAACTGTCCATTGAGGACAAGGTTTGTTGCAACGTTATACCCATGGACGTAGCACACATAATACTTGATCGACCATGATTGTATGACCACGATACCACATGTTATGGACGATATAACACATGTGTGTGTGTTTTATAAGGGACGAAAGATCACCATATCCCCGACCCAGCCCAAGGACCCTACCACGGGTAAGGTTGAATCATCCGTTAGTGTGGGGTCATCTAGACCTTTGCACACCTTAATGAAGGGTGACTTTCCGAAAGAAAGTTTAGATACCAGGGTTATGTATGTAGTGACAGCCATTACGGCTTCTGAAGCCTTTGCAAACACTGAGATTATTGATCCATACATCCGACACTTTTTGGATGATTTCTCGAACATTATGCCTGAGGGGCTCCCTGACGAGATTTCTCTTTTGAGAGACATCCAACATGCGATTGACCTAGTCCCGGGGGAATTTTGCCGAATTTATCTCATTATCTCATGAATCTCATTGAACATGTCGAACTGAAGAGACAAGTTGATGACCTTCTTCAGAAAAGTTTTACATGCGAGAAATTGAGCTCATACGCAGTACCCGACTTTCTTACCCAAAAGAAAGTTGGGAGCTGGCGCATGTGCATCGACATCTGTACCATTAATAAAATCAAGGAAAAGTACCGCTTTCCCATACCCTGCATCGACGATCACTTGGATGTGATGATTGATGCTCAGATCTTTTCTAAGATCAACCTACGCAGCGGGTACTATCAGATTAGAGTCAGAGAGGGGGAAGAGTGGAAGATGACCTTAAAAACGAAGGACATATTGTATGAGTGGCTAGTTATGCCATTTGAATTATCGAACGCCCCAACACGTTCATAAGGGTGATGAATCAGATCTTGTGGCCCTATATGGACAAGTTTCTGTAGTATATTTTGACGACATACTGATATACAGTTGGGGCCGCACTTAGCACATGCACCACATTCACTTGGTATTTGATCTCCTACGAAGGAAGCATCTATAAATCAATTTGAAAAAGTGCTCATTCTTATCGCCATCTGTCTATTTTCTGGGATATATAGTGTCTGCAATAGGAATATCAGTTGATCCTGACAAAGTCAAGACCATTCGTGAGTGGCCTATCCCGACGAATATTCATGTGGTCCATAGTTTCCACAAACTTACTACCTTTTATAGAAGGTTTGACAGAGATTTCAGTTCTATCATGGCGCCCCTTACGAGCTGAGTTGTTTGCATAAGGGAGATTTTACATGAACGAAGACAACCACTCGAGCCTTCAAAGACATTAAGGAGAAGTTATTATCTTCCCCTGTTTTGCGTATGCAAGATTTCTCTAAAGTGTTCAAGGTGGCTTGTGATGATTCATGAGTTGGAATTTGAGGAGTGATTAGTCAGGCGAATCATCTAGTTGCTTCCTTCGGTGAGAAACTGAATGACGCCCGATAAAAGTACTTGAATTATGACTGCGAGTTTTATGTTGTTGTGCAAGTACTTCGTTAATGGTGCCACTATTTCCTACATAAAGACTTTATTTTGTATTCTGACCATCGGCCTTGTGATACCTTGATTCGCAAAAGAAGTTGGTCCACTGTCATGCAAAGTGGGTAGAGTTTCTGCAAGATTACAATTATGTACTCAAACATCGGGCGGGTATTAAGAACAAGCCGGCTGACACCCTGAGTCATTGAGTCAGCCTCCTACATACGATGAGCACATGAGTTGAGGGCTTCGAGCATTTAGTTTATGACTACCCAGAGTGCCCAGATTTCAGTGATATTTGTGATGTTCTGAGGAGAGAGTCATCTGAGTTTTGTGCGGGCTATGTGATTTCTGATGATGTTTATTCTTGGGCTCGCGCATATGCGTACCACGGGCATCCCTCCAAAATTTCCTTATGTGGGGACTACATGTAGGCGGAGCCGTATGATTTTTCTGGTCGTGATAAGACAATTGTGTTAGTCGAATATCGATTCTTCTGGCCTAGCCTGAAGAAATACGTTATACGGGTCGTTAGACATTCTCGAGTCTGTCAAACCGCAAAGGGATCACCCCAGCTCACTAGATTATATACTCTGCACCCCATCCTAAAGAGGCCCTAGACGGACATTATCATGGATTTCGCACTCGGACTCTCTCGCACCCCGAGGAAATTTTATTCTATTTTTGTCGTTGTGGACCGTTTTTTCGAAAATGGCCCAGATCGATAGTTTATAACTGCGACGTTTGCTTCATGAGCAAATTTTGGAAAATCGTTGTGTAAAAAACCGGCATGACACCAAAGTTCTCCACCGCCTATCACCCACATACAAATGGACAAACTGAGGTCGTCAATTGTACTCTAGGAACTCTTATGCGATGTTGAGTTGGGGATAGCCTATCCAGTTGGGATTTCATTTTACCCATAGTTGAGTTTGCATACAAAGTTTAATCAATAGGACCACAAGTCTGAGTCCATTTCATATCATGTTAGATTACAAACCTAAGAAGCCCATTGATCTGATCCAAGTCCATTTAGAAGACCGACTGAGTGAGTTGGCAGAGTTTTCATTCAACATTTGCATACACTTCATGAGTTAGTCCAAAAGAAAATTGCAACGAGTAATGATTATTATAAGGCTCAAGCAGATAAACACAAGAGAGAGCATAAATTTGAAATTGAAGAGCACGTGATGATTCGCATACGACCTGAGAGGTTCCCACAAGGAACAACAGGAAAGTTAAGCGCTCGTCCAATGGGTCCCTAAACAGTCATTCAACGGATCAGAACTAATGTATATGAGATTGAAATCCCTCAAAATATGAGGATAAACTGAGTATTCAATGTAGAGGACTTGACGTCTTACTATGATGAGCGTGTGTATGCGGATCCCTTCCTCATTCCATGCCCGAGCCACAACATCACTCACTTCCGCCTACCCTATCCCAGCCACAATCTGATTCCTACCAACCACAGTTTGATGAGTCCCACCATGATTGCCACCTCGCACCACCGATGGTTCCACAAGTTCATCTTCAAACGGAGATACATCTTATTCAGAGCTACCAGTGACCGCAGGAGACATACTTCAGATTGTTGCACAAGACTTTGTTGCTTTAGACTGGCGAGACACATTGTGATATCTTGTCCGTTGAGCGGCCGCGCATCCTCAGATGATACTAGGATCTCTACAGAGGAGATTGAGCAACTCGCCCTTAGGCTGCACCAAGAGTATGACTATTTTCACTCACCGGATGCGAGTACTTTCAAGCTGGGGGAGTTGATGGAGGTCGTCGACTCACAAGTGTATTCTGGTAGGGGGTGGTGATTCACTACTGGTTTGGACGATTTGAGTTCACGGATGCATCCGGAAAGTGGTTTCGAGTCAGTTTCATATGTTTACTTTTCTAGTTTGAGTTGTATATGACACCCAATCAATTCGGACATTATGAGTCGTCCGATCTAAGTGCCCTAGTTTAGTTTTAGTATTTATAGGTTGTGTAGGCAGAAGTAAAGAGGATCGAGGGTCTATTTCAGCAAAAGGAACAGTCGGTCTCCTTTCTCGATGCAAAGCCGACAACTCTTGGTGTGACTCCAAGGCTTCCATCACCCTCCTTCATCCATGCAAGTTGCACGCCGCTACGCCTACTCCCGCATCCAACCGCCAATTTTGCTTCAGGAAGTCCATAATCGGAACCACAACAACTGTTCTTTCCTTCTCCAAACGCAGGAAGCTAGAGATCCCCTTTTAGTATCCAGAACCCAGAGATCCCCTTCAACCACCCGGAACCACAGCAGCCTGCCCATCTACACCAGGCGCACGAAATCGGAAACCTTCTTCCAGTGCCCAGGAGTTGGTCCTGTCACTCCCTGCAGCCCTATTTTCTATCCAGCAACCCTACTTACTGTCCACAACAGCCCATTATCCCTACACCAGGCGCCATAAACTCAGAAAAATCAATTCTGGGTTCTTAAATTTCATTTCAGCGCCCTGGAAAGCACCCCTATCCCCTGTCCACAGCCCCTACCAACCTCCCAAATCATTTTCAGTTCCACCCAAACTCATTCAAATGCCAGACACCAGCAGTTTTCAAATTTCAACATCCACATGCAGCCAACAACCTCAGAATTCTACTTTTGCTGCATTTCATCGCCGCCAACATATGTTAGTCATAGTTTGGTAATTTTGTTTCTTATTATTGTGTACTTGGACTATAGTTTGTTGGATGTGACTTTAAATGTTTAATTTCCGTGAACTCATGATTTGCAGAACTTATTGAATGTGTGTTGAATTATTCGTGCCTTGGTCGTTTGAGAATTGTAGTTTGCTCTTCCAATTAAGAGTTATTGTGATCATTTGTGCACCTATTAAGTTTTATAATAATTAAAATTCCCATTGCTAATTGAATCGTATTAGCCATTGGCTCGTTGCATTTGCACTCCCCTAGGGCTTGTTAGCAAGTGCACCACACTTCACTTTGAGTCGCACCTTAGGGAATTCTTCATCATCAACTTACCCCCGCATCACCCCGATAGGTATTTATAGATGTGGTGTCATCAATCAAATTCATATGTGAAGTTATTGACCATTAAAGGGTAATTATCATTTAAGTGGGCGGTAATCCTTGTGGAGAAACGCCCAGAAATATTGGGAAATAACTTGAAATCTTATTAATCCTCTTTTTATACATAAATACAAGTATGTGTACACTTATATAGGAAGATAAAGAGTGAGAAAAATTCCCATTCAAGATGTGAGACTAAAATATAAAGAGGAAGAGGGCCTAATATGGGCCTTTACAGGATTTCCTTCTAACACTCCCCCGCAAGTTGGAACGTACAAGTCATAAGCACCTAGCTTGTACAAGAATTGATGAAATAGAACACGAGATAAGGCCTTCGTGAGTAGATCAATAACTTGGTCAGTAGCTATTAGCTAGAACATGTTTCAACTCTAGCTTCTTCATTTGAACTTTTTCCCGAATGAAGTAACAGTCAACTTTAATGTGTTTTGTCCGTTCATGGAAAACATGATTCTTCGCTATGTGTATAGCCGCTTGACTGTCACAAAGTAAAGTAGCTAATGAGGAAAGTTTGACTCCCAGATCACCTAGGAGACTCTCAAGCCATGTTAGCTCACAGATACAGTAGAGTCCATAGACCGGTACTCGATTTCGGCCGAAGAGCGAGCAACCACAGATTGTTTCTTGCTGCGCCAGGTAACAAGGTGACCTAAAAAGTAAGTACAGAATCCGTTGATGGAACGCCTATCATCCAGGGAGTAAGCATAGTCAGCATCCGAATATGCAATCAATGTTGGAGAGAAAGAGGAAGATGTTTTGTATACCCGCCCTTGACCAGGGGCTGTTTTCAAATATCTTAAGATCTGTTCGATGACTTGCAGGTGAGATGTCCGTGGAGAATGCATAAATCGGCTGACAACTCCAACAACAAAAAAGATGTCTGGTCTTGTAACTGTAAGATAAATCAATTTTCCAATAAGACGTAGATAGTATTTTGGGCTTGGAAGAAGATGATCGGTGTCAAAAGTATGAGCACAAAGCTTGTGATTGACATCCATAGCAGTATCAATCGGCTTGCATCCAGAGTAGCCAGCATCCTGAAGAAAATCGAGTCAGTACTTCCGTTGAGATAAGACAAGACCATCTGGACGTCTTACAATCTCTAGGCCAAGGAAGTACAGAAAATTTCCCAGATCTTTCGTTTGAAAAACAGAATTCAGGTGCTGCTTAATCATTTGTATTCCCTTTGAATCATCTCCCGTAATTAGGATGTCATCGATATACACTAAGAGCAGAACAGTGCATGTTGTATGATGACGGGTAAATAGAGAGAAATCTTCTGAGCTCCGAGTAAAACCGACCTCACGGACAACCTTACTGAATTTGTTAAACCATGCCCGTGAAGATTGTTTGAGACCATAAATCAATATCTTGAGGTGGCAAACTTGGGACTCCCCCGTGGTCTCAAATCCGGGAGGCTGTTGCATGTAAACAGTTTCTTGTAGGTCGTCATTGAGAAAAACATTTTTGATATCTAATTGATGTAAGGGCACTGACGATGTGCCGCCAAGGAGAGGACACGAACCGTATTGAGCTTGGCCACTGGTGAGAACGTTTTCTCATAGTCGAGGTCTTGTTATTGAGTAAACCCACGAGCCACAAGATGGGCCTTGAGACGGTCAATTGTCCGATTAGGAGCATGCTTGATCACAAAGACCCATTTACAGCCAACATAACTCTGTTCTGGAGGAAGAGAAATCAGATCCCGTGTTTGATTAGCCTAAAGAGCCTTCATTTCTTCTTCTATGGCCGCCCGCCAGCCCGAATGTTGGAGAGCCTCCTGTACAGAGTTAAATACAGAGATGGAAGATAATGAAGTAGCAAAGTGTTGAAGCGTCGGGGATAGGTGATGTAAGGATACATAATTCGCCAGGGGATGAGTCGTGGAGGCAGGAGCCGGATCAACAGACCGCACAGTGCCAGAGGGTGAAGACGACTGCGGCGGGGTGGCGGGGCGAGGAAGACGGCGAGTATAGGTACGCAGAAGAGGTGGCTTGTGTGGAACGGGAACCAGGTTGGAAGTAATGGTGGGAGAGGAAACGTGACTGGAATGACGGTGTGTGGTGCTAACGGTGGAGGAAGCAGGGGGATTGGAGTAGAGGAAAATGGTTGGTCCTCCAAAAAGGTAACATCGGTAGAGACAATTACCTTGTGGGTGGTTGGAGAGTAGCACACATACCCTTTATGAGTCCAGGAGTAGCCAACGAATATATGTTTGGTTGCTCGAGGAGGGAACTTGTCAGTGGAAGGTCCAAACAGATGGGCATAGCAAGTACAACCGAATACCCGAGGCGTGAGAGGGAAGGGTGGTGTGGAGGGAAAGAGAAGACTAAACGGAGTGACATAGTTGAGAACGGAGGAGGGTAGGCGGTTGATGAGATAACATGTTGTGGAGACAACAAAGTGCCAATATGTCTTGGGAACCTGCATTTGAAACATGAGGGGCGAGCAACGTCGAGGATGTCTATTTTTGCGCTTAACGACACCATTCTGTTGGGGAGTATAAACACACGAGGTCTGATGAATGATACCGAACTCAGAGCATAGATTATCAAACGCATGACTTGTGTATTCTCGAGCATTATCAGTTCAAAGTGTTTTAATTGTACATGCAAATTGAGTGTGGTCTCGAGAATAAAAGCTCAGAGCGATCACGAAGTAGAGCTATGTCATACGAGAATAATCATCAATAAAAGTTATAAAGTAGCGATAATCAGACAAACTAGCTATTTTATACGGACCCCAAATATCAGAATGTAATAAATTAAAAGGAGCATCGCTCCGAGTGCAATGTGGAGGGAAAGATGAACGATGTTGTTTTCCCATAATACATAAATAACAAGTAAAGGCAGGGAGAGAAATCTCAGGAAGAGCCTTCTGGAGGACCGGAAGAGGTGCATGCCCGAGACACCGATGCCAGTTAGCAGAGGAGACGAAGGAAAGAATTGTAAGAGAGACATTAAGAAGGTAAAGTCCATTGTGCAGTCGTCATTTACCAATGGTACTATGCGTCCGCCGATCCTGCATTATGAAAGAAGAAGAGGTGAATGTGACAGAGCTATCAAGATCGGCAGTGAGGCGACTAACAAAAAGTAAATTAAACGGAAAGCCCGGAACATGAAGGACCGAGCGAAGAGAAATAGAAAGGATGAGTATTGAGTGGTATATCAGCAGAGCCGGAGACAGGTGCGGTGTCACCATTGGTTACTGTAATAAACTTGGGATGCGGAGAGTCCAAGTACCGAGGTGGTTTCAGCGACGTGATATGGTGAGTAACCACGGAGTCCACTTTCCAGCCTGAATTAGTGGAGATGCAAGTGATACCTTCATTGGAGAGGGGGGTAACGGAGGTAGGCAGGCGGTTGAGCATCCCTTGAAGTTGCTGGAGCTAGAGGCGCACTTCATGAAGATCAGCACGAGTGCAGAAGAGGTGTCAGCAACAAATGAGGCAGTAGGACGAGGAGGTAGACCATGTTTTTGGTAAAACGCTGCCTCAAGATGGCCATTCTTACTACAATAGGTACACTTAAGCCTTGGTCGGTTACCACGACCCCGCCCGCGGGAGCCTGAGCGACCTACTCGGGTAGTGGGAAAAGGGAGAGGTGGTGCTGCAGAATGCTGGAGAAGAGCCGGTGAGGGATGACCGGGAGATTCAGGAGGTGGTGTGACCTTTAGCAGTATGGAGCAAACATCAGAAAATGAGGGAACAATGGAGGAAGAGAGTATCTGAGCTCGAACACTGTGAAGATGAGGTGGAACGCGAGCCATCATCATGGCAATACCAACAACTTCCTTTTGAGTGTGTTGAGCAGCTAAGTCAATAGTGGGGGGGGGGGGGTTGATGCTAAATTCAGGCCTCAACCAGAGTCTTAGAACGCGCAACAAAAGAGTTTAAGTCAGCAGCACCGCCTGAGTCAAAGTTTTGAAGATCGGTGATTATGTCAAATAAGTGTTGGATACTGTCCTTTCCAGAGTAAAGAGAATGGAGCTCATCCCACATTGCATTGGCCATCTCATGATACATGGCCATACGATAGGGTTCTCCATCAAGGGAGTTGAGGGAGCCAAGTCTGAACACGAGCATCATCACGAAACCAGTCATCAGTGGGAGCAGGAGTTGCCTTAGTCAAATGGTGCAGGAGACCCTTCGTCTGAAGAACCGGCGGACAGAGTGCACCCACTCAACAAAATTTGCCTTTCTACTAAGAGAGATGGTGGTGATACGTAACTCGTCACAGACCTCAGGAACAGTCATAGCCGCACGAGCAGGAAGAGAAGGCGCTTCAGAAGACCCCATAGAGCCCAGACACGGCTAGGGGGAAAAAGACTAGCGAACAGGGTGTGCGGTCAGAGAGGCGAGACAGACACGCAAATGGAGAGCTAGCAACAAGACAGACGGTCTGGCTCCACGCAGGATCACGACGGACTGGATGTGCGGTTTGAGCGGCAAGAGCAGACCGCGGACATACGGCAAGAGCATACCACAGAGGCACAGACAAGTGGTAAGAGCAGATTGCAGACAGGTTGCAAGAGAAGACCGCGCGGGAGATGAGCTAGCTTGCGACGAACAGAGCAGGATGAGACCGCGGCGAGTAGAGAGTGACTAGCAACGGTTTGAAAGCAAGCGAATTGAAAACTGAAGCTGCACGCGGGTAGAGAGCAACGACGAGCTGAAAGGAATAGTGGTGGTCTGAGAGAGAGCTGTGGCAGAAGCGAGCTAAGGAACTGTGGCAACCTAAGAGGAAGGTCGCAGACAGAGGCAGAGAAGAGCGACCAACGACTAGGTCAGGCGACCTGAGAGAAGAAATTGCAGTGCGCGACTAGCGATCAGAGAGAAGCAGTTCGCGACTAGAAAAGAGCGGTCTTGCGGGTAGGGCAGCGGAGGAGCAGACCGGCAAGCAGAGTTTTCAGGCAGTCCGCGACCTAAGAGGAAGGTCACGGTAGGTAGAGCAGTAAAGATGAAGTTGATTGTAGCGAGCAGGCCCACGAGGGCAGGATATGGCGAGTAAACCAGGTCGACTAGAAAATGCAGACAGCAGCAGACCGCAATAAGCAGAGAGACGCGGCGAACAAGACGCCAAACAGGCCGCGGGAACGAAGAAGACAGTGGGACCCACAGAAGAGAGGAGAAAAACTATAAAAGCACGAGCGGAGGACGGAGAGGAGGTGGATCCACGGGAGGAAGTCAGCTACGGTTAGAAAAACTGAGACTGCAGGAGACGCAAGTCGCAGATGCGGATAGAGAAAGGAGACCACGGTTAGAAGAATGCTAGCCGCCCAGGGCAGAGCGTGGAAAACTTTCACTGGACCGATGCTCTGATACCATGTGGAGAAACACCCAGAAATATTGGGAAATAACTTGAAATCCTATTAATCCTATTTTCATACATAAATACAAGTATGTGTAGACTTATATAGGAAGAAAAGGGTGATAAGAATCCCCATTCAAGATGTGCGACTAAAACATAAAGAGGAAGAGAGCCTAATATGGGCCTTTACAGGATTTCTTTCTAACACATAATGAAAAGTTATTGATCATATTAGTTAAAATAATTTCGAAATTAATTAGTTATTTTAGCACGTGCATACGAGTACGATATCCAATTATCCACAGCTACTCTATCAAACAGAACTTGTGAAAGAAAATTTGGCAGTTACAAAGTGTGCAAACCTGTTCATTAACAGGGGAAACACCTCCAAAGTAACACTCATCAAGCGCGTCAGAGTTGCCTGAAATATTGAAGTTCATACTTAATAATGACAACATAAAGAAAAACAATAATAAACAAGGCTACATGCTATGCATAGCTTCAACTGGGATTACTAGAAGAAGGTACATCGTGCATTTACATAACAAATTAAATGCTCAGGCAAATAAATTGCATGAACCAGTGATGTTATGTCAAATAAGTATATAATCGAACTTCTGTAAAATGCCTTGCATTTATTCATAATAATGCATTACACGAATCAGAGGCTAATTGCATCAGATGTTTGAAGTCTGTTCAGCGGTGGCGTCACCAAACACATAAATTAGAATCATGTGAGTGTTTTTAGTGCCAGATTTCAGATCCTGCAACGAGAATAAGAGAAAAACTTTGCAATAGTTTGGTTCGGGAACACAACCTCGGGATCAGATTATATAAAATCAAGGTGAAGATCATTGCAGGAGGGATTATTTGTTTCCATTCTTGGGGATTTGGTGAGGAAATTTTCTGTATGGTGGCTTTCCTTTCAGAAAGATTACCTAGAGAATTGGTGAGATCTTCATCTTATCAGTTTCCAAAGGAGGACTTAAGATTTTCATCTTGTTGCTCTCATTAATGCTGATGTAAATCAGTCACCCTACTCAACTGTCACAAGAAAGAAACCTGACTCATGGTTCAAGTTAGCAACCCAACTCATGGCCAGCACTCTCGATTCTTAAGCCAATACTAGTGTACATGAATTTGAAAAATTTAATGGGAACAACGATGCCAATGTCTAGAAAATTAAAATACGGGCATTTTTGGGAGGGTTTGCTCGGACCTTTGAAGGAAAAGAATTTCCTAAATGGCACAAGTGAAGAAAAATAAGAACCAAAAGACATCCCCTGTAAGAGTATATTTCATAATATCCACGCAGAAACAAAGCATCCCCACCCTCCGCAAAATTTCAAAAGAAAGAGGGGTGCAACCTATAATTATGCTAACTAGGGAAGTTTTAGTAATTATTCCTATATAAATAATACAACACCCCCTTCAAGCGGGCATTGAAGGTCAGTAATGATCCAGGCCAGTAATGATCAAAGGACATTGATTGCTGGAGGGGACATGAGACATCAATCTAGAAGGGTGGACTGCCGCTCAACGATGAAGAGGCGGGGAAACCGAAACAGGCGCGGTTGTGAACGATGGAACGGTGCGACTAAGGGTCAATTGTCTCCTCTCGTGCGTTAAGCGAGGAAGGGTGCGCATACTGATGGGAGCAGAAAGTAGGGATGAGGTACAGGTCGATGAGAATGGAGTTGCAGGTTGACAACAATGGACTTCAAGTCGACGCAAATGCGGTTGTCGATGCTCGACGAAGACGGTCCCAAGCTTGCAGGTTGAGGAGTGTTACTGCTTCGACTACCGACAGTGATGCGCTTACGGGAACGGTGAAGTGTGAAAGTGTTGGCTCTGATCCAAGGGCTCCTGGAAAGGGCGACATGCATGGGTTGCTTGTCGTGCAAATACGGGAAATAGAGGAACTTCGCTCTGATACCAAGATGTTACAAGCCTACTTTGGGGCTTCATTGGAGATGGCGGTGGAGGTGGAGATACAAGGGGGAGTCGAGCTCAGCCCGCAAAGAATGCGAGGGGAGAGGAAGAAGGGGAGCCGTGCTCAACCCTAACCCTAGAACTTGAGGAAGATGAGAAAACTAGAGAAAGGAATATAAACTTTCATATTTGATTGATACCTCATGCATTGACACAAGGTGTCTATTATATAGACCCCCCCCCCATAAAACATTACATAAAAGACAACACAAAAAACATTTAGATTTTAAAATGTTCGAATTATTGAATCAATATCGGTCTATTAGAGTTGTAGGCATATTTGGGTTTAGTCTCACATTGTTTGTCCGTATTTGAGTCCCTCATGTAATGGTTTAAATATCCCTTGTGGAAGAATAATATCGCACTTGTGATTTCTCTCTCACTTCCAACATGGTATAAGAGCCAAAAAAAATTCTCGCTCCAAGCCCTAATCCCGTAAGCCTCTCGCGCTGCTTCCGCCTTCGTTTTTTTCCCTTGACAAATCCAGCCGGCGGTTCCATCGCGGCTTTCTGCTCCAGTTCTTCCACTCCCGTCGACGGGACCAGCCTCTGATTCCGTCAACGGGAGGCTCTGCTTCACTCATCGTCGACCCCGTCGGCGCGTCTGCCTTCTCGCATCGTCGATCCCTGCAACACATCCGCCGACATTGACAGTCAATCTCTGCCCCTTATACATCTGTCATTTTTTAGCGTGCCGCAAGCTCGGCCTCCCTTTTTTTGCCTTGCACAACCGGCCCGATCTCGCGCCTAGCTACGCCGGCCGCACGCACTTGCTGGAGAGGGCGCCGACTTCCCTCACTTGCTTGGGAAGAACCGCTGCTTTCGATCTCGTCGACATCGACGCTCGGGCTTACGAATTACGATCATGGCTCTCTCCGCTGGATGCTCCAATTTTCTAGATCTTGTCGTCCTTCTTCTCGTCCTACTGCTGCCGCCGGTCTTCCCCCTTCTACTTCGATGAGGTCGTGCAGCTGCTCTTTCTTCCACCCGATCGAGCAGCCCCTTTCTTCTTCATGTTGATCCTTGCATGAGCTTCTCCTTCCAGATCTTGCTGCTGCTTATGATGATCCAGTCGACCGTGATTTCTCTCGTGCTGCCTTCAGGGATCCCCATATACTGCCTCCATGGCTCCTACTTGCGCAGTGTGCTCGCCATAACAAAATCTTCCTGTTGATACCTCTGTTGGCTGTTTTTCTGCTGATCTCGTTGGTGCTTTAGATCCGGTTACTCGCCTCTCTCGAAGAATGATGATGCCTTGTGTTGATTTGGTCCTTTTTGTGTTTTTTGGTGTCTTTCACTATTTTTGCTTGATTATTGTCAGTATTTGTTATGGTTGTTGTTATGCTTATATGCACGGGTGTTTCACGTGAGGGGAAGTGTTGGGATGAATGCGACTCAGATGATCTTTCCCGACTTTTCGCTTTCGTTCCACACAGGCTCTAGGCATATGTCATATGTGTCTCCTCATATGTCTTTCTATTTGGTTGTGTGTTGGGGATGCGACTGATGATGGTATTCTAGTCTCATCGGATTATGTCGTGCAGGACTGTCCCATGAGGGACCACCCTTTGTGTGAATTATCCCCGGTTGCCCGGTTGATGATTTGCTCTGCATCGTTCGTTCTCTTTCGCATGTTGTGTGTGTAGGTGATGTTGGTTGACCGGTTTCCAGCAAGTCCGCGTCATGTGTGGGTTCTGCGTCGTGTGTGGCTATGCCCCCGACTTGATTCCCCGATTTGGAATTTCCCCCGATGGCTCTTTTGATGCTTGTCTCGCATTGCCTACCTGCATTGTCGTTATTTAATGTGTCAAAGATGAAGGGTCCCCCCTTCATCTTGAGGAGGAGTGTTGAAATTATCGAGTCAATGTCAGTCTATTAGAGTTAAAGGTATATTTGGATTTAGTCCCACATTGTCTATCCGTATTTGAGTCCCTCATGTATTGCTTTAAATCTCCTCTTTGTGGAAGAATAATATCGCACTTGTGATTTCTCTCTCACTTCCAACATAAAGACTTGACTCGACGTGACTTAACTCATACAACTCAACTTGATACATATAGACGCGTAATAAAAATGTGTGTAAAAGAACCATTAATAGATAAATGACACCGTGGGACCCTAACAGTATTCCATGCCCAATTAATGAAACTCATTTTGGTAATTTTTGACATCTTAATTTATAACACATTTATGGAAGAACAGCTACAACATTTTAGAATTACCTTCCAAACATTAAGAAGGGGGAAATCCTATGTCAAAAGGAACAAACGTACATTTGGGGCTGCCTATGTGGAATACCTAGGGTACATCATTTCAGACCAAGGAGTCTCAGCTGATCTCTAGAAGATCTCAAATATGCTGCAATGGCCATTGCCAACCACACTCAAATAATTAAGGGGATTTTTGAGACTCATGAGTTATTATTGATGATTTATCAAATATTATGGAAGTATAACACAACAACTTATTGAGCTACTTAAGAAGAACCAGTTCTTGTAGCTAGAAAGAACAACCCAAGCATTTGAAAATTAAAAGGTAGCGGCGACCTCTCCCCAGTATTAGCACGTCCCAACTTCCAGAAGTTGTTTGTGGTAGAAACAGATGCACCTAATCAAGAAGTAAGTGCTCTTCCTTCAAGAAGGTCATCCTATCTCTTTTTACAGCAAGTCGTTGGGCCCAAAGCATGCTGGGTTATCTGTATACGAGAAGGATTAATGACCATTGTTATGGATGTACAAAAGTAGAAACACTACCTCGTGGGTGTCCACTTTGTGATCAATACGAATCACCAAAGTCTCTATAATTCTTACTAAAGAAAAAAATCTCCACACCCCAAGAACAATGATACCTCTCTAAGCTCATGGGCTTGGACTATACCATCAACTACAAAAAAGGAGTAAAAAATGTCACGACAGATGCCATGTCAAGGAGGGTCCGGAAGATGAAGGAGTCTTAGGCACCATGGTTATCTTGCACTCTGATTTGCTAACCAAGTTGCAAGATTCATAGCACCAAGATTCAAAACTAAAGCAGTGAATTAAAGAGAAGGAAACTAATCCGACCTTTCAACCTCATTATCAGTGGTCTCAAGGGATACTCTAGAGAAAGGGAAACTTGTGGTAGGCGAAGTGGAAGAAAATTTATTTGCCAATTGCACTGTGATTCACATTGGGGGGGCATTAGGGATCCAAGCCACATTGAAAAGGATCAACCAGGTTTTCTATTGGAAGGAAATGAAGAAGTTTATCTACCAAAATGTAAAACAATGTGTTGTGGACTCTCGATTGGAAAGGAGTGTTAGGGAGGGCGAGGGAGAAGTCACACAAAGGATTAAAGTCTCCCTTCTTAGAACATGAAAGAGCTATGATGGCAGAGGAGCGTGATCGAAAGGGGCGAGGGTGGGCGAGAGTTGGCGTCATCGGTTTGGAGGGGGGAACGACGAGGCTTCAACCTACAGGGAAACTCGCCGGGTATACGACAAGGTTTTTATTGGTCGGTTTTGGAAGGAAGTTTTCACTCTCAATGACACAAAATTGGCCTTCTGCACCACCACCTATCCGCAGTCATATGGGCAGACCGAGGTGGTTAACCACATTGTGGAGATGTACCTGTATAGCATAACGAATAACCAGCCCAAGGACTGGGCGAGATGGCTATCGCGGGTCGAATGCTGCTACAACACCTCTTACATTGCCCTGCTGACTACCCCTTCAGACTCATTTATGGGAGGGATCATCCCCGCCTCTTGTCCTACGGCATTCGGCGGCAACACTGCCATGCTCGAGACCTTGGATCTTGAGCTTCTGGACCGAGATCAGGTATTGTCTATCTTCTTAGAGCTCAACCCCACATGAAAGTTGCCTACAACAAATGCCACTGTGAGCTCTCCTTCACCGTCAATGATTAGGTCTAGTTGAAATAAATTTTGTACTGTCAGACGTCAACCTCCATGCCTTCCTCCAACAAATTGGGTCCCAAATGCTACGACCTATTTTAGATACTACAGTGCATCAGAGAAGTGTCTTATCAACTCCAGATTTCGTCGGAAGCCTGCATACACGATGTCTTCCATGTGTCCCAATTGAAGACATTTGTGGGAAACCCTCCAACCGATTTGTTGGTTAACTTACAAGTAGCATCTTAACGGAGGAGATGTTACGGATCCATGCTGGCGGCGAACTTATCAATGTCGCACGCAAGCCACCAAAGAGTGATCGCATGTTATCTTATGGTATTTTTACATTTGCACATTTTTATCTCACTTGTAGTATAACACAAGTGAGGGGCTCTTGAATTATGTTAACCCTCCTTACTTAAAGGAGTGATGGACTCTTTTTTGAAGGAAGCAAAAAAAGTATCCTAATTTCTTTTTATTCTTCTTTTCCCTAGTTCCTCTCTCGTATACTTGACGGGTTTCCATGCAGGATGAAGCCTCGCCAATCACTCCTACAAATCGACGACGTCTGCTCTCGTCCACCCCCACCCCTCTTGATCAAGTTCCTACGCCACCATAGTTCCAGGTTCTAATAAGGGAGACTCCAATCCCTTGCAAGACTTCTCCCTCGTCTACCCTAAACATCCAATCCCAATCAGGAGCCCACATAGCAACAACTTGGTCCAATGCAAACCTCTTAATGGTAAAACCATAGGATTATTACAACCTTTGCCAATTCCATATCAATTTTGGATGGATGTATTTATGGATTTCATAGAGAGCCTTCCAAACTCAAATTGGTTTTCAATAATAATGGTGGTGGTAGATAGACTTAGCAAGTATGCCCACTCCATAGCCATGGTCAGGCCTTTAACAGCCCCTAGGGTAGCACGAGCCTTCGTGAAAGAAGCATTCAAATTACATGGCATGTCATGCTCAATGATAAGTGATAGGAATGTTATTTTCCTTGGTGCATTTTGGAAAGAGTTCTTTAGATTGCAAGGAGTACAACTTAATATATCATCCGCATACCACCCTCAATCGGATGACCAAACAAAAGTAGTTAATAGATGCTTAGAAAATTACCTTCGATGTGTTTGCTTTAATAAACCAAACTGCTGGAGCTAGTGGTTGCACTTGGCCGAATAGTAGTATAACACTTTGTACAATCGTACCATAGTGTCATCCAACTAAGACCATATGATGTGGTTTATGATCTGCCCCCCCCCCCCCATCAGATATTCCTTACGCATTTCTGATTCTACATCAGTGACAGCGGTAAACAGAAGTTTGCAAGCACAAGAGAGCGTGTTGAGATTGTTGAAGTACACAAGAGAACGTGTTGAGGTTGTTGAAGTATCACCTTCACTCACAATCGTATGAAGACTATAAGAGAAGAGGGAATTTGAGGAAGGCAGTTGGGTATATGTCAAACTTCAGTCTTATAGACAAGCAAGTATGAGAGTATCCACTTTCACTAAATTTTCCCCTAGGTTATTTGAACCGTTCCAAATCATAAGAAAGATCGGTCCGGAGGCGGGGTTAATTATGCACTTTTATTGTTTTCCGATAGTCCTAGACTTTAAGTATAAAGGGCTTCATTTTGCATCTCGCTCTGTAATCGTAACATAGAGGAAGAAACTCTATTACGATGGTAGAGTAGACAGATTGCCGAACCACGTAAATCTCTGTGTGCTTCTATTTTGCTTGACGTTTTTTCTTCGTACTTAAAGAATACAAGCTCCTCCTTCCCTTGGGATAAAAAATTCACCATAACTTTCATGTCTCGCAGCTGAAGGAACATATTGACTCCGCACCAAGTAAAGCTTCTCTTCTGGAATACCGTACAGGCGAGAGCTACATCATGGCGATTCTGAATCCATCACTGACTGAAGGTTGGTCCAAGAGAGAGGAGAGATAACCAATGGCCTAGGTCCTGGTCAAATGGTCGAATTCAGCTATTGAAGATGCTACCTGGGAACTTACGACGAGCTCCAGAAGGCCTTCCATCATTCAATCCTTGAGGTCCGGGGTGTTTTATGGAGGGGAATTGGCATGCATCATTTATGTTATTATGCATGTGTGTAATATATGTGTTATATGTGTCACATTGTGGGTTTTGTGTAACAACTATGGTAGTTAATAGCATTTGAATACATAAAGTAGTTGTTACTTTCTAACCGTTTGGCGATCTTCACTCCCTCCTAGACGGTAAGCGCTCCGCGATCCCACCTAGCATGTAAATAGTCAGCGATTGCCGTTCCCGCCTAGCAAGTAACTACTCGGCGATCGGGTAACAACAGACATTAGAGGTAACTGTCGGCGCTAAGCTATAACCTATGAAGCACCGACACTTCAAAATGTCTAGCGGCCTCCCCAGCCCACGGCTCGAAAGGACGACCGCCGACACCCTCATCACTATGCTTGAAAGTGTTCAGCCTCAAATAGTTTATAGACCATGCACCCCAACCCATCTCCATCTGCAGATGGGTTGTTGGAGGTCGCAACCTCCCTTCGACGAGAAGTAATCCAGTTAAGTGACCATACGAGGGCTTCCCAGGAGGTCACCCATCCCAGAACTACTCCAGCCCGAGCACGCTTAACTATAAAGTTCTTTCGCTTCTGTGAAGTCCTGGGATGGGTGACCTCCCGGGAAGTCTCCATAGGGGCGCTTAACTGGATTACTTCTTGTCGAAAGGAGGCTGCGACCTCCAACAACCCGTCAGTGCGACCGGAGAGGGGTTGGGGTGTACGGTCTACAAACCTGTTGAGGTTGAACCCTTTCAAGCTGAATGTTGGGGGTGCCGGCGGCCGTCCTTTCAAGTCGTGGGCTTGGGAGGCCGTTACACTTGTCAATTCTCAAAACAGAGCAAAACAGACTTAGGAAGATTATCATTATCACTGTCATAAGATAAAACAGAACATCCAAATCCTCGGTTAAAATCATACTTACAATATAATAACAAAGTTACTCCGAGTCTAGTAGATGGATGATGTGTGATCGAAAGCCTGTAACGACGGATCCGAAGCCGATGTGCTTTCCCTGGAGATTGGTCATGTTAATGAACCTTCGAGGGGATGAATTCATCGGTCCTCTTTCATAGAACATGGTTGGTAATGGAGGTTCCACCATTGATGTCGTTGCGCTTCTGATGTTCGAAGTAGTTGAGGATAACAGGTGTACCAGTGGTGGCGGTGGCGGAGAGGACGGACATGACGGTGTTGGGGAGGATGAGGTACGTCAGAGTCTGCTGGGACTTCATCTCGTCGGCGGCATCCAGAGGAGGAGGTGCGGGCAGCGTGCTGACCTAGAGAAATGGTCGGGGAGGATAATTAATTACTTTGGGCGCTACAAATTTGTATTGGTTCATGTTTTTTGTTTTGTTTTTGCACATTCTACCCTCCATTTGCTATTGTTTGACATTTTGTGCCTCAAAAAATTTAAATTTGACATCTTGCAATTATTTGCATTTATTTGAAGGGTATTGTACGGAGTGGTATTTTGTTCGGCTTCCTTATCAATAGACATACACGCATGATAACTAATTAGCGCCCCAAAAATTTTCAGGTATAGCCCCTTGATTTTAAGGAGTTTTGGTCTCATTTAGATTGAAAATATCCCTTAAATTTAAATTTATGATGCAAAGTGTCAAAATAAATGCAAATAGAAGTGTCAAACATAAGCAAACGTACAATGCAATGTGTCAAAAAAAAACCATTGGTTCATGCAAATCTAAATTATTGTTACCAATTTATTACTGTTAATAATTTTTGCTCGGGTGAGTTTGAACAAAAAAAATCATTGTCATAAAATACATGTTTTGCATGACAAAAGTATGATTGATGCCGTACATTGGGTTCATAACCACCATCATGTTCATGACCTCCACCGCCGTGCCAAACGGAGCCTTTAATCATTTTAACTTTATTATTATGTGACACTAGGGTTGATGAAAGTCTCTTTGTAATTTCATTTGGAAATTTTACACAACTTCAAGGTTTCGTTTGGTGTGTTCTGCTCCGGTGAGTTTGGACAAAAACATTACCGTCATAAAATGCAATTTGTCATAACAACGATAAGATCACCACTGAGAAAATAAAACTATTTTTGCACTAAAGGTGGATGAAGTTTCTTAGGTGAAGTCGGGCGTTCGAGAATAACATTTAATGACCACCATGTTCACGACCTCCACCGCCGTGCTAAAGAGAGACTTTAATCATTTTAACCTTATTATCACATGGATTTATGGTTGACAAAAGGCTCTTTGTAATTTTATTGGGGAGTTTTACTTAACTTCAAGTTTCTGATTGGTGCAATGTATTCGCTCTGATGAGTTTGGACAAAAACATACCCATCATAAAATGCATGTTAGACATGACAATGGTAAGATCACCACTGAAAATATAAAACTAATTTTGCACATAAAGATGGATGAAGTTCCTTAGGCGAGATCGGTCATTCGAGAATGACGGTTCATTACCACCGCGTTCACGACCACCACCAGGGGTGGACCCACATTCAGACACACCCATGCAAGTGGTGGTGCGGCAAGAGGCGGCTTTCCTTCCGTTTGCTAGGTGTGGTAAGTGCACGTCCCGTGCGGCTTGGTGTTGCTACCAGATCGCTATTCTTCCATTGTTGTTTGAGGAGCTGGCTTCTTTTGGGTTTCGCCGCAAATGGCGAGGAAGAAGGATAAGGCCAGTAAAGTCGCAGTTGATTACCTGATCTCTTCCAACCCTCTCGGTTCTAGCAATGTTTTGGATGAGTCCATGCATGGATTCTCAAGGTGAGAGCTCTTTCAAATCGACCTCTCCTTCCAGCTCTCTGGTCTCTTCCAAGGATATTGTTTCTCCTCCCCCAAGCAGAAAAAGTCAGCTTGGAAGGCAAAATACTCTTGTGTTCAGAAATCTGTGCACAAACACCGTCCAGATTTTTGGGAAATTGCCTCGATAAAAATGGCTCCATCATCTTCATCTCCTGAGCCCCCATCGCCAATTGTTTTAATTGAATAACGCAGCAAATCCCTTCTTACCTGGATCGGCTCATCGAGGTGTTCCCTGGCAGACAGTGCTGCTTAGGTTGATCTCTCATCCGATAAGCCCTAGCATTTTTGCTGTCAAACTAAGATATTTGTGATCTGGGGTTTAATGCAATTAGAGCATATATAAATCCTGTGTGACTACTGCATTTCAGAATACTTTTTTTTTTCTATTATTTAGGTCTATACTGAACTTTCAAGGGTAATTATAGGTCTATACCATTAACCTTGAGCCTTAACTTTATTAGACAAGTAAATATGCAAGTTGAATACTCGGGTTTGGACCTTCATGTCTAACAGTCTAACATAATAGTATTTATATTTAAATTTTAATTGGTGCCCGAATTAGACAAAAATTTTAGTTCAGCCACTAAGTGCCTCCTTCGTGCAAAACAGAGCCAAGTCTTTCCGGCTTTTCCCTTTTTCCCTAACCTTCATTTTCAATATTCTAAGCTGAACTTTAAAAGAAAATGGTACACTATTGGTAATTGTGGGTAGAAAATACTTGTGGTTTTTTATAACAGATAAAACTTCTACCCAATTAAATGCCTCAATCTGTCTGTAAAAAAAAGCATGCTTGAGTAGTGAAAAAATTCTTAAAATTGTCTAATTTTTTTCACGCTTGAGCCAAAATATTTTTTTTGCTTGTAGACAGGTTTGTTGGTGAAAATGAAGATGTTAGATAGTTCAGATGATTTAAAAGTTTCGTGTTTAACTCTAATTAACTTGTTGACAAGTGAAGAAAAAGACCAAAAGATTGAAGTTAAGGTGAGCATTCATTTTAAGACTAATATAGCTATAAATTTAAAGAAAAAATTAGTAGATTGAGCTCGACTAGCTTGTTGGTAGAAATCTGGGCTTTAGGGTTTGAAATGAAGCAATCAAGGAAATTTCATCAAAGAGAAGCATGACATATAATCCGCTTTAACTCTTTTTAAGTTGACTAAAATATATCAAAATAGTTAACTTTTATTAGTGTTTTGAGATGTTAATTTATAGCAATGAAATTGTAAGTCTTTATTAACTGTTTTAAGTTTTTTTTTCCTTAAAATTTCAATTCAAGTTTTATTTTTCAAGGTTCTTGATTTTTATCATTTTTGTTTCTGATTTCACAATTCTTCTATTGATTTGCCTCCTATTTAGCAATGAGAGTTCGTTTATCAAACATTAGGCTTCATTTGGTTTAGCGTTGACGGTTGTAAAAGAAGCTGTCGTAAAGACAAGTTTGTAAAGGGAGCTGTTGGAAATTGTATGCTGGAAATGAAGATTTGTTTGGATAGTTTGTGTTTGCTGAGCTGTTCCAAACAGAGAATCGTTTGGCAAAACTGCGGTGGCGTTTTGGATTTTTTTTTAAAAAAAAATTTGGATTAATTTTTTAAAATATGTTTGTAATTTGCGTATATATATTTAGAAATGATGAAATTGAGAATCCAGCAATACAAAATTTTTACATAATTACTGCTAAACATTAAAATTTCAAAAACTCGAAATACAACAGCTTTCTATGCAGGTACAACAAACATATTCAAGCTCTGAGCAGTTGATCGGCAATGGAGTCACGCAATGCCACCATCTCATCCACCCCTACTCGAATCCCTCTAACATGTTCTCCACTTGAGGTTTCGTTTATCTGTTATGTTCTTCTCTGAAGGCCCGCCGGGTAAATAAATTGCTCGTCTTCATCACAAGCACGAAAATGAGTGTATGAGCGGGATGGATGTCTGCGAATGTAATTATACAATGTCATTGTTGCAATCACAATGTCTCTTTGGTTTGACAAACTGTATGGTGGCATATCTCTAAGAATCTTCCACTTCTTTTTTCAAACTCCGAATGAACGTTCAATAACACTGCGTAAAGACGAGTGAGTCTGCTTGAATATTTCTCGGCGCCCTTGTATAGGCCGACTGCCCCTTCTAAAATCCGATAAATGATATCGTGTACCTGAATATGGTTTTAAAAAACCACGTTGAAGTGGATATCCGTCATCTACTAGATAATATTTTTCTGCAAAATTATAACTCGTTTATTGATGTGAATAATAGTGACCGCAGCCGAATGAACCTTACAAAATATAACTTTTTACTATAAAAGGCTCACCTGGCGGTGGATACGGAAAATTATAACTTGTGTACATAAGAGCACTCTTAAATATACGGCTATCATGGGTAGAACCCTCCCAACCTGCTAAGGCGAAAGTGAAACACATGTTGAAATCACAAACCGCCATCACATTTTGCGTTGTTATGTCATGCCGACCAATGTAGGAAACCTGTTGATCAGCTGGAACTCGAGCATCCACATGTGTTCCATCAATAGCTCTTATGCAGTCTTTAAAGAAAGACATGTATCGAGGATCATTTAAAATTTGTGGGGGAATACTACTGAAAATAGGATCTACAGGTCTGATGACATCAGAAGAGAGTCTCTTAATTGCAGTGATACCCTTTGTAAAGAATCTACTTATCGTTTTTGTAGAATGTTGAAAGCGTTCACTTGCAAGTTGTATGGATAGATTGTGGCCCAAAATATACAGTGTAACTGCAAGCACCTCACGTGGTAGAGTTCTCCTGGAACCTTGAAATCCATAATGAAGTGTGAGTAGTGAAAGCAAATCACCAAAAACCACCTTCGACATTCTGAAGGCACTAAGAAACCTCATCGGGTGGTCATCTATAAGTTCAGCTACCCATCTAGCCCCTGTCTACCCTGATGTTATGCATGCTCTACTATTTGATATAGCAGTCATATTTATTTGAAAAGCTGAAGTTGTTACAATTTGATGCCCATCGAGTCCTCTATTATGATAAGTCAAATCAACTACTTGTTGCTGAATTTTTTCATTAGAACTGTCTGAGGATGACATTGTATGTCTGCGATAAATAGATAAGAATTCAACATTGCATCATTTGCTTTCAAATAAACATAAGTCTGAAAGTGAACAACGTAGCATCACATCAAATTAACAAATAAACATAAGTCTCAAATGTATTCAAAGTAGCATCACAATAAATTAACAAATAAACATAAGTCTCAAAGTAAAAAAATAACACACACAGCACAAACATAATAATCTTGGCAGAGCAGAGGGTCAAAAACCAAACTAATCTGCTCGTTTTTCGAAATGAGCTTGCAGCCACCTAAGACGCCTATCCTTGCGAATGCTCATAAAAGTTTTTCGATTTTGCTTATCCTTCAGAAGCATGGTAGAGTAGTCGTAGAAATCGAATTGTGACTCATCCATAACCTCCGACATACTCCCTAGCTCTGAAATGGCCTCATGAATGGTGAATAACGCTGAAGATATCTGGATGCGAGACGGCGCTTACATGCATTGCCCAATAACGTGTGATGTTTCAACCAGCTCATCTATTGCCGAACTTTTTGTCTTCTTCGCAGAATTCTTTCTTTTGGGCTTAGCTGTCCGTTTCTCCTTAGCTGCGGTAGAATGTGGAGACTCGTTGATGTTTTCTGTATCATCTCCAGCAGAAACATCATGTTCATCGACCGACTCGAGTTCAAAATTTCTGGAATTTGGAGCTCATGCAAGATCTCCAGTTGCAACGACCTAGCTAAAATCATATGAAGTTTCTTCTCTAACTCAAGAGATATCCAAGAAAATTGAAACTTCCTTGCACTAGGAAGAACCTAATTAGAAGAAAAGAACGGATTAGACATATCATCCAGCAAAGTATTAAAAAACATGGGTCTCAACTATAAAGAATCTACTTACTTTCAAACATTCTTTCCATCAGTCTTCCGAAGCAGCAATAGTTTTGCGAATTGGATCTCAGCCAAGACCAGTCTCATGCCCCTTTAGCTATCTCCATAATTTCCAATCTTTCTTTAGCTGATCCCACTTATTCTTCATTTGATTTCGATCATATGACTTTCCAGTGCGTGCCAAAAAACCTGTTGTTAGATTTGTCCACCCATCCCTGCTAAAATGCGTGGTTGAGCGATTACCCAACTCAATCTCTTTGAGACACATGTCACAAAAAATCATAACATCATTGACCTCCCAATTTGCACTAACACCACCTTCTTTATGTTTACCCATAACACGAACTGGATGAAAGAAAAATAAAACTAAACATAAATAATCACAGAAGTGCGTATAAAAAACTCAACACATATACACACTCAACACATACACACACACACACTCAACACACACACACTCAACACATACATACACTCAACACATTCACACAACATAGTGCACATAACACACACACACGGCACACACACACACACACCAACTCAAAACAGCACACACACACACACACAACACACACACAACACACACAACACACACACACACACACACAACACACACACACAACACACACACAACACATAGCACAAACACACACACACACACAGTCAACATATACACATACACACACTCAACACATACACACAACACAATGCACATAACACACACACACACGACACACACACACCCACTCAAAATAACACAAACACACACAACACACAACACACACACACAACACATCACACACACACACACAACACATAGCACACACACACAACACAAAGCGCACACACACACACACACACACACACACACACACACACACACACACAAACACACATACACATACACGACAGAAGCACACACACAACACAAACACCCTCTCAAAAAAGCACAAACACACACACACACACACACAACACATAATTCACACACACACACAACACATACAAACAAATTCACACACAAACACAACACAGTGCACATAATTCATACACACACATAGCACATACAAACAAATTCACACAACACAGTGCACATAACACATACACACACACCACAAACACACACAACACAAACACACATCACACACACATACACATACACGACAGAAGCACACACACAGCACATAAACACCCACTCAAAACAGCACACACACACACAACACAGTAAATGCACACACACACACAACACAATCAATGCACACACACACACACACACACACAACACAGTCAATGCACACACACAACACATAGAACACATACGCACATACACAACACATTACACACAAATTCAACATCTTGAGCATTACCATAAATCAAAACAGTCCAACCCCTAATAACCAAAAAAAATTGGAAGGGGAAGGAAGGTATACCTGCAGGTGTGACTGCTGCAGATGGGGGGGGGGGGCACGAACAAGGCGAGAGCTGGAGTTATCTGCACAAAACCGAAAGGGGGTGAGGGGAGGGGTGAGATATCTGGAACCGAAAAATCAAATCCTAATAATAAAGAATATTACCTGTGAAATCGCTGGGTCGTCGGAGAGGAAGGAGCACACAATCGGAGAGAACAGCTAGCCTGAGTCGGAGAAGAAGCTGTGTTTCTCGATCGGGATCTTGCCGTCGCCGTTGCGCGGGGAGAAGGAAGCAGGCACCGCCGGATTTTGGAGAAGGAATCAGGCGCCGCCGGATATGTAGCACGGGAAGCGACCTACAACCCAGATACGGCCGGATAAGAAGGAGGCGGGATCGACTTGAAGCGGCGACGGGAGAAACAACGCCCTGCCCTAAACGCGATAAAACGAAGCTGTAGAGGTAGGTTTCGTTCCGCCGGGTTTTGAATAGCGAGAAACGCCATGTGATTCGAAACAAAAGCGGAAAAACAAATGGGGCCCGGACTCAATGTTGCGTTTTGACCAAACGGGATGGACAAAAATGGATTACCAAATGCAGCCTAAAATTTCATGCATCATGTTGGTTTATCAAACCTTTATTTTTTAAAAAACCTTTCGGGTCCGTTCGTTTCGCGGGAATTGAGCTGCAGGAATTGGAATTGAATTCAATTCCCATTCCCGCAGGAATTGGAATTGAATTCAATTCCAATTCTGCTGTTCGGCTAAATGCAGGAATTCTGTCACAGGAATTGGAATTAGCAATTCCGATGTTCGGTTGTATCCTGGAATTCAAAGTAGGGAATTCAAATTTGTAATTTTTATTACAAAATGATTTGAAATAGCTAAATAAAAATCATACTTCAACAGAATAAAAATTCATAGTTCATACACCGAACATTAACAAAAGTTCAAAATAGTTCAAAATAGTCTACAACATTATAATAGTCCGCACATTCAACCAAAAGTCCTAAACATAAACTAATCAATCGCGTAGATGTAAGCGGAGCCAGGTCCTCCTAATTGGCATCGGTAAAGCCATGAACACGTCGGCCTTGTTGTCGTCAACACTCAGCATATCGATAGCCTGTATGACCTCACTCTCAGTCAAATCCGTAATAGCTGCAATGGCCGCATATATCCTGTCTGCCCTTGAGATCGGCGGCAGTGGTGGTGGCGGCTGAGAAGTCACGCTGCTATCATGCTCCATGTTCCTCGCTATCACAGAAACAGCATCAGCAATAATATCTACCGCGGATGTTTTCTCCTTCCTCTTCTTGCTCTTTGGCTCAACCTCCTCCATGCCGTTTTCGTCCACTGAGTCTTCAATGTGGATCTCGTTCATTTGCTCAGTCGCAGTAGCAGCATTAGCTCCAGTGGCCCGATCAACCCCACAAATCATAGCTAAGTCCCCCCAATTGACGATCACCTTGCTCCGATAATGTCTCACTGTCGGATGCGCCTACAAGTTTAGGGTAAATTAGAATCAAAATGTAATATAGTTTCTACACAGTTAAATATTTGCTCAATTAAAATTTTACCTGTACGTAGTTAGCCCAGACTTCCTCGCTGTCAACCTTCACCACATTACGCTCCCAATCCCATCCGAAACCACTGGTATCCAGCATTGTCGATATTTCCTGGTAGTATTTGTTCCATGTTTTAATCCTTGCCATTATCTTCTCCTTACTAATATCAACGTGGCAATCATCCTTCAATGCCTGTATTGCCGCCGTGTACGCGACACTTTTCCAGCCGCTAGCCGCCTTATTTCCCAGATTTTGCTGCTCAAGGAGAGCAGTCGATAACGCACAATCCATCTGCGACGTCCACAGAACATAGGACCGTTCACTTGGCTTGGCCCCCTTTCCTTTTTTATCCATTTATTTCTACATATATAAATCAGACACACAAAAAAGTGATTAACACGTGCATATAAATGGATTAAAAAGAAGTTAACAAAACATACAGGTAACACGTGCACATAACATACCAACATTGCAGAACAGAAATGGATTAAAAAGAAGTTAACAAAATGTACGCAGACATAGCCATAGTTTCCCTAAAATAAGTCAGAAATTAACACAACAAACATATTTTAATTGCCTCGATGAGCACAGTACTCATTAAACATATTCATAGCCATAGTTTCCCTAAACGTGCTCTACTCTGGTGTTGCTTGGACTGGAGCCAATGTATCCGCGTACTCGAAACTAGCAGAAGTTGTATCTTGATTTAATATTTCCGCATCTACCTCGGCAAGCATTCGACCATGATTTTCTAATCTCCTCTCTATAAGAAAATTATGCAGAATGCAGCAAGCATTTATAATTTGAACCTGTTAAAAGTAAAAGGTAATTAAAAACACATTATGAATTAACTTATTCAAATGTTAAGATTTAAATGTGTATACCTAGACTTTGATGCCATAGAATGATGGTCCCCTCAAAATCGCCCATCTTTTTTTAAGGAGGCCGAATGTCCGCTCTATGACATTCCGTTCCTTTGAGTGTCGGAGATTGAATAACTCTTTATAATTGGTAGGGTTATTGCCTTGTGCCGCCCACTCTTTTAGGTGATATCTGGTTGACCTATATGGAGCTAGATAGCCAGGCCCATTGGTGTATCCCGCATCCACCAGATAGTACTTTCCAATTGGCACCTCAAAACGATCTGCTCTTTCGAGTGCATTGCGCAAAACTCTGGAGTCCGATGAGGACCCCTCCCATCCAGGTAACACATACAAAAACCTCATATTTGAATCACATGCGGCCATTACATTCGTTGTAATGGCCTGTTTCCTATTCCGATACCTACCCTGGTCTTGAGTAGGAACTGTAACTTCAATATGAGTGTCGTCAATCGCACCAATGCAATCCTATGTAGACATATGAACAATTTAGATATTGTTAAATATATTTTAAAGTAAAACTTAGGGTTGTAAAAGAATTAACATACATGAAAATGACGCCATCTTTGTACTGTTGACGCATCAGGGAGTTTTATAAAGTCAGGACCTAATTTCAGAACTGCTCGCAACACCGTGTTGAAATGACGGCTAATTGTATCTGTTGATCGTAGATAAGTCCCGCCAACAACCCTAAATTTTTTGTTGTGCCCCAAAACATTTAAAAAAACACTGACTGCCTCTCTAACTCCAACATTTTTTGTGTCTCTCAGCAAACCACGCTGGGTTAGCATGTTACATAAAACTTCGAACGAGCTTCTATTCATCCGAAGCTGGTTAAAACAATTTATATTTGTTCCGCCATACAACCGTCTAAACAAACTTTTCCTTACAACATTCTTTGCATCAGTATGCACGATATTTCTTCTAGCCCCACATCTCATCAACACTATGACAGAAGCAGCAAGAGCAGCAGCTACAGCTGCTCTCCTACGTCTACGACGTTTCACTGTTTCATCCATCTAAACATTAAAAAATGCACATTATTTAAAAAAGACAGAAAATTAGTAACAGTATTATGTTTGATAGAACCAAAACCAAACTAGTTGGCTATAATAACTAGAAGATATGACTAATGTGATACCAGCATGTAATTAAGTATTGGGGGTATGAATAACTTGGCCACTACAGTAGTTTATTAACACATATATGATTTGGCACCTATATACACCATGTTAACCAAGTGTATATGATTTGGGACCAATTATCAATATCACTGTAATCCTAAGATAACGTTACCCTTGCTATCATTGTAATCGTAAGATAACATTACCCTTGCTATTGTAATCCTAGGATTATACCAATGTAATTTTCTGGATCCAGAATTTCCGGATCCTGAATTTTCAAAGTCGAGCAAATAGTGTTGATTAGGAACTGTAACACATTATTAACAAGTATCTGGTAATAATTCCACACAAAAACAAGTGCTAATATATTCCAGCTTGGCTAGAGCATCTAGAAGCATAGCCTAAAATCAACTCCAGAGATATTCAAGTATAAGTTTAATCAAGATAAATAAACAGCATAGATCCTTTCTTACCCCATTGCAATTGTAATTAATTGATAGGATACAAAAATAACATCTATGGTGATTCTTCTTGCACTTAGATCAAACTGATTCTCGAGATTTTTGTGTTCCATTGGATAGCATATCTGATCACTTCATTGTATGACACAGAATATCAATTATCACATAATTTATTGAAACTGAAGCATGTGAAAATGGAGTTGGTAAGACCAGATTTGGGTTCAATAAGTAAAAAATTTGAGAGCGCAATTATGGTTTATCCAAGAAATCTTGGGCACTGCAATTTGGGCCTCAAGTTAACAAACAGCTATTACAGGAAGAAGAAGAAGAAGAAGAAGAAGAAGAAGAATCGGGAGCCGGGAGAATCGGACCTAGCGGATAATCGGGAGCTAGCGGAGAATCGGACCTAGCGGAGAATCGGACCTAGCGGATAATCGGGAGCCGGGAGCCGGGAGGAGCAGCGAGCAACGGAGAATCGGGAGCCGGGAGAGGAAATATGACCTAGCGGGATCGGGAGCGGGATTGGCGGCGACGGGAGAAGGAAGCGGAGCGGAGCAGCGAAGCGGAGCGAAGAATCGCGAAATCTGACCTATCGAGGTCGGAAATGCATGAGCCGCGTTTACATAATGCCCATTTCCGACGGAATTCGGAATTGAATGCCGATTTCCGTGTTTTTTTTGGCTACCGAACGCTTAGAATTGGAATTGGTAAATGAATTCCAATTCCAATGGCCCAATTCCCGCGAAACGAACGGACCCTTCAAGTGTTTGATGAGCTAGACAAGTTAAAGTTCTCCTTTAAGGATAGATTTCTTCCCTTCTGCCTAGTTTTTTAATGCTTTTTATTTTTACCATAGTTTTCTGATTTCACAGCTTTCTACATCACCAACTTATAAGACCAAATTAATTATGTGCTTCTATGTTTAAAAAAATTGTTGATTTTCCTTCTTATTCATACTGTAAGCAAAAAAGCATGGTATTGTTATTCATAGTCTTTAAGTTTTTGTGAATTATTCGAGCACCCAATGCAAGTTCATCATCCAAAATGATTTTTTGCTTATTAAATTTTCAATGATTTTTGTTGAAGTTCTATAGACTCTTTGTTTTATTCCAAGTCATTACTATCCAATATTATAAGTTTTTCATTTTACTGTTCAAACTTCATGT
The DNA here is from genome assembly GCA_039513925.1 of Platanthera zijinensis. NCBI lineage: Eukaryota > Viridiplantae > Streptophyta > Magnoliopsida > Asparagales > Orchidaceae > Platanthera > Platanthera zijinensis. The sequence goes on from CM077098.1 coordinate 126,310,351, forward strand.
AGTGGGCATTATAGGGATATTTTGTTACCATTACATATATTTGTTTTGCGGACTAATTCGGCGTCCCGGTCGGGCCGGAATAAACTGGACCGCCTTAGCTCTCGGAACGGCCGAGTGCGCACACAGTCAATGAAAAGAGAAAGTTGACACAAGAGGTTTTAACGTGGAAAAACTCATCAACTGGGTAAAAAACAACGTGACCGGATCTGTGTCGGTTAAAGCCCACTATCAGCTGCGGTTGCAATATGTTTGAAGAATCGAGGGAGACAGACCGCTCCTCGTTATAACTTGGGGGTGAGAGAATTTTTGACCCGCAATGGGCAACAGGCTGCGCCGAGGGAGTGTTGGATGCTTCTTTGTGGCTGGTGTGCTTGAGTGCTGGTGATGACCGTCTTCTTCCCTTCTCCGCGCACTTGGGAACTTGAGCGTTTCTCTGGCTCGTAGGCGGCTCGAAGATGACTCGGGGGAGGAGTTCGGCAGAGCTCTGACCTGAGGAAGAAGAAGACTCGGGAGCAAAAAGATGAGAAATGAGGAGGTCTGGGGCTCCTTTTATAGCTTCCAGGAAGTGGTCATGGTGGGCCCCCCACTAACTGGTGATTGGTTACCCGCGGATCGGACGGCGATGGAGGCTCCGTAGTGATCGGACGGTGGCCAACCTGCAAGCGGCAGCGGCAATGACGGCCGGCGGCGATTGCGGCGGCGGCGGCAGCGGCAGCCGGCGGCGGCGATCGACGGTCGAAGAGAGGAGTGCTGGGGACGACGGCCGCGACTTTGGGAGACGACGACGGCGGTGGAGGCCGTGAGATGATGGCGACGACGTCCGACGAAGGAAGGGGGGACGCGCCGTCGGCGAATGCCGACATCCCCCAAAATCCTGCGCGCAGGATTAGCAATTAACCCTGCGCGCGCATGATTAGAAATTAACCCTGCGCGCGCAGGATTAGCAAATAACCCTGCGCGCAGGATTAGCAGTTAATCCTGCGCGCAGGATCCTGCGCGCGCAGTATTAACCACTAATCCTGCGCATGCAGGATTAACCACTAATCCTGCACGCACTGCGCGGGATTAATCCCGCCCGTGCATTGTGCGCGGGATTAATCCCCCGCGCGCACAGTGCGCGGGATTAATCCCGTGCGTGCACGGTGCTCAGGATTAATCCTGCGCACACAGTGCCCGGGATGAATCTCGCGTGCGGGGGAACTCCCATGCGCGACCTTCGCCGCGTAGGGCGATTGCCTCGCCGGAAGTCCCTACGGAGCGGCTCTGACGGCCGTGTCGCGGGATCGCTCTTTGCGGGAAATTACAACGGTTATGCTCTCTGGATCCACGGTTCTGTCGAACCCGTTCAGAGAAACCTCATCAATTTGTTACAATTATTTTTTGTAGCCATTATTTTCTGTTTAAACTATTATATATATTTGTTACCATTTTTCTTAATTTATTTAGGATACTGTTATTAGCAAATTCAGTTTGGTTTCTAGCAAATCATTATTATTAGCAAATCCTCATTTTTCAAAATGGATATTTGAAAATCATTTTGTTACTAGCAAATCAATATAATTTTTTTTAAAAAAATTAAATCTTGTTTAAAACATTCATTCTTTCAAAAGCTGCATATAATGACATTACAAATGATTTCAAATGTATTCATTCAACCACTTATGTTAGCATTATAGATGAGTCAAAATGCCGCAAATATTTAGTATGTTCAAAAATGTTTTTTCAACAAAATATCATTATCTGCACCAAAATCCTTAAACAAAATATCAGTCGGTTTAGAAATATATTTGATTTCTAATTCCTATAAGGATGTGCTGTATATATGAGTTAAGTGTATATAAGAATATATATGTACTTTTAAACTGCGTCTTATACGTATAATTTCATGAGAAGTGTTCAACATAAAAGTTGTAGATCTCGACGAGATCAACAATTTTCATGTTGAACACTTTTTGATTTGAAGCACTTTAGAGCCCCGATTTGGACCCTGAAAAAAGTTACGTCGTACATATGTACGGACTCCCGGAATCGGCGTAACTTTTTTTGGGGGACAAAACGGGGAAATAAACGGCTTCAAATCAAAAAGTGTTCAACATGAACGTTGTAGATCTCATCGAGATCTACAATTTTCATGTTGAACACTTTTTGATTTGAAGCACTTTAGACCCCCAATTTGGCCCCTAAAAAACATTACGTCGTACATATGTATGGACGCTCGGGATCGGCGTGACTTTTTTCGGGGGCCAAATCGAGGGCATAAACGGTTTCAAATCAAAAAGTGTTCAACATGAAAGTTGTAGATCTCGTCGAGATATAAAACTTTCATGTTGAACACCTTTTGATTTGAAGTAGTTTAGACCCCTAATTTGGATCCCGAAAAAAGTCAAGCCGAAAATCTGTACGTTCCGTACATGTCTTTTTTAGGGCCCAAATGGGAGGCTTAAACGGCTTCAAATCAAAAATGATCAACATGAAAGTTGTAGATCTCATCAAGATCTACAACTTTCATGTTGATCACTTTTTCAAATGAGAAATATTTGTGGCTCAAAATTCAAAAATGCAAAAATTGCCAAAAAGCAAGATTGGTTTGCTAGTAGTAATTTTTGGGAAGATAAAACAATGCAAAAAATGACAATCTGTTTTTTTTCTGATCTACTTGAAACGAAAGTGGATTTGCTAATAACAGCACCCTTTATTTATAGAGATTTTTTCCCTCCAACGCTCCAAGAACTATCTTGTGTCATTGACAATGAAAAGATAGTAATGACTGAATCAAATGCTATCGTCCCAAGTTGTGATGTTTTGCGTTGGACACTAACAAGCCCCCCTACATAACAATTAACAACCAATGTTAATTACTTTCCGTCTCAACGTTTAAGGCTTCATTTGGCACGGCGGGTGGAGATGTGGGCAGGAGGAGACGGGCCGCTGCTCGAACCGGAGGAGGAGGCCGCCGTTCGAAACGGGTGAAGTCGTAGCAAACGCCGTCATCGGGCGTTTGGTTACCTGCCTTGCGACGGCATTTGCCACAAATGCGGCCTCCAAACACCATGTCAAATGAAGCCTAACTTTGTATTTCCTGTCTGCTGTCACTCCACTCTTTTTTAAAAGACAATAATATTCAATATTGTATTTTTATTTCACCTATATTATATATATATATAAATATAAATATAAATATAAATGTATATATATATATATATATATATATATATATATATATATATATATATATATATATATATATATATATATATATATATATATATATATATATATATATATATATATATATATATATATATATATATATATATATATATATATATATATATATATATATATATATATATATATATATATATATATATATATATATATATATAGACACACGAGTGACAGGCACGGGCCGGAGTGACAGGCACGGGCCTCCGGCCCGATGGCCACGCGTCACAGTACCCGGCCGGCAACGGCGGGCTTCGCCCGCCCCCCGTCGGGCTTCGCCCGCACCCGGGCTGTTTTATATATATATATATATATTATTATTTTACCTGATTTCCGTGCCTTTACTGTAGCAGTCTCGCCGCCCAGACTTTTCAGGTCCCAAATAGAAGGTCAAGGAGGCTCCAAATCAAAAAGTGAACAACATGAAAGTTGTTCGGATCGCCGAGATCTACAACTTTCATGTTGACAACTTTTCGTTTTGGAGCCATCTTGACCCTCATATTGGGCCCCCGAAAAACCTAATTTCCGTGCCTTTACTGTAGCAGTCTCCCCTCCCAGACTTTCGGGTCCCGAATCGAAGGTCAAGGAGGCTACAAATCAAAAAGTGATCAACATGAAAGTTGTTCGTATCGCGGAGATCTACAACTTTCATGTTGACCACTTTTCGTTTTGGAGTCATCTTGACCCTCATATTGGGCCCCGAAAAATCTGATTTCCGTGCCTAAACAGGCGGGTTTAGTCCCACACCGTCCATTCTTCGGATTTTTGCGGGTATATATTTAATATTCAGCATTAGATATTTGAAGTAATGTTGGCTGGATGACTTGCGGGCGGGCTTGCTTGCAGGCTTTCGCGGGATGGGCTTGCTGATTGTTTGCGGGCTCGCCGGTTGCAGGTCCGCTAGTTTTTTTGCTGTCCTATAGTAGGTTTAGGACTGTCCTAAAGTAGGTTTAAGAGGCCTATAAAAAAATCTGGATAGAGGGTTGGTTTGATCCAACGGTTCATGATCAAAAATCTGAAATCCGACGGCCACCTAATTACCATCTAATTTCGAACTCATGTTATTTGCAGACCATAATTTCGAACTCATGATCAAAAATCTGAAATCGACCTCGATAGCGGGATCGGGAGCGGGATTGGCGGCGACGGGAGAAGGAAGCGGAGCGGAGCAGCGAAGCGGAGCGAAGAATCGCGAAATCTGACCTATCGAGGTCGGAAATGCATGAGCCGCGTTTACATAATGCCCATTTCCGACGGAATTCGGAATTGAATGCCGATTTCCGTGTTTTTTTTGGCTACCGAACGCTTAGAATTGGAATTGGTAAATGAATTCCAATTCCAATGGCCCAATTCCCGCGAAACGAACGGACCCTTCAAGTGTTTGATGAGCTAGACAAGTTAAAGTTCTCCTTTAAGGATAGATTTCTTCCCTTCTGCCTAGTTTTTTAATGCTTTTTATTTTTACCATAGTTTTCTGATTTCACAGCTTTCTACATCACCAACTTATAAGACCAAATTAATTATGTGCTTCTATGTTTAAAAAAATTGTTGATTTTCCTTCTTATTCATACTGTAAGCAAAAAAGCATGGTATTGTTATTCATAGTCTTTAAGTTTTTGTGAATTATTCGAGCACCCAATGCAAGTTCATCATCCAAAATGATTTTTTGCTTATTAAATTTTCAATGATTTTTGTTGAAGTTCTATAGACTCTTTGTTTTATTCCAAGTCATTACTATCCAATATTATAAGTTTTTCATTTTACTGTTCAAACTTCATGTAGTGGGCATTATAGGGATATTTTGTTACCATTACATATATTTGTTTTGCGGACTAATTCGGCGTCCCGGTCGGGCCGGAATAAACTGGACCGCCTTAGCTCTCGGAACGGCCGAGTGCGCACACAGTCAATGAAAAGAGAAAGTTGACACAAGAGGTTTTAACGTGGAAAAACTCATCAACTGGGTAAAAAACCACGTGACCGGATCTGTGTCGGTTAAAGCCCACTATCAGCTGCGGTTGCAATATGTTTGAAGAATCGAGGGAGACAGACCGCTCCTCGTTATAACTTGGGGGTGAGAGAATTTTTGACCCGCAATGGGCAACAGGCTGCGCCGAGGGAGTGTTGGATGCTTCTTTGTGGCTGGTGTGCTTGAGTGCTGGTGATGACCGTCTTCTTCCCTTCTCCGCGCACTTGGGAACTTGAGCGTTTCTCTGGCTCGTAGGCGGCTCGAAGATGACTCGGGGGAGGAGTTCGGCAGAGCTCTGACCTGAGGAAGAAGAAGACTCGGGAGCAAAAAGATGAGAAATGAGGAGGTCTGGGGCTCCTTTTATAGCTTCCAGGAAGTGGTCATGGTGGGCCCCCACTAACTGGTGATTGGTTACCCGCGGATCGGACGGCGATGGAGGCTCCGTAGTGATCGGACGGTGGCCAACCTGCAAGCGGCAGCGGCAATGACGGCCGGCGGCGATTGCGGCGGCGGCGGCAGCGGCAGCCGGCGGCGGCGATCGACGGTCGAAGAGAGGAGTGCTGGGGACGACGGCCGCGACTTTGGGAGACGACGACGGCGGTGGAGGCCGTGAGATGATGGCGACGACGTCCGACGAAGGAAGGGGGGACGCGCCGTCGGCGAATGCCGACATCCCCCAAAATCCTGCGCGCAGGATTAGCAATTAACCCTGCGCGCGCATGATTAGAAATTAACCCTGCGCGCGCAGGATTAGCAAATAACCCTGCGCGCAGGATTAGCAGTTAATCCTGCGCGCAGGATCCTGCGCGCGCAGTATTAACCACTAATCCTGCGCATGCAGGATTAACCACTAATCCTGCACGCACTGCGCGGGATTAATCCCGCCCGTGCATTGTGCGCGGGATTAATCCCCCGCGCGCACAGTGCGCGGGATTAATCCCGTGCGTGCACGGTGCTCAGGATTAATCCTGCGCACACAGTGCCCGGGATGAATCTCGCGTGCGGGGGGAACTCCCATGCGCGACCTTCGCCGCGTAGGGCGATTGCCTCGCCGGAAGTCCCTACGGAGCGGCTCTGACGGCCGTGTCGCGGGATCGCTCTTTGCGGGAAATTACAACGGTTATGCTCTCTGGATCCACGGTTCTGTCGAACCCGTTCAGAGAAACCTCATCAATTTGTTACAATTATTTTTTGTAGCCATTATTTTCTGTTTAAACTATTATATATATTTGTTACCATTTTTCTTAATTTATTTAGGATACTGTTATTAGCAAATTCAGTTTGGTTTCTAGCAAATCATTATTATTAGCAAATCCTCATTTTTCAAAATGGATATTTGAAAATCATTTTGTTACTAGCAAATCAATATAATTTTTTTTTTAAAAAATTAAATCTTGTTTAAAACATTCATTCTTTCAAAAGCTGCATATAATGACATTACAAATGATTTCAAATGTATTCATTCAACCACTTATGTTAGCATTATAGATGAGTCAAAATGCCGCAAATATTTAGTATGTTCAAAAATGTTTTTTCAACAAAATATCATTATCTGCACCAAAATCCTTAAACAAAATATCAGTCGGTTTAGAAATATATTTGATTTCTAATTCCTATAAGGATGTGCTGTATATATGAGTTAAGTGTATATAAGAATATATATGTACTTTTAAACTGCGTCTTATACGTATAATTTCATGAGAAGTGTTCAACATAAAAGTTGTAGATCTCGACGAGATCAACAATTTTCATGTTGAACACTTTTTGATTTGAAGCACTTTAGAGCCCCGATTTGGACCCTGAAAAAAGTTACGTCGTACATATGTACGGACTCCCGGAATCGGCGTAACTTTTTTTGGGGGACAAAACGGGGAAATAAACGGCTTCAAATCAAAAAGTGTTCAACATGAACGTTGTAGATCTCATCGAGATCTACAATTTTTATGTTGAACACTTTTTGATTTGAAGCACTTTAGACCCCCAATTTGGCCCCTAAAAAACATTACGTCGTACATATGTATGGACGCTCGGGATCGGCGTGACTTTTTTCGGGGGCCAAATCGAGGGCATAAACGGTTTCAAATCAAAAAGTGTTCAACATGAAAGTTGTAGATCTCGTCGAGATATAAAACTTTCATGTTGAACACCTTTTGATTTGAAGTAGTTTAGACCCCTAATTTGGATCCCGAAAAAAGTCAAGCCGAAAATCTGTACGTTCCGTACATGTCTTTTTAAGGGCCCAAATGGGAGGCTTAAACGGCTTCAAATCAAAAATGATCAACATGAAAGTTGTAGATCTCATCAAGATCTACAACTTTCATGTTGATCACTTTTTCAAATGAGAAATATTTGTGGCTCAAAATTCAAAAATGCAAAAATTGCCAAAAAGCAAGATTGGTTTGCTAGTAGTAATTTTTGGGAAGATAAAACAATGCAAAAAATGACAATCTGTTTTTTTTCTGATCTACTTGAAACGAAAGTGGATTTGCTAATAACAGCACCCTTTATTTATAGAGATTTTTTCCCTCCAACGCTCCAAGAACTATCTTGTGTCATTGACAATGAAAAGATAGTAATGACTGAATCAAATGCTATCGTCCCAAGTTGTGATGTTTTGCGTTGGACACTAACAAGCCCCCCTACATAACAATTAACAACCAATGTTAATTACTTTCCGTCTCAACGTTTAAGGCTTCATTTGGCACGGCGGGTGGAGATGTGGGCAGGAGGAGACGGGCCGCTGCTCGAACCGGAGGAGGAGGCCGCCGTTCGAAACGGGTGAAGTCGTAGCAAACGCCGTCATCGGGCGTTTGGTTACCTGCCTTGCGACGGCATTTGCCACAAATGCGGCCTCCAAACACCATGTCAAATGAAGCCTAACTTTGTATTTCCTGTCTGCTGTCACTCCACTCTTTTTTAAAAGACAATAATATTCAATATTGTATTTTTATTTCACCTATATTATATATATATATAAATATAAATATAAATATAAATGTATATATATATATATATAGACACACGAGTGACAGGCACGGGCCTCCGGCCCGATGGCCACGCGTCACAGTACCCGGCCGGCAACGGCGGGCTTCGCCCGCCCCCCGTCGGGCTTCGCCCGCACCCGGGCTGTTTTATATATATATATATATATTATTATTTTACCTGATTTCCGTGCCTTTACTGTAGCAGTCTCGCCGCCCAGACTTTTCAGGTCCCAAATAGAAGGTCAAGGAGGCTCCAAATCAAAAAGTGAACAACATGAAAGTTGTTCGGATCGCCGAGATCTACAACTTTCATGTTGACAACTTTTCGTTTTGGAGCCATCTCGACCCTCATATTGGGCCCCCGAAAAACCTAATTTCCGTGCCTTTACTGTAGCAGTCTCCCCTCCCAGACTTTCGGGTCCCGAATCGAAGGTCAAGGAGGCTCCAAATCAAAAAGTGATCAACATGAAAGTTGTTCGTATCGCGGAGATCTACAACTTTCATGTTGACCACTTTTCGTTTTGGAGCCATCTTGACCCTCATATTGGGCCCCGAAAAATCTGATTTCCGTGCCTAAACAGGCGGGTTTAGTCCCACACCGTCCATTCTTCGGATTTTTGCGGGTATATATTTAATATTCAGCATTAGATATTTGAAGTAATGTTGGCTGGATGACTTGCGGGCGGGCTTCCTTGCAGGCTTTCGCGGGATGGGCTTGCTGATTGTTTGCGGGCTCGCCGGTTGCAGGTCCGCTAGTTTTTTTGCTGTCCTATAGTAGGTTTAGGACTGTCCTAAAGTAGGTTTAAGAGGCCTATAAAAAAATCTGGATAGAGGGTTGGTTTGATCCAACGGTTCATGATCAAAAATCTGAAATCCGACGGCCACCTAATTACCATCTAATTTCGAACTCATGTTATTTGCAGACCATAGTATTTCTATTATAGTAGTAAAGATATATATATATATATATATATATAGACATTTATATATATATATATATATAGACATTTATATATATACAAAAATCTCCTCTAAATATATATACAAAAATTACAAATTGCACCCACTTATTATTGAAATTACAAAAATCTCCTCTAAATATTACAAAACATAACATTTACTATTTATCTTCCCTAAAGTTCGCATTCCATAACATCCATGCTCAAAATAGCCCCATAGAGTGCATTTTCAAATGGGTATTTTGTGATGTTATGAAATGTGAATTTCAAGAAAGATAAATCATAAATGTTATGTTTTGTAACATTTAGAGGAGATTTTTATAATTTCAATAATAAAAGAGATGCAGCCTGTAATTATGCTAACGAGTGATAAAGAAAAGAAAAGAACCCGAAAGTTTGTCCTACTTTTGCAATTATGTTATGGCGCAGTTCACATGGACTTATTATTATTTAAAATAATAAGTTATGCAGAATGAATATATTACAGCTGGAACGATGTAGGCTGCTAGCTTCTTGTGATTTTCTCCATTTGTTTGTTGGAATTTTGAAGAAATGCATATCTTTTATCATCTATTATATTACATGTTGGCAGATAAGCTCACTTTTTAGTGTAATATTTGGCCTTTTTATTTCATCATAGTTGATTTTTTTTTAAAATTCTTAGGGATGATGAGATAGCGAGAAGGAATCGCCGTGGATAGGCGTCTTTAAACGAAGACGCCATGGGAAAAAACTTAGAACAAAGAAATGGCGTTGCAGTTAACATCGAGTGAGAGAGTAGAACATGATCGATACTGCAGCCAATCTCTCATCTCTTAATAAATGCTACTCATGTTTTCTCCTATTTGTTCTGTATATATGGTGCAAGAGCACAAATAATACGCACGGATAGATAGTCTCATGCTCCATTTGGCACGGTGGTGGCAGCCGTAATCGCATGGGTTAAAATATCATTGGTTAAGGATCACCTAATAAACATCATCCCTTTGAACATAAAAGTGAATGAAGTTCATTACGTGGGCATTAACAAATGAAAATTTTGTTGGAAACGTGAATGGGTCTTTGCTTCGGACTACACCACTAAAACACTTAGCACAAAACCACTGAGGTAACCGGCGAGTTCGCCAAACCTAACCGCCTACCCGCGCGAGCTCCCACCAGCGAGATGATCAATGCGAGACCGCCACTCGCAAGAACCTACTCGCCAACACCACTCGCGGCTCGCACTCGCTCCTAACTCGGCAACCTCCTTCTCGCGCAGCTACAACCTTCTACCCGTGCGAGTACACCACTGCCGAGCTCAACCTGGCGAGACACCAACCCGCGAGTACACTCCTGCGAGCCAAATACCCTTGCGAGACCGCAGCCTCTGCAAGCTCCAACTCGCGCAGCGAGATACTTAACCGCCCGGCCACAACACTTGCGAGAACCGTCTCGGCAGCGAGACTACTACCCGCGCGGCTACCCTTCCAGACCGCCCGGTTAGCCGAGTTCTCCCCTTCTAGCGCTGCAGCGCCCTCTCACACACACAAGACCGAAAAACACACTTGGGGGGAATTTTTCTCTTTCAATTCAGCAGCAAAACATACAAAGGGGGGGCCTTTATATAGGCAAGCAAAAGTAACACTCAACTACCCTAATAAATGCAAGTTCTCTCTCTTCATAAATATAAAAAACAAACTTTAAAATAAACTTAAAATAAAAGGCTTTGACAAGTTGACCCGGTCAACTTTGTCAACTCCAACACACTCCCCCTCAAACTTGGCAGCACATGCCGAGTTTGCCTTTGAGCCTCAGAAACGTGTCCACCTTCAACGCCTTGGTAAAGATGTCCGCGACTTGCTCTCCGGTCGGGCAATACTTGACCTCCACGGTCTTCAGCTCCACCTGCTCCCTAAGGAAGTGATACCTTGTCTCGATGTGTTTGCTCCTCCCATGCAGCACCGGGTTCTTCGCGAGCTGGATGGCCGACATGTTGTCCACCAACATGGTCGTTGGTCCATCCACTCCATGATGTAGACTCTCCAGAAGGTTCCTTAGCCAGATAGCTTGGCAGGTGCCAGCCGCCGCTACAATGTACTCTGCCTCACATGACGATAGAGCTATCGTGGCCTGCTTCTTCGAGCTCCAAGAGAACACTCCCGTTCTCATGTTGAAAGCATATCCAGAAGTGCTCTTCCTGTCATTCACATCCCCGCCGTAGTCACTGTCCGAGTAACCTACCAGCGTCAGCTCCTCTCCAGTAGCATACTTCAGCCCATGACCTCTCGTCCCGTTGATGTACCTCAGGATCCTCTTCGCTGCTGTGAAGTGGTCTTCCTTTGGTTCCTCCATGTGCCTGCTCACCACCCCGACCGCATACATGATGTCTGGTCGGGTGAAGGTCAGATAGCGCAAACTACCCACCAAGCTTTTGAACAAGGTGGAGTCCACCGCTCCTTGCTTTGACTCCTTGCTCAGCTTCAGCCCTGGGTCAGCAGGAGTGGAGATAGGCTTACTATCCTCCATCCTGAACTTCTTCAAGATCTCTTCCGTGTACTTCTTCTGGGATATGAAGATCCCGTCTTCTCCCTGCTTCACTTCCACCCCCAGGAAGTAGCTCAACTCTTCTAAGTCTGTCATTTCGAACTCCTTCTTCATCATCTCTCGGAACTCTTCATACATAGCTGTGTTGTTCCCCGTGAAGATTATGTCATCCACGTACAAACACACTATCATCATGCTTCCATCCTTATCCACCTTGGTATAAAGGGCGTACTCATGTGGGCTCTTCTGATAGCCATGCTTCTGCAGGAAAGCATCTATCCTTCCGTTCCAAGCTCTAGCCCCTTGCTTGAGCCCATAGAGTGCTTTGACAAGCTTGCAGACCTTTCTTTCTTGTCCCTTCACCATGTACCCTGGAGGCTGCTCGATGTACACATCTTCCTCCAGGTACCCGTTCAGGTAAGCAGAGACCACGTCCATCTGCATGATCTTCCACTGAACAGCTAGGGCGATGATCAAGAGGATGGTGTCTATCCGCGCTATGGGTGCGAACACCTCATCATAATTGACACCCTGGACTTGGCGGTAGCCCTTCACGACTAGCCTGGCCTTGTGCTTCTCCACGCCGCCATCCTTGTTCTTCTTTACTTTGTATACCCATTTCACCCCGAGGGGTTTGTGGCCAGCAGGAGGGTCGACCAGCCTCCACGTCTCGTTCTTCTTGATGGAGGCGATCTCCACATCCATCGCCTTCCTCCAGCTTTTCTCCTTTGCGGCCTCATCATAGGAGCACGGCTCGATATCTGCCAAAAGACAATTTAAAAAAAAATTGTTAAGGACCGGTGCCGTCTCCTCATAGATTTCATCCAGCCCCCTCATCCTGGGCTGAGGATGATTGTCCTTGCTCCCACTGGTGCTTGCTCCTCCAGAGCCGCCTCCACTTGTGCTTGCGCCACTAGAGTAAGGGGTGAGAGCTCCCCCTGAACCTCTGCTAGGTGGTGATGGTGGCTCCGCTCCACCCATCTCGGCTTCAGCCTCTTCTCCACCTTCTTCCTCATCATCCTCGTAGAACATCCCCTTGGTGTTCTTCACCTCCTCATTCCAGCTCCAGCAGCTTCCTTCTTCAAACACCACATCTCTAGAGATGATGGCTTTCCCTGTCTCCGGGTTATACAACTTGTAAGCCTTGCTCGCAGGAGCGTAGCCTACAAAGATGCATCTCTCGCTCCGGTCATCTAACTTCCTCCTCCTCTGGTCCGGGATATGAGCATAAGCAACACACCCGAAGACCCTCAGATGCTTCACATTGGGCTTCCACCCACTCCAAGCTTCAAAAGGTGTCTTGAACTTCACACTCTTTCTTGGACAATGGTTCAGCACGTACACAGCTACCTGCACTGCTTCCGCCCAATACTTCTTTGGCAACCCCTTGCCCTTCACCATACTCCTCGCCATGTTCATGATGGTAAGGTTCTTTCTCTCCGCCACGCCATTCTGCTGAGGCGAGTACGCCGCCGTTAGCTGATGAGAGATTCCCCATTGCTTGCAGTACTCGTCAAATAGCCTAGAGGTGTACTCCCCACCCCTATCCGTTCTGAGCACCTTCAGCGGTTGACCACTCTCCTTCTCAGCCATCGCCCTGAACTCCTTGAACTTCTCCAGTGCCTCAGCCTTCTCCCTTAGAAAGTACACCCAACACTTCCTGCTGAAGTCATCGGTGAATGTGATGTAGTATCTGCTTCCACCTATTGAAGTAGTCTCAAACGGACCAGCAATGTCCGAATGAACTTGTTGGGTACATTGGAAAATGTGTACCTGATTTGAAAAAGTCCAACTTAGCTCAATGATATACATCAAGGTGTATTTGATGTTGTTTTAAGTTGACATGTGCAGGTGAAGAAGTATTAAAGAATGCAGAAAAATATTCTAAGTCCATGTGTCGACACCTGAAGAAACAGTGTCGACACTTCAGAATATTTGTGTCGACACTTGACGGAAGCTGTGTCGACATAGAGAAAGATAGTCGACGCAGAGAAAGATAGTCGACCTCGACACAGAAGGAGATAGTCGACCACATTAATGTCGACACTGAGAAGCAGCGTCGACTCACAGAAAGATAGTCGACCACATTTGTGTCGACACTGGGAGGCTGTGTCGACACAATGAGACAGAGTCGACACACATTGGCAGAAGTCGACAATACTTGTGTCGACACTAGAAGACTAAGTCGACACATTTTGGCAGAGTCGACAATTGCTGTGTCGACACCTGAAGGCTGTGTCGACACATACTGAGTTCTGAATCTACAACAACTGTGTCGACACACAGGACTTGTGTCGACACACTGCAGAGTCAAGACCAAGTTATTTTCTGAAGAAGCTGTGTCGACTTAATGGCAAACTTGTCGACATCTTCAAAGACTGTGTCGACACCAAAGTCACTTGTGTCGACACATATAGACAGTTGGTCTCGACACTTTCTGACAGACTGTCTCGACACTTTGCTGTCCAAGACTAAGACACAAGATTTGTTTGAAGACTTGACAGCTGTGGGTTGCCACCGGTTAACTGATGCTGTCAGACTTGTCAGAAAACAGTTAGAAACTGGATCAGCCGGTTACCATGAAGAAGGTCTATAAATAGACAGATTCAGAAGGAAGTAATACAAGATATATAAAAAGTAAAGAAGAATTACAATCCAATTGAAGTATCAATTCAAGAAAGTGCTAGGCACTAAAGAAGATCTTCATCAGAAGATCTAAGAAGACGATCTCAGGATCGATCTAAGAAGAGTTCTAATAAGAATTCAGAAGTATCATCAAAGGTGTTGGATAGAGAGGGATCCACCCATTTGAAGAAGAAGAAGGAAGCCGTCAGTGGTTTCTCAAGAAGCTGTTTGGAAATCAACTCAGCTAAGTTCAGATTCAAGAAGCTTTGAAGAAAGCTCAGTTTCAGTTGATTTCATCAGCTGATCAAGAATTGTCTTGTCCTCTTCTCTCTCAACAAAGGAAAGATATTAAAACTTCTTTTCTAAATTTCTGTAGGATCTGTTTTACACAGATCTGAGTTTTAAGCCTGTGATATAAAGGCTGAGTGTAGGAGAGTTGATCTCTGAGTGGTAGGGCTGTTTGCCTGAGTGTAGGAGAAGGTTCTTCTCTGAGTTGTAGGCCTTGTGGCAAGGCTGAGGTAGGGCTGTTGTGCCTGAGGTGTAGGAACCATTCTGGGTTCTGAGTTGTAGGAACCTATCCAGGTTCTGAGCTGTAGGATCTGCAGATCTGAGAATAGTGGAAGTTTGGCCAAATCTGGCATACTGCTAGATAGGTGAAGGGGGGAAATTGGATGTACCCAAACCTTGGGGAACCACTATAAAACATTATGCAATCTGTGACGATTAAATTTTTGTGATTGCTGTGATGGATGTTTTAATTATGTAATTGAATTCTGCCTAAAAGTATACACAAGCAATTAGAACCTATTCACCCCCCTCTAGGTGTTTAGGTTGTCTTGAAAGTAAAACTATCAGAACTAGCTTCAGTTGCCTTGTAGCTCTCCGAGACTTTCCTCCCTCAAAAGTTTCCCTTCTTTGCTTCCCCTTCGTGCATTCCTCACAGACCCTTTGAGGAGGTGTGATCATAGGCAGCCCTTCCACCATCTTGGATCCAGACAACAGCTTTAGGCCTGTGAACCCCAGATGCCCCATCCGGTGGTGCCACAGCCAAGCTTCCTCCTCTTCTCCTGTCTTCGCAAGACATGCCGTCTCCTTGACATCCAAACTCAGAGGGAAGAGGCAGTTCGTCGCCATCTTCACTCTCACCACCTCTCTTCCTTGGCTATCCTTCATCGCTAAGGTGCTATCCCTCAACAGGACGCGATAACCCTTCTCCACCAGCTGTCCGAGACTTAGGATGTTACTCCTTAAGCCCGGCACATAGAAAACGTCGTTGATGAGCACCTCCTTCCCATTCATCGTCACCGCGATCACTCCTCTTCCTTCCACAGAGATCTTCGAGGCGTCGCTAAAACTGACATCTCCTCCATTCGGCTCAAGGCTGGTGAATAGCTCCTTCTCACCACACATGTGGTTACTAGCTCTAGTATCCAAATACCACACACCATTCCTCCCTCCTGCAGCGCCTTGGATGGTAAGGAACATCATCGGGTCGCCTCCCGTGTTGCTAGTCTCCGCATAATGGTTGGCATCTCCTCCCTTCCTAGGAGACCAACAATCGTAGCTCATGTGCCCGAACTTGCCACAGTTATAGCATTGGGTTTGGGACATGTCTCCTCTTCCTTCTCTGCCTTGACCTCTGCCTTGGTCTCTTCCCTGAACTCTACCTTGGCCTCTTCCTCTTCCTCCTGCGTCGTGTCTCCAACCCTGAGGTTGTTCCACTTCACGCTGGTTGTACTGATTCCTTCCAAAGTCTCTTCCACCTCTTCCCCCTCTACCTCTGCCTTAGTAGCCTCGGCCGCGCTGGCCTCCTCCTCTTCCTGAGCTTTCTCCAAAATTATGGTGAGTCTGGAGTGCTTTCCCCAAGCCACTCGACTCCTCCTCATCTTGCACCATCTGATACTCATGTGCTTGTAGCGAGCCAACAAGCTCGTCCACCGCCATCGTGGTGAGGTCCTTCGACTCCTCAATAGCCACCACCTCGTGTCTGAACTTCTTGGACATCGACCGCAGAAGCTTCTCCATGAAACTGACGTCGTCAGTCACCTCTCCGTTCCTCTTCATTTCATTTGTGAGCGTCCGCAGACGGGTCACATAGTCGCCCACCTTCTCCGAGCTCTGCATCCTCATCACCTCGTATTGGGCTCGGAGTGATTGCAACTTCACCTTCTTTGCTTTGTCCACTCCCTGCATGGAGCGTTGTAGTATCTCCCATGCTTCCTTTGAAGTCTCGGCGTCCGAGATCTTCTCAAAGGTCGTTTCATCCACTCCTTGGTACAAGATGAACAACGCCTTCTTGTCCTTCTTCTTGGCTTCTCTCAACGCCACCCTCTGAGCGTTCGTCATCGCAGCTTCTGCTTCGACAGTAAATTCCTCAACACCATCCTCTACTACCTCCCACAACTCCTTGGAGGCTAGTAGTACTCTCATCTGAATGCTCCAGTTCCCGTAGTTCGTCTTGCTCAACTTGGGGACCTGCCTCGGCATCCCACTACTTGTCTCCATCACTTTACTTCACAAACTTCCGAGTACAACTTCCAGGGGTCTCAACCCGGCCTCTCTGATACCACTTGTTGGAAACGGGATGGGTCGTTGCGCAACACCAAAACTCCACAACGAATCCCTTCGGGCGGCAAGATCACTCCTACCCGCTCGACCTCAGCGAGAAACCACTCCGTGCTTCAGCGCTCTCCCTCTCTCACAAGGCCGAAAAACACAGGATGGTGGGGATTTTATCTCTAGATATTCATATTCCTTTAAAAAGAACTACAATGGCCTATTTATAGGGCAAATGAAAAAAAAACTCTCCAACTCTCTCTCATAATGAAAAACTCTCAAACTCCCTCTCATAATGAAAAAAAAACTCTCAAACTCCCTCTCATAATGAAAAACTATCAAACTCCCTCTCATAATGAAAAAAACTCTCAAACTCCCTCTCATAATGAAAAAACTCTCCAACTCCCTATTTAATACATTCACTCTCTCTCATACATTAAAGGAAGATATAAATGAAATGATAACTCCAAAACTTGTGGGTCCCGGTCAACATGTCAACAACAAAACTCCAACAAGATCCTCATACTGGAGACTGTTTCAGACTGTAATATATTTATAAATTGAAGGTCTGCATTTTGCATTAGACTGCTTGTAATATACTTGATTTCCTTAAATCATTCACTCATATCCTCACCCAACATAAAACCTGGAGACAGTTTTGTACAGCTCAAGCCTACCTTTTCACCAGCATTACTGAAATCTGTTCACTCTGTTCATTACTTTCGACTAGTACACCTTGATGAAATTAATTGAAAAACATTACAAACATTACACTCATATCTGTTCACTCTGTTCCAATATAAACATTACACTCTGTTCATTGCATTCGACTTGTGAATGTCTGCTTTCACTCATATCATTACTGAAATCTCTTCACTCTGTTCATTACAAACAATGAATAAACTACAGTTTAGGGCACTAAACAGAGAACAAAACTGTTGCTAGAAGCCGCCAGTTATCAAGAACAACAAACTCCACAATCAACAAATGAACAGTTCCTTAAATGTAAATAGCAACAGAAGTTCTGGATAACAAAAAAATATGCTCATAATCTCATAGAACTATTGGTTGTTTATATTGCAAACAAAAAAACTGTAAAATCACAAATCTGCAAAAAAAAATGTTGCAGCTGATTGATTTTCAGAGCCCAGTATATATTATCAATTCATGAATAAAACACTCACATACCCTGATACCCATAAACAACAATTTGCTCAAAGCAGAACAATAAAACAAATAAAAACAATATTTTTAACAAACCAATCACCATTGTTTCCATATGAACAAAAGAATATAAGTAATACATCTGGATGGTTTAGCCTGTTATCTGTTTATATCAAAATAGTCAATGCAGAAGTACATCTGGGACACTACTAAAATGATTGGGCAACCACATGGATAACTCATCGTTTACATCAAAATATGTGTGATTTGCCATTGAGCTTGATGACCCTTCAAAGGTGCAACTCCCAATGAAGTTAAACTCCTCTGGATCTTATTTAAGATTGTCATGCGCATTTGTCTTCTCCTTAGACATCACTTTTTTTTTCTTCTGCATAAAGTAAATTGGGATTAAAGTGAGATTACATACTGATGTAAAGATAAAGATAATAACAATAATTAATTTTAAGGAAAAACACTTGTTAGGCTTTCTTTTGGATTTTTTTTCAAAATGACCTTTGAACATTGCATTTGATATACCTTTTGGGCGCATCGTTGCCGGATCTCTAAGCTCTATGTCTTCGGTATTTTTTAAACTCTCCTCATTTGCTAATATTTCGTCCGTGCTCCGTCCAAGATCAGTCATGACATTAAGAACAACTCCTTCGCAAGTTGACAGTTTTCAATGCGCCTAGCTATGTCATATGTGAATCAGAGAAGGTGGTGTCTAAGTACTAAGTTGGACTGCGAGTCATTCAAGCATACATTCTTGGCTAAGTTCAACTCCTTGCTCGGCCTTTGTAGTGAATCTCCTCAACAAGCACTGACTGTGAATTTGCTTCACATTCTTCAAGTTGTATACACAGAGAATGTGCTTACAGAGGATTCCCTTTGTTTCAAAACCCCTGTATGAGCAATCAACATTGAATGTATTTGCGTTAACTCTAACAACTCATTACTTATCATTCTCCCCCCCATCACAATTCTTTGTTGCATAAATTAAGAATGTGATGGTACTCATGTCAACTTCATCTATAATGTTTACATTTAATGCTCCATCCATATAGGCTTGTTCAAAGATATGAATCATTTTTCGAGTATATACTTTAGATGCTTGCTTTAGCAAGAGACACTTTTTGAACTTTAAGGTAATTTTACCTTGTTTGCACCTGAAGTCATCTTCATGTTCAGATCGCCTCCATGTTGAAATCAACTTGTCGATACCGTTGCAACACTATACTAAAGAGCTAGTGACTTTGGAGCATCTGTGTAGACCTTTGTTTGCGGATTCACTTATTGGGTTGATAAAATGTCGAGATCGCTAATGTCTTTATAATAAGCAGTATACCACTTATGTCTGATCTTGTACAAGTCGCACAACTACCGATTCTCCTCCAAATTGCCCCCAGACATCATTGCACTCCATTGAACATCAAACTCATACTCGGTGTCACATTTGCTTATACAATGGTAAAATAACCCTTTAATAGAAGGATCTTGGTTGAAGGCCGACATTTATATGATGCTTTTTTGGATATATGTCATTGACATAAACGATGTCGCCTGTTACTAAAAACTCTGGAAATAGCGACCACCATCGCTTGATCTTGGTCAGGAAATATAGTGCAAGGTTGCTTACCACCCACGAATCTCAAGAAAGTTTCAAATACCCAACAAAATGTATCAATGGTTCCTTAGCTAAGAAGGCGCCTCCAAAAAACACATTTTGCTAGTGATGATTCACGGCAATGAACGAAGCACAGACTAAATTATATTTGTTCAGTCGATAAGTGGTATCAAATATAATTACATCAACAAAATAATCATAGTCTACTTACTATGTTCATCCATCCAGATAAAACTAGTGAGTCTGTTGAACTCATCAGTACGTACGTCATAGGAGAACATGATATCATTCATTTGCAAGTCATTGAATATCTTCACCAAGCTTAATGAATCACCACTCTCTATGAGTGCTTGTCTTTCCCACTGAATAAAGTTATAAGCATCGCTTTTACAAATTCCAACATTCTTAATGCCTCCAACTTCCTCAGCAAGAAAATTGTATGCGTGGATTGTTCTTATGCCACTGCCAGTCATATTCTTAAGTAAGCCAATTGCAGGAGTCTCTCAACCTCGCTCTGATACCACTTGTTGGAAACGTGAATGGGTCTTTGCTTCGGACTACACCACTAAAACACTTAGCACAAAACCACTGAGGTAACCGGCGAGTTCGCCAAACCTAACCGCCTACCCGCGCGAGCTCCCACCAGCGAGATGATCAATGCGAGACTGCCACTCGCAAGAACCTACTCGCCAACACCACTCGCGGCTCGCACTCGCTCCTAACTCGGCAACCTCCTTCTCGCGCGGCCACAACCTTCTACACGCGCGAGTACACCACTGCCGAGCTCAACCTGGCGAGACACCAACCCGCGAGTACACTCCTGCGAGCCAAATACCCTTGCGAGACCGCAGCCTCTGCAAGCTCCAACTCGCGCAGCGAGATACTTAACCGCCCGGCCACAACACTTGCGAGAACCGTCTCGGCAGCGAGACTACTACCCGCGCGGCTACCCTTCCAGACCGTCCGGTTAGCCGAGTTCTCCCCTTCTAGCGCTGCAGCGCCCTCTCTCACACACAAGACCGAAAAACACACTTGGGGGGAATTTTTCTCTTTCAATTCAGCAGCAAAACATACAAAGGGGGGGCCTTTATATAGGCAAGCAAAAGTAACACTCAACTACCCTAATAAATACAAGTTCTCTCTCTCTTCATAAATATAAAAAACAAACTTTAAAATAAACTTAAAATAAAAGGCTTTGACAAGTTGACCCGGTCAACTTTGTCAACTCCAACAAATTTAACCCCGTGTTCTGCACGCGCACACACCTTAGGAGCATAATATTTTTCTCTTCAGTGTCTTTTAATTTCCTTAGCTTCGTCAATGATATTTTCTTCATCCCAAAACCATTCCCTTCAGGAGGGCTCAAATTTTTGATGCCAGAGGGGAGAAGCTATAGAAGACCCTACTATAGGAAAGTGATGGGGTCTCTCTTAATTTATAGGAATTGAGTGCTGTAAATAGTCAAAATTTTCTTGTCCCCCATTAACTTAGTGAGGGGTTATGGAGAAAACCACTGCGCGAGTGATCTACACTCGCAATCCGCTCTCGATCCGTGCTCTGGCACTGCACCATCTACCAGACGAACAACTTCCGTCAGGCCCTCGAGCGCGCGCCCAGAGCGCGCTGCTGCAAGGCCGCGCGGTTGGCCCCAAGCCGACCGCCCATGGCGTGCGTCTATGGAGTGAGGCCGCAAATTGCCCGCGGCCAACCCCCGAGCATGCGACTGCAAGTCGCCAACGGCCGACCCTCGAATCCCGCCCTTGATCACGACCGCACCTGCGTAGACGGCCTCACGGGCTGCCGCACCGAGCCTCGATGCCGCCCACGCGCAGTGGCGCGAGCCCGTGGCCGGCCTCTTGGCCGGCTATCGTCGAGCATCGCGGTCACCCGCACGCGATCGCGAGGGACCGAGGCTGGCCGCCGTCGTGCCTCGCTGCCACTCGAGCTCAGCCGTGAGATCTCCCACAGCCGGCCTCTCGGTCAGCCGCCCACCGCGGCCTCGATCGGCCGCCCACCGCGGCCACGGTCGGCCGCCCACCGCGGCCACGGTCGGCCGCCCACCGCGGCCACGGTCGGCCGCCCACCGCATCCACGGTCGGCCGCCCACCGCGGCCACGGTCGGCCTCCCACAGCGGCCTCGGTCGACCGGCCTCAAGCCAGCCAAGCCTTGCCGTCGATCGGCCCCCTCACTGCTTCTGACCGATTCTAAGATATCTGATTGTCCCAACACGATCTCCACCGTCCAATATAAGAGTAACCACTCGCATAACCACCTAATATGTGAGTGCGAATACCACTATAAGTGTGTGCGTAGTAATATTATAAAAATATTCATCATAAATTATAAAGTTTAGGCATGTGAATAGTAATTAAGGTGGTTATGGTCTGCGGATAGCCGTATAACCACCGTAATCATCCATGAGGCTGTTGAATTTTCTCAAGATGATCAACGAGATAGTCTGATGCCAAATTAATATTCTCAGAACTATCAAGATCACATCTTGATCAAGCGGAAACAGGAAAACACGCTCAACCACCAGAAGCAATCAGAAGAAACAAGCAGATCAAATTTTTATTATCTTCTTTATAGGACGAGATATATGACGAGACATGATTTTGCCAGTACACAAGGGAGAGCAGGAAAAATTATAACACAATTCGAGCAGACAGAAAAGGAGACTGCCGAGACCGCTCAGTCCACCGAAGTCGCCAAGATCGCCCGAACTGCAGCTATGCTGAATTTGAACTACAGAGTCCGTCGAGACCGCAAGGTCGCACAGACACACTGTTATTCGCTGAACACCGTGTCGCTCTCTACAAGCCGCCTAACCACTGTTGTCTTACTGCCAGAGTCCGCGAACAAGAGCCGAACTGACGAACAGGCCGCCGAAACCAGCGGACACCGTTATTGAATAGAAGTTGGAGAAGATCGATTAGCCGTAGATGGGACCTGCTGAGACCACTGATTGAAACCGCAAGCCAAGCAGAATCCTGACCGAAGTCAACACCAGAAACCTGGCTTCTCTGAGCTAGTCGAACAACCTACAATAGCAACAACCGATTAAACTTCTCAACCCACGCGGACTGACAAAACCGAGGTCGCAGTTTTTAATCCACGCTCAACTTACTGTTCACCCAGTTACAAATGAGGTGTCAGGAAGGTCCTATTTATAGGAGCGGTTTGGAGTGTGTGATCACCGCCCTATGAGATATTCTAACCGCCCCTTGATCGCAGCTAGCACAACCAGTCCGCCCAGTCCGCAAGGACATGATTGAACACCAGCCAAACCAAACACCAAGGCAATAAGTCAGTCCGCAAACTGGCGAACACCGCACCAGTCCTTAAGCACAAGTCCACGACCAACAGGCAGACCGTCCTGTCACAGCGGACTTTGCGGATTCTGGGAACACCGAATCCGCCCTCATGTCCACGACCAACATGCACTCCGCCCGGTCAACAGCGAACAATGCGGATACTACAGACACCCTGGACTTGTCACTGACCAAATCCAGCAACCCACCAAACATATGGCGCGAGCTCGGCGGACACGAAGTCAAATCGCCAGCTTCAAGGGCAGTCCGCCACCAAGAATGTGGCTCACCCACCGCAACTCCTTATATCATAGACAAGGACCATTGCCGATCTTGCGGACTCCAAGAACACAGTCCGCGGACTCCGACCTGCACATCAGCAGCCAAAATGCTTCACAGGAAGCCAACACCAGACCGCCAAGCTCCTCCTCCAGTCCGCATGGACAGTCCCCCCAGACCACACCACCAATCCGCCTAGGCCGCCCCGACAGTCTGATCATCCACCTTCACTTCAAAAATTTCAACACTCCCCCTTGAAGTGAGAAGTGATGATCAAGCCCAGTAGACCCCTTAGCCGCTGAAAAGGCCCCTTCGACAACGGTTTCGTGAAGATATCAGTAATGTTGTCTTCACTCCGAACATGCCCAACCATAAGATATCCCTCCAACACCTTCTCCCTTATGAAGTGGTGCTCGATCTCTATGTGTTTTGTCCTTGCGTGACAAACTGGATTGTTCACCAGTTTGAGAGCACTCTCATTATCTCCTCGGAGTAAAGTAGGTCCTTGCACTTCCTCATGGACGTCCTCTACTAGCCTCCTTAGCCAGATGATTTCTCTAGCAGCCAAGGCTGAAGCCTTGCACCCTGCTTCTGTAGTAGAGGTGGACACCGAGTCATGCTTCTTACTACACCACGAGATGCTAGCTGATCCACAAGTGAACACATAACTTGAAGTTGATCTTCGATCATCCGAGTTACCACCATAATCAGCATCCGTGTATCCTAGCAAAGAAAAGCCAGAGTCCCTCCTATAAAGGAGTCCCATATCAGAAGTCGCCTTGACATACTTCAAGATGGTCTTTGCCGCTACCAGATGAGACTTCCTTGGCTCTGCCATAAACCGACTTACTCGACCACAATGTAAGCAATGTATGACCTTGTAATGGTTAAGTAGATCAAGCTCCCCACTAGAGCTCTGAAGACCAAGGGATCAAAAAGAATCCTTTATTCATCTCGTCGAAGCTTCAGCCCTTGATCCAAAGGAGTTGAGCAACTCTTTCCTTCACTCTTGCCAAAACGGTTCACAATACGATCTGCATATCCTTTCTGGCAAATGAGTATCCCGCTTTCCTTCCTCTGCACTTCAAGATCAAGAAAGTGATGAAGCTCTCCTAAGTCTTTCATCTCGAAGCGAATAATAAGCTTAACCCTCAGCCTAACAACCTCCTCCTCTGAATTCCCTATGATGATCATGTCATCAACATACAACAGGACCAGGACTTGAAGCTCCCCCTTCTTCTTGATGAACAACCTAGAATCCGAGTTAAAAGCAAGGTATCCACAGAATTGGAGGTATTCTGCTATCTTCTTGTAAGACCCCAACCTCGGAGATGATCGCGGGGCGATCAAACAACACTTTTGGAGGTCTGAACAGGGGCACACGGCCGTGTGCCTACCCGTGTTCAGTGGTCTTTGGTGGTTTTGTGCAGTCTCGAGTCAGAGAAGGACACAGCCTGAGACACACGGCCGTGTCTCAAGCCGTGTGTGGGGCACACGGCCTCGAACACGGCCGTGTTCGAAGCCGTGTTCATGAAGCCCGACGATCGTTCCTGAAGCTCCAGGTAACACGGCCCGTGGCACACGGCCGTGTCAGGACCCGTGTCGATCGGCGTAATTGATATTTTGGGTTGAATCCGGGCCGTCCGGATCTTTTATGTTGAATCTAACGGCTGTGGGTTAACCAAGGGGGTATTAGGGTTGAGTTTGGGGCTGAATTCCCTCATTTCAACCCTACCTTTCTCTTTCTAAACTCTTAGAGAGAGGTGAGAGCCAAGAGGAGGAGGAGCAAAGTTCCGGCCGCCGGCGTAGCACCGGAGCACCGACTCGCGATCCGAGTCCGGATCCTTGAAGGCAAGGGCGAGGCAAAGCTTTCCATCCGTCTACATCTTCATGGCGGGCGCGCGGAAATCTACGAGGGTAACGATCCTCTTCATAGGGCATGTGTAGTCGCCCTTCTTTCTATGCATGGGGAAATCCCCCTCTCGCGAGTGAGCGTTGAGGCGCGGAATCCCTTCGGGTAGATATGTAAAGTCCCCGTTGTTAGAGCCCGGAATCGGAGTACGGGCGTAGGCATTGTGTGTGAAGCCTATTCGGGTTTAACCCGGATCGGTGATATTTGCATTGCATGGCCGGAGAAGACTCCGCGCCGATGATTTTAGTTTTCCGAAATTTCTACGCGGTAGATTGCATACAGGGATCCTTGGGGGTTAACCTCGAGGCGCACCCGGAAAGCTTGGGCGGAATCGCATTGCCGCCACGATGTTGCCTTGGAGGGCAAATCGGTACATAACGGGGTTATGTGCGTGTTTTGATCGATTGTGGGAATGAGGAGAAACTTGGCCCGCACCGATGGCTAAATGGCCGTGGTGAAGTGAGCAACGAGCGGGTGGAACTCTACCCATTCCAAGTGGTCTCGGTAGAAGCGACCTAAAGTACATGGGACTTCCCGGGAGGCTGGAAACGGGCCTAGGCTTCGGCTGAAAGGGCTAAATGCTCACGAGAGTTGCCATCCGAGGGATGGTGGTGGAATCGCGGTGTCGGACTGGGTCCGGACCGGGTTCACCGGTTAGTGCCCTGAGAGCACGGAGTGTGCGGCCGTGCGTGCCGACACTTGTGGCGAATAAAATACTTTATAGAATTGCTATGGTAGTTTTATGCAGGGAAGGAGCATCGCCGTCCCGAGAAACGGGACGGGGTCATTATAATTTGGTCAGCTTTGCTGACCGTTGCCCTTTTGTATTGCCACCTCTTGGGTGGATTGCTTTCTACAGGTGCTGCTGCGGAGCCAAGCGGCAAATAGCGGGCTAAAGCCCAAGTTGCAGCGCCAGCCCTCGAAGGCTTAGTTATTAGCTTTTTCATATTCATGTATGGCCGGCCTGCGCGCCGATGTATGAAAGACGCTATCTTGTTAAGCGAACACTTTTGTAAGGCCTTAAGGCCGTGAACTCTTTTGTGTATTTTCATGTTCGTCATTCCTTTGTGGTATTTTATTACTAGTGGATATTCATGCCTTTATGGGTTCTTTGTTTAACTTTAAAATGCTTCCGTTAGAATGCGTTGTGTAGGACGTTGTTGTTAAATTGGTTGGAATGGTTGTCCATATTCGTAACCTTCCGGTCTGTCCGTAGTATATGGCGTCGGGCCCCGGCCGGACCTACTGCTATATGTTATGCGACGGATAGGGGTGTTACAAATTGGTATCAGACTACCAGTTTCGGTCTGCCTTATTGGAATTCGCGGACGAATTCTTTTAAGGGGTGGTGAGCACGGTCACGTGCGTCATCGTTATAACATGAAAAAGAACCCATGAATGTCCACTTAGGAATAAAAATACACTTGTTGAGGAACCTGCGTGTTCCTTTAATTGCTGTTTGCAGTAGTGTTTGGTCGCTTATCGGTGTTTTGCACGAATATAGGTGACCAGAAGTGGCGCTGGGCCGTCTGAACGGCCAGGTTCTGAGGCGAGCAGTGCGCCAAGCGATACGCCTGCAACACCTTTGTCTGCCGAGACCATTAGGGTTGTGGCGGAAGCGGTCATGGCAATGATTAATGCGCAGCCTGCAAGGCAGGTGCAGCAGCCTGCTCCTGCTGTGGAGCAAGTACCGCTTCAGACGGCAGAGCAAAGGAGGGTTGAGCAAGTTGTGTTGGAGCCAGAGTTGCCGCGGAGAGCAACTGAAAGACAACTGAAGCATGTCATGGGCTTTCATCCACCGGTGTTCACGGGGGCAGAAACCCCGACCCAAGCAGAGGATTGGCTCTCAAGGGTCAACAGGGTGATGACTACGACGGAAACTGAAGAGTGGCAGAAGACCACTATAGCGACGTTCCTTTTGGATGGGGACGCAAGACTGTGGTGGGAGGGCCTAGAGCTGCATCAGTTGAGGGGAAGGCCATTGGCCGAAGTCCCGATGGAGGAGTTTGCGAGACTATTTATGGCTCGATACCTCCCCTCGGCGCAGAGGATCGCGCTAGAGAGCGAATTCCAGAAGTTGGTGCAGGGTGATAGCACCGTTGATGAATACCTCCACGAGTTTACTCGATTGGGGAGATATGCCAGCGCTACCTTCGCAGACGAGGAGCGCAAGACGAGCCGCTTTTATGAAGGGCTAAGGGATGATTTGAGGTTGCTACTGTCGGGGCCCAAGGCGCAGGGTTTCATGACCCTGGTCAGTTCGGCCCGGTCCTTGGAGAAGGATATGAGAAACGTGCAAGCGAAGAAGGAGAGGGAATCTGGTGGCAAGAGATCAGAGTTCAAGGCGCCGACTACGTCGAAGTCGGGCTACCGCAGATTCTCCAAGAAGTCTAGGACGTCGGGTCCAGCTCCTTCTGCAGGTGCCTCGGGGGCAACTACCAATCGAACCCCGGGCGCTTGTTTCACGTGTGGGAAGCCGGGGCACTTTGCCCGTGACTGCTGGAGTGGACGCTCAAAGTCCGAAAGGAAACAAGGAGCTACCTACGAGGAAAAGGGCAAAGCGGTGGAGTCGACCGCGTCCCACTATGCTCCGACTCAGCCTAGAGTCTACAACTTGGGCCAGCAGGAGGCCATCAAGCAAGCGGATGTGGTGACAGGTATGAGTTAATTTATGCAAGTTGACTTGAGAATACTATTACCTATTGCTTGTTAAGCTAATGTCTTTTGCTTAGGCTTTGTGGTGATTAGCGATAGTCCGGCACGGGCACTGTTCGACACTGGTGCTTCGCATTCTTTCTTGTCCGAACAGTTTATATCGCGTATCGGAGTCCCTTCTTCGATGACAAAGGACAAGTTAGATGTGTTGCTACCGAATGGGTGCTCGATGCGTGCGGACAGAGTGTGCGCCGTGAAGGTTCACATAGGGAGCCAAGAGTTCGACTTGCTAGCGTCATTATTGCCGTTAGTAGAGTTCGATGTTATCTTTGGAATGGATTGGCTGTCAGAGCAGAAGGCTTGGATCGATTGCGACCGTAAGGAGGTCAAGCTGGGTGTAGGGCGGGAGACTACTTTCGAGGGGCTTAAGGGGTCGAGCAAGACACTGATGTCTGCTCTTCAGGTGGTGAAGGCGGTTCGTGCTGGTGCAGAGCTGTTCTTCGCATTAGTGGAGGCCGCAAAGCCGAAGTCCACTTTGGATGAGATCCCCGTGGTATGCGAGTACCCAGATGTGTTCCCAGATAGCCTTCCTGGAGCCCCACCGCAGCGAGAGATTGATTTTACGATCAAGCTCGTGCCGGGTGCCAAACCCGTGTCATGTGCTCCTTATAGGTTGGCGCCAAAGGAGATGGCGGAGTTGAAGGTTCAGCTGGAGGAGCTGATGGAGCAAGGTTATGTGCGTCCAAGTTCGTCGCCTTGGAGCGCACCGGTCCTCTTCGTTAAAAAGAAGGACGGTAGTATGCGGCTGTGCATCGACTACAGAGAATTGAACAAGTTGACGGAGAAGAACAAGTACCCGATCCCGAGGATTGATGATCTTTTTGATCAGTTAGTCGGATCGTCTGTATACTCCAAGTTGGACTTGAAGTCGGGGTACTATCAGCTGAGGATCAGGGAATGTGATATCCCAAAGACGGCGTTCAGTACGAGGTACGGGCATTTCGAGTTCACGGTCATGCCGTTTGGACTGACGAATGCGCCATCGGTGTTTATGGATTTGATGAACAGGACGTTCAGAGATTTCCTGGATCGCTTTGTGATCGTCTTTATTGACGATATTTTGGTATACTCGCAGTGCGAAGAAGACCACTTCAAGCATTTGCATTTGGTGTTGGAGACTTTGAGGAGGAATGAGCTTTACGCAAAGTTCTCCAAGTGCGAGTTCTGGCTACCCTCGGTAGCGTTCCTTGGTCATATAGTGAGTGGGGAAGGTATAGCGGTGGATCCGACGAAGATTGTTGCGATACGGGAGTGGCCTGCGTTATCTTCTGTCGCGGAAGTCCGTAGTTTTCTCGGGCTTGCCGGATATTACAGGCGCTTCGTAGAGAACTTCTCGCGGGTAGCGTTACCTCTCACGAAGTTAACAAGGAAGGATCAGAAATTCTTGTGGACGCAAGAGTGCGTGCAAGCTTTTGAGGAGCTGAAGAGGCGGTTGACCACGGCGCCAGTGCTTAGTTCGCCGAGTGGGACCGAGGGCTTTGAGGTGTATAGCGACGCTTCGGGTAGTGGCTTGGGCTGCGTGTTGTTACAGCATGGTAGCGTGATAGCGTATGGATCGCGTCAGCTAAAGGTGCATGAAAGAAATTATCCGGTGCACGACTTGGAGTTGGCGGCCGTGATATTTGCACTCAAGTTGTGGAGGCACTACCTATACGGAGTAAGGGTCGACATATACACCGATCACAAGAGCCTAAAATACTTGTTAGATCAAAAGGATCTCAATATGAGGCAGAGGAGGTGGATGGAGTTCCTGGGGGACTACACTTTCAAGATACATTATGTACCCGGGAAGGGCAACGCAGTTGCGGTTGCGCTGAGCCGTAGGGCTCCCGCCCAAGCCAACTGGTTGTCGGTGCATGATGAGCGGCTAGTACGGGAGTTGGAGAAGCTTGAGATCTGTTGCGTTGACAAGCAGTCGAGCGCCAAGGCAATGTTAAACTGGACAGAGGTGCAGTATGACCTGGCTGACCGAATTCAGCAGGCATTGGAGTTTAGAGCTGTCACGGTTCCGGTTCGGTTCCGGTTCTACTAAAATCATGAACCGAACCACTAAGGTAACGGTTCTTCAAATTAGAACCAAAACCTTATTTGGTTTGACCGGTTCCGGTTCCAGCTTAATTTTTGGAACCGCCGTGTCAACGGTTCCGGTTACGGTTCAACAAGAACCAAAACCAAACCGGCCACTATCGGTTCGGTCCGGTTCCATGCGGTTCGGTCCGGTTCCAATCGGTTCCAATTAAAACCAAAATCAATATTGATAGAATGAAATAAAAGCGGACTACAAAAAGTAAAACTCAAAACAATATCAAAATAAAAATAATTATGTTGCGCACAACTCGATGATCTTTTCCGCGATCGGTGGGATAATATCAATTATATTCCTACGCGTGTAGACTTGCCACGAATTCTAGTTGGCTTGCGAACTTCTCATTGGCATGCTCAACCGTAACAACCGCCTACAATGTGTTGCCTTTCATGATTACTAATAAATAGTAGTTGTATATCTTCTATATTTTTTAAATAAAATATTTAAAAAAAAATATGTATGTAAAATTGAAAATATATTATATAACTGTATAAAAATAAAAATGCACTGTAAAAATTGACTCCAAATCGCACCAATGTCAAATCATACCATACGGTTTTTATGCGGTGAAGTTTTGTTCGGTCCAAAATCGACCTCATTTAGTGTGATTGTGGTTTGGGTTCAAACTGCAGCATCTTCACTCGTGATAGTAAGTATAAATAATATAGATAAATTATAAAATAATAACAATATAATAATAATTATAATAATAAACAGGGTGCGGTTCGGTTCTACTTCGGTCCGGTTCGAATCGGGTCTAAAAATCTTGAAACCGCTTGAGACTTGTATGCTGCGGTTCCGGTTCCGGTTCCGGTCCGGATAATAAAATGTAAGAACCACACCCGGACCAATGTTGTTCACGGTTCCAAAATTCAAACAGGAACCCGAATAATTTGCGAACGGTTCGGTCCGGTTCTTTATGGTTCGGGTTTGGTTCCGGTTCGATTTGCGGTTTTCGGTTTTAAGTGACAGCTCTATTGGAGTTGGATGAATCCATGAAGGAGCTTTTGGAGGCCGCTCTGGATGGGTCAAATTCCCAGTTCTCGGTAGAAGATGGGTTATTAAGGAAGGATCATCGTTTGTGCGTCCCAAGTGGGGGCAACCTCCGGGCGGAGTTGATGTACGAGGCTCATCATACCAAGTACTCAATCCACCCAGGGAGCACGAAGATGTATCGTGATCTTAAAAAGTTGTTTTGGTGGCCGGGACTTAAGAAAGATGTGGCGTTGTATGTGGCCAAATGTCAAGCGTGCGCCTTGGTGAAGGCGGAGTGCCAAAAGCCGGGCGGATTTCTGAAGTCCTTGCCTATACCGGAGTGGAAATTCGACGACATATCCATGGATTTTGTGCATGGATTGCCAAGATCGCAGAAGGGAAACGACGCCATTTGGGTGATCATTGACAGATTGACGAAAGTGTCGCATTTCTTACCAATGAGGAAGGATGATCCAGTAGAGAAGTTGGCAAAGCTCTATGTGGATAGCATTGTGCGCTTGCACGGGGTGCCCCGTAGTATTGTGAGTGATCGCGATGGGCGTTTCACGTCCAATGACTGGAGGCTAGTGCATCAAATGTTGGGCTCCAAGCTGAAGTTTAGCACGGCGTTTCATCCGCAGACGGATGGCCAGACCGAGAGAGTCAACAGAACCTTGGAAGACATGCTCCGCATGTGTACGTTGGACTTCAGAAAGAGGTGGGAGGACCACCTATACTTGGTCGAATTTGCTTATAACAATAGTTATCAAGCAAGCATTCAGATGGCGCCGTTCGAAGCTCTTTACGGAAGAAAATGTCGCACGCCGTTGTCATGGTTAGAAACGGCTGAGTCCAAGCTTTATCAGCGTCAAGACATTGAAGATGCCACTTCTTTAGTGCATACTATACGGGAGCGGTTGCGGATTGCCCAGGATAGGCAAGCCAAGTATTATAATGCCAAGCATAGGAACGTGGAATTCAGTGTTTGCGATTGGGTGTACTTGAAGATCAAGCCGTTCAAGGGTGTCTCACGGATTCGACGCATGAAAAAGTTGTGTCCGAGATACCTTGGGCCATTTGAGATTCTGGAGCGGATCGGAGAAGCAGCTTATAGGTTGAGGTTATCAGCAGAGTTAAGTGCTTTGCACGATGTATTCCACATCTCGGTTTTGCGGAAGGCAGTGCAAGAGCCTTCGCTGGTGTTAGCGGCCGACCAAGTACCGGTTGAGGAAGGATTGACAACGAAAGTCAAGCCCATATCTATTGAGGATTTCGAAGTCAAGCGGCTTCGGAACAAGGAAATCAGAATGGTGAAGGACCGTTGGGATAACTGCGGACGCGAGGAGCTCTCTTGGGAGCGAGAGCAGACAATGCGCGAGGAGTACCCCGAGTTGTTCCCCTCAGGTACTCGTTATGTTTATTTTTTGTGTGTAGTCTTTGTTCTTAATTTCGGGACGAAATTCTCTTAAGGGGGAGGGAGTTGTAAGACCCCAACCTCGGAGATGATCGCGGGGCGATCAAACAGCACTTTTGGAGGTCTGAACAGGGGCACACGGCCAGGCACATGGCCGTGTGCCTACCCGTGTTCAGTGGTCTTTGGTGGTTTTGTGCAGTCTCGAGTCAGAGAAGGACACGGCCTGAGACACACGGCCGTGTCTCAAGCCGTGTGTGGGGCACACGGCCTCGAACACGGCCGTGTTCGAAGCCGTGTTCATGAAGCCCGACGATCGTTCCTGAAGCTCCAGGTAACACGGCCCGTGGCACACGGCCGTGTCAGGACCCGTGTCGATCGGCGTAACTGATATTTTGGGTTGAATCCGGGCCGTCCGGATCTTTTATGTTGAATCTAACGGCTGTGGGTTAACCAAGGGGGTATTAGGGTTGAGTTTGGGGCTGAATTCCCTCATTTCAACCCTACCTTTCTCTTTCTAAACTCTTAGAGAGAGGTGAGAGCCAAGAGGAGGAGGAGCAAAGTTCCGGCCGCCGGCGGAGCACCGGAGCACCGACTCGCGATCCGAGTCCGGATCCTCGAAGGCAAGGGCGAGGCGAAGCTTTCCATCCGTCTACATCTTCATGGCGGGCGCGCGGAAATCTACGAGGGTAACGATCCTCTTCATAGGGCATGTGTAGTCGCCCTTCTTTCTATGCATGGGGAAATCCCCCTCTCGCGAGTGAGCGTTGAGGCGCGGAATCCCTTCGGGTAGATATGTAAAGTCCCCGTTGTTAGAGCCCGGAATCGGAGTACGGGCGTAGGCATTGTGTGTGAAGCCTATTCGGGTTTAACCCGGATCGGTGATGTTTGCATTGCATGGCCGGAGAAGACTCCGCGCCGATGATTTTAGTTTTCCGAAATTTCTACGCGGTAGATTGCATACAGGGATCCTTGGGGGTTAACCTCGAGGCGCACCCGGAAAGCTTGGGCGGAATCGCATTGCCGCCACGATGTTGCCTTGGAGGGCAAATCGGTACATAACGGGGTTATGTGCGTGTTTTGATCGATTGTGGGAATGAGGAGAAACTTGGCCCGCACCGATGGCTAAATGGCCGTGGTGAAGTGAGCAACGGGCGGGTGGAACTCTACCCATTCCAAGTGGTCTCGGTAGAAGCAACCTAAAGTACATGGGACTTCCCGGGAGGCTGGAAACGGGCCTAGGCTTCGGCTGAAAGGGCTAAATGCTCACGAGAGTTGCCATCCGAGGGATGGTGGTGGAATCGCTGTGTCGGACTGGGTCCGGACCGGGTTCACCGGTTAGTGCCCTGAGAGCACGGAGTGTGCGGCCGTGCGTGCCGACACTTGTGGCGAATAGAATACTTTATAGAATTGCTATGGTAGTTTTATATGCAGGGAAGGAGCACCGCCGTCCCGAGAAACGGGACGGGGTCGTTATAATTTGGTCAGCTTTGCTGACCGTTGCCCTTTTGTATTGCCACCTCTTGGGTGGATTGCTTTCTACAGGTGCTGCTGCGGAGCCAAGCGGCAAATAGCGGGCTAAAGCCCAAGTTGCAGCGCCAGCCCTCGAAGGCTTAGTTATTAGCTTTTTCATATTCATGTATGGCCGGCCTGCGCGCCGATGTATGAAAGACGCTATCTTGTTAAGCGAACACTTTTGTAAGGCCTTAAGGCCGTGAACTCTTTTGTGTATTTTCATGTTCGTCATTCCTTTGTGGTATTTTATTACTAGTGGACATTCATGCCTTTATGAGTTCTTTGTTTAACTTTAAAAT
Organism: Platanthera zijinensis; assembly: GCA_039513925.1. Classification (NCBI taxonomy): domain Eukaryota; kingdom Viridiplantae; phylum Streptophyta; class Magnoliopsida; order Asparagales; family Orchidaceae; genus Platanthera; species Platanthera zijinensis. Next base: position 126,344,487 of record CM077098.1, read on the forward strand.
GCTTCCGTTAGAATGCGTTGTGTAGGACGTTGTTGTTAAATTGGTTGGAATGGTTGTCCATATTCGTAACCTTCCGGTCTATCCGTAGTATATGGCGTCGGGCCCCGGCCGGACCTACTGCTATATGCTATGCGACGGATAGGGGTGTTACACTTCTCATACCAAGCTCTTGGAGCTTGCTTCAACTCGTAGAGAGCCTTCCTGAGTTTGTAGACATAATCCGGATGAACTTCAGAGATAAATCCGAGCGGTTGATCCATGAAGATGTCCTTATCAATCTCCCCATAAAGAAAGACGTTCTTTACATCAAACTGCCATATCCTCCATCCTTGGCAAGCAGCCAAGATGATCACCACCCGAATCGAAGTCATCTTTGCAACTGGAATAAACGTCTCCTCATAGTCCTCTCCATACTGCTGTGAGAATCCTCAAGCAACAAGGCGAGCCTTGTACCTTTCAATGCTCTCATCAGCCTTCTTCTTCAACTTGTACACTCACTTGCAAGTCACTGGAGTGATGCTATCAATCCTGGGCACAAGGTCCCAGGTTTCATTCTTCTTAAGAACAAACATCTCCTCTTCCATGACATCTTCTCACTCCTTGACTCCAGTGGCCTCATTGAAGCTTGAAGGCTCTCGCTCATCAAGAGGGCCTGCAAAGAAACAGGAGACAAAACTCACTGTATTCCCTTCGCAATATCGAGTTGTAGGCTTGATGACCCTCTTTGATCTCCGAAGAGGCTGCTCCTTGCTCACCACCTCCGTTACTTCTTCAGGCTCAGCTCCATCTTCGGGCAAACTTTGAGCAAAGCTCCCCATGCTTCCTGAACCAGAAGCCTCTGCCCCAGAGCTTGAAGCAATAGGAGCTGCTGGTGAAACAACAAGCTCCTATTGAACAACTTCAGCAGCCACCTCCTGCTCTTCATCAACCTTGCTCTCTGGTAACTCAATCGAGCTTCCTCCATACGACGTCATCTAATCAAAGACCACGTCTCTTGATACAACAGACTTCTTCGTCGCAGGATCCATGCACTTTCATCCCTTCTTCCACTCATCATAGCCTACAAAGACAAATTTCCTTGCCTTTGCATCAAGCTTCGTCCTTGAAGCATCCGGGATATGTACATATCAAGTTGATCCAAACACCCGAAGGTGCTCCACACTTGGCTTCTCCTTGAACACCATTTCATGAGGAGACTTCATGTTGATTGGACTCAGAGGCATCTGATTGATGACATAGGTTGCGCAAGCCATTCCTTCCGCCCAAAAGGACCTGGGAATGCCATTTGCATGAAGCCAACATTTGCAAGTTTCCGTCAAGTGACGGATCTTCCGCTCCGCTACTCCATTTTGTTGCGGAGTATGAGCACAAGTAAGCTCCCTCTAAGTGCCTTGCTTCCTGCAGAAGTTAGAGAACTCGGAAGAGATAAACTCACCACCATTGTCAGATCTAAACTTCTTGATCCGCAGGCCAAGCCGGCCCTCCACCAGCTCCTTAAACTCCACAAACAATTGGAAAGCTGCCGAATTATCCTTAATAAAATACACCCAAGTGTATCTGGAGTAATCATCAATCAGAATAAGCATGTATTTGCTCCCACCAAGGCTAGCAGTGGTGGTTGGCCCCATCAGATCACCATGGATGCACTCCAATGGTGCTATGCTCATTGTTTGAGATTTATCAAACGAAAGGCGATGAGCCTTGCCGAACTGACAACCTGCACAAACGTGGTCATTGCTAAAGGATGATAGCTTAGGCAAGCCTTTCACAAGGCTCCTGCTTGCCATAACTTTCAGCTTATCCATCCCTACATGCCCCAACCTCTTATGCCAAATAGCAATGCTATCGTTTGCCCTCATCCGATCAACGTAGGAGCTTGTTGCAAGAACAAATAAGTCCTTTACTCTCCTCCCAATGTGAGCAACATCAACCTTTACCGACGATACGTTGCGAAGAAACTTCACTTCTGTTGGCCCAAACAGAATGTGATAACATGCGTCTACTGCATTGGTCAAAGAGAAGAAGTTCTTCTTCATGCCCGGTACATGATACACACTCCTTAACGTGAGTGGCCCCTTATCACTACCCAAGGACACAACCCTCTCCTTCTCCACCGCATGAACAATATTATCAGTAGTAATAATAGCTTCGTTACCTTAGTAAACTTGCAGCGAGGAGAACTTCGACTTGTCTTCGGTGAGATGATGACCACACCCAGAGTCCGCGATCCAGTCGTCTTCACAGTTAATGGCGGACAAAGCACAGACACAAGTGCCCGTCATGAAGGCTACACCCCAGCCAACTTCCTCAGTACTTGAGCAAGCTTCCTCCTTGTCTGCAGCATGCCCAGGATACAGCTTGACATTGCAGTCACGCTTGAAGTGACCCGGTTGATGACATCTATAACACTTCAAATTCTTCTTCCAATCCTTCTTAGGAGCAGCGCTCCTCTTTGGCTGATAAGAGGTTGAAGGCTCATCTTCAACAACGGTCTTCTTCTTCTTCCCTTCACATCTCTTCTTCTTCTTGCCTGTGAAGAGCGCTTCACTACCTCCTTCAGAGATAGTAACTCCAGCCATCTTCCTGGCCAAACTTTCCTGCGAAGCAAGCAGGTTCTCAAGTTCCAGCAGAGATGGCTGTGTTGCCCAGCCTTGAATAGAAGCTACAAAGGCCACATACTCCTTCCGCAAGCCGCAAATTATGTGCCTTTTCAACTTAGCCTCAGAGATAGGCTCATCAAGATCAAGCGCTGATAGTTCATCACACAAGCTCTTCATCTTCAGGAAATACTTAGAGATGATCGGGTCTCCTTGAGTTGTCCTAGCCAACTCATTCTCCAGGAACTGTAGCCTAGCTACATTCTTCCTATTAAACAACCCATCAAGGGAAGTCCAAATCTCTGCAGCAAACTCATATCCAATGATGTGATCAAACAACTCCGGTGAAATAGCCTGTTTGAGGGTAAACTCAGCCTTTGCATTTGTTCTCCTCCAGACTCTCACCTGCTCAGCAATTCCAAATGCAGCAGTAACTTCCTGCCTGTCGTCACCACCTACGACCTCCCATAGCTCCTCGCCCAGAAAATAACTCTTCATGCACGACTTCCACTTCTTGAAGTTAGTCGGTGTTAAGAGTTCAATGCCCATACCTCTTGCATAACCTCCTTCCATTGCAGCAACTCTGGTTTTAGCAATCAGAAGCACAAAGCACAACACAAGTTGATCACTGCTCAAGCAACTGAACCTCTCTCTGATGCCATGCTGAATTTTCTCAAGATGATCAACGAGATAGTCTGATGCCAAATTAATATTCTCAGAATTATCAAGATCACACCTTGATCAAGCGGAAACAGGAAAGCACGCTCAACCACTAGAAGCAATCAGAAGAAACAGGCAGATACAACTTTCATTATCTTCTTTACAGGGTGAGGTATACATGACGAGACATTATTTCTCCAGTACATAAGGGAAAGCAGGAAAAATTACAACACAATTCGAGCAAACAGAAAAGGAGACCGCCGAGACCGCTCAGTCCGCCGAAGTTGCCAAGACCGCCCGAACTGCAGCTATGCTGAATTTGAACTACGGAGTCCGCCGAGACCGCAATGTCGCGCAGACACACCGTTATTTGCTGAACACCTTGCCACTCTCTGCATGTCGCCTAACCGCTGTTGCCTTGCTGCCAGAGTCCGCGAACAAGAACCGAACTAACGAACATGCCACCGAAACCAGCGGACACCGTTATTGAACAGAAATTGGAGAAGATCGATTAGCCGCAGATACGACATCCTGAGACCACTGATTGAAACCGCAAGCTAAGCAGAATCCTAACCGAAGTCAATGCCAGAAACCTGACTTCTCTGAGCTAGTCGCACAACCTGCAACAACAACAACCGATTAAACTTCTCAACCCGCGCGGACTGACAAAACCGAGGCCGTAGTTTTTAATCCACGCTCAACTTACTGTTCACTCAGTTACAAATGAGGTGCCAAGGGGTCCTATTTATAGGAGCGGGTTGGAATGTGATCAACGCCCTATGAGATAGACAAACCGCCCCTTGATCGCAACTAGCACAGCCAGTCCGTAAGGAAATGGCCGGACACCAGCCAAACTAAGCACCAAGGCAATAAGCCAGTCAGCAACCTGGCAGACACCGCACCAGTCCGTAAGCACAAGTCCACGACCAACAGGCAGACCGCCCGGTCACAGCGGACTTTGCGGATTCTGCGAACACCGAAGCCGCCCTCATGTACACGACCAATAGGCACTCCGCCCGGTCAACAACTGATAATGCGGATACCCTGGACTTGTCACTGACCAAGTCCGGCAACCCACCAAACATATGACGCGAGCTCGGCGGACACGAAGTCAAATCGCTAGCTTCAAGGGCAGTCCGCCACCAAGAATGTGGCTCACCCACCGCAACTCCAGAGATCAAAGGCAAGGACCATTGTCGATCTTGCGGACTCCAAGAACACAGTCCGCGCAGTTTGCGGACTCCGACCTGCACAACAGCCGCCAGAACGCTTCACAGGAAGCCAACACCAGACCGTCAAGCTCCTCCTCCAGTCCGCATGGACAGTCCGCCAAGACCGTACCACCAGTCCGCCTAGGCCGCCCGGACAACCTGATCATCCACTTACACTTAAAAATTTTCAACAGAGGCCTATAAATAGGACCCTATGGTCTCCTTCATTTCCATCTCATTCTCCCCCAACTTCTCCTCCTATACCCGTGAGAGCTCCATCGAGAATCTCCTTCGCCTTTCAAAGACCTTCAAGCACTTTGAAGATCGCTTGAAGATCTCCACCCGCCTTTAAGTGTTCCTCCGCAAAGAATTCTGTGTGTAGCACGATCAGCATTCCCCAGCGACCCCTATGCAGCAGTGAGCTTCCTAGAAGGCAGCTAGTCATCCGCTCGAGCTTCCGAGCAACAATCGAAGCCTCCAGTACACGCAAAATGCGACACTCCCCACTTCAACAAAGAAATATACTTGGCTTCGCGAACAATGGTCTATCACCCTCTAAACGCATCTTTCTCTCCCCCTACAAGATATAACGAGGAGCGGTCTGTAGTCCTCACATTCTCAACAAAACTTTGTACCACACCAACTGGTAGTGTAAGTTTGGTCGACACTAGTGGCGGATCCAGAGGGGGGCAAGCGGGGGCCCGGGGCCCCCAAGGATTTTGAAGTTTATGTATGTTTAGTTTTTATTAATTATAAAATATAAGTTATGTATATAATATAAGTGATGAAGTTTATAAATTATAAAATATAAGTTATGTATATAATATAAATATATATATATGTATATACAGTTAATAACTTCTGTGAACTTATTTTCAGATTCAATTTCTCTCTCCTAGATAGAAAGAGATCGTCTCTCTCGCTTCACTCGTCTGAGTCGTCTCCCTCTCCTCTTTCCGCTAGGGCTCGCTGAGAGCCTCTTAGGAAGAGCTCTTCCCTAACAGTGGCCGCCGGTTGGCAAGCAATTCAGCTAATTTTGACAAGCTAATTCGGCTAATTTTGACACTTCCGGTCTCAACAGCGACTACAGAACAATCATTTTCTGCTATGAAGCTTATTAAAACAAGACTGCACAACAAAAATGGAGGATAAATTTATGGCAAATTGTATGACTCTCTACATAGAACGAGAAATAGCAGAGAAGATCGAGAAAGATGTGATCATTGATGAATTCTATGAGTTGAAAAAACGGAGTGCACAAATAAAAAAAAGTAACATACATATTGTAATTTTTCTTTTATTGTTAATGCTAAAATTTTAAATTAGAAATTTTTTTGCTTATTATATTTTGATTCACAATTTTTTTGGGCCCCCCTTACTTCGAATCCTGGATCCGCCTCCTCGACACAACCACGACCTTGTGGGTGTTCACCAATTTTCGAGATTTTTCACGTTAAAAAAATCTTCTTGTCAACCGTCTCATTTCTCCGTGACTAATTGCGCGCTCAACAACTCTCAAGTTAAGATGATGCAATTTAAATCAATTTAAAGAAACCTCCGGTAAGCCGCAACAAAAATGAACTTTTTTAATTGATTGTGGCATAAATTTACATAATAATTAATTAATTGCATTATTTATAGAGAAAAATTTTCGTCATAAATAAATAGTCAATATTCGATTTAATTAAGTTTTCCATGACTCATTTGGATGCATATTATAATCTAATTATTAGTTCCTCCTTATATTAATACTAGAGATGCACGTGCTCCGATTCTCAGGGGGATATTAGTAGAGCTGTCACGGTTCCGGTTCGGTTCCGATTCTACTAAAACCATGAACCGAACCGATAAGGTAACAGTTCTTCAAGTTAGAACCAAAACCTTATTTGGTTTGACCGGTTCCGGTTCCGGTTCCATCATAATTTTTGGAACCGTCATGTCAACGGTTCCGGTTCCTGTTTAACGAGAACCAAAACCAAATCAGTCACTAATGGTTCGGTCCGGTTCTATGCGGTTCGGTCCGGTTCCAATCGGTTCCAACTAAAACTAAAACCAAATTTGACAGAATGAAATAAAAGCGGTCTGCAAAAAACTCAAAACACCTTCAAAATAGAAATAATTAAGTTGCACACTCCTCGACGGTCTCTTCCACGATCAGAGGGCTAATATATGTCGTCTTTTCATTGGTGGAGGTTTTTGACCATGAAAAGGTATGCACACATATACCTATACACGTCTTCAATTTTTATCTAAAATCTAGGCTTTGAATTGATATGGATATACATACACAATAGCAGAAAACTACAGATCACAATGATCCGAAATTCCAGACATTATGTTCACTGTTATTTAGTTTTTGGTAATACATTCTTAAGGGTGTGCAAGCTCTGAATACTATCATTCATTAAATTGCAACTATTAATGTTTGATCAAGAGTTTTATTAGCATATTCATAAATTACTGACTCGGGTGGAGAGATTATTTTATATGCATACATTATAGTAATTATCTCTTGTTATAGTAATCTAAACAACATATAATTTTGTATGCTAACGGGATATATTAGCGTCGCAGAGTTCATAAAGAAAATACATGTCAACTGTTACGAATATCCGCTATCACGAAGTATGAGCTCAGAACAAACGACAGTATAAATTTTTGGCACTTCAGTTACCGTTTATTCGAGCTCTATTTTATTTGTGTGTTTTTAAATTAATTTGACTAATTAGAAAAGTTAATTTTACATATTACTCCAATAGAGATTATTAGATTTTAAATAAGACGATTTTTCATCCGTCATCGCTACATTCAGCGTTTTGTAATTATCCTAAATTTTTGATAATACAATTGCGTAGCGACGCTCCTTAATTTTTTTAACATAAATATTATAGATAGATTATAAAATTATAACAATATTATAATAAAATTAATAATAATAAACGGGTTGCGGTTCGGTTCTACTTCGGTCCGGTTCGGATCGGGTCCAAAAATCTTGAAACCGCTTGAGACTTGTATGTTGCAGTTCCGGTTCCGGTTCCGGTTCCGGTTGCGGTCCGGATAATAAAATGTAAGAACCACACCCGAATAAAAGTTGTTAACGGTTCTAAAATTCAAACCAGAACCTGAATAATTTGCAAACGGTTCAGTCCGGTTCTTTGCGGTTCCAGTTCGGTTCTGGTTCGGTTTACGGTTTTCGGTTTTAAGTGACAGCTCTAGATATTAGACGCGTGAAACCTACTTTATGATCGATCAGCTTTATTTGGGGGAAATTTTTTTGGGTAAGCTATAAGCATATTTGTCATGTGGGCATTTAAATAGGACGAGGCCCCACTATTTCCACTCCTTCGCGAGCCGGGTGACCTAATTTTTTTGAATCCCGGCCTCTTCTTCCCCGACGCAGCTTCCCTCTTCTTCCCCATTCCTTCCTCCCCCTCTCCCCCTCGCAGTCACCTTCCCCGTTCCTCCTCAGCATGGTGTAGCGGATTTTGATTTAGGGCAGCGACGCAGAAGCAGCGGCTGCCTCTCACGACAAACATTACGTTGAGACGCCAAACAACAACGATTAGAACACGGGTTCCCCCTCCTCCCCTTTCACTCCAACACGCAATGCCAACCTAGTTTGTGAGTGTCTTCTTCTCTTGTGTTAATGTACACGCGGAATCAAAAACATATTAATTTGCATGATTTGTTTTTTTTGGTATACTACATTTCCTCCAGACTCATGATTCTTCCATACTCATGTCTGGTATACTGTTTTTTGAGAGGGCTTCAGCATCAACGACTCTTGCTTGTTGAATGTCGAAATCCTATTTTTTTCTATGTGGAAATCCATGAATCCGGCCAGAAACACTATATTACAGGCTGGAAACCCTATTGGCAGTACTCATTTCATTAAACACGCATGATCTTAGTTTCTGGTGTTATGATCACAGCTTCCTTGAACTTTTTTCATTTTTTGGATGTTGTAATCAATGCTTCTTCTCGGCATGTCTCTACCGATCCTAGCCACCATGATTGGATTTTTTGTTGTTTCAATTTTTGATGATAAAGGACTCTATGACATCATATGTGACTACTTCCATGAATCCACTGAGCATCATCTTTCCAAACAGATGATCATAACTATATTTCCTCTTCTGATGGTACAAACTATCTTGCATTGTCAATACATTAACCTAGCTTTTTGACAGCATCAATTGTTGGGCCATATTGATGGTATTATTGTGTAGCCACAGAATGATCTTACTTGGGAAACACTGTATTACTGATCCAGCTACATTTTTGCATTGTCAATACATTAACCTAGCTTCCCTCTGCTTGAAATATTAATGATTTTATTGTTTTTATTCATTGCGACTGAGCTCAACTCTTTAATGTTGTTCATTTATCTTTACTTGCAGGGTTCTTTACTTGTCGGACTCCATAAAGTAAATATTGGTGTAGGTTTTGGTGCTAAAACTCTTGGGATTTATAGTAAGAAATTTCATGGTATGTTTATTGATTTGATTTATACAGCTTCTAGCACTTATGCATTGTTTTTATGTTGTCTGTTGTGGATGTGTATTTATTATTAATTAGTTAGAAAACTGTAGATGACAGGACATTCAACCGGTACGTATCTAAACAGTAGATGTGTCATATCAATTTTCAAGAAACATGTTGAGCCCCACTTGGACGTGTTGTCGGAGCAGTCAAACAATCTATTAAGTGATTCCGACCTGCTACAATTTTTCTCGTTCACAGATCTTCCTCAGGACATCCCTTTATTGTATTGGCTTATCCGACAGTACAGGCCAGACAAGACGGTCTTTCTGCTTGGAAAATATTACGTGAAGCTGACAGTAAAACGCTTTTATCCATGAGAAAATGATATAACATTGCTTTTCCTCATTCTTATCAGACATTGACGGTCTGCTTGCTCGACATAAGGAATATGGGTCTTGGTTGTCCAAAAGGAAAGTTTGGTTGATGCTCAACACCCACCGTCAGGATTCTACTAGCTGATTGGGTCGGTGGTACTGCCCGGTGGTTGGCCAAAAGGAAAGTTCGGTTGATGCTCAACACCCGCCGCCAGGATCCTACTAGCTGATTGAGCCGGTGGTAGCGCCCGGTGGTTGGCCAAAAGGAAAGTCTGGTTGATGCTCAACACCCGCCATCAGGCTCCTACTAGCTGATTGGGTCGGTGGTAGCGCCCGGTGGTTGGCCAAAAGGAATGTCCGGTTGAGACTCAACACCCGCCGTCATGCTCCTACTAGCTGATTGGGCCGGTGGTAGCGCCCGGTGGTTGGCCAAAAGGAAAGTCCGGTTGATGCTCAACATCCGTCGTCAGGCTCCAACTAGCTGATTGGGCTAGTGGTAGCGTCTGATGGTTGTCCAAAAAGAAAGTCCGATTGATGCTCAAAACCCGCCGTCAGGCTCCTACTAGTTGATTGGGCCGGTGGTAGCGCCCTGCGGTTGGATAAAAGGAAAGTTTGGTTGATGCTCAGCACTTGCCGACATGCTTCTACTAGCGGATTGGGCCGTTGGTAGCGCCCGGTGGTTGGTCAAAAGGAAAGTCTGGTTGATGCTCAACACCCGCCATCAGGCTCCTTACAGCTGATTGGGCCGGAGGTAGCGCCCGGTGGTTGACCAAAAAAAGATAAGCCTGGATGATGCTCATTTCCCGCTGTCAGGCTCTCGCCTAGCTAACAAGTCTAGAAGGTCCTCGTTGGAATTTTGAAGTGACTTAAGATTCTTAAGGAATTCTCACCATCAGAGGTCTCATCGGTCAATGTAAGGAATTCGAAGGTAAACTAAGGGTGAGTGCCAAGGTCAGGATAAAGGGTACAAGAGAATGCCCGGGGCTAGATCTCGCTAGTCGAACGTGGTGGACGCACGTGAGCCAATATGGCAAGAACGATACGAGATCCAATTTCTAAACGACAATTTGAAGATGAATATTGTCAGCGCGCGTGAGCCAACGAGGCGAGAACGGCGCAAAACCTGGTTCTAAACGTCGAAATAGCGAAATTAACACGGTGCAGGTTGTCGCGGCGAAAGGTCCATCTATGGTCTCACGAGAGGTCTTGACTATGGGCTACCTAAGTTAAAGCGTGAATCGAATGGGTTCTCGCGTGACAAATCATCCAAAATTAAAACAAAAAAAAAGTGGTAGAAAAATTCACAGCACAAATTTTTTCTATTTTATCAGTTTGGAAGTTACAGCTCGCAAAATTACAAGGCCCTAATAAGAAGAAAGCACAAGGATAAAATTGAAAAAGGCGAGAACTTCAAGGCAGCGATGTTGACTGCTCGTTCCCTCCGGAGATGTCGTCGATGCTGCCTTCTGGCTCAGGGATAGGTAGGAACAGCTCTGGAACCAGGTCCTCGGCAGTCACCTTCGCGCTCTCGCTCCTCATAAGCCCGGCTCTCCGCATCACATGGAGTGAATGTCTTGTCGCCGCGATGGCGTTCTCTTGCATCATCAGCTCCAGCTCATGTTGAGAGTGCAGTTGAGCATTTTTCTTCTCGGTCGGAGGAGGGGGAAGTAGCGAGTTGACCCACTGCTTATTCTGGGCCTTCAGCCTCTGGTTATCCTCCTCTAGGAGGGCATTGCAAGCAAGTAGTTGGGCAGTAGTAGCGACATCCTACAATAGATTAGGGGTTAAAGCAAGAAGGGAATTCAACGAATGAACTGGATGGGAGAAAAAACTTACCACTCCACCCACTCGCTCGATGAGCTCGTTCTTGGCAGCGGCTAGATTTTGTTTCAGAGTTGTCACTTCTTTAGACCACGTGGACTGCGAGGCGCTGACATCTGTCATCTATCGCGACAGGAGGATGCCGCGGCGAGCCGTCATGTGAGCAAGCTTGATGGCGCGGAGTTGGGCTCGCGAGCTTTCGTCGGTAGTAGACGGCACTGTCCCGCCCATATAACCCGAAGGAGAGTGCATAGGCCTGGCTCGAGACAGCCTCGCCCTCCTGCCAGGAGGGGAGGATGATAGATATAGAGGACCTGTTGGCCTCTTGGTCCATGGCTAGTAAAGGCTCGTCGGCGTCGTCCAACAGCTTCTCGCCCAGGCCAAAGTTCTTGTGGCCTCTAGGTATTACTTTCTCTGTCACAGTCGAGGTCCCGACGATCTCGCTGGTTCTCTTCCACACAGTGTCGCTAGTAATCGGAGACCTCGTTGGAGGAGCACTGCGAACCTCCTTGCCTTTGGAGAGATCGGTGGTCTTGGGCTTCTGGAGGAGTGGCTGGATGGTAGGGGCGTCGGGATACCATTTTTGACTGCTTGATTTTGGCAGCTGTTTCGGCTCACTCCTGCAGGCCGCATCAGCGGCCTCCGCGCATGCCTTTTCGGAGGTGAGTGTCATACTGCTCGCATAAGGAAGGTTAAGGGGAATATCTCGCGCCCCTACATGTGTTGACAGTTAGCAAAATGTCAAAACCTTTTAGTTAAAGAAAAGTGCGAGACCTACCTTCCCCGGCGAGTACAGGAAGTTGTTAGTCGACGTTCCTCCTTAGAAAGGGGACATCAAAGTTTTTTCCAAAGAGGAATAGGTGAAGCTTGGATTCGTGGCCACCTAGAGATGGAAGGCGGTAGGTTGATTCCTCTTGCTGGACTGGCAAGAGGGGGAGGTTGCCAAAATCCCCGGAGATGAAGAAGAACTTGCGAATTCAATGGTGGTTCATGTTGGCGAGACCTTTGAATTTTAAGTTATTGCCGGAGAAGAACGCGATCTCGTCCCTCTTGGCGCGGAAATTGAAGAGCTTGCGGAAGACGGGAAGGCTAAACTGAATCCGCTCCTCTCGCAGGTAGCAGCCAAATGCTACTAGTAGGGTAATGGAGTTGGGGTTGAGTTGTGCGAGAACAACGCCGAAGTACCGCAGGGTCTAATGAATCTCCGACCAAATGGTGAGGCGCAATCCTACCTCGAAAATGTTCGGCAGGGATGGCGAGTTCGTTGGGAGAGAAGAGGTTTATCGACTCGTCCTATCCCAGATGTCGTGCAGTAAAGCCCGGCGAGACGTAGTGTCCGACGAGCGAATAGAACTCCTCTTCCGTCAAATTATAGTTCATGAAGGGGTAGTCGGAGAATGCCGCTGCACACTTGGTTCGTCCATCTGTATCACCAGTCATCTCACGAGAGTGGATAGGAAACGTAGAAGCGTGAGTGCAAGAAAAGAGAATTTATAAAAAAAGTATTGAGAGCTATCAAGAGAATTGGTTAATGCGGTAGGTGAGGGGCTTATTTATAGAAAATTTTGGGCGGGAAAGGATCCAAGAGGGGAAAAGTGTGGATAGCTAATTCGCCAGATCCCGCCTGGGACCCTATTTCGATCATGCACCCTCCCCTCACTCGCCGCCGAGATCGAACTAGCACCACATGTCCCACATTATAAGCTTAGAAAGAATAATTCGACAGTAAAAAGAGAGCAGACATGCGAGCAGAAGCGAGATGAACAAGAAATATACGAGTTTACCGTTTGCATTCGACGCAGATCAACCGGCAGAGTTATTACTACATATTAGAAAAAGGAAAAGCAGGAAGGCGAGGGCCTGTAGGCCCACCTGGGGCCATCACCACCGTCCCCGGACTCTCCTTCCCGCCCTAGACATCATGCGAGAATACTACAATGAGAGAATGGTATGCAACTCCTATTGGGTGAGGCACAGTTGATCCTCAGCTCGCGCAACATGGATCTCGGGAAAGTCCCCCCACCGCCGGCTTCTCCCCCCAGCTCGCTGATCAGCTGCGTAAAGTTGTTCTCCAGGCAAAGTAGCCGCTCCTCGACAGAGTTTTGGTTCTCTTGAACCCGACTATAGAGTTCGCGCAGCATCAGTGTGTGCTTCCGTAAAATCTCGGTCGTCGGTCGCTTCAGCACCTCAACATACTTTGGATCGCCCAGGAAGGCGGCGATTGAGTCAGGCGATGGGGGGAGGGTGAGAAAGCCTCGTCGATGTCGACATCAGTCGACGAGATCTCGCGGTAACCTGCAGAGAATGGTGTTAGTTGTGCATAACTTACACTCTTTTAGAAGGCGAGTGTGATTTGCTACCTGACCCAGTATCCACGTCCTTGCCCGAGTGCTGGCGGGAAGTGCTGGGCCGCCCCTTGAAGGGAGTGTTTAAGGAGATATACGCCTTACCGAGCCTTGGGTGCAAGTTCTCTGTTCTGTAGCAGGGTTGCTTCAGGATGGAAGGTTGGGAACATCATTCGCCAGGGGTGGTAGGTTCGAAGCGAGATCTATGGGTGTCAGGAGAGCAAGGGACTTGGATGTTGAAGCACCTATTCTCGTGGTCCTAAAGGAGGGAGCTGCAAATGACGTGAGTGTGAAATTTGATGAGAGGCGAATGGACAAAAGTTGACTCACCAGGTGTTTGCGGGAGATCATCCAGTTTTTGTTGAGAAGTAATATCGGGAGCCCTCTTGTCATTACCAACATCGAGCGAGTGTGGTTCAACACTCTCCCCCCCCCCCCGCCCCCAACTCCCTTCTGTTTTGGCAGGACCTGCGAGCGGACGTGTTAGCATCTATTTTCATCCTTGAAATTGAGAAAATAGAGCGAGTGAGGATACCTGAGGGATCCCAGAGTGTGAAGGAGTCTACGAGATAGACTCGTCCCTTGTCAGGTCACGCCTGACCATTTTGGCCTTCTTTACTTTAGGAGATGAGCCTGGAGCTTTCCGAGCAAGACAAGGGGCGAATATCTACTCTCGCAGCGGCAAGACGGTCCAGGGTTTCTTTCGAAAGTGACATTGAGTTATAAGCAAGAGAGAGGCTTACAAGTTCGATTAGATGGAGCAGATATCATTTGACGGTGATTGGGTATTTATAGCGTAGTGGCGGGGCCCACCAAAGATTCCCTCCAGGTCAGCAAATACTCATCGGATACTTCGGGTTGGACTTTTCTTTCCGAGCGTAGGACTCGCTCGCAAATAGCAGAGATTGTGTACAACCTCGTATTCGCTGAGTAGGCCCTTCCGGCAGGCTCAAGGCAGTTCAGGACATTGTAGGACACTCAGGTCCGAGAGTTTCAAAAGTGGCGAGTGGTGTAGGCTAACCTGCACTCACCCAGCGCCTCAAGGGGCATTCGCCCAAGCATAGGAGAGCAGTCAGACCTTCATGTGAGTGCAGTTTTCATCACGCACTCGCCCAAGGCACACACCTCATTGCGCGTGAGTGCAGGTTCTCGCTTAGTGGGCGAACGCATGGCTCTCCGAGAAATCGCCCCTTTAAGTGAGTGGTGCCTTCATGGACCACTCGCCCGGTGGGGTTCAAAGGTAAGATTACCCGGATGCCCTTAGAGGTCTGCGTTTAGCTCCTCAAAATAGCGGAGTTACGCTGTTGGCAGACCCAGTTGATCTGCATATAGCATTTTAGAATAGCAAAGCTACGCTGTTGGCAGACCAGATTTTGAAATCTATAAATAAAACCCAAGGGGGTATCTCAAGAGGTAAGCTTTCTCATTCTCTAGTCTTGTAGCGCTTTCTGAGGTATCCTTAGCTCAGTACTTGCTAAGGAGGGGAAGCGCTCTAAGATCTTCTGGGTGTGTGGTGGGACCTCCGTGTTGCAGGCTTGGGCCAGTTCCAAATCCTAAGTTCTCAGTCAAGCAGGCTTACTAGGAGAAGTAAGTGCGCGACCTCCCCTTTCTAGGGTCCAAACTCCACAGAGGCCGAGTCTCGGTTTCAATATTTTTGGTGCGGTGAGCATGGAGTGAGACCAGCACAAAAAATCATTAGCAAGTTCAATGGTTGGAGGTGAAGGACAAGGGTCTGATCGGGCTGACTCGCCACCTCCCCCTCCTGCCACCATCAGAATGTTCAAGGACTTCTGTCAGGAAGTCCAAAATCTTGTACTTTTCGCACTCGGAGCTCGCGGCGAGTGCTCGACACCCGCCGTCCCAGTGATCGCTGCCCCAGCTCTGGGCGAGAATGCCCCCGTCAGGTAGCCTGGGAAGGAAGTTGCAGAGGAAGGCGACGGACGAGATCTCCCAGGGCGAGCATTATTAACCAGCTTGGCGAGTGCGGGTATGACAGGCGAGGTGGATGCGCGAGACCATCCGACTCGTCTTGCAGCGGAGGGTAGTCACTTCAACGAGCTGGTCGCATCCGCCCCGGTTCTGGATGGGTTCCGCGAGCTGGAGATGTCCTACTACACCAGAAGGGGCGTTCCGATCCAGCACATCCAGTGGTTTGAAAATGTGGTCTCAATCAGGCAGATATCAGACACTTTCAAGTGACGGCTCTTCGTTATAACCCTCAAAGAGAAGGCGAGGTATTGGTTCCATCAGCTTCCCACTAGCTCCATCTACTACTTTGAGGACCTGCACCGGGGGTTCTTGCTGAGGTTCTCAACTTCGAAGAAGAGGGAGGAGTCGGAGTTCCTATTTCTCATCAAGCAGGGCGTGGAGGAGACGTTGGGAAGCTACGTTGACAGGTTCCAGGAAGAGGTCCTCCAAGTTCAGGATATGCCCGAATATACCCTCATGGTATCCTTCACTCTGGGGCTGCGACAGGGGTTCTTCAGGATGGAACTGAAGCAAGTGTCTCCGCAGTCCTTCGAAGAGCTGATGGAGAGGGAAGCCCAGAAAGTTGAGGGAGAAGCATTGAACCTGGCGTTTGCCAGGAAGCTAGCCAAGTGGGTTGTAGAGGAGGAGAGAGAGCCAGGAGGTGGTAAGGGCCAGAAGGTTAGGAGGGTAGAGCCCCGGCCGTGGGAGCAACAACAGTAGAGGTAGGGCCGTCGGGAGCTGAATAACAGACTGGGCTGGAGGCAACAAGATTGGCACGTTCAGGGCTAAAGGAAAGGTTTTCATGGAAGAGAAAACCACAAAGGGGGGCAAGGCCAGTTCAACCCTCCAGGATGGAGGCAAGGCCAGAGACCCCCTCTCCCCGAGCAACACCAGGCAATGGCGATAGTGTAGCACCCCCCACCCCCTAACCTTTGCCCGGGTCGGGCTGAAGGGGTATTACTGCCCAAGACGTCCACCCAGTGCTCCTTATGGGTAACGACCTTCCCTATCTAAGCACTAGTTGGCCGTCTTGTTCGGCTCGAATCATAACATTCACATCTCATCAGAGTATAGCAGAATCATGAACAGGAAACCACTGCCATATATATAACATCATATAATATTATAGAGGTTCTAGGGCCGAAGCCTAAGTGTTTATATAAGCCTGTGGGTTGTACAAGTACTGCATATAACTCATCACATTCTCTCCCTATGCTGCTCGTTGATACTCACGTCTCTAAACTCCGAAGATGTCGGGGGTGCATCTGCTCGAGTAGTCCTAGCTGTTGGTATAATCTCCTGTGGCAGCGGGCCACTACGGTGCTCCATTTCCTGTGAATGGTTATTTAGATAACTGTTAGTCACAGAACTAAGTGGAAATAAATATCCTCCCCGGATCCATATCCTGGGGACGAGCACACACCCACACAACAAAAGTAAATAGCCGAAGCAATAAAGAGTTAGCACAACATTTCATGTATATGGCTAGGAGAAACTATAAAAGAGCGCAGCGTAGTATAACTGGAATAACAGCAACAACGTATATCCGTTATATTTAAAGCTCCACTAGCACATCAGCACATCAGGTAATCATAACCTATATTCTCATCGCAAGCATTCATAGCCGTGCACATACCGCAGGTATTCACAGCCGCGCACAAACCGCAGGCTTTCATAGCCGCGCACACACCGCAGGTATTCACAGCCGCGCACAAACCGCAGACTTTCATAGCCGCGCACACACCGCAGGCATTCACAGTTGCGCAAACAAGCCATATGTCGACATAGTATGGACCGCTTCTGTTCCAGCAGGGTAGCGAGCCCCGCGGGCCTCACTGATGTGGCCGTCGGTGACAGTGGCCAGTCCTGCCACTTCTGGGGGTGGTCGTACCGCACAACCCAAGGCCTTAACATACAACCATGTGTACTTTAGGATGTGAGACACATCCGGCGAATCATTTTGGCCGACCAGCGGAGGAAACCCGACGGGGATTAATATAATGGTCGGTCACCCGTGGTACCCATCTCCCTATTGCCTTGAATCATCGACCTTCCCGCACCAGTACGAACGGTCTGCGGGAGGGATTGACCCGCCACTATTTCACCGCAAGCAATTTACAAACAATCAAACAAATATTAAACATAATACACACCGGGTATATGTCGGCCTGCCTTACTAGGCTTAAACTTCGGGCGGCAGCGTTCAGCTCTACTTTCGTCAAGGAGCATGAGAGTACATTATTTGGGGCTAGACTTGGAGGAATACCACAACTCCGGTTTTCCCCAACTAAGACTCAACCTTAACAACGATTGTTCGTCGGAGCAAGACCCGAGATTATAATAGTAAATTGCAATGTGGACAAGTGCGGTGATTATGCTGCTTATTTAAAATGTTGTAATGAAATGTGACCAGTACGAAAACTGGAGTAGTACTGAATTGAAAGTACTTGATCAGTACGAGACTAGAGTAGGACTGAATTGAAAGTACTTGACTAGTACGAGACTGGAGTAGAGCTGAATTAAAAGTACTTGACCAGTACGAAACTGGAGTAGAACTGAATTGAAAGTACTTGACCAATACGAGACTGGAATAGAGCTGAATTAAAAGTACTTGACCAGTACGAGACTGGAGTAGAGCTAAATTAAAAGTACTTGATCAGTACGAGACTGGAGTAGAACTGAATTGAAAGTACTTGACCTGTACGAGACTAGAGTAGAGCTGAATTAAAAGTACTTTACCAGTATGAGACTAGAGTAGAACTGAATTGAAAGTACTTGGCCAGTACGAAACTGGAGTAGAGTTGAATTAAAAGTACTTGACCAGTACGAGACTGGAGTAGAGCTAAATTAAAAGTACTGAACTGAAATGAACTTGACCAGTACGAGACTGGAGTAATACTGAATTGAAAAGTACTGAACTGAAAAAAATAAAGGAACTGGATCAGCGCATGACTGGAATAATCATAAAGAAAATAATTAGTAGTCCAATCACTCCATCCAGGAGGCTTCAGTTCCATCTCCGTTCTCATGAGAGATTTTTCAGTTCCATCTCCATCTAGGAGGCACATTCAGTTTCATCTCCGTTCTCAGGAGAGATTCAGTTCCATCTCAGTTTTAAAAGGCTTCCTTGAGTTACACCCATTTTTAAGATCCAATTAATTTGGTTACGTCATATAAATTACGGCTTAATCAGATCAGGGGCTTGTTAGGAGTACCCTTTATTATTCGTCAAGAATAATTCATAACTCACCACTCATACTCTCATCTTCCGAGCGTGTCCAAATCACCCGAGAGTCGAGGCGCTCGACGGTTTCATGAAATTTCGAAACATCCGGAGCTTGGTCACTTGCCTCGGCCACTCTCGTCGATAATATAATTTGAATTGCTTATTCAAATTAGAAAGGGTGGTCGCGCGCTCCAATTTTCACCTTCGAGGAAAATGAGCGTAATAAATTCTGAGCGCAAACCTAAGCTTCCATAATTTGGGAAAAATATCAAATCTTCTCACCATGATCCCAAATTTTGATACAACCTTTAAGAGGGCCTAAGATGAGCCTAGTAATTTTTCGGAAATTCTTCGGGCAATTTTGGACATTTAATTTGGCCAAATAAAATTTATTTGAGCTTTTTAAAATACCAAATAAACTCCAAAAATTCTCAAAATTTTTGTGGAGATTTCCCTCAATAAGAGGAACAACTTTCATGTTCAAAACTTTTCCATCAAGGCTCTAGTTTAGCTTCAGAAATCAAGTCCCTTTCTTATTAATTATAAAATTATAAAATTATTAAATTTATAAAATTTTATAAACATTTATTATAACAAAAGCAGAGGAGTCACTGCCTGTATCAAAACCGTGCCCTTGCGGGCCTTCCCCGCCGCCGACCGTGACTCCGCCCCCGACCAACTCTCTGGTGGCTGGCGCTCCCTCCGGCGGTGGTCCGGCGGCCTTCCGCCGCTGGCCATCGCCGGAGCTCTCCTTTTTTTTTGAACGGAAGGGAGGAGGGTGACGGCTGCGGCGCTACGGCCGTCGGAGCTCGCATGCAACCCTTCCAGAAGATAGGGAGGAAGGAGAGGGGAAGGTTTCCACCTTGTTTGGGGGTCTCCGGGATCTCTCGGCGAAGTTGCCATGAGAGGTGGTGGAAGGTGGCGGAGCTCGGCGTCTCATTTTCCGGTGAGGTGGAGCTCCGGAAGAGGCATGGTGGTGGCTCATTTTGAGATGGGAAGTGGGGAAAGTTCATCCATAGTGGTAGGGGTCCTTATATAGAGTGAGGAAAGAGCCCCCTTACTCTTCTTCTTCGTTAAGCAAATCAAGAGGGTGAGTTTGGCCAACCCTTGTAGGGTTAACTCCCCAGCTGTATGGGGCACATGTCAGCCTACTAATGGTTGGTTGTACTACCTAAGGTCCTAGACTAGGCTATTAGGCATGTGGGGAGTTTGTTCTTAGCCAATAGAAAGAGAGGGAGAGAGGGAGGTGGAGTTCTTTGATTGGTCTCCCTTCTCTTATTTAGGGTTATAGTGGCTGCTGTCAGCCATCTATTGGAGAGGGTACAACCATGTGTCTTCATCTTGGAGGTTTGGAAGAGAGAGAGAGAAGGAGAGGGGAGTGGAGGGAAAATATTGGCGGGCCTCCATTTGGGCCTATTCCTCTTCTTTTCTAATATATTTGGGGGCCCAAGAAATGAGAGGGAGTAAGGCCATATTCATCCATGGAGAGGGGATGTGCTCCTCCTTTGGAAAAATTCCAAAAAAATGGAGAAAGAGGAGGGTTTTACCAAGTCAACCATGGGGTGGGTCCCCCATGCGGGTCAAAGTCAAAGTGAGTCCAAGTCATCAGGATCGGGTCAAAGTTGGAGTGTCGTGTCACAATTGGTGTGCGCATGCTTTTCAGTGCACGGTTGTGCTTAATTTGACCATGGGTTGATCACTTGTCGTCAAAATTTCTCGAGACCACTTCTGTTGACTTTATATTGACCACATGAGTCCAATGCCACTGACTGAGGTTGAATCGGAGTCCGTTTGGCAAAAGTCCAAAATCTGCGCGTCGTATCGCGCTAAAATGGTCAAAATGTTTATATTCGTCGTTAGACATAGGATTGCGATGCGATGAGTTCCGATGCGCTCGTATGAGTCATACGAGACCACAGAAACTGACAGAACTCAAATCGGAGTTCTCTAGGCCGATATTCAAAATCGTGCTCTCGTGACGTTTTACGAGAAGCGGTCACATCTACCATATGACCTCAGGGTCTAGTGGAACGAGTTCCGACGTGCTCGTATTGACTTTACGAGGCCACAAGAACTGACAGAACTCAAATCGGAGTTCTCTAGCTCCATTTCCAGCCTAGGGTTACCTTTACCGGATCACGGGTAGGGGTTCAAGTCACTTTTATTGGGCCCACTAGGGTTTTGGTGACCCAATAAAAGTCGGGATGTTACAGATAGCTCTAGGGAGGAGGAGGAGAGGTGTCCAGAGGATGAGGCCAGGAGGCAGAGCGGAGCTGCCCTACTGTGACTTCCACCAGGAGAAGGGTCATACGACGGCTACCTACCTGAAGTTCTTGGAGATGAGGGGAGCCAGGGGACACGCCCTGCAGCAGCAATAACACCGCCAGGAGGTGCGGATAGAAGAAGTCCTATCATGGGCAGAGGAGGACATGTGCAAGGACCGAGTCGACATAGGAGGCCGAGGAGGGATTAAAGTGATCCATGAGGGGGGGGGGGGAGGGGTGAGAGTCGAGGCCACCCGCAAGACAAGTCTCCACAGCTTGTATCGTCGGAGCGTCGCCTCCACGTCCCTAACCCCACCCCAGATGAGAAGAATACCTTCTCTCGGAAGGACATGCCGGGTCATGAGGATCTGTTTTGCGATGCACTTGTAATTCAAGCCGCCATCGAAAATTTCACCGTCTCCCAGATTCTCATTGACAATGGGAGCTCCGTCAACGTCATTCTCAAGAAAGCATTATTACTAAAACTTTATTAATTTATACGCAGAGAGTTAATATTCGCACGCAGGAATATATCTATGTCAAGGGGCGATGTACGACCTGCTATGCGTGGGATGGGTAACTGATACGCACAATTACCGCTGGCCGATCAAATTTCTGATATGTGATATCCGGGTGTGCGGATATCCGGTTTTCGGTTCCGTGGCCTATTTATAGGCGTGTAACCCGAATTTTAGGGTTAGGTTTTTCTGAGCGATTTCGACTGAGGAAGTTTGGAAAGCACCTTTTGGAGATCCAAAACAGTGGTGTTTTCCGGCGGCGGCTCTTCTTCCCGTTTCTTGTCCAAAGAGAGAGGTGCGAGGTAGGGTCGGTTTTGATCCTTGTAACTTTGTAATATGTATTTTGCTTTGGTGAATACAAGAAGGAAGGGGAGAAGGGGAGAGAGAACATAGTCCGGTTTGGGTGAACCTCTGTATATCTTTGTGTTTGTGTTGTTTTTTATTTCCGTTCTTCGTTCGAATTTCTCTTCTCGGCACCCCGTTTTTTCTACACCTTACTAGTATTAATTTTCTAATCTAGAACTAGTTTTGATGTTGCTACTAGTTGTAATTTTTGACATCCGTATTTTGCATTAGTATGTCTTGCCTCCAATTGTTAATATCTTGTAGATATCTCAAAAAAACTGTTCACTCAGATCTCTTGGAAACGGGATGGGTCGTTGCGCAACACCAAAACTCCACAACGAATCCCTTCGGGCGGCAAGATCACTCCTACCCGCTCGACCTCAGCGAGAAACCACTCCGCGCTTCAGCGCTCTCCCTCTCTCACAAGGCCGAAAAACACAGGATGGTGGGGATTTTATCTCTAGATATTCATATTCCTTTAAAAAGAACTACAATGGCCTATTTATAGGGCAAATGAAAAAAAAACTCTCCAACTCCCTCTCATAATGAAAAACTCTCAAACTCCCTCTCATAATGAAAAAAAACTCTCAAACTCCCTCTCATAATGAAAAACTATCAAACTCCCTCTCATAATGAAAAAAACTCTCAAACTCCCTCTCATAATGAAAAAACTCTCCAAATCCCTATTTAATACATTCACTCTCTCTCTCATACATTAAAGGAAGATATAAATGAAATGATAACTCCAAAACTTGTGGGTCCCGGTCAACATGTCAACAACAAAACTCCAACAAACTCCCCCTCAAACTTGGCAGCACATGCCAAGTTTGCCTTTGAGCTTTAAGAACGTGTCCACCTTCAACGCCTTGGTAAAGATGTCCGCGATTTGCTTTCCAGTCGGGCAATACTTGACTTGCACCGTCTTCAGCTCCACCTGCTCTCTCAGGAAATGATACCTTGTCTCGATGTGTTTGCTACGTTCATGTAGCACAGGGTTCTTCGTGAGCTGGATGGTCGACATGTTGTCCACCAACATGGTTGTTGGCCCATCCACTCCATGATGCAGACTCTCCAGAAGGTTCCTTAGCCAGATAGCTTGGCAGGTACAAGCCGCTGCCGCTATGTACTCCGCCTCACATGATGATAAAGCTATCGTAGCTTACTTCTTCGAGCTCTAACAGAATACTCCTGTTCCCATGTTGAAAGCATATCCGGAAGTGCTCTTCCGATCATTCACATCCCCGCCGTAGTCACTGTCCGAGTAACCTACCAGCGTCAGCTCCTCTCCAGTTGAGTACTCCAGCCCATGGCCTCTTGTCCCGTTGATGTACCTCAGGATCCTCTTCGCCGCTATGAAGTGGTCTTCCTTTGGCTCCTTCATGTGCCTACTCACCACCCCGACCGCATACATAATGTCCGGTCAGGTGAAGGTCAGGTAGCGCAGACTACCCACCAAGCTCTTGAATAAGGTGGAGTCCACCGCTCCTTCCTTCGATTCCTTGCTCAGCTTCATTCCCGGGTCGGCAGGAGTGGAGATAGGCTTGCTATCCTCCATCCTGAATTTCTTCAAAATCTCTTCCGCATACTTCTTCTGGGATATGAAGATCCCGTCTTCTCCTTGCTTCACTTCCACCCCCAGGAAGTAGCTCAACTCTCCTAAGTCTGTCATCTCAAACTCCTTCTTCATCATCTCCCGGAACTCTTCATACATAGCTGTGTTGTTCCCCGTGAAGATCATGTCATCCACGTACAAACACACTATCATCATGCCTCCGTCCTTGTCCACCTTGGTATAGAGAGCGTACTCATGCGGGCTCTTCTGATAGCCATGCATCTGCAGAAAAGCGTCTATCCTTCCGTTCCAAGCTCTAGCTCCTTGCTTGAGCCCGTAGAGTGCTTTGTCAAGCTTGCAGACCTTCCTCTCCTTCCCTTTCACCGCACACCCTGGAGGCTGCTCGATGTACACCTCTTCCTCCAGGTACCCATTCAAGTAAGCAGAGACCACGTCCATCTGCATAATCTTCCAGCCATGATGAGCAGCTAGGGCGATGATCAAGTGTATGGTGTCAATCCGTGCTACCGGTGCGAAGACTTCATCATAGTTCACACCATGAACTTGGCGGTAGCCCTTCACGACCAGCCTCGCCTTGTGCTTCTCCACACCTCCATCTTTATTTTTCTTCACCTTATACACCCACTTCACCCCGAGGGGTTTGTGGCCTGCAGGTGGGTCGACCAGCTTCCAGGTCTCATTCTTCTTGATGGAGGCGATCTCCGCATCCATCGCCTTCCTCCAGCTTTTCTTCTTCACAGCTTCATCGTAGGAGCACGACTCAACATCTGCCGAAAGACAATACAATGAAAAATTGTTAAGGGCCGGTGCCGTATCCTCATAGATCTCATCCAGCCTCCTCATCCTGGGCTGAGGGCGATTGTCCTTTCTCCCACTGGTGCTTGCTCCGCTAGAGCCGCCTCCACTTGTGCTTGCACTACTAGAGTAAGGGGTGAGAGCTCCCCCTGAAACTCCGCTAGGTGGTGATGGTGGCTCCGCTCCACCCATCTCGGCTTCAGCCTCTTCTACACCTTCTTCCTCATCATCCTCGTAGAACATCCCCTTGGTGTTCTTCACCTCCTCATTCCAGCTCCAGCAGTTTCCTTCTTCAAACACCACATCTCTAGAGATGATGACTTTCTTTGTCTCCGGGTTATACAACTTGTAAGCCTTGCTCGTAGGAGCGTAGCCTACAAAGATGCATCTCTCACTCCGGTCATCTAACTTCCTCCTCCTCTGGCCCGGGATGTGAGCATAAGCAACACACCCAAAAACCCTCAGATGCTTCACACTGGGCTTCCTTCCACACCAAGCTTCAAACGGTGTCTTGAACTTGACGCTCTTGGTTGGGCAACGGTTTAACACGTACACTGCTACATGTACTGCTTCCTCCCAATACTTCTTTGGAAGCTCCTTGACCTTCACCATACTCCTCGCCATGTTCATGATGGTTAGGGTCTTCCTTTCCGCCACTCCATTTTGCTGCGGCGAGTATGCCACCGTCAGCTGGTGTGAGATCCCCCATTCTCTGCAGTAGTCATCAAACAGCCTAGAGGTGTACTCCCCACCTCTATCTGTCCGGAGCACCTTCAGTGACTGCCCAACTTCCTTCTCATCCATCGCCTTGAAATCTCGGAACTTGTCCAGAGCCTCGGCCTTCTCTTTTAGAAAATAAACCCAACACTTTCTGCTGAAGTCGTCGGTGAATGTGATATAGTACTTGCTTCCACCAATTGAAGTAGTCTCAAACGGACCAGCAATGTCCGAGTGAACTAACTCTAATGGCCTTGTCGCTCTCCGGGACTTGCCACCCTCAAATGTCTCCCTTCTTTGCTTCCCCTTCGTGCATGCCTCACAGACCCTTTGAGGAGGTGTGATCATAGGCAACCCTTCCACCATCTTGGATCCAGATAATAGCTTCAAGCCTGTGAACCCCAGATGCCCCATCCGGTGGTGCCACAGCCAAGCTTCTTCCTCCTCTTCAGTCCTCGCGAGACACGCCGTCTCCTTCACATCCATGCTCAAAGTAAAGAGATGATTCATCGTCATTTTCACCCTCACTACTTCTTTCCCATGACCATCTTTCATGGCTAGGGTGTCATCCCTTAATAAGACCCAGTAGCCCTTCTCCACCAGTTGCCCGAGGCTTAGGATGTTACTCCTCAAGCCTAGCACGTAGAAGACGTCATTGATGAACACCTCCTTCCCATTCAACACAACCGCCACTACTCCTCTTCCTTCAACCGAGATCTTAGAAGCGTCGCCGAAACTCACCTCACCACAATTTGGTTCAAGGCTCGTAAACAGCTCCTTCTCTCCGCACATGTGATTACTGGCTCCGGTGTCCAAGTACCAAATTCCATTCTTTCTGCCTCCAGCCCCTTGGACGGTAAGGAACATCATCGGGTCGCCTCCCGTGTTGCTAGTCTCCGCATAATGGTTGGTATCTCCTCCCTTCCTAGGAGCCCAACAATCGTAGCTCATGTGCCCGAACTTGCCACAGTTGTAGCATTGGGTCTGGGACATGTCTCCTCTTCCTCCTCTGCCTTGACCTCTGCCTTGGTCTCTTCCCTGACCTCTGCCTTGGCCCCTTCCTTGGCCTCTTCCTCTTCCTCCTGCGTCGTGTCTCCAACCCTGAGGTTGTTCCACTTCACGCTGGTTGTACTGATTCCTTCCAAAGTCTCTTCCACCTCTTCCCCCTCTACCTCTGCCTTAGTAGCCTCGGCCGCGCTGGCCTCCTCCTCTTCCTGAGCTTTCTCCAAAATTATGGTGAGTCTGGAGTGCTTTCCCCAAGCCACTCGACTCCTCCTCATCTTGCACCATCTGATACTCATGTGCTTGTAGCGAGCCAACAAGCTCGTCCACCGCCATCGTGGTGAGGTCCTTCGACTCCTCAATAGCCACCACCACGTGTCTGAACTTCTTGGACATCGACCGCAGAAGCTTCTCCATGAAACTGACGTCGTCAGTCACCTCTCCGTTCCTCTTCATTTCATTTGTGAGCGTCCGCAGACGGGTCACATAGTCGCCCACCTTCTCCGAGCTCTGCATCCTCATCACCTCGTATTGGGCTCGGAGTGATTGCAACTTCACCTTCTTTGCTTTGTCCACTCCCTGCATGGAGCGTTGTAGTATCTCCCATGCTTCCTTTGAAGTCTCGGCGTCCGAGATCTTCTCAAAGGTCGCTTCATCCACTCCTTGGTACAAGATGAACAACGCCTTCTTGTCCTTCTTCTTGGCTTCTCTCAACGCCACCCTCTGAGCGTTCATCATCGCAGCTTCTGCTTCGACAGTAAATTCCTCAACACCATCCTCTACTACCTCCCACAACTCCTTGGAGGCTAGTAGTACTCTCATCTGAATGCTCCAGTTCCCGTAGTTCGTCTTGCTCAACTTGGGGACCTGCCTCGGCATCCCACTACTTGTCTCCATCACTTTACTTCACAAACTTCCGAGTACAACTTCCAGGGGTCTCAACCTGGCCTCTCTGATACCACTTGTTGGAAACGGGATGGGTCGTTGCGCAACACCAAAACTCCACAACGAATCCCTTCGGGCGGCAAGATCACTCCTACCCGCTCGACCTCAGCGAGAAACCACTCCGCGCTTCAGCGCTCTCCCTCTCTCACAAGGCCGAAAAACACAGGATGGTGGGGATTTTATCTCTAGATATTCATATTCCTTTAAAAAGAACTACAATGGCCTATTTATAGGGCAAATGAAAAAAAAAACTCTCCAACTCTCTCTCATAATGAAAAACTCTCAAACTCCCTCTCATAATTAAAAAAAAACTCTCAAACTCCCTCTCATAATGAAAAACTATCAAACTCCCTCTCATAATGAAAAAAACTCTCAAACTCCCTCTCATAATGAAAAAACTCTCCAACTCCCTATTTAATACATTCACTCTCTCTCATACATTAAAGGAAGATATAAATGAAATGATAACTCCAAAACTTGTGGGTCCCGGTCAACATGTCAACAACAAAACTCCAACAAGATCCTCATACTGGAGACTGTTTCAGACTGTAATATATTTATAAATTGAAGGTCTGCATTTTGCATTAGACTGCTTGTAATATACTTGATTTCCTTAAATCATTCACTCATATCCTCACCCAACATAAAACCTGGAGACAGTTTTGTACAGCTCAAGCCTACCTTTTCACCAGCATTACTGAAATCTGTTCACTCTGTTCATTACTTTCGACTAGTACACCTTGATGAAATTAATTGAAAAACATTACAAACATTACACTCATATCTGTTCACTCTGTTCCAATATAAACATTACACTCTGTTCATTGCATTCGACTTGTGAATGTCTGCTTTCACTCATATCATTACTGAAATCTCTTCACTCTGTTCATTACAAACAATGAATAAACTACAGTTTAGGGCACTAAACAGAGAACAAAACTGTTGCTAGAAGCCGCCAGTTATCAAGAACAACAAACTCCACAATCAACAAATGAACAGTTCCTTAAATGTAAATAGCAACAGAAGTTCTGGATAACAAAAAAATATGCTCATAATCTCATAGAACTATTGGTTGTTTATATTGCAAACAAAAAAACTGTAAAATCACAAATCTGCAAAAAAAAAAATGTTGCAGCTGATTGATTTTCAGAGCCCAGTATATATTATCAATTCATGAATAAAACACTCACATACCCTGATACCCATAAACAACAATTTGCTCAAAGCAGAACAATAAAACAAATAAAAACAATATTTT
The DNA here is from genome assembly GCA_039513925.1 of Platanthera zijinensis. NCBI lineage: Eukaryota > Viridiplantae > Streptophyta > Magnoliopsida > Asparagales > Orchidaceae > Platanthera > Platanthera zijinensis. The sequence continues at coordinate 126,372,591 of CM077098.1, forward strand.
TAACAAACCAATCACCATTGTTTCCATATGAACAAAAGAATATAAGTAATACATCTGGATGGTTTAGCCTGTTATCTGTTTATATCAAAATAGTCAATGCAGAAGTACATCTGGGACACTACTAAAATGATTGGGCAACCACATGGATAACTCATCGTTTACATCAAAATATGTGTGATTTGCCATTGAGCTTGATGACCCTTCAAAGGTGCAACTCCCAATGAAGTTAAACTCCTCTGGATCTTATTTAAGATTGTCATGCGCATTTGTCTTCTCCTTAGACATCACTTTTTTTCTTCTGCATAAAGTAAATTGGGATTAAAGTGAGATTACATACTGATGTAAAGATAAAGATAATAACAATAATTAATTTTAAGGAAAAACACTTGTTAGGCTTTCTTTTGGATTTTTTTCAAAATGATCTTTGAACGTTGCATTTGATATACCTTTTGGGCGCATCGTTGCCGGATCTCTAAGCTCTATGTCTTCGGTATTTTTTAAACTCTCCTCATTTGCTAATATTTCGTCCGTGCTCCGTCCAAGATCAGTCATGACATTAAGAACAGCTCCTTCGCAAGTTGACAGTTTTCAATGCGCCTAGCTATGTCATATGTGAATCAGAGAAGGTGGTGTCTAAGTACTAAGTTGGACTGCGAGTCATTCAAGCATACATTCTTGGCTAAGTTCAACTCCTTGCTCGGCCTTTGTAGTGAATCTCCTCAACAAGCACTGACTGTGAATTTGCTTCACATTCTTCAAGTTGTATACACAGAGAATGTGCTTACAGAGGATTCCCTTTGTTTCAAAACCCCTGTATGAGCAATCAACATTGAATGTATTTGCGTTAACTCTAACAACTCATTACTTATCATTCTCTCCCCCATCACAATTCTTTGTTGCATAAATTAAGAATGTGATGGTACTCATGTCAACTTCATCTATAATGTTTACATTTAATGCTCCATCCATATAGGCTTGTTCAAAGATATGAATCATTTTTCGAGTATATACTTTAGATGCTTGCTTTAGCAAGAGACAATTTTTGAACTTTAAGGTAATTTTACCTTGTTTGCACCTGAAGTCATCTTCATGTTCAGATCGCCTCCATGTTGAAATCAACTTGTCGATACCGTTGCAACACTATACTAAAGAGCTAGTGACTTTGGAGCATCTGTGTAGACCTTTGTTTGCGGATTCACTTATTGGGTTGATAAAATGTCGAGATCGCTAATGTCTTTATAATAAGCAGTATACCACTTATGTCTGATCTTGTACAAGTCGCACAACCACCGATTCTCCTCCAAATTGCCCCCAGACATCATTGCACTCCATTGAACATCAAACTCATACTCGGTGTCACATTTGCTTATACAATGGTAAAATAACCCTTTAATAGAAGGATCTTGGTTGAAGGCCGACATTTATATGATGCTTTTTTGGATATATGTCATTGACATAAACGATGTCGCCTGTTATTAAAAACTCTGGAAATAGCGACCACCATCGCTTGATCTTGGTCAGGAAATATAGTGCAAGGTTGCTTACCACCCACGAATCTCAAGAAAGTTTCAAATACCCAACAAAATGTATCAATGGTTCCTTAGCTAAGAAGGCGCCTCCAAAAAACACATTTTGCTAGTGATGATTCACGGCAATGAACGAAGCACAGACTAAATTATATTTGTTCAGTCGATAAGTGGTATCAAATATAATTACATCAACAAAACAATCATAGTCTACTTACTATGTTCATCCATCCAGATAAAACTAGTGAGTCTGTTGAACTCATCAGTACGCACGTCATAGGAGAACATGATATCATTCATTTGCAAGTCATTGAATATCTTCACCAAGCTTAATGAATCACCACTCTCTATGAGTGCTTGTCTTTCCCACTGAATAAAGTTATAAGCATCGCTTTTACAAATTCCAACATTCTTAATGCCTCCAACTTCCTCAGCAAGAAAATTGTATGCGTGGATTGTTCTTATGCCACTGCCAGTCATATTCTTAAGTAAGCCAGCTTGAACATTCAATATTTTTCGATGAGAACTCAGCAAATGAGACTCTTTTTTCACAGCTAGTGGAAGGTTATGCACCTCCACTAATTTTGCAACTGTCCAATTTTTCCCCTCTTTATCAACACTAAAATGTATGCTTGCAAAACATCCCGTTCTGCTGTCTAGTCTATTGAATTTCACCCGAGGTTCAGTTGTTTGTTTGGAACACTTGTAACCGGCTTTAGAACATGTAAAATCTCTTGACTCGATGATCCAAGTGTGTATCCAGCAAACTACGTATGATTTTCGAACGCTAAAGTCTTTTTGGTGCGAGTACTTATAGTACATATTGTAAGTTTCGTCCTTCAAATGAACAAAGAGAAATACTGCACTGGCACTACTCTGAAAAACAAGAACAAATAAGGCGTGAAAAATAAGGCATGATCAGATAACGGGAATAAGTGAACTTAATGAATTTGTACAAAACATTAATTCTGGCCGGGCGTGTTCAAATAAGGCATGAGAAATAGATACACTTTCAGAAAATCTGGCCAGACGGTAGTAAGCTAAACCAGAATAAAAAAAAGTTTTGAAGAACAAAAGAATAAAATGCAAAAAAATCTCCACCGGGAAGAAGGAAAGGTGAAACGAATCAGAGCTATATTGGCCACAACTATATTCATCCAACACAAAATGCAAGGGCGGAGTGTAGAGAGGCAATGTCTGAAATACCTGAGAGGGTAGAACCTCCTCCTCTTGCTTTTCTTCAGGCTGGGTGACGCAGTTCATCGGTCCCTCGGCCATGGCACAAAGTGAAGAAGGAGAGATGTGAGACTCCTTCGCCAAACTAGGGCAACTTCTGCTTCTGCTAAGCTACACGCTAAAGGCGGAAAATGAGAAATTTTTTTGCGAAGAGATCACCCCACGACTCGCAAAGGAGTGAAAATAGTGGGGTTTGGTCCATTTAAACACGCACAAGGAAAATATGCGCATAGCCTACCCGAAAATTTTCCATATTTGGGGCGGCGATTCGAAAAGTTCTATTTCTAGGTCTTTGTTTTTGTAGGTTGTTTGGATGAATTCTTTTTGAAAAGAGTTTTTTAAGAAGATGAATTTGAGGGGTTTTTTGAGCAGCCTGTCAAACATGAATTTCTAAAAATCGTTTTATTTGTTTTTACTTTTTTCTCTTTCATTTGAGGGTTATTGAAAATGATTTACATGTATATTTTTCAAACAATCTATAATTATTAAAAATGCTGAAGTGTGAAGAGGGCGGTCTGGATGTGTAGACCACACAGATCGTGTAGACTGTAGGAGACCACGTAGGTCGCACGACTTAGTTCTCAGTTTGCGTGGTTTATTCCTTGTCCATCTGAAGTCCACACGGTCTGACTCGGCAGTCCGTATAGCTGTGCGGCTTGATGTTGCTAACCGTCCGCGCGGTCTAGTTTCCAGCAGATCGCTAGTTGTGCGGTTAGAGTTTTCTATTCGCCTTTCTGTTGGTGGTTTTCATATCCTCTTCAGCGGTGACCGTGTCCCCCTGCTTGCTTATAAATAGGGACCCTGACCCTGTTATTCTTAACTGGAAGTGTGGGAATTGTATCTTAGGTTAAGCTTGCGGTTAGATTTTCTTTAACCACACGTTTAGGAGAAGTAACATGTGTAGCTGTGTTTGAAGGTTGTCTGACTAGCACTGGACGACTAGGCAACTAGTTTTGATGGTCTATTCGTGAAGTCTCAGTGTGGAAAGCGAGCAGTAGTCGACGATTAAGCAACTAGATCGTGGGCTGAGCGACTACTTCAGTGTCTTCTTCCTTGGAAGTTCTCAAGGAGTTCAATAAGTCAGTTCACTTGTTCGTTGCGGGTTGACTGTTTTCCAGTTCAGTAGATCAGTATCTGTTCACGCGACTTCTACGATTAGGCGACTTCAGCGATCAAGTGGCCAGAAGTGCGGACATGAGGTTATCCAACCGTTTCCAATAAAGCAGTTCGTGTGACCTCGCGGTTAGAGGTGCGGTCATGCAGCAAGGCAGTCTCAGTCTTTAGTCTGCCAATTTATAGTACTTGTTATTTTATGATCTTCATCGGGTGTATTGCAAAATCATGTCTCACAATGTATGTCTCGTATTGTAAAGCAGAAAATAATACAAGTGTTGTTCTAGCTTCTTTTATTTGCTAGTGGTTTACTTTACTTGATTGGTTGAGAGTGGTCATGCGACCTCGCTTCATAAAATTTTATATGGTATTAGAGGGACAGAGGTTTTAGCAATCATCATCTATCAAGACTTTGCTAAGTACCTTTAGAAGTCAAGTGAACAAGGAATCAAGTAATGAAAGGCAGTTATGCAAGAGGTCTTGGTATTGAGCTGTTAACTCGGATTAACTACGAGAAGTGGAAGTCTTGTATGAAGAGCTATTTACTCGACGAGGACCTCTGAGAGGTCGTTGGTGGAGATGATAGACATGAAGTGGTTGCTACTGGGTCCAATGCTCATGAGGTAAGAGCTTTGAGGAGAACCAATGCTAAGATAAAGTTCACTCTAAAGAGGGTTATTTTATCAAAACTGTTCGACTACATCATTGAGTGTAGGTCAGCTGCAGAGATTTGGACAGCCTTGGATGGTCGGTTTAATAAGAGAATGTAGCTAGACTACAATTTCTTGAAAATGAGTTCCCTAGGACAACTCAAGGAGATCTATTTATCTCTTTTTTCTTCTTAAAGATGAACTTATGTGCTGAGATCTTAGCACTCAACCCAGAAGAGCCTATCTTTGAGGATAAGTTAAAGAAGCACATCATCCGCGGCTTGCGGAAGAAGTATCTTGGTTTCATCACTTCAGTACAGGGGTGGGCTACTCAACCATCTCTGTTGGAGTTGGAGAACTTGCTTGTCTCTTAGGAGAGCTTATCGAGACAGATGACTAGAGTCTCTATTTTAGGGGGAGATTGACAGATAGTGAAGTTCTGTACTCTAGGAAGAAGAAGAAGCGGGACAAGAAGAAGTCTACGCGGTCTGGTTTCTGACAGACCGCTAGTTTTGAGATTAGAGTTTTCTATCCGGCTTTCTGTTGGCAGTTTTCCTATCCTCGTCAGAGGTGATCGCATCCCCCTTCCCGCCTATAAATAGGGGCCCTTACCCCGTTATTCTCAACTATAAGTGTAAGAACTTTAGCTTGGGTTAAAGCTTGCAGTTAGATTTTCTTTAACCACACGACAAGTAGAAGTAACCTGTGCAGTTGTGTTTGCAGGCTGTACGACTAGCACTAAACAACTAGGCAACTAGTTTCGATGGTCTGTCAGTGAAGTCTTAGTGTGAAAAGCGGGCAACAGACGACGGTTAAGCGGCTAGGTCGCGAGCTGAGGAACTACTTCAGTGCCTTCTTCCTTGGCAGTTCGCAAGCCATTCAATAAGTCAGTCCGTCTGTTCCTTGCGGGTTGACTGTTTTTCAGTTCAGTAGAGCAGTGTATGTTCGCGCGACTTCTGCGGTTAGGCGACTTCAACGATCAGACGACTAGAAGTGCGGACAGGTGGTTATCCAACAGTTTTCAATAAGGCAGTTCGCGTGACCTCGCGGTTAGAGGTGCTGTCATGCGGCTAGGCGGTCTCAGTCTCCAGTCCGCCAAATTTTTGTACTTGTTATTTTTTGATCTTCATCGGGTGTATTGCGAAATCATGTCTCGTAAAGTATGACTCGTCTTGTAAAGCTGAAATAATACAAGTGTTGTTCTTGCTTCTTCTATTTGCTAATTGTTTACTTTACTTGATTGATTGAGAGTGATCCTGCGACCTCTCTTAATAAAATTTTACAGTAACTTTTTCAAAATATTTCTGTTCAGTCACTTATTTTTTACCATTACTTTTTTCACTATCACCGCCTCCCCAAACAGATCCCAAATCTCTTACCCTGTAGGCCTTGTTTGGAACTAGGGTTGTAGTGGGAAAAGTTCAATTCTCACAATTACAGTTGTTCTGGAGACATTTGATTTTTTATCACTATTTTTATAACTACTCTAATGACAGCACTAATTACCTAACATTATAGTTACTGAAGCCACCGTCTTCCCGAACAAGTGATTCATAATCATAATTTGAGAAAATAAATCAAGTTTTAATTAACAATTTTCTATATAATTAAATTATGTTTATGAACAATATAAATATTATTATTATTATTATTATTATTCCACCTCATTCTTTAACGTAGTTGCATTGCATGACCAGCATATGCTGATATGCAGGACACTGTAGTTGCACGAACAACGCCAAAAAAAGAATAGCCTGGGAATAAAATTTTATGCACGGCAAATATTAATAATTTACGAATAATAAAAAATGATCAGTTAATAACAATCCTCTGAATAAAATAGCAATGACAATGTGCCCATGGGAGCAATAATAGCTGCATGCATCATCAATTCAACCCCGTATTTCCTCTGCACTAGATTCCTTGCCGGAGATTCAGAAATTAAGGCTCCGTTTGGGAGGACTTATTTTCACCGGTCAAGTGGTTACGATCGCATGAACCGGAACTTAATTATGGCCAGATTCATGCGGTCGTAACCACTTGACCGGTGAAAATAAGTCCTCCCAAACATAGCCTAAGGCTCCATTTGAGAGGACTTATTTTCATCTGTCAAGCAGTTAGGACCGCATGAATCGGTCGTAACCGCTTGACCGGTGAAAATAAGTCCTCCCAAACGGAGCCTCGTTTCGTCCTCTCAAACGGAGAGGCTCCGTTTGGGGAGACTTAATTTCACCGGTCAAACAGTTAGCAGTTACGATCCCATATACTGGACCTTAATGTGATCGTAATCTCTTCACCGGTGAAAATAAGTCTCACCAAACATAGCCTAAATCAGTACATAATTAAAACAATGCTATAAAAAATCGCACGAACAACTGGAGAGATACTTGATCGACTGAATCAGGACTCTGCTGCCGGCGATAGTTGCCCGCCGGCGGCGAACTGGTACATCCTCTTGCCGGGTTGAAGCATCATGAGCTCATCTAGGGAGCCGAAAGAGAGCTTCCTCTTGATTGAGCTCAGCATGGAGTTGACCAATTCAGGATGCTGCTGTTCTCCCACGTGCAAATCTCCGCCGTCATCGCCGGGAACCAGGTCAGCATTTGCACCGGCGATCTCAAACTGCGAAGCAGAGCTCAGAAGGTAGCCCATAAGCTGGTAGTCGCTAACCTCAAAGACTTTGCTTCTCTCCCTCCCGTCAAGCTGATAACTTTCGTACGGTGCAGGGGATTTGATGAAGAAAGATTTCCCCGCCGCAACCGGCGCCGGCGCCGGCGCCGGAATTTCATCGTTTTCAAACAGTAGGCTGCCCTTCTGCCGAACGCGACACAGAACCCAATCGTCCAACTGAAATTAATAAAAGGGAAACCATTTTCAATTTTCAATTCCCCTGCTTTTTAACATATTTAATTCTTAATTATGATTACGAAACGTATTCCACATCCAAATTTTGTTTATATTCAGACACAGATCGAATTTATACTTTGAAAATTCTATATTTTGATGAAAAAATAGACCTTTTTTTGAGGAGTTAAAAAAGAAAAATTACTCGCATGGTGCCCCGCAGCTTGCGAGGCATAGCAGAAGTGGAATCTAGAAGACGATACTCATGCATGACCCAATCAGTTTTGATACCCTTAGGCGGGCGGCCCGTGTAGAAGACGAGCGCCTTCTTAACGCCAAGACAATGGCTGCCGTTTGCGGCCAATATAGGCTTATCAGTGCCGGTCGCCTTCCAGTAGCCACACGCCGCGGACCGATTTGGCCGGACGCCGTTGGGATACTTGCGGTCTCTTGGACTGAAGAAGAACCATTCTCCCTCCCCAAAAACCGCCTTCTCTGAAACCAGAATTAAAGTACTCTGCGTGTTAGTATATAAAAAAAAAAAATCTAAATTTGTGTACAATTCATATGCAGGCAAGTAATTAGTACCAGGAAGTTCCCAAGGATTAAACTTGTAGAGATCGATGTCTGCGATTATGGAGGAAGAAGGAGGGAGGGTGGCGGTGATCTTCTTCATTAGATAATGAGTGATGAGCTCTTGATCGGTGGGGTGGAAGCGGAAGCCTGGAGGGAAGTGATCAGAGCCATGAAGGGATCCTGTTCCTTCCATTGATTAGGAGGGGGGGTGTTGAGATGGGAAGAAAGGAGAAGAGTGCTTCTGGAGTTGCAGAAGGAAGATTTCATGTTGTAATTATAGCTAGGAAAAGTTGGAGTGATTCGCAATTCCAGGGTATGTAGATTCGAGAGATGGGGGGCGGGAAGATGCCGAAGGCTGAGTTTTTTTGTTGTTGTTGTTGTTGTAATTGGGAATTGAGAGCCAGTTCAGAGTTGAGCTCTCTGTTTATGTGTACATTGTTGGAGGGATTCTTTGGGAGGAGCCGCTCGTGCGGGAGAGATTATTCCATCCGGGTCCCGAATCATTCGGGCTTAGAGCAATTCTAATGAGGATTTCTATATTTAGAGATCTTCATTGTACCATGTTCTCTAAATATAAAGAACATGGATAGAGCAACTCCAACCGTGTTTTCTATATTTAAGCTCTATTGGTTTGGGCGTTTCGCTGCTCCGTTTTGGGCAAACGTCGAAGGAAGAAGGGTAAACAAATGAACCTCCGGCGGCGTTTGCTTCGTTTCCACCCGCCCGCTTTGAGAAACGCCTCAAAAAGTTCCGTTTGGAGCAGCCACCTCCCCCCTCCGGTTCGAACACTCCGTTTCCACCCTCCGGTTCGAACACTCCGTTTCCACCCGCCGGATCCGCCACCGCCGAACCAAATGGAGCCTTAGAGAACATGATGTAAATATGTATTTTATATATATTGTTTAACATATGTATGTGTATGTACACACACATATACGTATATGAAAATGTATGTATAATTATATATAATAATCATAGTATATGTATATAAAAATATATACCTAATAAAATAATATTTTAATAATAATATGATAAATAATTATTAAAAGTTATTCAATATTAGACTTTTTTTGTAGATCTCGACAAGATAATTTTTTTGATATATTATAGAACATAATTGAAAAATTATATTAATGTCTATAAAAATTATAAATTAATATTAAGATTTAATTAGAAAAACAATAAAAAAAAAATTAAATTTAAAAAATTTTTAAACCCCTGCATTTTCTCTCTCCCTCCTCTAAATTTAAAGGAGGAGAGTGAGCATCTGCATAAATGCAGATGCAAATGCAGAACGGTTGGAGCCAAACCGTTCGGCATTGGTTGGAGATGCTCTTAGAGATCGCTTTTCATAATCGATCTCTGTGGAGATCATGATGATTCCTGTATAGACCACCATGATCTTCGCGGGGTGATTGATGTGTAACTCGTATTTGTCAAGGAGGGACCTAGTCGTGTGTGTCACATAGGCAAGAGTCAAAGTCAACATCGATGCATTTTCTATCAGGGGCGAGTATCGTGCTCGGCTAGACGAGCGGCCAATCAGAGTAATAAGAGAGCATCAAGCATTCGCTCTTCCGAGCGAGCGGTTAAGAGGAGGTTTTGGCGAGCATCATGAATACTCGCACAAGAGGTGAACTACAACGACATCTCGCCAGACGCGGACGAGATCCTTCGATAGTCGCTAGGAACAAATCGCCAGGTCGCAAATCACGAGATCAACACGTTCAGAGAGACAACCTCGCCGGGGCTTGAAAATTTACTCCAAATTTCCGGTGTGGTGGGACTTCCATGCGGTAGCACCTGTAGTCCATTATAATTAGCTTTTTCTCTCTTCTACGCTCCTGTGTTCAGAACCGGTCTGCTGAATCGCTGGACCAGTAGCCTTGGATTGCATTTAGATCCGAAATATTTGAAGTCGAGATTTTCTTAACTTCAACAATTGATCTCCAAGGAGACCATTCGGATCATCCACGCACTTGGTTCCAAAAAACTTAACCCGTGCAGTGTGGTACTAAAAATCCTCCTTTTTTTTCTATGTCCAGAGTTATATATTTGTTTGGAAGGACATTTTTGCTCTGATAGGTTTGAACAAAAACGTCACTATCATGTAATGTATGTTTGACATCACAATGATTATGACCGTGAACAAGAAAAAAATACTAGTTTCGAACATAAATGCGAACCAAATTCTTTTGGTGACATCGGGCTTTCATAAACGAAGGTTCATAATTAACTACCCCGCTCAAGAAAGCCATCTCCAAGCCAAATGGAACCGTCTTTATGAAGTTGAAAGGGAGATGGAGATTATTGGGCCGGGAGAAGGCAATAATGGGGAGAAATCGGAGCCTGAAAATTTATCCTATCGAAAAGGAGAGGAAAAATATGAGAGATTAAGGCTCCGTTTGTGGGGACTTATTTTCACCGGTCAAGCGATCACGATCGCATGTACCGGATCTTAATTAGGTCCCGGTTCATGCGATCGTGACCGCATGAACCGGGACCTAATTAAGATCCGGTACATGCGATCGTGATCGCTTGACCGGTGAAAATAAGTCCCTCCAAACGGAGCCTAAAAGTAAAACAAACTTTAGAAATGAGACAATATTATTAGAGCAATGTTAAGTGCAAACCTATTTTCGCTATGTGCAAACCACGGTTAAGTGCAAACCCAAAAAATTTAAGTGCAAACCAAAATGTTAGGTGCAGACCAATTATTAAAAAAAAAAAAATTCAATCGTCCATAAGTCCATATTAGTTAATACAAATTCCATGATATTTAATACAAAAATATGAGTCCCTTTTGACAAAAATTGATACTAAAATTTGAGTTCCAACACACATTGTGTGTTTTCAAACAATCAACCTACATGAAAATAAAAAATTTATATTAGTATAGATAGCTCCGAAGTATACAATAATATATGTTAATTATACGCACCATAGCATTCAACACCCATAGTGGTAGACTTGATTCCAGTCGTAGTATAGAGACAAAAAACTGCAATATACAATGAAAAATATTTGGTGAAACTATGTATGCTAGTGGAATAAATAATTTAACAAATTTTTTGGCAAACGCAACAAAATGGTACCTTTATAACTAATTTATGGCTTAGTAACATCCTCATTTGCAATAACATTGTACCATTGCGCCGCACCTTCTTCCCGATATCTTCTCCAAATTGATATTAGTGGGGGTAATTTAAAACCTTCACGCACTTGCAGTTGCACGAAATGATTCCCATTTATAAACCCAATGTAAATTATCTTGTGAGGCAATGATGGCGGTGAATGCAATGGTAACAGTGTAAAAGACTGATATGCAGATAAGTGAACTAAAACAATATTGTAACAAGAAGCAACCACCAATCCAATATCAGGCATTGACATCCACTTGTCCAATGGAGCTGGAGTTACAACACAATCCAGTGAGCTAAGTAACTCTGCTCTTCTATCTCTTCCAAATATGTCATCATACAAGGTTTCTTTGTGATGCAGTTCCAAAGATAGCTCAATTCGTACCTTTTGCCAATCTTGACCCATGCCCATAGCATTACTAACAACTCTGTACCCACAGTGACCATCTGGAATGACATCAACCACATCTGTAATATACTCTGACACATATGAAGGCATTTCTTTACGCACACTCCGTAGCAATCTGCTCTGTTTCGGTACCACCTTACTTGTAGATCGGACATTTGTCGTTCTTGTTGATACTTGCTCGGCCATCAATACATGCTCAAATAAGGATGGCTCACGCTTTGTTGTTTTTGTGTCATCTCTAAACTTCTTATAGCTACCCCTCGGTCGACCCTTCAATGTCTTTGGCACCAACGGCTCTAATGTTTGAGTTGTCGAGGGTTCCATAATTTCTCGTAATTTTTTCTTTATTTCTTGTTTTTGCAATGTTGTTGTGCTCTTGTATCTTTTTAAGATTCCTTCCATTTCAATGTCAATTTCATTGTCCGATTCATCTTCAACCTTAACGCTCTCTTTATTTGCAATCTCTTGCAAAACTAACTGCTTCCAATGATTGTGAACCATCCATAATGGGAAAGAGTTTGATTGCTGCATATAAGGAAGTAAATCATGTGCACATGGTAAACCCAATGCATTCCTATTTTTATGTGTGCACTCACCAGCATCCGTACAACCAGATTTAGCCAAAAGTTCTTCTTTTTTTATCAACTCTAAAGCGGTAAAAGAAATTCGTCCAACAAGTTCAAAATACAAGGCACTACCAAACTCTCTATTCAACTGAATTGTGCTTTGGCCAAATGCACGTTTAATCTCTGTGTGCTGTAGAGTAATCATTTGATTAAAAGTTTTCCAAATAGTTGTAAGGTTGCCGATGGACACTTCAAGAAATCGTTTTAGATGACTGTGTCCACTCTCTACACGATTAGTAGTTGAATTATCCAAATGCAAAAACATATCCACCCATGCAGAAACAAAGTATTCTTTATACGGCTCAACCCAAGTAGTAAGTACATAAGAGCATGCCTCCGGATATTTTGCATTATATTCTTCTAACATAGTGTCAAGACGATGTTCAAATTCTTTATGTGTGTGCGCATCCACAATATTTTGCCATACAAGCAAAAACTTTTCCCATTCCTTTCCACTTTTGAAATATTTTTTGCATTTGGCCAAAATATTTCTACTAATGTGAACCTTGCATAGAATGTTTTTTGCTTTTGGAAATAAGACTGCAACAGCATTCATAAGTGCAATTTCTCTATCAGTCACTATTACTTGTGGCAACAAATGTTCGTTAAATAAAGTTCTGAAACAATCAAGAGCCCATACATAACTAGACTGTGTTTCATTTGAGATGAACGCAAAAGCCGAATAAAATGTTTGGTTGGTTGAGGTTACACCCACAATGCACAGCAAGGGCATTCGAAACCTGTTTGTCTTATAGGTACAATCCATGATGAATACTGTAGGAAACATTTTGGTCAGTTGTATGGATATGGGGTGTGCAAAGAACAAACATTCCAAATTACCACTATCTTTTGCAACTTTATTAAAACTAACATATCCAGAGTCCGTAATACATTTATACAAAAACTGCATTTGTGTACCTCCTTGTAACTCTTTCAATTGCATTTTCACTCTCTCATTGTATATTGTGCGCAGCACAGTTTTGTTGGAAGGATCTCTTTGTTTCAATGCTGTGAGTATTTTTCGTGGCTTAACACCGGCTAAGTACATTTCATGCACCACTGTTTGCTCATTCGAATCTAACCTTCCAGCATATGAGTGAGCTTCTAAGTGCACCAGCTCATGGTTGTGAATGCCGCATATAACTTCAAGGCTCCACTCATTTAAATTTAAACCTCTTTGCCCTTTAATTGAGAACTTGCAACCACACCTTTTCGAGCTTGATTTTCTCAAATTTTTCCTAACCCATCCTTTATTACGTTGATTATCCCGATAATGTCCAGCTCTGTCGCAACCAAGTATAACTCTGGGTTTGAGTCTGCTTGTAAGTTTGTCTGCACTTTGTATAGTGATGACAAAACCCAAACCCGTAGCAATACTGCGTGCCCAATCCACCAAATCATCTTTGCTAGAAAACATATTTGATGTAAAAAAATGTTTGCCCACATCAATTTCAAATTTGGGCTTTGCCTCTTCATAAGATAAGGAAAAAAATACCTAGCCTCAGCAAAACCATCTAAATAGTACACAAGTTTTCAAAAAAAGGTTGACGAAGAGACGATACCTCCATCTAAAGGTGGTTGGGGAGAGTGTACATCGACGGACAATTCACAATCATATGATTTGTTCTCCATTAAGCTACAAAGATATGAAGTAAAGATTCACGGTTAATCATAAAATCACATCAAGTTATGAATCTATAACAAAATCTGAAACTTAAGCAAAAAGTTACCGGAATGACGACACCGGGCATTAATAGAAAATCACAAAGCATACATAATCATCCGTGAAGCCATCATCCTTGTACAAGATAGAGTAGAGAGTAGTACAGAATATGTTTATCTGAACAGGGGGAGGGGCGAGAGTAATAGGAAAGTGTTTCAAAAAATATACAGGTTTACCTACCCAATGCAAATCCACATAAGAAATTGCATCCACATAAAGCCTCAATTCTGCTGTTTCTTCTTCTGATTATGCAAATGGCTCAAATATAAGACACTGTGATCATGAAAATGGAAACCCTGGTAGGTTAAAACGAATCAGAAACCAAAAACAGAACTCACCGGATCAGGACTGCAGTAGGTTAAAACGAATCCAGTAAAAATCCCCTTCTCTTCACCGGAACGACGACACCGGGCGGCGTTCTGGAAGGGGAGATCGGCGAACGGGGGTCGTGGGGAGGAGATCGGCTCACCAAGCGGCGTTCAGGAGGTGGAGAACGGCGAAACCTGTTTGTCGCGGGGAGGAGAGCGGCTCGCAGGTGTTCGGGAGGGAGAGATCGGCGAACGTGCGCGAGCAAGAGGAAGAAGCAGGTCGGCGGTCGGCACTCGCAAGCTAGGGCACGAGCGCGGTCTGCACTGAAATGTATTGAGAGAGGAGATTAAATGGTTTTGGTTTTTTTTTTTGGGTCTGCACATAGCCATATAGGGTTTGCACTTAACATTGCTCTATTATTAATGTCAGAATTTCTCTCCCTATAGGATACAAGAAAAAAATCCGTTGAAACGGGCGGGGGAAGAGGATGAGTTTGACCGTGGACTCAAATTAAAATACAAGATTTGATTTTCTTTTTCCTTGTAAACATGCAACTTTTAGGGTCCTTATAAAATCTGCTGGAGGGTTTTTTTAAGGGGTTTGTAACTTACCGTCCGATTTTGAATATTAGCAGCCCAAAAAAAAACCCTCCAGCAGATTTTATAAGGAACCTAAAGAAACAAGTATAATAAGCTAGAAATGGCCTCTAATAGAAGCCTTAAAACTTTCCATTTTTCATATTTCTCCGGAAATTCCATACCGGCAGATCTGTGAAACCCTAGACAGCGGCTTGCGCCTCACCCACTTCCACTCGTTGCTGGCCACCGTAAACCGCCAGAGGCTAATTCCTCTGGAAGTTCCATCCTTCCACATTTTCCGGTTGGAGGTTGCGAAACTCCCGTCTGCGGCCGACATAACTCCCGATTCCACCAATCGTCGACCGCCAAAACCTCCACATTTTGGAAGGTATTTTTTTGGATCAAAGCCTCCACATTTTGCATTTGCTCCTATTCCTCATCTCACGACAGTCCATATAGGTTATCAATCTGAAGCAGACATTGATTGTTTTGCTCAATCCGAAGCCAACTCTATTGAGGAAGGTCGCTGATTCTGCAGTTTTCCTGATGTATATTTACATTCCTTAGTCAAGATTTGTCATTTGTGACATGTGTGTTGGATGGGTTGAAATCAAAAAAATTCTCCTAGATTTTTCTTTATAGGTTTTATCGCCTATTATTTAGATTAAAATGAGTTTCGATAGAAAAATAAAAAAGTGCACTTTTTTGTAACGACCCGGGTTTAGGCCTGAAACCTCCCCACGGCATCGCCCGGCCCACCAGACAGTTGGTGATGAGGAGCGGTATTAAAGGCTCCTTATCAAGGTCTCGGGTTCGAAACCCCGTGGCAACAATGCGCGCGACCGATAAACAGACGCGAGATGCTTTGGGATGTACGACATGCAGGCCTTGTATATTCCGGCTGTACCACCGGTGGCGCCTTGGGCTCTCCTTGGGCTGCCTGGTGGGCCGGGCGATGCCGTGGGGCGGCTTCAGGCCTAAACCCGGGTCGTTACAGCCTCCGCGCGCGGGTCCGCGTGTGAGCCCTCCTCCGCGAGCGTGTTGGACTTTGACTTTGTTGACCGGGTCAACAAGTCTTAGGTTATTTTGAAATTATTATTTTGAGTTGTTTTATGATTAATGAAGGGAGATAGTGGTTAGGAGAGTGGCATTTAATGTGCGCCACGTGTCAGTTTTTTATGTGTTGGGTTGGCCTATATAAATGCATGTAAGTGTTACTTTTATGATTGATGAGATAGTGAAATTTCCTTCCCATTTTGTTGTTCGTTTTGAGAGGAGCGCTGCAACGCTGGTGTGATTGTCAAGAGGGCAAAGAGCTTTGTCGGGCTGGTTGTTTTCTTGCCGCGCGAGTAGGTGGCCGCAGAGTGTGGCGGTCTCGCAGGGGGTGTACTCTCCGGTAGAGCTCTCGACGTGTGGGTTAGTCTGGTCGCGTGAATTGGTTGCGAGTTGACCGGTCTCGCCAATCTTGCTTCTTCTCGCATGCGAGAGGATTGTCTCGCTGTGTCGTTCTCGTCGTGCCAGCTCGCCCGGGGCTGCTCGCTCGCCTAGTAGCAGCTCGCGTGAAGGGGTGCAAGTCACCTGGGTTGATCTCACCATGGAGAGGGGATCTTGCCGGGGCTAACCGCGCGGCTTGGCGGTCTCGCCAAGTTGGTCCCGCCGACTACTTTTGTGGTGTGCTTGTTTTGAAGTGGGGTTGATTGATAAGGAGGAGAAGTGTGTGCGGGAGCTCATTCTTGTTTCCAACAAGTGGTATCAGAGGCAGGTTTGACCGCGTGGAAGTTGCTCGAAAGGTTTAGTGACGTGAGGAGATGGAGATGGGAAGTGTCATGCCAGGGCATGTCCCCAAGTTGACGAAAACCAACTATGGGAATTGGAGTATCCAGATGCAAGTGCTACTCACCTCAAAGGAGTTGTGGGAGATTGTAGAGGAAGGCTATGAGGAGCTCACTACAGAAACGGAAGCAGCGTTGACAAACGCACAAAGGACGATGTTAAGGGAGTCAAAGAAGTGAGATAAGAAGACTCTTTTCTTACTATACCAAGGCGACCTTTGAGAAGATATCAGATGCGACTAGTTCGAAGGAGGCATGAGAAGTGTTGCAACGCTCCATGCAAGGGGTTGATAAAGCTAAGAAGGTGAAGATGCAATCCCTTTGAGCTCAGTATGAAGTGATGAAGATGAAGGGCTCTGAGAAGGTCGGAGACTATGTGATCCGTCTGCGGATGCTTACGAATGAGATGAAGAGGAATGGAGAGGCGATAGATGACGTAAGCTTCATGAAGAAGCTCATGCGCTCTATGTCAAAGAAGTTCCGGCATGTGGTGGCGACGATCGAAGAGTCAAAAGATCTCACCCTGATGGCCGTGGATGAGCTCGTTGGCTCCCTACAAGCTCATGAGTACCGCATGCTGCAAGATGATGAAGAATCAAGTGGCTTTGGTAAAGCACTCCAGACTCAGTTGAACTTTGGAGAGAGCTCTGGAAGAGGAGGAGACAAGCGTGGTCGTGGCTACCAAGGAAGAGGTAGAGGGAGAAGAGGAGGAACAGATCGGGGGAGGAATCAAAACCATCAGAGAGAGGCGGAGCAACCTCAAGGTTAGAGGCAAGATGCAGGAGGAAGAGGAAGAGGCTAAGGTAGAGGCTAAGGAAGAGGTCCATGAAGAGGCAGAGGAGATATGTCCCAATTACAGTGTTACAAATGTAACAAGTTTGGGCATATGAGCTATGACTGTTGGGCTCCGAGGAAGAGAGAAGAAGCCAACCATTACGCAGAAGCAAGCAACACCGGTGGCGATCCGATGATGTTCCTGACCTACAAAGGAGCTGAAGGTGGAAGGAATGAAGTATGGTATTTGGATACGGGGGCTAGCAACCATATGTGTGGAAAGAAGGAACTGTTCACCAGCCTCGAACCAAATGGTGGTGAGGTCAGTTTTGGTGATGCTTCAAAGATTTCAGCGGAAGGAAGAGGAGTGATTGTGGTCACCTTAAATGGCAAGGAGGTGCACCTCAACGATGTGTTCTATATGCCAGGCTTGAAGAGTAATATCTTAAGCCTCGGGTAGCTGGTGGAGAAGGGTTATTGTGTTCAGTTGAGGGATGACATTTTGGCCATGAAGGACCATGAAGGAAGAGAGGTAGTGAAGGTGAAGATGACGACGAATCGTCTTTTTACGCTAAGGATGGATGCGAAGGAGACAGTGTGCCTAACAAGGACTGAGGATGAAGAGGAAGCATGGTTGTGGCACCACAGGTTGTGCCATCTGGGGTTCACAGGCTCTAAACTACTATCTCATTCTGAGATGGTGGAAGGTCTACCCACGATCTCGCCTCCATAGAAGGTCTGTGAGGCATGTACCAAAGGAAAACCGAAGAGGCAAACGTTCGAGGGTGGCAAGTACCGAAGAGCGAAGAGACAACTTGAACTAGTTCACTCGGACATAACTGGTCTGTTTGAGACTACCTCAGTAGGTGGGAGCAAGTACTACATCACCTTCACCGATGACTTCAGTCGGAAGTGTTGGGTGTATTTCTTAAGAGAGAAGGTTGATGCCCTTGACAGGTTCAAGGCGATGGAAGAGAAAGAAAGTGTTCAACCACTGAAGGTGTTGAGGACAGATAGGGGTGGAGAGTACACCTCTAGATTGTTTCATGATTTCTTACAAGAATGAGGGATCTCACATCAGTTGACGGCGGCATACTCACCTCAGTAGAATAGAGTCGCGGAAAGGAAGAACTTGACTATTATGAACATGGCAAGAAACATGGTGAAGGGCAAGGGGTTGCCAAAGAAGTTTTGGGCAGAAGCAGTGCAGGTGGCTGTGTACTTGCTAAACCGATATCCCACGAGGAGTGTGATGTTCATGACTCCGTTTGAAGCATGGAGTGGATGGAAGCCGAGCGTGAAGCACTTAAAAGTCTTCGGATGTGTAGCAAGCACATCGAGACGAGGTATCACTTTCTCCGTGAGCAAGTGGAGCAGAAGGCGGTTGAAGTGGTGTATTGCCCCACCGGAGAGCAGATCGCGGATATCTTCACCAATGCATTGAAGGCGGAGACGTTCCTAAAGCTCAAAGGCAAACTCGGCATGTGCTACCAAGTTTGAGGGGGAGTATGTTGGACTTTGACTTTGTTGACCAGGTCAACAAGTCTTAGATATTTTGATATTATTATTTTGAGTTGTTTTATGATTAATGAAGGGAGATAGTGGTTAGGAGAGTGACATTTAATGTGCGCCACGTGTCAGTTTTTTATGTGTTGGCTGGCCTATATAAAGGCATGTAAGTGTTACTTTTATGATTGATGAGATGGTGAAATTTCCTTCCCATTTTGTTGTTCGTTTTGAGAGGAGCGCTGCAGCGCTGGTGTGATTGCCGAGAGTGCAAAGAGCTTTGCCGGGCGGGTTGTTTTCTTGCCGCGCGAGTAGGTGGCCGCAGAGTGTGGCGGTCTCGCAGGGGGTGTACTCGCCGGTAGAGCTCTCAGCGTGTGGGTTAGTCTGGTCACGCGAATTGGTTGCGAGTTGATCGGTCTCGCCAACCGTGCTTCTTCTCGCATGCGAGAGGAGTGTCTCACTGTGTCGTTCTCGTCGTGCCAGCTCGCCCGGGGCTGCTCGCTCGCCTAGTAGCAGCTCGCGTGAAGGGGTGCAGGTCGCCTGGGTTGATCTCGCCGTGGAGAGGGGATCTCGTCGGGGCAAACCGCGCGGCTTGGCGGTCTCGCCAAGTTGGTCCCGCCGACTACTTTTGTGGTGTGCTTGTTTTGAAGTGGGGTTGATGGATAAGGAGGAGAAGTGTGTGCGGGATCCCATTCTCGTTTCCAACAGAGCGCACCCTCCCCCGCGCATGAACATGTGCACGATTCTGCTTCCACGTGTCAAATCGCACGCAGTTCCACCTCCGCGCAACTCTTCTCCGCTCAACCATTCCGCCTCTTTACAATGCACCTTGACACGCCCATCGTCACCGGTCACTTACGTCGGCACCTTTCCGTTCGTCGTCACCATAATCATTACAGAAGGAAGACTCGTAAAAATCCTCGCTCTTCTCACGCTCAGACCCTAAACACTGACGATTTGGGGGCATATGATGAGGTCGAGATAAAATATATAAAGAAATTGAGGTGTCAATAACACATTGCCCATGATCCCCACTAATCAGGGTGGGATCATAGGGCTAACCACCGCACACACGATCACCACGCCCATTCCTTGTGAGCCTCACACACGTGATCCCACTAAATGCACCACCCGAGTAACTGCCCATGGTCGGGAGGCCGCCGTCGCCGCCGCAAGGGGTGGCTGCCGCCTCCCCCGTTACGAGCGGCCGACGCCGCCCCGCAAGGGGCGGCGGGCGTTGCCTCAGCCCCCGCAAGGGGCCACCGGCGCCGCCCCCGCCCCCGCCCCCGCACAGGGCGGCCGTCACTGTCCCAATTAGGGGCGGCGGTCGCCGCCCCCACTAGGTTAGGCCGCCGCTGCTCCCGTTAGGGGAAGTCTGTCGGCCACCGTGAGTCGTTAATGGCGCCTACTTTTCATCGTCCGATCGTCCCGTCGCGATCGCCGTCGTCCGTTACGCGGGAACCACCCACGTAATCGCCCACGCGACCTCCCTGATTAATGGGGAAGATTATTCATTTAGTGGTGGTCTGCATGCAAAGAATATTATGTAAATAACATATAGTCGAAACTATATGTTATGTGACATGTACCTAGTAATTTGGGTGGTTACGATTTGTGGATAGCTGCATAACCACAATAATCACTTCCTGGAGCATATTAAAGGCCTCATGACCTCTCTCATTTCTATCGTTTTCTTCTCAAACTTTCTTTTTTCTCAGGTCGAAGCTCTGCCAAAATCCTCCAATGAGCCTCCTCCTTCCGTCGAACCACCCGAAAATTGGATTAAGTCCACAACGCTGCAAAGAAGAAGGCGTTCTGTTCACCGCTCCATGAAGTCTCCTACGTGCGCAATGCACTTCAAGTCCCCACTGATGCTTCTCTACATGTCAGGCCACGAAGTTCGTCAGCCAAGCAGCGTCCGAGAACGTCCGTCTCCACCCAAAATTGACAGAAACTTAATTTCGTGTGAGACGGCATGTCGCCCACCAAGCGCACTTGCAATCTTTCTCATCTCAAAATTGTAACGAGTAGCGGCCTATCGCTCTCGATCCCACCAATTGAACAACTTGTATTCCGCAGCAAGTAATGAAGTTTGGTCGGCACTGTTCCAGTCATGTGATTTTTTACTCAGTTGAGAGGTTTTTCCACGTTAAAATCGGTTTGTATTATACTTTATTTATTTTGTGACTGTGTGCGCGTTTGATCGCTTTACAGGTTAAAACGAACTACTTTAATCCGATCTAGCAGGTGGATTAAGTTGGCCGCAACAAAACTCAAATAATAAACAGTCTCAGAAACCTGAAACTCAAAATTGAATAATTGATCAATTTTTTTAAACTAAAACCAATATCTGAATTCCAGTGCGTTAATTAAATATAAAACTAATTTTATATTACAGTTTCTTATTAAAGTAAATTTTAAAAAATAATCATTTTTTGGCCTCAAACCATCATATGTGCTCAACTATGCTAGTTTTTTTTCATGAGAACTCAATAGTCGCAATGCACATAATAATGAAAAATAGTTTCGCAATTTTGTTTTATTATTATGCATTTAGGATATTCAGAAGTTATTATTTTTAATTTCTTACTTAATAATTGTAGGCTGATGATGAAATCTCTTCTAAATTTTGCTCAAAATGTTGAAAAATGTTATAATGGTTATAGTATCTTACTATCTTATATAATACTGTATATAATGGTGTAATATATATTCAAAATCCTAAATAATATGATTGTTGGGGATGAGACTCATTTTATAACATTAGGTGTGCACATAATCACACACCCATGATCTTCATCTCAAAAGAAGTGGGATCACGGGATTGATCACGCGCGCGATCACCGCGGCCGATCCCCCGGGCCCCGATCCCATTATGCGTAGTGGGCAAACCGCCGCGAGCCCCACCTCGCCGGCGGCGGGCGGCCGACCTCCTCCCCGGCAACCTGAGCCTCCCCCTCCCTCGGCCGCCGGTGCGGCCAAGGGGGCGGCCGCCCGGGCCGCCCCCTCCCTCGAGCGCCGGCGCGGCCAAGGGGGCTGCCGCCCGAGCCACCGACGCGGTTCCTTGGCCGCTGGCGCGGCCAAGGGGGAGGACGTCCGGGCCGCCCCTCCCTCGGCCGACGGCGCGGCCACCCGAGCCGCTCCTCCCCGGCCGCCGTCGGCATTCTTCCCCTCGACGGCGAACTCGACCGCGAGTTCGCCGTCCGCCCGTGAAGTCCCGCTCTCGTCGTCCGATTGGTTGGAAATATCCCCGGTCGTCCAATACGCGTGTAACACCCACTAACCGCCGGGTTAATTGGGGATTTAATTAATAATTTTATGATTTACTTAAATGATCTCCAAATAGCGAAATTAACATCCTAATATGCGCATTTAAACTATAACGAAAATAATCAAGACGGTGGTTATGGTGTGGGGATAGTCGCGTACCCACCATAACCACTACCTGGAGCCTATAAAAGGAGCTCTAGACCTCCTCATTTCTCACTTTTTTTCTCCGAGTCTTCTTCTTCCTAAGGTTTAAGCTCTGCCGAATTCCTCCTACGAGCCGCATCCGAGCCGCACCCGAGACGCACCCGAGCTACGAGCGAGTCAAGTCAAAGCCACTCAACGAAGCCAAATTTCTCAAGTTCCTAGGGCCCCCCGCAACCGCAAGTTCAGGCTCTCCGCTCCCACGTTCTTAATTAGCAAGTCACTAACTGAAGACCAGCAACGCGAAGCGCAATTTGTAACAACTCTCGGTGCGACGGTCAGACGTCCACCATGTGTCGAGTGTTCTCTCACCCCAAAGCTGTAACGAGAGGTGGTCTGTCACCATCGACTTCACAAACAAGCTGTAAGAACCAGCAAATAGTGGACTTTGACCGACACATATCCGGTCACGTGGTTTTTTTTACCCAGTTGAGAGGTTTTTCCACGTTAAAACTCCGTGTGTACAATCGATCTACCACATTAACTGTGTGCGCGCTCGACCGTTCTGAGAGCTAAGGCGGTCCAGATTATTCCAATCCGACCGGGACGTCGATTTAGACCGCAACAATGATCATAATCAATTGTGTCATGATCTAATAATCTTGGCATTGGTTTATGAAAGCACTTTCGTGAAATAAGCGTTTTCAAACAATTTCTAAGCCCGACTACTCAAAAAGCTCCAAAAAAAACTCCTTTTTCAAGAAAGTGTTTTTGCTACCACGCAACTTTCAAATGACCTAAAATAACGGTATGGGAATAGAGTTTTTTTTTTCCAACGTCACCACCGTCCCAAGCAAAGCCTTAATCCACACTCCGATACCAAGTTAGAGCCTAAACATTCAATTCACTTCACAACTAATTGTTATAAACTGAGTTTGTCCATAGAAGAAAACTATTTTGATCATGAACACTAATGTGTCCAAAATCTAACTTTTAAAATTTAACTCAAAGCCCATACATTTCATTACTTCAAACACTTGTACCCATTGAAAATTTTTCAATACTAATTTGATCATTAGTGGGATAAAGGTTTGAGTGTTGTTGTTGTACTAATTTGATCATCAAAACCAGTAAAAATTTCAAATGGAGTCAATAATATCACAGTCTTGCTAGCTTCCTATCTTTGTACTTAGCTTGATGTTTTGCTTTTGCAGTTATTGTCTACTTGTACTCACCAATATGATCCAAAATATTCATGCATTTATGAAAAGGAACATGTAACAACTTTGAAATGTTTCAACTTTATGCCTCTCTCTCTCTCTCTCTCTCTAAGAGTAATTTAATATCTAATGTCCCTATCAGGCTATCATCATCTTATGGCATTTGAAAAAGTAATATTAATGAATTATAATTGTCAAACATGCATCCTTATAACCCAACATCAGTCTTCTTTAGGTTCCGTTTGGCACGGTGGTGGTGATCGTAAACGCATGGGTTAAACCGTCATTCGTTAAGAATCACCTAACAAACATCAGCTCGTCGAATACCACATCACTCAAGAAAATAAATTTTCTTGTATCAGGATCCATGGACTTCCATCCCTTCTTCCGCTCATCGTAGCTAATGAAAACAAGTTTCCTTGCCTTAACATCTAGCTTTGTCCTGAGAGCATCTGGAGCATGCACGTAGCAGGTAGAACTAAACACCCGAAAGTGTCACGCTAGGCTTCTTTTTGAACATCAGTTCATGCGGAGACTTCATGTTGACAGGACTCAAGGGCATTTTGTCAATGATGTATGACGCACAAGCCATTCCCTCTGCCAAAAAGACCCGGGAAAAAACTTTGGCATGAAGTCAGCTTTTGCATGTCTCCTCCAGATGATGGATTTTCTTCTCTACAAGAGGAGTGTGTGCTCAGGAGATCTCTCTCTTGATTCCATGTTTTTTTTTATAATTGTTAAAGAATTCAGAGGAGGTATACTTTCCCCATTATCTGTCCTCAACCTCTTAATCCGTAGATTTAGCCTGCTTTCAACGAGCTTCTTGAACTTCAAGAATTTCTCGAAAACTTCTGACTTCTCCTTCACAAGTACACCCAAGTATATCTAGTGTAGTCATCAACAAAGACCAGCATATATCTGTTACCTGAACAAGAAGAAGTGAGGCATGGTCTCATCAAATCATTGTGAATGCACTCCAAAAGAGCCTTGCACCTGGATACTGACTTGTCAAATGAAAGGCAATGTGCATTTCCATATTAACATCCAGCACACATATAATCATTGCCTAGGAAGGAAAGACTAGGCAAGCATA
Organism: Platanthera zijinensis; assembly: GCA_039513925.1. NCBI lineage: Eukaryota > Viridiplantae > Streptophyta > Magnoliopsida > Asparagales > Orchidaceae > Platanthera > Platanthera zijinensis. The sequence continues at coordinate 126,397,157 of CM077098.1, forward strand.
TCACTAGGCTCTTTGCCATCATATCCTTCAGCTTGTTCATCCCAACATGCGCTAACCACTCGTGCTAGATAGCAACGTTATTGTTTTCTCTCATCTTCTTAGCATTTTAACTTATTGACAGAACAAATATGTCCTTCACCTGTCTCCCAACATGGATGACGTCAGCTTTCATTGTTGAAAAGTTTCAAAGAAACTTTACGTCAGTTGGACCAAACAACACATGGTAGCCGACCTCAGAGTCAATGATCCAATCCTCTTGGAAATTGATAGAGGTCATGACACCAATAAATGTTGTTTTCAAGTCTATCATAAAGCAATTCCCCCACTCACCTTCTCTCTTGAGTCCATCTTCTTTGTTGGCGACGTGATCTGTCTGAAAATTTACCTTGCAGTCCTTCTTCATGTGACCAAGCTTGTTACACCGAATGCACCTGGGTCCTCCCTTCTTACCTCCATCATGCTTAGAAGCATTGTTTCTCTTCTACTGTGATGAGGTAGAAACACCACCTCCACCATATGACTTCTTCTTGTCTCACCTCTTCTTCTTCCCAGAATAAAGAACTTCGCTATCTCCCCCTGAGATAGTACACCCAGACATTTACCTTGTTAAGCTCTTCTGAGAGGCTAGTAAGTTCTCCATCTCCAATAATGATGACTAATTAGGTCAGCCCTGCACCAAGATAATGAAGGTAACAAACACTTTTCGCAAGATGCAGATGATGTGCCTCTTCAACTTAGCCTCTGAAATAGCCTCATCTAAGCCAAGTGCTGAGATCTTAGCACATAGATTCTTCATTTTCAGAAAGAAAGAGAAAATGGACAAGTCTCCTTAAGTGGCTCTTGCTAGCTCATTCTCCAGGAACTGTAGCATTGTTACATTCTTCTTGTTGAACAACCCATTCAGGGAATTCGAAATCTCAAAAGATGTCTTGCAGCCTATGATATGATCAAATAACTCAAGTGAGATAACCCGCTTGAGAGTAAACTCTACCTTAGCGTTAGTTCTCCTCCAAGCTCTCACTTCCTAAGCATTATCTCCAACAGCCACCACCTCCAATCTGTCATCTCCACAAACGACCTTCCAGAGGTCCTCATCAAGTAGATAGCTCTTCATACAAGATTTTCATTTTTTGAAATTGGTATGAGTTGACAGCTCAATACCAAGGCCTCTAGCATATTTACCTTCCATTCCAGTTATCCTGGTTTACTTGTCTACCAAAAGTACTTAGCAAAGTCTGGTTAATGTTGACTGCTAAAACCTCTGTCGCTTTGATACCATGTAAAATTTTATGATGGGAGATCGCGGGACCACTCTCAACTAACTAAAAAATGTAAACCACTAGCAATAGAAGAACAAAAGAAACACATGTACTTTATTCACTGCTCTACAAAGCAAAACATACAAGCACGAGACATGATTTCACGTTGCACCTAATGAAGATAAAAAAAGACTAAGTACAAACCGGAGAACTGAAAAATTGAGACCGTCGAGGCCGCCAAGGTAGTACGAACAACCTTTATTGACTTGTGCTGGAGACATATCGCCCAGTTTGCCCAGTTTGCGCAAACTACAAAACCAGACCGCGCGAACTTTCTTCAGACTGCCTGCTTGGGAACTACCGGGGTGAGAGCGCTCAGATCGCCAAATAGTGATATCGCTCAACGATAGCTTCAGATCGCCAACTGCTGCCTCCTACGGCCTTGATGCTAGGAGACTGACTTAACTGCCAGACCAAGTCACCATACCACCCAGGCAGGCTGTATAGTTCACAAAACGGCTGATTAAGAGCCTTCTTCTTGTCGTGCGGATTGGAAAATCCTAGCCGCAACCTTGAACCAAACAACAAACTCTCGACGATCCTAGATACAAATGAGGCGGTCGGGACCCCTATTTATAGGCGGGGGAGAAGGATATAGTCACCTCCACAAGCGATACAACTACCATGGCAAGGTTGGCGGTCTGCCAACCTATACCGCACGGCTTCGAGGTTAGCCAAACTCAGACTGCAACTCCTGGGGTAGCAACAACACTGGCGGACAAAAAAGAGCCATCGCCCGGCGATAGGCGATATCGTCTGGCAATAGCAGCATGCCGCACAACCAGACGACCCGGCGATCTGCCGACCAGTCGACCTGCTGATCTCACTTCAAATTTTTAACAATGATGAGATTGTTTATTAATCTTTGACTAGTGCAGGACTCAGAGGCGTTCATTCTAAATATTGTTTAGAGACTCTAGTTTGACAAAGTACCTGAGTTAATTTGCTTTTTCATTAGTGTTGTTCTAATTAATTAACACTTCGCGACCATGTTTAGGAGCAGAACTTGTGGGTGTGAGTCCATTTTTTCTTGTATCATCTTCATATGTACATGAATATAAATTGGACTTTGTGTGCTCAATTCTATTTCTTCATCTTTATTTTTTGACATTAGGTCACTTATGTACATAGGTATCCTTGGAAGGTGTGAAAATGAAATTGTTCAAGCTAAGAGTTATGACTTTGTGTTAATCCCAATGTATTTTCTTTTTATTAAAAATGGTTTTTTACTTTTAGGCTCCGTTTGGGGGACTTATTTGTTAGGATATTTATTATATGCCCGCACATGTCGAGACTGACTCAGAACGACTCATTGGATTTCATGTCATTTTTAGGGCAATACTTTACGCTGGAGATACTATATAAGGTCATTCCATACTTGATGAGTCTTAGTGGACTATCTTGAGCGAAGCCTCAACATTATTTTCACCAGTCAAGCGGTTACGATCGCATGTACTGGACCTTTTTAAGATCTCGTAACCGCTTGACTGGTGAAAATAAATCCCCCCAAACAGAGCCTTAGTCTTTCCTTTAGAGCTTATAAATATCAGATGTTGTGACTCATTGATTTAAGTATTTTGAATAATACATCAATTTTTCATTTTACTTTTAATTTTCTCAGAAGGATAGTAATTAGTGAACAAGGGAAGTGAGTGAAAACAAATTCAAGACTCTTGCAAACTCAAACTCCCTCAAGCCCTCTCCTTGAAAATGGTATCACAAGAATTCATGGTTAAAAATGAAAGTTGGAGAGGAAGAAAGTAAGATTGAGCTAGCCTGGAAAAAAAGGAGGATCAATGGAGGCAGTCCTTATCTAGGACAATGGTTTAGGCATATATCCACAATTTCCATGATATAAATATTTGAATATGAAATAATAAGTGATGATGGTTGTATGCCAGAGAATAGTCTTTCAAAAGGTTAACTTTTAAATTTGAAAGGGGAAAGAAGCCATTTTCTGTGGTGTGTCATAGGTCGCGTGTTGCTATGTGAAAAGAGCTGAAATCGTGGAAACATAGCCATTGGCGGTGGGAGTATAGGCACCTAAAATCATTGTTTGTCTGGTCTGATCTAAAAATTGCGGTGTACACCTCTAAAAAATATCAGTCACACGAGGCCTAAATACGGAGCGGTAGAATTTTCGTGACCTCTCGCGTCCTCCCACCTTAGTGTCTGGTGACGATTGGAGCGAGAGCAGGTTGAGCGAGCTAGGATCCAATCAACACCGCACACTCAGATGGGAGGATGCGAGCGGCAGCAGTACAATCACACATGATACGTTGGCTCTCCGTGCACAAAGTCACTCTTAATATTTAAAATTCTTAAGAATTTTTCTTTCATCTAAGAATAAAATTGAAACAAAATGAAAATAAAATAAAATTTTAATTTCTATCATCACACTAAATTATTTTTTTGTAAAGGAAAAGAAAAGCTATTTAGCAATATATATATATATATATATATATATATATACACACACACACACGTTCAAGTTTTTTTAAATCTAAAAAAGTTTGAGTTAGTTCTCCCACAATATATGTCGGAATTAGACAAATAATATATGTATTTTATAGTCAAGAACGAGATCTACAACTTTCATGTTGAACATTTTTCCAAAATTTGCACAGTTTAGCCGAAATCTAGCCCGAAAGGTTGCTGACTTGAATTTTGAAATTTATTATTATTATATTCATTTCGAGACAAAAACCTTTCGAGCCAAATTCCGGTTAAACCGTGCAAATTTTGGAAAAATGTTTAACATGAAAAATATAGATCTCGTTTTTGGCTATAAAATGCATATATTATTTGCCTAATTTCGACATTGTATTGTGGGAGAACTAACCCAAATTTTTTTAGACTTAAAAAATTTGAGCTTATATATGTAATTCCGATATATATATACATATAATTGAGAAAGAAATGTGCAGGCATCATTACATTGATAATATTAAGCATCAATGATTATATTATTAAATAATAATTAATCAAATAATACATTACTAAATAAATAAATAATTCTCATACATGAAGATAATTGAATTTATGATCTTACTGTCATGGGGCCTCAGCCTACTCAACGGAATCAAATCTCATTAGCAATATATAGTATTTTTAATCAACAATTCTAGACTCCATTTGAAGGACTTATTTATACCGATCAAGCGGTTACGATCGCATGAATGAACCTTCACTTGAACAGTGAAAATAAGCCCGCAAATGGAACCCTAGCCTTTGGACCCAAAAAAAAATGCTACACGAGAATCGTAGGCGGAAAGATTCAGAAGACATTATGTGGTGGGCCCAACTTCGAGTGTGAACGAAGACTCGAAGATCCGTTCAAATTTAATTAATTTAATTAGACAGAATGCTGATGTGTTTGTGATTAAGATTTTTTTAACTTAAATCTTTTTTTGCTGATGTGTTTGTAATTGATTCCTATTTTGTTTTCATATATAATATACACACATCTGCTTCCAATTTAATCTGTTTGTAATTTATATGACAAAATATTTATATTTCTTTCTTAATTATTGAAGGGGTTCCCATCATGATTAATTTCCGAGTCAAATTCGAAAGGCTTCAACCAAAACGATGTAACAAGTCAACCCGTTCGAGTGAGCCGCACATACGGACCACGCTCACCCGAAGGGACCCAAAAAACACACGCATGCGCGGGAGCGCGCAATGCACATGCCCCCTCGGGTGCACACGCAAGCCCCAAACACAGCCAAGCGCATCGTCCAGGGGCGCGGGCATAGTGCCTAGGCACGCACGCATAACACCTCGGCACGCACCCCAGCGCGAGCGCGCGGCTCTCCGCCGCACGTGCGCAGCGCACGCGCGCCGGCGACCGTCGCCGCCTCTGGCCGTTGCCATGCCTCCGGCAGCCTCTGCGGCGCCGCAGTCGGGCAACCTGCCCAGGCCACGCAAACCGCCCGGGGGGCATGTCTGTCATTTCATCAAAATTGGTATTCTAGGTGACTGTAACGGTGCGACGTCATTCGTCATTTCAAGACTCAGCCGAGCGCAATTATCAACATATCCTTTCAAAAAACTATAAAAAGACCATCAAGCCTTTATTTGAAGACAAACAACTCCAGAGACTAGAGAGAGCTGTGAGGTTTTCCGACGACAACGTGAGACTTAGATCATTCCTTTGCACTGGATTCGCTCGGCTCACTCTTTAATCCGTTCAACCCTAAGCGCTCACTTGGATGCTTCAGTGAGCCCGGGAGAAGGCACACGGTAATGCTCTCACGGACACTCTCAAGGACGCATCGTGGAAGCTCAATAGACTTAGCATTTTTCTCAACTCTTTGTACTCAAAGCTTTTAACGGAGAGGTGATCTGTCACCCTCAGAGAAACTTCAAACACTTTTAAATTAAACTAAATAGTGGATTTCGCCACGACACAGATCCGTGTTGGATTGTGACACCTCATCAATCTGTGTGCCTCAGTTATTCCTAAAATAGGGCGAATACTATTTTTGAAATATCATTGAGAGGAGGGCATTTATTCTGGGTTGTTTCTCCTATTTAGGCTGAGCCTATTTTTGGTTAACTTCCTGAATTAGGGATATCTCCTAATTTAGGAGATCTGGTTTCATTTATATATAGGAGCAGCCCCCCGGTCGGTTTAATACAACATCAACAGGGGAAAAGGCTATACCTAGCATCCGAGGGAGATCAATCAGAGGGAGAGGGTGTTCATCACAGGCAGCGGCATCCGGTCAGTCGAGACGGATCGGCTTCAAGCCCAGAAGTAGGTGTTTTTCCCAGCGGCGTCTTCTAAATCAGAGGCAGCGGCTTCAGGCGGGGCTAGCGGCGGTGTTCTCCAGTCGATCCAGGCGGGATCGACATCTGGCCGAGCTAGCAGCAGCGCCTCTGATTGGCTTCAGGCGGATCAGCTTCAGGCCGGGCTCCAGTAGTGGTTCCAGGCGGCGGCTGAGCATCTATCCAATAGGATTACTCCGGTAAGAGGCGGCACTGCGCAGATGGAGGATCCAGTGGGCCGAAGAGATTTTTCTTCCTTTCTTTGTGGCTCGTCCTCGACCGTGAATCGGGCTCATTGTAATATCTGTAACTCCTCATTTTATTAGTGGATCTTTTCCGGCGCGCTCTCCCCGTGGACGTAGGAGCTCCTCTCTGAACCACGTAAAAATTGTTTTGTCGTCTGTGTGTGCTTGAAATCTCGTTTCGTATTTTTTATTTTGCGCTATTGCTTGTGCTCGACTATATTCCGTTGCGCTACCGCGAACTCGATCCGATTGTCTAACAATTGGTATCAGAGCGAGGTTCCACGGGGGTGATCGTCTGGACGTTCCAGTTTTAGGTTTGGGTCAACGGTGGGTAACAACATCGGTCCGCTTCCCATCTTCTTAGATCTGATCTGTGAACATTATTCAGATTGCCCAGTAGCTCTGTGAGCAAAGCAATGACGGCAAAATTCAAGATTTCCAAGTACGACGGCAAGATCGATTTCAGTTTATGACAAAAGCAGATCAATGTGGTTCTCGTTCAGCAAGGTCTCCACAAGGCACTCCTCGGCAAGGAGAAGTACGAAAAGAAGGATGAAGAATGGGAGGAACTGGATTTGAAGTACATTAGCACGATCCAGTTGACTCTAACCGACAAGGTCGTGTATAACGTAGTCGACGCTGAGACTACAGAAGAATTATGGAAGAAACTGGAGGAGTTGTACATGCCTAAGTCTATCACAAATAAGCTCTATGTGTGAAGAGACAGTTATACAACTTGAGGATGTCCGAGATCAATCAGCTGCTGGAGCACATGAACGTGTTCAACATGCTTATCTCCCAGCTACGGAGCATGGACGTGAAGGTTGAAGAAGAAGACCGAGCTCTTCTATTATCGTCTTCCCTACCGAAGTCCTATGACCATCTGGTCACCACAAATCCTCTACGAAAAGGATACACTTAAGATGGAGGAGGTGATGATGATACTGTTCTCAAATGAAATGAGGAGCAAATCTGGCCCTAGCACCAGCGAGGGTTTGTTCGTGAAGAATAAAGAATCGGTCAGAGGGAGATTGAGAGACAGAGGGAAGAAAATCAATCGATCTATTTCCAAGTCTAGGGATAAGAAGAACTAGTGCCACTACTGTAAGGAAGAAGGGCACTGGAAAAACAATTGTCCGAAGAAAAAGTCCAAAGAGAAGAATCATGAACCACATCAGGCGGTTGTGGCCTCAGACCCAGAGAGTGATGCTGATGTACTTCATGTACAATCCACTATTGACACCGCAGATGCGTGGATTATGGATACTGGGTGTTCGTATCACATGTGCCCAAACAAAGAATGGTTCTCTAGCTTTAGGCAATGTGACGTCGATCGCGTTCTGATGGGGAATGACTTAGAGTGCAAGACACTAGGGATCGGAAGCATTCGAATTAAGATGTTCGACAGGACAATCAGAACCCTTACAGATGTAAGGTACGTGCCTGATCTAAGGAAAAGCCTGCTTTACCTAAGTACTATGGAGGCGGCCGGTTACTCCTATACCGGTGAGGGTGGATATCTGAAAGTTAAGAGAGGCGCCCTGGTGGTCATGAAAAGAGAGTGCTCTGGTGCTCTCTACAAGCTGATC